>CAJGYO010000016.1:9637770-10237770 GCA_904845875.1 Miscanthus lutarioriparius | reverse complement strand
CTTCAAGCAAGTGTACAAAGGTACTCTATAAGTCTGTTGTTATATTTGACAGATAAGTAATCCCTGTGTTCAGTCAACCTCATTAGTGCTAGTAGTTGCTGCTTCTATCATGTAGGAAGGACAACACCTTACTCTTTTGTTTGACAAGCTTTGATCAGCAAAAGTTGGCAGTAAGGAGTAGAGTAGTAGTTGGTAGATGATTTAGCTACAGTAGGAAGTGATATACACCATACCTGGGAAGGTATACAGCTGCCCCTTTGTATGTATGTGTATATATGTATGCAAGGATGCAATGCAAGAGCAGCTTAACAGCTCTAAATTCCTTAGTGTTGTGCCTCCTACCTCCATTGCCAACATTATTAAGCTGTGTTTGGCACTGGGGATGCTTGCTTATAGCTAGTGAGCATGTTTACATAAATGTAGATGCTACTGCTAGCCATAATAACTGATGATCAATTTCAGGCTTGGTGATAATACAGCGAAAGACACTTTGCTGCTATCTGAGAAACGTGAGAAGGATGCCCTGAAGGAAGCACTTACCGAGAGTGAATACAAAAATGAAGAGTTACTGATGAAAACTGAAGAAGCCAACAAAAAAGTTGAGCATCTTCAAAACACTATAAATGCGTATGTACCTTAAACAATTTTTTATAGATATTATATTACAACTACAGGCATATAGTTCTCCCTTTTCAGCATGAGATGTTTTTTTATTTCCTGAAATTAAATTCAAAAGGTAAAATAAAGGTGTTTTCATATATGTTTCAAATGACTGCCCCATTTTACTAAACCTTCTAACTATCTCAATAGTTGTGCCAAATTCATCTTTTTTTTTTGGAATTTCTTCCCATGCTACAAGATCAGTGGTATGAGGCATGTGGTTCCATACTAAAAACTGCACCTATTTGACCGCACATGCTGTTAATATAGCACCTAGTTGTGTCTCTTCATACTAAACATAGCTTGACGGTTATATTGCCATGATCAGACACTCTTATATCACACTACCTTTTACATAACATTAGAATGGATCAAGGTCACATGTTCTAAAAAGATATACATGCAAAGGGAGACATTGATGGCACATATGTGCCACGTGCATGCAGAATGTCTTTGGGTCTCGCAAGAATATCAAATTTCAAGGAATGGTAACAGCATAAAGTAAAAATAGAAGTGCATTTATGAATATCTGAGATAGATCGAAACAGTTCATCAATCTAGGGCTATGTGGCATGCATCACAATACCTAGGTTTTGTGCATTTCCCCCTTTTTTTGCTTAACCCAAATAGTTCTTCCTTTTGTTCATTACTACTATTCAACATTATGAAGTTGTAGTGTTGTTTTTGCCCCATAACAGGCTTAAGGAGAATATGGCAGCTTCTTTGGAAGCTGAAAGACAAGAAAATGAAGCAATCAAGAGGTCCCTTGTTGAAGCTCAGGAGAGAAACGATGTATTATTTAAGAAAGTTAGGGATAGCGAATACAGGGCTCACCAGCTTCAAGATACTGTCCAAAAGTTGGTATCTTAAATATCTTTCTCTAATTGTCGACTACAATGCCATCATTACAGATCATTTGTCAGAGACTAATGTCTGTATCAATTAGGCTTCAAGTAGATGCCATATCTAGACTGTCTAACTTTGTAATGGAGAAACAAGATGGCGATGGTGTCAAGAATGCATATACTGAGGCTCATGGAACAAATGAAGATCTAATGAGGAGAAATGAAGACCTCCTAAAAAGGAATGATGACTTGGTGAAGAAGATTGAAGATTCTGCTATACTTGTTACTGAGCTTCGAGGGAACTTAGAAAGGTATTTTACCTAGACAAATAACTCTCTGTTGTGGTAATTCATTTCCTTTGTCTACGTCTTCTGCTTATTTATGGCCAATTTTAAATTGTTTCTGTCCTTCCACAAATACAGGTTAGAAGGGAAAGCTGCCAACTTAGAGGCCGAAAATCAATTGCTTCGCCAACAAACAATTGCAACTCCTCCATCCACAGCAAAGTCTTCTCAAGCTGCATGCTCTAAAATCAGTATGATCCATGTAATATATCATCAGTAGTGCTCAATTTGAATTGCTGATAATATTCTAATCTGAACTGGTAGATGCATTTCAACAGAGATGTCAAGAAAGTGGTCATATTTTAAATGGCAACGTAGCATATGCTGAAATGAAGTCCTCAACCGGTCCAACAGAAACGAGACCCTCAATGGTAGTTTAACCAAGTATATTGCTGCATGCCATTCTTTTTTCTCAAACATGGCTGCATCTCATTCCGATTTACTTTACAAGTCAATTGATGTATTGCATATTTGTTTTAAACATGCAGGGTAGTTCCCTTGATTTGATTAACCACAAGGATTATGAAAATGGGCAAAGGTTATTTAATGAAGTGTATCAGGTGTGTGTTTGCTATTCTCTACTAGTTCATTCTATCGTAAAACCCTCAGCATTGAATGGTAGCTCCGTTTATTTTTGGTATCCTTCTCAGCACCAGCAACCCCAGAATCATCAGCAGTTATTGCTGAAGTATATTACCCAGTATCTTGGATTCTTTGGGAGAAAACCTATTGCTGCTTCTCTTATATACTACTGTCTTCTTCATTGGAGATCTTTTGAAGAAGCAAAGACAAGTGTCTTTGACAGTATTATACAAGTTGTAAACTCAGCAACTGAGGTTTGTAGCACTTCTCTTGAGTTTTTTAAGCTCCTTATGCTGTAGTGGTACTCCAGTAGCTCATACTCTGCAGTCTGCACCTTGTAATTCTATATGATACAGCTTTATGCATCCAATTTTCCAGTACCTGTAATATTAATCAATGTTCTTACTTCAAGGCTCAACATGATACGAGAGGCTTGGCCTACTGGCTGTCCAACATATCCACATTGTCAGTTCTCCTGCAACGCTCATTTAAAGCCACCAGGGCAACTGTCTCAACTCCACATAGACGAAGATTTTCCTGTGAAAGGATTTTTCAAGCCAATCAAACTTCAAGCAGTGGACTTGCTTGTCTCAGTGCTCAATCAGTGGATGGAGCTAGCGTGTTTCACCAAATTGAAGCAAGATATCCGGCTTTGCTCTTCAAGCAGCAGCTAGTGGATCAGATTGAAAAGGTGTATGGAGTGATAAGCGACAAAATGAAGAAGGAGCTAAACCCATTACTTGAGTTGTGCATACAGGTACCTCATTTCTTGAGCAAAGGAACCATCCACTGACAACTTTTCCTATTGAAAATCTGGGGAATTTCTAAATCTTTAGGATCCAAGAACTTCCTACTCAAATCAAGCAAAGGCCTTGATGTCTCCTGCTAGTGGCTTGGGCCAACAGGACCAACTCATGCATTGGCTGAGCATCGTGAAAATCTTCAACAGCTATTTGCATGTTCTCAGAGCCAATCATGTAGGTGCTAAATGAGCACAATCATCAATGCAGTATCCATTTGCAGTATTTCAAAAACAATGTTAATGTGGTTACTTTGTAGGTTCCCTCAATTTTGGTCCACAAATTGCTTACCCAAATTTTTTCTATGGTCAATGTGCAATTGTTTAACAGGTAAGTTTTGGGTTTTCCTATCATATTTTCTTCTTGGAAGTATGAACAGTTCACTTCTGTTCCTGGGGCATTCTCTTATTTGAAAACAGGCTCCTCTTGAGGCGTGAGTGCTGTTCCTTTAGCAATGGGCAATACATCAAAGATGGGCTAACTCAACTAAGATATTGGTGCAATGACGTCAGTCAAGAGGTGGTTCACTTATCTATTCTGTTGTAGTAGGATACATCGTGAAGGGTAAATTACATAAGAACACTGGTTCACTGTTCTTAGTGTTTAACAAAACCCAAACTTTAAAACGTTACACCCAAGCTATCAAGAAGGAGCTTTGTTGTCCCTGCCCACTCCACTTTGCAATAGGAAATGTGGAGCTATGGGTGGGCTCTGTTAGTCAGCCTAGGTTTGGATTTCACCACGGTGGGGTTACAAATTTCATAAAACTTTAGGGCTATATATCTGGCATTTTATGTCACAATTCGAGATATATCAGGTTTTTGAAACTAGGACCAAGAACGTGTTTGTTGTAACTCCCATTTTTACATGCCTTTTCTTAAAATAGAAATTTTATAAATCCTTTTAAATTTATGATTTGTTTTGACCCAGTTTGCAGACTCGGCATGGGTAGCACTGAGGCATATAAGACAAGCTGTTGACTTTGTGGTTTGAATCAATTTCCCCTTGAGAAGCAAACCTTTGTGGCTCTTGTACACAAACTGAACTATATGAAACTTTGATACTTTTTTTTTCAAATATACCCCCTCCCCCTTCCATTCATCAGGTAATTTCTCTGAAGCCAATAAGGACATGGGAAGAAATATGCAATGATATTTGCCCGGTAAGTGTTCGCTTTGTCCATGATTCTTGTGTCATTTTCTTAACACTATTTCGTACTCATTTAGCTATTTGTTTAGGCTCTCAGTTTGCAGCAGCTAGAGCGGATAGTCGGTATGTATTGGGATGATTTAAATGGAACAAATGTAACTTCAGCCGAGGTAAGACGATACATTTATTCTTGCACTGTTTGGTTCGAAATGCTATAATGTCCTTTACTATCCATAGTTCATATCAAGCATGAGAGCTATGCTGCGTGAAGAATCAAATAGCGTCTCCAGCTTTTCGGTCCTGCTGGATGATGATTCCAGGTCTATTCCCTGACAATTTATAGGCTCTATTTTTCATGCCCCCAAATGATATTTGTTCAGTTACACTCGTTTCATACTTTCATTTCTCTTGCAGCATACCTTTTTCGCTTGAAGATATCTCGAAGTCGATGCCAAACATTGAGGAGACGTCAGTTAATGACCTGCTACCTTTTATCCGCGAGAACCAAAATTTTGCGTTTATATTGTAATAGAGAATGTGTAGCGGTTTCTTTACAAAACCTCCCGTTTTGTATAAGATTGCAAAGTTCTGGGTGGGGTATGAGATTTATACACGCGGGGCCCTGCAATACACGACTTCCATCGGATACTGACTGTCAGCGACAAGGCTACTGCTGACCAGGCCCAACTTGATGATCACACGGATACTGAAGAATGTGAAGGCTCCAAGGTCGGCCCAAGGCCCAGGCGCGTGGACCAGCCAAATAGGAGGTTCGCTGGCCCCGAGTGGCATGTGTAATATAAGCTGGCGGTGTGCGTGGGTTCCGTATCAGAGAAGAAAAACTCCAATTAAATTCTAAATTTGTATCGCTACCTTTCCTTTCTCCTTCCTCCAGCATCGCCGACTCCCAATCCCCTTCCCCTTCTGCTGGTGCTAACAATTGGTATCAGAGACTCGTTCTCTCCGTCCTGGAACCCCTCCCACTCTTCCCACCCCAATATACCCGTCTCCAACGCTCTCGTGGAGCCATGGATCCCAATTTCAAGTTGCTCTTCGACGAGATGAAGAAGTTCAATGCTTGGTTCGACGAACAGTCCCTGCGCTTCGACGAGCAGTCCAAGCGCTTCGACGCCTTGGAGCTAAGCATCACCGAGCGTTCCACCTCTACAATCGCCCGCATCGACGTCCTAGAGTCCTCCCACGCCTCATCCCTCAGTGACCTCTCCCGCCGCGTCGTGGATTTGGAGGCCGCGCCCGCGGATCCATAGCCGCTGGCCGTCTCCACGCGGTTGGCAAGCCTGGAGGCCTGCTACGCCGACCGCAACGCCGAGTTCTCCAAGCGGCTTGCCGATCTCGAAGGTCTCCGCGTCGACATTCGGGCCGCCGACGACGACAGGGTCGCCTCCCTCGAAGCCACAACCGCCTCACTCGCGGCCTGGCGCCCGGATATGGAGGACCTCGTCTTCGACGCGCGCCACGCTCTCAAGAGCATCGAGGCGTCCCGCGCACGCGAGGTGTTCGACGGACTGCCTCACGGAGCAACGTCCGCTGCTTCTCCGACTCAGGCGGCCGCGCAGCACTCTGCCGGGTTCCCTGCCGATCAGCCCGTCGTTGGGCCCCACGTTGCATCGACTCCACGGGACTCGGGATCCGGTGTCCCGACGACCTGGATCCCCATCTCGGCCTATGGTACGTCACCATATCCTTTTTCCCCGCCGTTCTCGTCGCATGGTCCCGCGAGCTTGTACACTTATCGTCCTCCTGCGCCTCGTCCGACTTGCCCGAAAGTTTCTCGTTCCCCAAATCCACAAACCTTCTTCGGTTCCCTTCCACCTCGCCCTCATCCACCAGACCCCATTCGCATGCCTGGCCATCCTCCAGACCCCATTCGCATGCCTGGCCATCCACCAGATCATAATCGCACAAACCACTACCCACCCGATCCCAATTACTTGTATAATCCCAATGGCAAACTTCCGAAAGTTCCCTTTCCTCGGTTCGATGGTGACAATCCACGCCATTGGAAAACCCGTGCCGAGAAGTATTTCAAAATGTACTTCGCCCATCAGTCTGAGTGGATTAATGTGTCCGAGATGCACTTTGATGGTGCCGCTTCTCTGTGGTACCAGTCTGTGGAGGCTCAAGTTCCTGAGTGGTCCTGGGAGGATTATGTGCACAAATCCACGATCGATTTGATCGCGATCGCCACGAATTACTCATCAGACAAATCTTCCACATCAATAAGTCCTCCACAGTATCCGATTACCTTGCTCGTTTCTCTGAGTTGGTGGATCAGCTAAAAGTTTATTCACCATCTCGTGACCCCCTGTTCTATACCATGCGATTCATTGATGGACTGCGCCCTGATATTAAAAGTGTTGTTCATATGCATCGTCCAAAAGACCTCGAAACTGCCGCGACTTTGGCATTGTTGCAGGAGAAGATGGCTGGCAACGTCCCTGTGAAACCACCGAGACATGGTGATTGGCATTATTCGGCGCGCTCGTCTACCTCTACTAAGGGATCCCTGCCCTTGCCGCCACCTCCACGGCAGGACCGTGGTCCTCCAGCGACTGCCCCTCGCAAAGCTCCAACCAACGATGCCAAGCTCGCGGCCATCAAGTCTTATCGGCGTACCATGGGCCTCTGTTACAAGTGTGCCGCCCCATGGTCCAAGGACCACAAGTGTGCGCCTGAAGTCCTACTTGCAGTGGAAGCCGTATGGGGTGATTTTGTTGATCACACAGCTCAAGACCCAGATACTTCAGGGGATCCTCCTGATGAACAGATATTCCTGGCTATATCTAAGGCCACTGTATTGGGGACTGCCTCAGCAAGAACTGTCAGGTTTACAGGAAGTCTTATGGGTCAGCCGGTTCATATTCTTCTCGATTCAGGCAGCTCCTCATCTTTTGTTAATTCGGCGGTAGCAGCTCAGCTGACCAATGTACAGAGCGAGCCAATATCAACTCGAGTACAAGTGGCAGGAGGTTCTCACTTACAGAGTACTCTGTTGCTGCGTGGATTGACTTGGACAGTGGGTCAGTGCTCGTTCCAGTCAGATTTCAGGGTACTTCCACTGCATTCTTATGATGTTATTGTGGGCATGGATTGGTTAGAACAGTTCAGTCCTATGCAGGTTCACTAGCGTAACAAATGGCTTATTATTCCATATCAGAATAGCTTCTCGTTGCTTCAAGGCTTGGATTCTTCAGATGCATCTCCGTTGATCATGCAACTCTGTGCTGTGGAGGATTTACCTTCTCATGAATTAACCGTGGACTCCCTTCCTCCAGACATTCAGACATTGATACATGGGTTCCCTCGGTTGTTTCAGCCGCCTACAAGCTTGCCTCCTCACCGAGCGTGTAACCACACCATTCCTCTTATTCCAGGTGCCCAGCCAATTTTCATCCGCCCTTACCGCTACCCTCCGAACCTGAAGGATGAAATTGAGCGGCAGGTGACTGAAATGCTTGATCAGGGTTTAATCCAGCCTAGCTCGAGTCCCTTCTCATCTCTGGTATTGTTGGTCAAGAAGAAAGATGGCAGCTATCGATTTTGTGTGGATTTCTGACAGTTGAATGCTATTACAGCTAAGGGCAAGTTTCCAGTGCCAGTGTTCGATCAACTCATGGATGAACTTGCTGGTGCTAGTTGGTTCTCCACATTGGACCTTCGGGCCGGGTTTCATCAAATCTTGTTGAACCCAGGCGAGGAATATAAGACGACATTTCAGACTCATTTGGGCCAATATGAGTTCTGCGTTATGGCATTCGGGCTCACAGGCGCTCCAGGAACGTTTCAGGGCGCTATGAACGAAACTCTGAGGCCTGGTCTACGCAAGTTTGTGGTCGTCTTCTTTGACGACATCCTGGTATACAGACGTTCCTATGAAGAACATTTGTCTCATCTTACTCAAGTTTTCTGTTGGCTGGCAGACGATCAGTGGTGTTTGAAGCTGTCTAAGTGTACTTTTGCGCAGCGATCCATTTCATATTTGGGCCATGTTGTGAGCGCCGAGGGAATCTCCACAGACCCTGCCAAGGTTAAAGCCATTGCTGATTGGCCTCAACCTGCTAATGTTAAAGCTTTGCGCTCATTTTTGGGACTCGCAGGCTATTACCGCAAGTTTGTGCGTAACTTTGGAATCATTGCGAAGCCTTTGACCGAACTTCTCAAGAAGGATGTGATGTTCATATGGACCTCAGTTCACGAATCTGCATTCCAACTGCTGAAGCAAGCACTTTGTTCCTCGCCGGTGCTCGCTTTACCTGATTTCTCCCAGCCATTTCACATTGAGACGGATGCCTACGGGTACGGCGTGGGTGCAGTCCTCACTCAAAACAGTCACCCTCTCGCTTACTGCAGTAAGGCACTCAGTCCCCGCAACCAAGGCTTATCGGTCTATGAAAAGGAATACCTGGCAATCCTCATGGCGGTAGAGCAATGGCGTCATTACTTGCTACATAATGAATTCATCATACACACGGACCAACGCAGCCTTATTCACCTCAATGAGCAGCGACTTCACACTGTGTGGCAGCAGAAGGTGTTCACCAAGCTGCTTGGTCTGCGTTACAAGGTCCAGTACAGGCGTGGCAGGGAGAATGGCGCTGCTGATGCGTTATCACGCAGCGGTCCGCCTACTGAGCTATGGGCCCTATCATCTCTTACTCATGACTGGCTTCAGGAGTTAGTAGAGTGGTATGCTTCTGACCAGGAGGCACAGCTGCTGCTGTCACAGTTAGCAATTGATCCTGATGCTTGGCCTCCTTTCAGTCTTCACCAAGGCATTATCAAATACAAATCTCGTATTTGGCTGGGCTGTAATACTGATGTTCAGAAGCGAGTTATTTCTGCTCTCCATGACAGCCCCGTTGGCGGTCATTCTGGAGTTCCTGCTACATTCCAGAAGGTCAATCAACTCTTTTACCGGTCGAAGATGCGAGCTGACATTCACACTTATGTCCAGTCTTGTTCGGTCTGCGCCCAAGCCAAGCCTGACAGGGCTAAATATCTCGGATTGCTGAGCCCTCTACATGTGCCAAAAAACTCTTGGGAACATATTTCCATGGATTTTGTCGAAGGATTACCTACTTCGGGATGCGCTAATGCCATCATGGTCGTGATCGACAGGTATTCCAAATATGCTCATTTCGTGGCCCGGCATCACCCCTTTTCAGCTGCGTCAGTTGCCCGGCTCTTTCTGGATTCTGTTTTTCGCCTTCATGGCATGCCTCTTTCTATTGTGTCGGATCGCGACCGGATTTTCACAAGCAAGTTTTGGCAGTCTCTCTTTACTATGGCTCACACGGTTTTGCGCATGAGTTCTTCTTATCATCCGCAAACCGATGGACAAACTGAGCGTGTTAACCAGAGCCTGGAAACATACCTCCGTTGCTTCGTTCATGCTTGCACCACTCGTTGGACTCAGTGGCTTCCGTTGGCAGAATTTTGGTACAACTCAAGTTATCATTCTGCGCTCGGCCGTTCACCGTTTGAGGTATTGTATGGCAATCCGCCGAGACACTTGGGATTGGATCTTGATGTGGTAGCTCCTGTACCTGAGTTGTCAAAGTGGCTGGAAGAACGTGCTATTATGCAAGATCTCATCCGACAGCACTTGCTCTGAGCACAAGCAAGAATGAAACGCCAGGCCGACAAAGGGCGATCTGAGAGGGTCTTTGTTGTTGGAGATTCAGTATACCTTAAACTCCAACCATATGTGCAATCTTCGGTGTCCTGTCGCTCCAATAACAAGCTCTCCTTCAAGTTCTTCGGCCCGTTCCGCATCTTAGCTCGCGTCGGCCAGGTTGCATACAAGCTGGAGCTGCCAGAGTCTGCTGCCATCCACCCGGTGTTTCACATGTCACAACTCAAGCGGTCTGCAGGTTCTTAGGTGGTGGCCTCTACATTGCCTTCTGATTTTATTGAGCTGCAGGTGCCGAAACAGGTCCTACAGCACCGTTGGACCACGGGGCCTCACCCAGTGGAGCAAGTTCTCATCAAGTGGTCCCAGATGCCTCTTGAGCTGTCTACTTGGGAGCCCCTTCTTCATCTCCGTCAGCAATTTCCAAGAGCTCCGGCATGGGGACATGCCGCTCTTCAAGGGAGGGGGAATGTCAGCGACAAGGCTACTGCTGACCAGGCCCAACCTGATGATCACACGGATACTGAAGAACGTGAAGGCTCCAAGGTCGGCCCAAGGCCCAGGCGCGTGGCCCAGCCAAATAGGAGGTTCGCTGGCCCCGAGTGGCATGTGTAATATAAGCTGGCGGTGTGCGTGGGTTCCGTATCAGAGAAGAAAAACTCCAATTAAATTCTAAATTTGTATCGCTACCTTTCCTTTCTCCTTCCTCCAGCATCGCCGACTCCCAATCCCCTTCCCCTTCTGCTGGTGCTAACAATTGGTATCAGAGACTCGTTCTCTCCGTCCTGGAACCCCTCCCACTCTTCCCACCCCAATATACCCGTCTCCAACGCTCTCGTGGAGCCATGGATCCCAATTTCAAGTTGCTCTTCGACGAGATGAAGAAGTTCAATGCTTGGTTCGACGAACAGTCCCTGCGCTTCGACGAGCAGTCCAAGCGCTTCGACGCCTTGGAGCTAAGCATCACCGAGCGTTCCACCTCTACAATCGCCCGCATCGACGTCCTAGAGTCCTCCCACGCCTCATCCCTCAGTGACCTCTCCCGCCGCGTCGTGGATTTGGAGGCCGCGCCCGCGGATCCATAGCCGCTGGCCGTCTCCACGCGGTTGGCAAGCCTGGAGGCCTGCTACGCCGACCGCAACGCCGAGTTCTCCAAGCGGCTTGCCGATCTCGAAGGTCTCCGCGTCGACATTCGGGCCGCCGACGACGACAGGGTCGCCTCCCTCGAAGCCACAACCGCCTCACTCGCGGCCTGGCGCCCGGATATGGAGGACCTCGTCTTCGACGCGCGCCACGCTCTCAAGAGCATCGAGGCGTCCCGCGCACGCGAGGTGTTCGACGGACTGCCTCACGGAGCAACGTCCGCTGCTTCTCCGACTCAGGCGGCCGCGCAGCACTCTGCCGGGTTCCCTGCCGATCAGCCCGTCGTTGGGCCCCACGTTGCATCGACTCCACGGGACTCGGGATCCGGTGTCCCGACGACCTGGATCCCCATCTCGGCCTATGGTACGTCACCATATCCTTTTTCCCCGCCGTTCTCGTCGCATGGTCCCGCGAGCTTGTACACTTATCGTCCTCCTGCGCCTCGTCCGACTTGCCCGAAAGTTTCTCGTTCCCCAAATCCACAAACCTTCTTCGGTTCCCTTCCACCTCGCCCTCATCCACCAGACCCCATTCGCATGCCTGGCCATCCTCCAGACCCCATTCGCATGCCTGGCCATCCACCAGATCATAATCGCACAAACCACTACCCACCCGATCCCAATTACTTGTATAATCCCAATGGCAAACTTCCGAAAGTTCCCTTTCCTCGGTTCGATGGTGACAATCCACGCCATTGGAAAACCCGTGCCGAGAAGTATTTCAAAATGTACTTCGCCCATCAGTCTGAGTGGATTAATGTGTCCGAGATGCACTTTGATGGTGCCGCTTCTCTGTGGTACCAGTCTGTGGAGGCTCAAGTTCCTGAGTGGTCCTGGGAGGATTATGTGCACAAATCCACGATCGATTTGATCGCGATCGCCACGAATTACTCATCAGACAAATCTTCCACATCAATAAGTCCTCCACAGTATCCGATTACCTTGCTCGTTTCTCTGAGTTGGTGGATCAGCTAAAAGTTTATTCACCATCTCGTGACCCCCTGTTCTATACCATGCGATTCATTGATGGACTGCGCCCTGATATTAAAAGTGTTGTTCATATGCATCGTCCAAAAGACCTCGAAACTGCCGCGACTTTGGCATTGTTGCAGGAGAAGATGGCTGGCAACGTCCCTGTGAAACCACCGAGACATGGTGATTGGCATTATTCGGCGCGCTCGTCTACCTCTACTAAGGGATCCCTGCCCTTGCCGCCACCTCCACGGCAGGACCGTGGTCCTCCAGCGACTGCCCCTCGCAAAGCTCCAACCAACGATGCCAAGCTCGCGGCCATCAAGTCTTATCGGCGTACCATGGGCCTCTGTTACAAGTGTGCCGCCCCATGGTCCAAGGACCACAAGTGTGCGCCTGAAGTCCTACTTGCAGTGGAAGCCGTATGGGGTGATTTTGTTGATCACACAGCTCAAGACCCAGATACTTCAGGGGATCCTCCTGATGAACAGATATTCCTGGCTATATCTAAGGCCACTGTATTGGGGACTGCCTCAGCAAGAACTGTCAGGTTTACAGGAAGTCTTATGGGTCAGCCGGTTCATATTCTTCTCGATTCAGGCAGCTCCTCATCTTTTGTTAATTCGGCGGTAGCAGCTCAGCTGACCAATGTACAGAGCGAGCCAATATCAACTCGAGTACAAGTGGCAGGAGGTTCTCACTTACAGAGTACTCTGTTGCTGCGTGGATTGACTTGGACAGTGGGTCAGTGCTCGTTCCAGTCAGATTTCAGGGTACTTCCACTGCATTCTTATGATGTTATTGTGGGCATGGATTGGTTAGAACAGTTCAGTCCTATGCAGGTTCACTAGCGTAACAAATGGCTTATTATTCCATATCAGAATAGCTTCTCGTTGCTTCAAGGCTTGGATTCTTCAGATGCATCTCCGTTGATCATGCAACTCTGTGCTGTGGAGGATTTACCTTCTCATGAATTAACCGTGGACTCCCTTCCTCCAGACATTCAGACATTGATACATGGGTTCCCTCGGTTGTTTCAGCCGCCTACAAGCTTGCCTCCTCACCGAGCGTGTAACCACACCATTCCTCTTATTCCAGGTGCCCAGCCAATTTTCATCCGCCCTTACCGCTACCCTCCGAACCTGAAGGATGAAATTGAGCGGCAGGTGACTGAAATGCTTGATCAGGGTTTAATCCAGCCTAGCTCGAGTCCCTTCTCATCTCTGGTATTGTTGGTCAAGAAGAAAGATGGCAGCTATCGATTTTGTGTGGATTTCTGACAGTTGAATGCTATTACAGCTAAGGGCAAGTTTCCAGTGCCAGTGTTCGATCAACTCATGGATGAACTTGCTGGTGCTAGTTGGTTCTCCACATTGGACCTTCGGGCCGGGTTTCATCAAATCTTGTTGAACCCAGGGCGAGGAATATAAGACGACATTTCAGACTCATTTGGGCCAATATGAGTTCTGCGTTATGGCATTCGGGCTCACAGGCGCTCCAGGAACGTTTCAGGGCGCTATGAACGAAACTCTGAGGCCTGGTCTACGCAAGTTTGTGGTCGTCTTCTTTGACGACATCCTGGTATACAGACGTTCCTATGAAGAACATTTGTCTCATCTTACTCAAGTTTTCTGTTGGCTGGCAGACGATCAGTGGTGTTTGAAGCTGTCTAAGTGTACTTTTGCGCAGCGATCCATTTCATATTTGGGCCATGTTGTGAGCGCCGAGGGAATCTCCACAGACCCTGCCAAGGTTAAAGCCATTGCTGATTGGCCTCAACCTGCTAATGTTAAAGCTTTGCGCTCATTTTTGGGACTCGCAGGCTATTACCGCAAGTTTGTGCGTAACTTTGGAATCATTGCGAAGCCTTTGACCGAACTTCTCAAGAAGGATGTGATGTTCATATGGACCTCAGTTCACGAATCTGCATTCCAACTGCTGAAGCAAGCACTTTGTTCCTCGCCGGTGCTCGCTTTACCTGATTTCTCCCAGCCATTTCACATTGAGACGGATGCCTACGGGTACGGCGTGGGTGCAGTCCTCACTCAAAACAGTCACCCTCTCGCTTACTGCAGTAAGGCACTCAGTCCCCGCAACCAAGGCTTATCGGTCTATGAAAAGGAATACCTGGCAATCCTCATGGCGGTAGAGCAATGGCGTCATTACTTGCTACATAATGAATTCATCATACACACGGACCAACGCAGCCTTATTCACCTCAATGAGCAAATGACTTCACCTGTGTGGCGGCGAAGGTGTTCACCAAGCTGCTTGGTCTCTGCGTTACAAAGGTCCAATCTGGCGTGGCGGGGAGAATGGCGCTTGGATGCGTTATCACGCGGCGGTCCGCCCTCTTGAGCTATGGGCCTATCATCTCTTACTCATGGCCCGCTTCAGAGTTAGTAGAGTGGTATGCTTCGACCAGAGGCACAAATCTCTTTATCACGATTAGCAATTGATCCCGATGCTTGGCCTCCTTTCAGTCTTCACCAAGGCATTATCAAATACAAATCTCGTATTTGGCTGGGCTGTAATACTGATGTTCAGAAGCGAGTTATTTCTGCTCTCCATGACAGCCCCGTTGGCGGTCATTCTGGAGTTCCTGCTACATTCCAGAAGGTCAATCAACTCTTTTACCGGTCGAAGATGCGAGCTGACATTCACACTTATGTCCAGTCTTGTTCGGTCTGCGCCCAAGCCAAGCCTGACAGGGCTAAATATCTCGGATTGCTGAGCCCTCTACATGTGCCAAAAAACTCTTGGGAACATATTTCCATGGATTTTGTCGAAGGATTACCTACTTCGGGATGCGCTAATGCCATCATGGTCGTGATCGACAGGTATTCCAAATATGCTCATTTCGTGGCCCGGCATCACCCCTTTTCAGCTGCGTCAGTTGCCCGGCTCTTTCTGGATTCAGTTTTTCGCCTTCATGGCATGCCTCTTTCTATTGTGTCGGATCGCGACCGGATTTTCTCAAGCAAGTTTTGGCAGTCTCTCTTTACTATGGCTCACACGGTTTTGCGCATGAGTTCTTCTTATCATCCGCAAACCGATGGACAAACTGAGCGTGTTAACCAGAGCCTGGAAACATACCTCCGTTGCTTCGTTCATGCTTGCACCACTCGTTGGACTCAGTGGCTTCCGTTGGCAGAATTTTGGTACAACTCAAGTTATCATTCTGCGCTCGGCCGTTCACCGTTTGAGGTATTGTATGGCAATCCGCCGAGACACTTGGGATTGGATCTTGATGTGGTAGCTCCTGTACCTGAGTTGTCAAAGTGGCCTGGAAGAACGTGCTATTATGCAAGATCTCATCCGACAGCACTTGCTCTGAGCACAAGCAAGAATGAAACGCCAGGCCGACAAAGGGCGATCTGAGAGGGTCTTTGCTGTTGGAGATTCAGTATACCTTAAACTCCAACCATATATGCAATCTTCGGTGTCCCATCGCTCCAATAACAAGCTCTCCTTCAAGTTCTTCGGCCCGTTCAGCATCTTAGCTCGCGTCGGCCAGGTTGCATACAAGCTGGAGCTGCCAGAGTCTGCTGCCATCCACCTGGTGTTTCACGTGTCACAACTCAAGCGGTCTGCAGGTTCTCAGGTGGTGGCCTCTACATTGCCTTCTGATTTTGTTGAGCTGCAGGTGCCAGAACAGGTCCTACAGCACCGTTGGACCACGGGGCCTCACCCAGTGGAGCAAGTTCTCATCAAGTGGTCCCAGATGCCTCTTGAGCTGTCTACTTGGGAGCCCCTTCTTCATCTCCGTCAGCAATTTCCAAGAGCTCCGGCATGGGGACATGCCGCTCTTCAAGGGAGGGGGAATGTCAGCGACAAGGCTACTGCTGACCAGGCCCAACCTGATGATCACACGGATACTGAAGAACGTGAAGGCTCCAAGGTCGGCCCAAGGCCCAGGCGCGTGGCCCAGCCAAATAGGAGGTTCGCTGGCCCCGAGTGGCATGTGTAATATAAGCTGACGGTGTGCGTGGATTCTGTATCAAAGAAGAAAAACTCCAATTAAATTCTAAATTTGTATCGCTACCTTTCCTGTTCTTCTCCTTCCTCCAGCATCGCTGACATATGGGTAGGCCTTGAATCATTAAGGTAACAATATGTTAATTTTAGTGACCGTCTCAGCCGCTTGGTTCTTTACAAGTTCGACTATCATACAGCATTGGAGATTATACCAAGTGCCAGGGCTCAAGGTAGAAGCCGATTGGAGAATATTGTAACCACCAGAAACCAGAGCGGTTAAGCATCATAACCCTCTATGGAAAATGCATCTAGCATATACATGTACAATTCTTGAGGCCCAACGAAAAAAAAAACTGTGGGTCAAGTCTCATGCGGACGACCAACTAGCAGTAGAAGTCTTTGGACATATCATGGTCAGCTCTACTCTGATGGATCCAGCTCAATGTTATGGGTTGCTCTTGAGCTTCTTTCGAGGTTTCAAGTCAACCACAATTACAGTGATATTGTCCTCAGTACCCTTCTTCAGTGCAAGCCTCATAAGATAATCAGTAGCGGCTTGTGCAGCAGGATCAGTGGATTCATCACTCCCATCACACAATGATGATGTGACACTATTGTTCTTGTGCCACATTTGGATTTGCCGACGCGCAACTTTGCATGCCTCTTCATTCGTCACTACATCCCACAATCCATCACTTGCAAGAATGAGGCAGTCGTCATCTTTCGCCCTAGGAAAGACTGTAACTTCTGGTTTTGGAACGACGAATGGTTTCAAATACCGGTCCCCTGCAACAAGTGTTTCCAAGTTAAGTTAGAAAAAGGTGACGAAAATTGGACAAATGCTATCCAACCCACAGAGAAGTCAGCTGAACTGTTGGTTCAACTAAATTTTCTTTTGAAATTGGAGGAACAATATTGTCCGAGAGTTTAGCACAATGGTGCATCTGATTTTAAGATGGCAATGAATGTTAACATTTCCAAACAAGATCCATTGATGGTTAGTCATGGTCCAAGCTGCAAGTGCCACTTGCAGGAATCATGACATGAGGTACCTTTGTCGTGTCGATTAAAGATGGCTTTTCTACTACGGAGAACTTCATTTCCTAATCACATCTGCATTCTGTGTTCTATACCATAGAAATATACTTAAAGCTCATTTTACAACTTCATTGATAGGATTAGAGCCAATATCCAGACGTCAAATCCCAGAACATGATTTCAGCAGAGTTTTAAGTCTATCATGCTTGCTATCTCGAATAGAAACAAGCAGTTTAAACCAAATCGCTGATAGAGTAAGGACTTTTTTTTAATATATAGAACAACTACAACATGGTAATTGTAAACGAGGGCAGATAAAAATAGCTCATCTTCCTAAATGGAAGCATGGCATCTAGCAAAATCACCATGCTACAGAGTATAGTACAGAGTCTTTCAACAAAATGACTTCTAGGGAAAAATTGCCTAGGTCAATATGAAACCTTATTCCATTAGATTGAAGATGATTCTCTACATCATATAGAGCGATAATAATACCACAAAAAAACTAATTCCTACAGCAACTGGTTGCTTAGATTTGATCTTAGAACTTCCACAAAGTCCTATTACACCTAACTAAGATACTTCACAACAAGCAGCAACAGCATAAGCATTTTCATTTTGCTACAACTGTAATTTCCATCCCACTTAAAAAAAGTCATTCTACCAAGATCTAACTGAGGAACCAATATACATACCAATCGATCTTGACATAGCAAGTATACCGGAGACCCGGTAGCCGTTCCATTGGATGACCTTGCCTCCCAGGGCCTCAATCCTCGCCCGCTCATCCTTCCTGTCAGGCTGAAGCAACCAAGGGTCAATCACATGAACACCATAAGCATCATGGCTAAGAAAATGAAAAAGCTCACCTTGTGATCAATCGACAGCTCTACGGGCTCTTTTCCACGGCAGAGGACGACACGCGAATCCCCGCAGTTGGCGACCACCACATGGGACGAGCACACAACAGCGACAACCGCAGTCGAGCCCACGTTCTCGGCAGCCACCGGCCGTGACTCCTGGACGCCACCGATGAGCCTGCTCGCCTGCCCTGACACCTCGTCATCCAGCCTCTGGAAACACCTGGTGAACAGCTCGTCCCAGTGCTCCTTCATGTCCACCTCGCTCGTCTCCCCCAAATCCTTGCCGAGTAGCCTCAGCTCCTGCCGCAACAGCACCTGGAGCCTCTCCCGGCAGTAGTTGGCCACCTGTACATCGACAAGAAGCGACGGATCAGGTGTCATCGATTGAAGCGGCTTTTGAAGGCTCCCAAGCCCGCGGGCGTACCTCGGCGCCGCCGTGGCCGTCGAAGACGCCAAACAGGTGCGCCGGCAGGCGGAGCGCGTCGGCGTCGAGGCCCAGGCCGTCGAGGTCGCGGCGGCTGGCGAGCAGGCGCACCGGCACGTCGGCGAAGCGCGGGGCCGCGGCGCAGGCGTCCTCCATCTCGGCGCTGCGGCCGCGCGTGGACGCGCAGCCCCAGACCGGCGCGCAGTCCATGAGGTAGACGCTCCTCTTGCCACCGGCGCCGGCGCCGGTGGCAGCGAGATCCAGCTTCTCGATCCCCGGCGCGCATTCCGCGGCGGCGGAGGCCGCCTCGTCATCCACGCAGATCGCCGTCGCCGCCGCCATCACGAAATCGCAGCAAAAACCCCGCCGGTCCCCAACCCGCTCGTCCCTTGCCCAACCGCGGCGCCGGAGAACCACCGCCACCGCGAGAGGCGGCCACCAGGCACGCACCTGAGACGCGAGGAAGCGGCGGGCGGACGGGCCGGCCTTGCAGTAGGAGGAGCGGCGTGGTATGGCTACAGACTACAGTCTCGGTGGGGTGGGTGATGGGGAAGCCGAGGAGGAGGGTGGGGTGGGGTGGTGTGGTGGTGCGCGCGCGCGTGGGGGGGAGAGAGAGAGGGAGGGGGAGGGGGAGGGAAGCAGAAAGGGTGGAGGAGGGAAGGAGGGAGAAGGACGGGAAGAAGCGAGGTGGGAGGAGGGGATTGGCCCGGGGGCCGCGCCGTAGCGGGCAGGTCTCCCCAACTCGTCACGCCGCTAGGGAGGGTCCGCGTGGCGGGTCGCTTGATATTATTATTTGTCGCGTACTAGTACTCGCGTGCGCGCCCCCTCTCCCTCTCTCCTCTCTCTCTCTCTCCTAGTCGGCCATACCTCCCCTGGTTTCTGCTACCTTCACGCCACCCCCAGGGCACACCTGTTGCACTCCCACTCGCTCGCATGTGGGTCGCTGTGCCTGTGCGTGACCACTTCGTGCCGGTTTGTCAGTACTAGTGACGCGTGTTTATTCGCCTGAAATTTGAAATTTAGGTGACCTTAGCACTTTTATTTTTATTTAGCAATTAGTGTTCAATTATAAACTAATTAGACTTAAAACATTCGTCTTATAATTTTCAACTAAACTGTATAATTAGTTTTTTTTTCGTCTACATTTAATGCTCCATGTATCATAAGATTCGATGTGATGACTACTTTAGCATTTTTAGAATTTGGGATGGAAACTAAACGCGCGCAGGCGCATGTTCGATCTTCACGAGAAGCCTGACACTTACGGATTTTTCCTGACTTTCGTATCAGCCAGGGTTATTAGTAGTTTTTCTTCCACGATAAAATAGCATTAGCTGATTTATAAGCCACGCAAACGAGGTGAACGGGTGTTTTCTGATATGTACTGTACGTGTGTGCAGCGAACTGTTTCGTGTCTCCGGTGCTCACTACGCTTTGAAAAGATATATTTGTATCTGCAACATACTCAAGTGAAATTTTCTGAGGTTCCTAGAGTATCTAATAAGCTCTTATTGGTACTTTGGATTTTATACATTTCTTTTCACAGACCACTCTTTGAACTCGTAGCATCCTCGAGTGAAATGCCAAATAATGGAGTATATATCAATTATTATCAGTCTAATAATAATTCACTCATAATAAATATCTGATATGTGAGCTAAGCTGCATATGGATCATTATATATTATCCTTTTCATTCTGCTCTCTTATGTTTTTTGCTTGACAAGTTTAATAGCGAAGCACGAGTTGGGCTATTCAATCACGGTGTTTATTTTGATTGTCGTATTTATATACAAGTCATATCTTTTTTTTTTTGTGATGCTGCAACATCAAGAATTTCCTGGACTGAGTATATTACTTAGGAGTATCTAGACTTTAAACGTACAGTATTTGCAACTACTATCATATAGGAGTAGTTAAGTTTTGGCTAGTATAGACAGAAGAATTTCATGGACTTTCATATAGGATTTTATCCTCGTCGGGCAGTTTGAGTGATTGTAGGACAAAAAATATTCCTCCCATTTAATATTAATATAAAGATTTGTGGGACAAACCGTATATATATAGATTATTATAGCCAGCACAGTTCGAGCTAATAGAGATGTTGGCTTTAGGAAAAAGTGATAGGATAGATAGATAAGGCACCTGTGAAACTACCATCGTTCCATCACAAGCTAAAATTCACCGCTTGTATCGTCGGTTGCCGAAATTTGCCAGGAGGTCTAGGGGCAGAATCCAAATGCATCCTAAGTTCTTTCCTGCCCATAAATTTTGCAAAATTATGTCTTTTACAAAGATATCTCCCAAGGACGTTGATCCCAAGACACCTCGCCATAGGGTGACGCGTAGCATTTGCCGTGTTATCCCTCCCAAAGCCAGGAGTAAAAATTGTTGTTTATTCCAATATAGCACTGAGTGAAAGCATCTAAATTTGACTTACTTTTATATAAAAAGTATGAATATTTATAGTAGTAAACAATTCTTCATTGAATACCGTATCTATTTCGTGCCATAAATCATAACCAGAAGAATTCCCCGTGCGTTGCTGCGGGGATATATCCAACTTGGGCGCATAGTTGGTGGCTTGGGGTGCATTAAAGGAACTAAGTGGAGAACAATACGTTGCGTCTTGATGGCTTGGCAACAAATGCAATTTAGTGTTTGAAGTTATTTTTGATCGGGCTCGCGAATACAATTTAGTGTTTGTACTTAGTGATTTGGTGGGGCTCAATAATGACGCGGCCTCACGAAATCTCAAAGAAATAGGTAGTGGAGTTTTGTTTTATAAGAGTATAAGATTATAATATGTTTTGAGTGAAAGCATCTTAAATTTGATTTAGTTTATATAAAAACATTAAAATTTATGGTACTATACAATACTACTACGTATATTATATATTATTATGACACACCAGCCAGGGACCAGCCAACGCATGCGTCCGCGCGTGGTAAACCCCTGTGGCGCCGAGATGATCTCCATCCGATCCGACCATCCCGATCCCTTTCGCCCTTCTACGACCATCGCCCCTCAGCCTGACACGTTGCGTCCGCTCAGGTCGGAGGCGGAGCCCCACCTCTCATCTTTCAAGGCAGCGGGGTCCACGCCTCCCCCAGCGACCCAATCGGAGCCCGCCACTTGGCCACGTCGGGCGCGAGAAAAGCGTGCCTTCTCTTTCCGAGAGAGAGACGACCAGACGAACGACCGCGATCGCCTGTGCTTTACGCCGGCGGGCCGTGTGCGACGCGCCGATCGCCACACGCCGGACACGCCAGCTAGCAGTATCGCCGTTCCCGGCCGGAACGGATAGCGCTTGATCGCATGTACGGTACCGGACGTCGGGATCATCGTAGCTGCTACTCGATCGACACGGCGCCGACAGCGACGCCTACGATCTATACGCGGGCCGCGGCTAAAGGAGGATGGAGCGGTTGAGCTGGTAGGTTCGTCGCGCCGGCCGGGTCGTCTCGTCAGCGTCACGTCGCCAAGCGAGGGCTCCAGAAGTAGGCGTAGGCCTCCGTATCGTATCGTATCGTAGTGCCATCCATTCCATATACAGTAGTATGTACTTTCCTCCTCGACGGGTTTTTTTTGGGTTTCTGGAGAATGTACGCTGTTGTGCGACAGGGAGGTTGCCACGTACGCTACAGTGGCGAGGAGGAGGATGCGTGCGTGACCCCGGGCGATCCGATCCAGATCCGAAACCCAGGACGTCACGTGACCGTTCGCACCACCAGGCGGCGCGCGGTCGGGAGATGAGCTCGGACGACGACCGAGACCCAGCCCACTGCGACTGGGACTCCCTGGGTGAGTCTCCGACACACGGTGAGCCGGTGACGCGGCCGGGGACGGGGGGACTGGGGTCGGGGTCCGACAAGGCTGCTCCAGGCGCATTAATGATTGATTGACGAGTACCGACCGATCACCTCACGCCCGATGACGATGACTTGTCAGGTGCCACG
This sequence comes from Miscanthus lutarioriparius, assembly GCA_904845875.1. NCBI lineage: Eukaryota > Viridiplantae > Streptophyta > Magnoliopsida > Poales > Poaceae > Miscanthus > Miscanthus lutarioriparius. The sequence goes on along the minus strand of CAJGYO010000016.1, from coordinate 10,215,361 downwards.
CCATGGGTAGACCGATCTGTTGGACACTTGGCGCCCGGCCGTTCCAGCAGGAAAGGAAGGATGGATGGGTGCCCATCAATCATCATGCCGTCCGTCCTTGTCCGCGGCTGGATGTGTCCCTCGTCTCAACAAAAATGTGCTCCTAACTCTTGCTGTTTTCCAAACAGTTTTTTTTAAAAAAAGTACTTCCCTTCGTTTGGGTTTACTTGTCAGAAACTTTTTTACTGTAGCAAATTTGACCATCTGTTTTTTTTCTAAAAAAATCTTAAATACTTCAATGTATATAACACTAATGAAGTATGTTCAATAAAGAATCATATATGTGAAAACTTGATGTATTTAAAAATCTTTTGCAAAAAAAAACGTACGGTCAAATTTGCTACAGTAAAAATTCGATGAAAGTAAACGAAAACGGAGGTAAGTATTCAACACCGAATACATATTATATTGATTATGCAATATATGTTCATAGTATATCTATTTTTAAATTATAAATGTTGATAATGTTTCTATAAATTTAGTCAAATTTAAAAAAGTTTAACTTAATCCAAACCTATAATTATATCCTTCAACTCCATCTGCCAAAGATGGAGTGAATAGGGATCTCTAGGGCATTTATGTCATTTTTTCACCTCCACTAACTCGTTCTCGAGAATCTAGACTTGCATTTTTTCTATGAAATGAGGGAGTAACGTAGGGGTAGCTTTCCTTTCGTTAGTGTGAAGGAACACAGCAAATCACGTGCTCTACTCGTGGCCTCTCAAAAGCGAGATGAGAAGAGAAATTCGTCGCCAAAGATGCGAAGAGAGAGATTTTTCCTATATAAAAAAAGTAAAAAAAAAACAGACTGAAAGGAAAGATCTGGGAAGAGAGGAACTGCCTCTGCCTGCCTGCCTGCCTGCCGGCTGGCGTGCTGGGGATATGCATCTGCAGGAGCCCGGTCGCCGTCGCCGTCGCCGATCGGTACGTGCCCCTCGCCGTGGCGCCCCGACATTGGCCCAAGTGTCCCAGGACCACCTTTTTGTGCTGTGCGTGTGAACGGAGCTGCCAGTGCCAGCGCGGGCATCTTTGCCTCGTTCCCATGCCACGATTAAAAATAGTGCTGGCTGATTTATTATGAGAGAAAAATATTATTTATTTATAAAAAAATATTTTATAAGCTAAACGAACAGAGCGTTTTTTTCATCTGTGGACACACGTAGCTCTCGTACACCACGTACCTTGTCCAAGGCAGTAAGGCATGCAGCGCAGCTCGGCCTTTCTGGAGCACAAGTTCGACGGGGTCGCTCAGCGGAACGCTTCAGGGACCAGACAGCAGGGGGCCGATGAATGCAGCCGGGCGGGAATCAGCTAGCAGCATGCGAAACATATGCTCGGGATGGAGAGGGACCCGTTGTTTTTTTTTCGCCTCTCTTCTAGGTACAACTGTGTGGTATCTGTTTATGTTTGATTTGTGCAGCTGCTTCGTCCATCCGCACTTGCCTTTCATTTCGTCAAGAATGAAGAATCCGAGGGATCGGTCGTTCGTTCGGTTCGGTGGAAAGAAAGGTTGGTCCGGGACGCCCAGCCGTGCACGGCATGGAGCGCGGAGACGTGGAGGCGCCGGCGGCCGCCGCGCGCGGTGGGGGCGGGGCTTGGAAATGTAGTGCCTTGTGAAGTTGTGATGGTGTTTGGTGTGGTGTCACGTTGACACGTTGCTGTGGAGCGAGGGCCTGCTTCATTTGTTACCAAAAAAATATATATCAAAGATTTTAAAGCAAACGTCAGTAAAGTTGGGTAAAAATGTTTGCCACCCGAATGTAAGAGCCCGGAGTCCCGTTGCGCCGTTGCGCGTTAGGTTGGGTGTGGCCTTTGGTCCTTGGGCTTTGTTGGGCCTAACACTCAGTCTGTTCGGCTAGTGCTGATACGATCGTATATGATTGTAGATTATTACTGTTGGCTGGTTTGGTGTGAGAGAAAAATATTGTTCTAGCTGAAAATTTACGATCGTTTACGACAAGCGAACATGCTGACTATCTCGCGAGTTACTACTGCTTCTCCAGAGCTCTTCAAACGTAATCCAAAGTTCCAAACCACGTAACAACTATATATATACTCTCAATTATCTCAGCTTTTCTTTCGAAGCCTCGTCTATTCTCCAGGCGACCGCGGAGGCGGCGAGAGAAACAGGTGCTCCAGCGGCGAGACCACCATTCTTCCTCGTCTCCGATGACCTTACTGGCCTCGGATGTGAGGGGAATGAGTGGATCTCCGCCCGGCAGTGTTGATTAGGTCCCTCTAGGTGTAGGGTGGCGGCGGCGGCGGCATCAAGGAATAAGGTCTTCTCGTGCTCTTCCCCTTCTCGGTAGCGCTCTACTCCGGTGCTGGCGACGAGCGCGTGGAGGTGGAGTCTGGCTTTGCCGGGTCCTGTACAGGAGTCCGCCCGGATTGCAGGCGACGCGTTTCGTCAAGGGTGCAGCGACGGTTATGGGTGATACGGCTGGCTAGAGAGTGGATCGAGCTCGAGCCTCCCTCGGCGCGAGTCAACGGCGAGCTGCGATCCATGGTCGGTGGACTCGGGGTGCGTCCCCGGCCGATGCTTCTTCAACGATAGAATCAACCCGGCCTCGGGTGTCTACTGCAGCTCATGCGATAGGGTTCCTCCAGATCTGGGTGGCGGCAGGCGTATCCGGCGCCGAAATGGACGGAGGTGGAGTTCGCCAACGAGATCGACGTGCACAGTGGCCAGGGATGTAATTTGTATTTTCTATAGGGGCTTCTGTGCAAGTTCATTGGGACAGCTGTCTCTGTATCCTGTACCCTCGTATCTGTATTTGCTTGTGTCTTTGTACGTTGTCCTTGTCTAGTAATACAGACACGTATTATAAAAAACAACTATATATATAGCAATGCTAAAAAACCCATGTATATATATATATAGCACAGACACAAGTTTGGATTCACTCCGTTCCCGAAAATGCAAAGCTCGGTGGCACGGTGTGCCATGAACGTGCTGTGGTTGCAAATATACAGGGCAATCATTAACCACGGTGACATGGTGTGATTTAGACATCGCAGAATGATGAAGGGGGCGCTTGCCTCTTCAGATAGCAGGAAGGAAACCACTGCACTGCACTATGTAGTATGTACACCACGTCCACGTGCAACCCTATTTACTGTTTCGGACCGCACGTGAAATCCGGGTCCGTAACAAAATCGATAGTGAGCTCAGGATTTGGATCATGCAGTTCAAAGATTACCTGAAGAAAAACAAAGATAATGTTGCATATGTTAGTTCCTTCATCACCTACTCAACACCTAACAATAAGTAATCTTCTGAAAATAAATCTGAAGGCGTTAACATAGGTTCCTAAATTTTGCTGAGCGTTTCTTTTCCTTCTTTCATTTTGACAGGATGGATTAGAACAAGAAAATACCAGATCCAGTTATGCTAGATTTTTGTTAAAGAAAACCTTTCTCTGCATAAGGGTGGATCAATACTATTTCTCCACAATTTTGACAAAAATGTACAGCAAAAGCCGAAAAATATCATAACCAGACAGCGCATTAACGTTATAAGGAGAGAGAAACTACGTACAACAATGTTGTCCCCAGATTTGAGGATAGGCGCTGGAACATAAGGGCACATTGTGGTCCACGTGCCTGGAAAAGAAATCAATTTCAGCTCTAATGAGCAAACACATAGATTATTATTGAAATTAACGAATATAACTGGACTTCATAAACAATGCGCAGAACAAAACTCTCAGGATTGTACCGCCCAAAATCTTTCGATGTTGAAGTTGTTCACAAAAGCAACACCCTTGTTCCAACCACGAAATGATATGAATGTATCCTTTATCTCACTCGTGTCAATATGGAAATGGCCTTCATAAAACGCAGGTAGTGCAGAAATGCTTCCTGTTATAAGATGATGCAAGGATATTAAGTTTCAAAGCAGCATGTTTCTCAAAAACATAAATTAGATATGACATCCAAGAAGAAACAAAACACAGAAACATGTTGATTAAAAAATTCTGAAAGAAAAGATACAATTCAGTTAGTTGTTCAATTCATGTTTAGCTCAACTGAAAAGAATATAAGGAATTCCAAAAGATGTAAATTTTTACCAGAATTTCCAGTTTCATTTTTTGTTGTTGTTGCCTAGCATAGAAAGAGCTCAAGTGCTCCACTAGCTTGTCCTGATCCAAATAACAAGTGGGGACAACCAAGCCATGAGATTCAGAAAGTGATAGCATGATCCTTACGACTATTATGTGAATAAATTTGGATTTCTTCAAAGTTGCACGCTCCTAGTTAGTATGGCAAAATCTATGCAAAGCTGCAATCATGCTATTTCATATCGTGATGAGCCTTAGTTTGGTTCATCAGTGGGATAAGCACCACCAGGAGGATGACCAGACGGCGTCTGCTGCTTAGACCGGGAGGAGACTTGGAATGGGTGAACTGGGGAATGGGGCTAGATTGATTTCTTCTTCTTGCTTGATCCCATAATAGCTGCCAGCTAGTCCTTGTCTAGAGCTAGGCATGGCCCTAAGCCCCTAACAGATTCCATCTAATTGGTATGCTTGTAAGACATAATCTGCTGCTCCCCATTTCTCTCTTGGCTGCAGATTAGGAGTTGGAGCTGATCAGCTCGGCTGTCCACTCCCTGCTGCTGTAGCAGTAAGGCAATAGGCCATAGTAGTAGTGGCTTACTTCAGCCATGTAGTGTAGAGATGGCTGAGGTAAGCCTTGTACCTTAGGACTAGGTAGTTGATGTATTCACCAACAACTATGTACCTGGTAGAGGTACTAGCACCTATATATATACTATGCCAAGGCAATGCAGCAAATCAGTTTAGTTTGCCACATTCAGAAGCAGATCTTCGTGCTGTCACTAGTGGAGAAATGAGATCTAGTCCCGGTTGGGAACTAGCTCTACTCCCGGTTTCCCAACCGGGACTAGCAATCCAGGACTAAAGATGTTGTTCTTTAGTCCTGGTTTGCCATAACCGGGACTAAAGATCTTCCCAGCTTTAAAAAAAATAATGCCTCCCACCGCTGCGCCCTGTGAGATTCGAACCCAAGACCTTATGCACTGCCTCGCGCGTAGCTTACCACCCCACCTACACAACACATCTAACAATGGATGTGATGCTTTCCTTTTGAACTAACACATCGGGAGACCTTTAGTCCCAGTTAATGTTACCAACCGGGACTAAAGGGTCTTGAGTCCCAACAACGTAACATCAACCCGGACTAAAAGGTCACTTTAGTCCCGGTTGGTGTTACCAACCGGAGTAAAGGTTGGAGGACTTTAGTCTGGTTGGTGGCTCAACCGGGAGTAAGGTCCATTTTAGTCTCGTTGGTGTCTCCAACCGGGACTAAAGGTCCCCCGCCATCGCGTCTTGAGCGCAGATAGCCGTGGCGATGACCTTTAGTCCCACGTTAGAGACACCAACCGGGAGGACTAAATGTTTCTCTAGTCCCGGGCGCAAAAAATGCCGAGACTAGAGCCCATTTTGACCTCGGATGAAAGGTCTGTTCTCTACTAGTGTGTGTGTGTGTTCTTGAGCTCAATCTCGTCTTCTACCTCTAGCCATAGTGAGTGAGTGTGCTAGTAAGCTTACTGCTTACCTGTGCAGGGCAGCGAGGGACCAACAAGTGGTATCAGAGCCGTACAGCGTCACCGGACTAACCGCCGGCGATGACGGGTAATGGCTCAGAGATGGGCGACAACGGCACCGCTGCTGGGGCTGCCCAGCCACGACAGGAGGTCGTCGTGCGCGCGGTGATGCGGGAGGTCAGCGGCACCAATTGGGCGACGCTGACTCGCACCAACTATGGCGAGTGGGCGGTGACCATGAAGGTTAAGCTCAAAGCCCGACGGCTCTGGAATGCCATTGACAAGGGCACCAACAACGAAGAAGACGACATGTCAGCGATAGAGGCTATCCTCGCTACCGTGTTGGCGGAGTACAGGGAGCCATTGGGGGCGAAGAAGTCTGCTAAGGAGGCGTGGGAGGCCATTGCGGCGATGCGTGTCGGTTCCGACCACGCAAAGAAGGCGACGGCCCAGCTGCTGAAGCAGGAGTACGCCAACCTCAAGTTCCACGATGGAGAATCGGTGGAGGACTTCTCCCTCCGCCTGCAGTCGCTCATCAGCAAGCTGGGGAGCCACGGCGTCACCATCAACGAAGAGGAAGCGGTCTCCTAGTACCTCCACTCCGTGCCGGTGAAGTACATCCAGATCGCTCTCTCCATAGAGACGATAATAGACCTGTCCACCCTCACCATTGAGGATGTGACTGGTCGTCTGCGGGCGGTGGACGAGCGCATGGAGCAGGCCACGGCGACGGCGGACAGCGGCAAGCTATTGCTGATGGAGGAGTGGGGCGGCCCAGATGAAGGAGAAGAAGTCCAGGGAAGGCTCCTCCAAGGGCGGTGGCGACGGCAAGCACCGCGGCAAGGCTTCTTCAAAGAAGAAGAAAAAGAAGATCGACCCCAACGTCTGCCGGCGCTACAGGAAGACAGGCCACTGGGCGAAGGAGTGCCCGAGCCGCAAACAGGAGAAGAAGGCGGAAGCCCATCTGGCACAGGCTGATGATGAGGATGAGGCCACTCTCCTGATAGCGTCGTTCTGTGCGTTGCACGACGTCGAGGCAGAGAAGAAAGCAGAGGGGGTGGCGATGGCGGAGCAGGGGAAGGCTTCGAAGACCGTCGACCTCGACGAGCCGCGCGCCCAAGTCCACCTCGGACGAGTGGGCGGCGAGTAGGAGCAGAGGTGGTACCTGGACTTCGGCGCCAGCAACCACATGATCGGCTCCAAGGCTGCCTTCTCCGAGCTCGACGGGAACGTGACCGGCACAGTGAAGTTTGGCGAAGGCTCAAGGGTGGCTATCCGAGGGCGCGGCACCATCAACTTCAGGTGCCAGAACGGTGAGCACCGCACGCTGACGGATGTGCATTACATCCCGCAGCTGCGTTCAAGCATCATCAGCATTGGTCAGCTGGATGAGCGCGGGAGCGAGGTGCTGATCAAGGACGGAGTCCTCAGGATCAGGGACCGGGAGCAGCGGCTACTCGCCAAAGTGAAGAGATCCCGAAATCGGCTGTACCTGCTCGACTTTAAGGTGGAGCAACCCATCTGCCTGGCGGCACGGCGCAAGGAGCCGTGGCTGTGGCACGCCCGGTTCGGCCATCTCAGCTTCGACGCCCTCGGCAAGCTGGAGAAGATGGTCCGGGGGCTACCTCATATTGAGCACGCAGGCAAGTTGTGTGACAGCTGTCTGGCCGAAAAGCAGAGGAGGTTGCCGTTCCCGAAGACGGCGAAGTACCGCGCGGCAGAGGCCCTTGAGCTGGTGCATGGCGACCTCTGCGGGCCAATCACACCGGCAACGCACGGCGGGCGCAAGTACTTCATCCTGCTCGTGGATGATTGCAGCCGCTACATGTGGCTGCAGCTCGTGACGAGCAAGGGCGAGGCGGCAAAGGCGATCAAGAGGTTCAAGGAGCGTGCAGAGGCCGAGAGCGGGACGAAGCTACGCGTGCTGAGGATAGATTGCGGCGATGAATTCACCTCAGTGGAGTTCGCCGCGTACTGCGCGGATCAAGGGGTGGTGCGCCACCACACCGCACCGTACACGCCGCAGCAGAACGGCGTGGTGGAGCGGCGGAACCAGACGGTGGTCGGCATGGCAAGGTCGATGATGAAGGCCAAGAAGATGCCGGCGGAGTTCTGGGGCGAGGCGGTGATCATGGCGGTGTGTGTTCATCCTCAACCGCTTTAATATTCCAACGCCTGAAGGGCAAGACGCCATTTGAGGCTTGGTGGCGCAAGCTTCGTGTCGTTCTTGGAACATTCAGATTAGGTCGGCCATGTGAAAAACACCAAGCCTCACCTCGACAAGCTGGAGGACAGGAGCACACCCATGGTGCTCCTAGGCTACGAGGATGGTAGCAAGACCTATCGGCTCTACGATCCCAAGGAAGGCAAGGTGGTGATCTCTAGGGACGTGGTGTTCGACGAAATAATGGACTGGGATTGGAAAGATTCGGGCATGGGGGAAGCCAGTGGCGTCAGCGGCACGTTTGCCGTCGAACACCTGGTGATCCAAGGAGGAGGAGATGCTGGCGTTGGAGAGCATCTTCATGGATTAAGCCAGTCCGCAAGAAGAGGAGAAAGCGTCATGAGGAGTCGCCAAGTCCGCCCATGTCGGTATGAGGCGAGCGATCTCCACCAAAGCTAGAAGCACTACCTTCACCTCGATCCTCTGCCCGCTTCAGGATGGGGGCGCCTCGCTCGAAGTTTACATCTCCGCCCACCGACATCGACGAGTACGTGGACGCTTTCCACGACGGTGAGGAGGTGCCCTTCCGCTAGGTGTCGGTGTTTCGAGTCAGCACTGACAAGTAAATTTCTAATATTGCGCGGCATCGGGTTAGCAGCAGGATGAGGGTAAGAATTGTAAGACATAGTCTGTTGCTCCCCATTTCTCTCTTGGCTGCAGATTAGGAGTTGGAGCTGGTCAGCTCGGCTGTCCACTCCCTACTGCTGTAGCAGTAAGGCAATAGGCCATAGTAGTAGTGGCTTACTTCAGCCATGTAGTATAGAGATGGCTGAGCTAAGCCTTATATCTTAGGAGTAGGTAGTTGGTGTACTCACCAACAACTATGTACCTGGTAGAGGTACTAGCACCTGTATATATACTATGCCAAGGCAATGCAACAAATCAGTTCAGTTTGCCACATTCAGAAGCAGATCTTCGTGCTCTGTGTGTGTTCTTGAGCTCAATCTCTTCTTCTACCTCTAGCCATAGTGAGTGAGTGTGCTGGTAAGCTTACTGCTTACCTGTGCAGGGCAGCGAGGGACCGACAATGCTATCTTATCTCCGACTTAATCAGATCGCTAACAAATGTAACCTTCTAACTAATTAAAGATAAGAATGAACCCCACGTATTACAGTAACCCACCTAGGAACTACATATGAAACATAGATAGTTATATCTTGCTCCAAATCAGTGCTCCATCCGTTCCAATTTATAGGTCGTTTTGGCTTTTCTAGATACACAACTTTTATTATGTATCTAGACATATCGTATTTCTAGAAAAGCCAAAACGAGTAAACGACCTATAATTTGGGACAGAGGGTGGTACTATCCTAGAGGTAAGCTGTTACTCATGCCATGAGCCCATGATGGACCATGAACTGTGCCACACTATTTTACAAATAACATAACTGCATGAGAATTAATTGTCTGACCCTTTCACTGCTTGCAGAACTGTTTGAATGTAGACACTTACCATTTGAATAGGATGACGATTCCTGCAAATTCTTTTCTGAGTCTCCATGAATGGACAATTTATTGGCTCCAACATAAGGTATTTGAGTGATTAGTTGAAGTTTTGGAAGGTTGTCCAGTGAATTGAGTGCAAGTGGATACATTTTCCAGTGACGGATAGTAATGCCATCTATTTGAATAGGAGATAGTATTCCCTGTATTTCAGAACTGGTCACTGATCAACAATAGAAGCCTATAACCATGGTCCACGCAGACGCTGCAGCTAACGAGAGGCAATGTGGTACTTACCTTCCGGTCAAAAATATATGGCCCATAATTTACATGACCCATATTTTTTAGCTGCAGATGAAACACAGATACGGTAAGCAACAAACCATTAAGGTTGTAAGAATTTTTCTCGAAGTAGGATTGTAAGAATAATTTAATGTTGAAAAGGAAACTTGGAGAAACGTAACCTCCGTTCATTTTTTAGTTGATGTTTAAGGAATGAAAAAAAATATCATTTTAAGGCGTAACACTAAAACTCAAGTCAATTAACAATAGTATTACGACGCTAGAAAGAAAGTTCTGAAGAAAATGCAAGAAAGATTACCAGGATATATAGGCTGGTAGTAGATGAACATCTTAAGTTCGGTATCTCTAGTGTTTTATTAGACCATCTTTCAATTACACCACCATATCTTAGGTTTCTGACACCATCAACTGAGCAAGACACAAACACCTGAGCTCTGTCATGTACCTGCAGCAACACAGAATTCACATCTTAGAAGAGATGATCTTTCTTTCATGCCAACAAAATAAATATGAAAGACACAACCTTTGGAATTGACAGGATGCTTGATGGGAGTTTCCCTTCGTATTCTGACATGTACAAGAGAAATCCAAACATCTGACAAAATAAATCCCATGACAGATACATGAAATATTAACTTAAATGATAAGTTCAGTAACAATAACAGAAATACACATATAATTACATTTGCTGATACCTGGCCTATCTGCTCCATATAAAGTGGATGCTCCGAAACAGAAACTTTCAGAGGATCACTGATATTATCAATGATGTCAAACAGAGAAGCAACCTTTTGTAATTTCACAAGCCCGTAACTTGCTTTTTCAATGTCAGAAGGAAGTGGATGAAGAGGAGTCCCAGTACATTCATGTATTACTCTTCTCAGTGCTGCTTGATAATTGTAATGACAAATCAAAATATAGAAATAAAACAGTGCTTAAAAAGAAGTTATATGCATATAAAGTTCTTTTTGGGAATTTGCCAGAGATTCAAATGAAGTAGTTCCTACATCCACTAGGCTACATTGACACACACTATGCACAGGTTAGGATCTGCCACTCAAAAAACATTGAGTATTCCATTTTTATCTCATGCTGCATTTCGCTGGCTGAGACAAAGTGAGCCAAAAAAATCATCCCAAGTAAGTGAATATCTAAATTGGATGCATCAGAGAACTGGTTTTCTTTAGTTGAGGTCGAGGTCGTGTTTGTTGTATAAAAAAGGCGTGTATGTTTGCATAGAAACCAAGTGTGCTTGGGTGTGTTGTAAGGGTTCTTGCCCCCTTTTTTCTTCTTAATTAATATAAAGATACGCAGCTCTCCTGCGTGTACAAAAAAAAAGGTCAGGGTCAGGGAGTTTTTTCTTTTCTTTTTCTTTTTTTTTTTTTTCTCGAACGCGCAGGAGAACTGCGCATCAATATATTAAGAAGAAAAAGGAGGGGGAAAAGAGCCCCAAAACAAACTGTTACAAAAACACAGAAACAAAAAACTGTTACAGAGAAAAGGGTCTGCAACCCACCCTAAGAACCCAAACTACGTTATGTCTCTAGAGAACTATAAGGCAGGACCAAAAAACCACCGGACCCAAAGAGCTAGGAGGTAGGAGCCAGGGCAAGGAGATAAGAAACTCCTCGAGCCCCTGCTGCTGCCCACTGCTGAGCTTCTTCCTTAAAAGCTGAGAGGACCCTAGCTAGGCTAGGAGTTCCACCATCAAAAACACAATGGTTTCGATGCTTCCAAATTAACCAAGCTCCCAAAATAATAATGGAATTGAACCCCTTCTTCACTTGACCAGAAAGCCTGCTGCAAGCACCCTCCCACCAGTCCACAAAAATCAAATCAACCATTTGTGGAGCCACATCTTGCAGTCCAAAAGATTGCAGAATGTTGTACCATGTTTGCCGGGCGAAGACACAAGAGATCAGAAGATGGTCTATTGTTTCACCAGCCTGATCACAGAGTGGACACTGCGTTGGGTGATCAAGACCTCGACGTGCTAGTCTGTCAGATGTCCAACATCTATTGTGAGCTACTGTCCACATGAAGAACTTGCACTTCCCTGGGGCCCAGCTCTTCCAGATCAACTCCCAAGGACTGAAATGAGTAGCTCCAATGAACAAGGCCTCATAAGCTGATTTATTAGAATACATACCGGAAGCTGAAAGTTTCCAGATATGTGTATCTTCCACCTCAGGATGCAGTACCACATTTGACAAAAGACCCCAAAGGTGAAGGTATTCAATCAGAACAGGCACACTTAAAGCACCTCTTATATCAGAAACCCATTTTCCCCCTGTGATAGCATCGTAAACTGATCTTTTCCTTGCTCTGGTTGCTATAGCGCTAAACAAATGTGGCATGGCCTGTTCTAAGCTCTGACCAAGCAACCATCTATCTGTCCAAAAACGAGTATTTTTTCCATTGCCTACTACTGTGTCAACAGCCATAGCAAAGAATGCTTGGACTTGAGAATGAGCTTGGATGGGGAAAAAAGCCCAGGCTTTGTCAGGTTCTGTTTTCTGCAGCCATAACCATCGGAGTTTTAAAGCCCATCCCAAGTTTTGAAGATTAGAAATACCAAGACCTCCCAGATTAAGAGATCTAGTGACCTTTGGCCAGGCTAGCAAACAGTGCCCCCCTGACATCTCTTCTTCCTTTCCATAGGAAACCCCTTCTTATCTTATCAATTGCCTTCAAAGCCCATGAGGGTAGATCAAGTGCCATGATGATGTAGATCAACATTGAGGTGAGAACAAACTGAACCAAGACCACTCTTCCAGCTTTCGTAAGCAAATCAGCTTTCCAGCTTGGTAGTCGATCTGCAATTTTCTCGATGATGGGCTGAACCTGTTCTTTGGATAGCTTATGAGGAGAAAGGGGGACCCCTAGGTATTTACAAGGGAAGTCGGAAAGCTGACAAGGTAGGGTTTCCTGCAGGACTGCTCTGTCATCCACATTACACCTTATAGGAGAACACTACTTTTCTGAAGGTTTGTTGTAAGGCGGATGCGTTTCCAAAAAGTTGCAAGATATCCAAGGTTATTTCAATGTCACTGGTTGTTGGACTCAAGAAGAACACCACATCATCTGCATACAAGGAAATCCTATGCTCCAATGCCCTTCCGCAAGTGGCTGCAACAAATTCTCATCTGCAGCTTTCTTCACCAAGTAGTATAGCACATCCAATGACCAAAATGAAAAGCATCGGTGACAATGGATCCCTTGCCTTAGACCACGCTGGTGTTGTATCCTTTCCCCTAGAGAACCATTCAATAGCACTTGAGTGGATGAAGTGGCAAGCAAGCCACTGATAATATCACACCAAACTGATCCAAAACCCAAACGCGTCTCATAACTTCTAATAGAAAAGGCCATGACACGAATCAAACGCCTTATTGATATCCAATTTTAAGAGGATACTGAGCTTGTTTCTGTTGGTGCAAGAATTTTGTAGTATGGTGAACCAACATGAAGTTGTCTAGAATGAAACGACCCTTGATGAATGCACTTTGATTAGTGGAGACCAACTGATTCAGAGAAGCAGCAAGCCTGTTAGCTAGGATTTTTGTTATGAGCTTGGCAAAAGAGTGCACCAAGCTGATAGGTCTGTACTCCTTGATGCTTATAGCGTCCTCTTTCTTTGGCAGCAGGGTGATGAAGGCTGAATTGAGTAACTCAAAATTAGCAAACTTTCTGCTCCAAACAGCTGAAATAGCAGCCATTATATCCAATTTGATGATCGGCCAGCAAACCTTATAGAACTTTCCTGTGAAGCCGTCAGGGCCAGGGGCCTTGTCTGACGGTAGGGAATTGATTGTTTTCCAGACCTCCTCAACAGAAAAAGGAGCTTCCAATTCACTAAGATCAAGGTTTGGCATGTCTAGTTCTGTCAAGTTAACTGTCACTTCCCTGTCAATGCTCCTTCCCAAAAGGTTGCTGTAGAAAGCAAAAATATTATGCTCTTTGTCTTCGTGCTTGGTGAGAACTACCCCATCATCACTTATAAGTTTACTAATAAAGTTTTTCCTCTTACGGTGGCGAGCATGTGCATGAAACAAAGCTGTATTGGCATCGCCCTCACTGAGCCAACTGATGCGAGATCTACTTCTTGCAATGGTGCGCTGCAGGGAGGAGAGAGCTAAACAGTGAGGCTTGAGTTTGTTTTTTAACCAAAGCTCTAGCCTGGAGAGGGCTCGATTATCTTGCGCTATTTCTAGCTGATGGAGAACCTCCCTAGCAAGAGCTAACTGTGAGTTAACATGCCCAACTTTTTTTTGACTCCAACTTTGCAAACTTCTCACTGTTGCTCTGAATTTTCTTGCCAGGGTGTCAAAAGGACAATGAGAGACTGGTTCAGAAGCCCAAGCAGTTGCCACACCCTCCTGAAATCCCTCCAACTTGGTCCAAAAAGCCTCAAAATGGAATCTAGCCTTCCCTGGCTGAACATCATTCAGCCCAAGAAGAAGGGGGCAGTGATCTGAGCCGTCAGTTGCACAACTTTGCAAGAGACAGTTTGGAAACAACAGTTCCCATTTTGTTGAGCAAAGAAGTCTATCAAGTCTGACGAGTGTAGGCACGTCCTGGTGGTTTGACCATGTAAATTTATGACCAAGCATAGGCAACTCTTTTAATTCTAAGTCGTTGATCAGGCGACGAAATCTTCCCATCATTGCTCTGTTAACAAGACTGTTGTTCTTATCTTCAGTTCTTGCTATTAAATTGAAATCACCAAGTACTAACCACGGCCCGATACAGGCAGCTCTCACATCTCGAAGTTCTTGCATAAACAGAAGTTTGTTGTCATCACCTTGAGGGCCATACACACAAGTAAGCCACCAGGTTTGTGAGCTGGCCGGAGAGAACTGAAGTGAGATGCTAAAACTATCAACTCGGGTGGCACTGGCAGGGCCTAGCCCGTGACTCCATGCAACCAGAATTCCCCCACTTGCACCAATGGAAGGCAGCTCCACCCAGTAGGGAAAATCAGAACCGAACAAAGAAAGAATACAACCACGAGAAATTTCAGACATTTTCGTTTCCTGTAAGCATATAATCTCGACCTGACAAGAAGCAATCAGGGTTCTTACAGTATCCTGGCGTGCTTTAGAATTTAATCCACGCACATTCCAACAAAGTATCTTGGATGGATTCATTTATCATAATAAAGAAACGACCTTGGGCGAAGGAACATCAGCATTCAGCCGCGAAGTCCTGTTCCTCATCAACAGGAGCAACCCAACTGAAGAGCGCTGCCAGAGCCTGAACATGGATATCAGGGAGCGATGCCGAACCGGTGAAAAGCATGCAATATTCTTCCAGGCTTTGTTGATCAATGCCGGCCGATTCCCCAATAAGGCCCAGAGCCCGCATCACTGTCTTCTTTGTTCTTGATGGGGCCCCACCTCCATTAGAGTCTGGCTGCATTCCGGCAATGCGACGGCTGCGCCTCGGAGGAGCACGCTGAACACAAGCACGGGAACGCAGCCTGTTGGCTCTTGGAGTAGGGAGGATTTTCGTCGTCTTCTTTGTCATCTTCGCCAGGAAGCGTCTTCGCTGGCTCGTGAGTTGGTTCGAGTTGGGTGTGCCGGGGAGAGTTGGCACTGCTACTGAGTCTCCGGCCACTTGACACCCAGGTCCAAATGCATCAGCCGCCGGAGACAAATGGATATCCTCACCGACGGGAGACAGGCGTGCGGCCACAGGCGGAGTTTCAGCCAAGACTGCAACACAACCAAGACCAGGAGAGGGGGTCTGGTGTGGAGTCCCGACCTGAACTGCGACGCCCGCAGGCCCGGCCAAGGCTTCTACGCTTGCCAAGAGATCTGGAAGTGGAGCCGCGACCATGGCATCACTATCAACCAAACGACGGCGCCTTCTGAAGTAAGTCTTCACCGGGGTAGCCACCCCTCTGTCCATCCCGATGTGCTGAATTGCGGCATTCACAGGACCGGTGATGGCCAACTCCTGTGTGGGGCTCATCGTCACCATAGCCGGACCTAGAGGTGGGGGAACAGAGAAGCTCGCACCGCAGTTGTCTCCAGTCGATTGGCCCACCATCGATACAGCAAGTGGGCCTGCTTGTGAAGGGCTAACAGGCCGTTTCCCAGGCAATTGGGCCGTAAAGTCACCCTCCTTGCTCACGAAGACATCACTGTGGGAGCAGTCCAGCCGAACCGGCGAAACAAGACCCACCTCCGACAGCCAGAACGGAAAATCCGGCTCCCGTGGGAACAGATCTTCAAATGTTGGTCCAGGATTAATAACCTGAGCCGCCATGTCTTCAATATCCCCAGGCGTGGACGAGGCAGGCGAACGACTTGATGACGGTTGCGGCGCCTCGGGTTCTGAGGAGAGCAGCCCATCAATGAGTTCCTCGCGAACCGTCCCGTGATCGACTGCTACCGGACCAGCGCCCAGTCGCTGATGCACAGAACCTCGTGGAGCATCACCTCGGGCGCCAGAACCAAGGGCGGCGGAAGCCGGCACGTCAGCCGCTGGCTGCCGGCGTCGACGCCTCCCCTGATCGGAGTCCAGATGCGGCGGGGGCGAGGGAGGACGATCAACATCCGCACCAACCGTAGGCGACACAGAAGCATCAATCTTGATTTCATACCTCAAAGCACGCTTCACAGGGGGGGATTCCTCAACTTGCACCGGAGGCTCAACAATGTCCAAGTCCATGACCGCAGGGATACTCTCCAGCTGGGAACACCAAGCCTTGAGACGGAAGGACGAATAATCCCTGCGATCGATCGTAGCAGGATGGAGCTCGCGCACCCAGCACCACTCGTCCAGCAAGTGTTCTGCTGTCTCCAACTCCCAAGCGTGCGCCGGTATGCCGCTCAACTCAATGTCGACGAGTGAGGGCAAAACCACCGCAGTAGCACTCTTGAACCGAGACCAACGGCGGAAGTAGAGGGTGAACGGAGGCAAATGTAGAGGTCGTCCCTCATTGTAGACCCGAACGGCCGCAGCTTCGTCGGGGAGGATCAGCAGGCAGTCTTGACGGCTCAGACTGTGAAACTCCAGCGACTCAATCGGGAGTTCATGGCGGCGAGCTAACTCATCAACCAGAACATCAACCGAAAGGGTCGAGCTGTCTCCAACAATCGAAACCGAGAGCGCCTTGCAAAGTTCATCTTCAGCCCTGGCCATCTTAGCTGAACGATCGATGATACGACGGGGCCGGGGAGGAACATAGTCGGAGCCGGCCGGAGCACGAATGCTGGCAGCAGGCTCGTCGTTCCCCTCATCTTCTTGGCCAGGTGGCCCGCCTGGGCCAGCAGCATCCGAACGCCGCCTCTTCCTGACACGGCGACGTCGCCTTGCCCGCGAGCCTTGCTCAACCGCCGCCCCAGAGGTCTCCTCTCCGGGCGCGGCTGCCGAGACCACCATCTTCTCAGAGCTCGACCCTCCCAGCGTGGCCTTTGGGCGCCACACAAGCAGGGCTCGAGGAGCAGCCGCGTGCAGGGCCCGGCGGCGGCCAACGCAGTCGGACGCACGGTGGCCTATCTCCCGACACTTGAAGCAGCGAGGTCCCTTCCAGCAAAAGGCGGCGCGGTGGGAAGGAGAAAAACAATTGTAGCACCTGCCTCTAAGGTCCACCGGCACCGGCCGATGAGGATCGCGTAGCTCCTGCAGGCGCCGCTTGCGAGCACGGCGGCCTTCATACCGCTGCCATCCGTCCGCGTCAGGGCCCTCTCCGACGGACGCCTGACGGGGCCGCGAGCGGAGAACGACTCTCGGAGGCGGGCGAGTCTCCACCACTGCCGGCTGTGGCGAGACCGAAGACGAGGCGCCGCCAGAAAGAAGCACTTCTTTGAACGAAGGAACAGGAGAGGAGCCGCCTGCGGACGAAGACGGACTGGCGTCACGCCACCTCTCTCCCTTGGAGCGACCTACCTGGGGAAACAGGGAAGAGGAGGGATCCCTCGCCTGGGAGGAGGATCGTGGAGGCTCAGTTGAGAGGGTGGCCGCCGGGCCCAGGACAGGCTCCGGCGTGGGGCTGGTGGACGAGAGGGCGCTGGGGAGGGGAGGGGTGAACATACCTTGCATTTTTTCTCACATGTTTTTTTCTGTTTCAGGCTTTTTTGACTTGTGATGTACTACAAAGCTTCCTTGTCTCATAGTTGAGACGGGGAGGTTGTTTGTAGTGGATCGTTATTTCTTCTCTCCATAATATAAAGATGTGCAGCTCTCCTGCATGTTTGAAAAAAAAACAGCATGCCTTTGTATTTTGCATTATGCACATCTCCATGCTCCTTAATCGGTGCATCCTGCCCAGTAAAGAGGTCACGTAAATAAGTTGACTTGCAAAAAGGGATCAATAAATGAAATGAACTATTTGGAGTGACACTTGCATAGTCATAAGAAATGAGGTCTGCCTTGTAATCAGATTCATCTTGACCAGTATTTGCACCATTATAAAATCCAAAATTGGTCCCACCATGAGCCATCTGGACAACCTCATGAAGAAATAGAATTAATAGACCTAGACTGCAAATGCAATGCATTGATGAATGGGCTCCAGTGACAGACATAAAGTACAGCAGAACCATTGTGGCACAAAATGGTTTTAAGGGCTTTAGCTGTACTAGCAGCATCTGTTGTTGCGATTCTTTCACCCCAGTGTGTTAACCATCCAGTATAAAATTCTCTGAAAAGTAAGAGGTGACAACATTAGGTAAAGTCACATCCAAAAATGCACGACAGAGAATATTTGACATCGCGTGTATTGTAGCCAACTTACGAACTTAAAGGGGCTGATTTTCCGGGCAAGTTGCATTTCTTCTGTAATCTGAATATGGGCCATGGATTGGATCCAGTTTCAAAATCAACAGCTGCACATCAGCCATATTATTATTAGCTAAAGTGATTAACTGATGAAAATCAGGTAAAATATAAGTTTGGAAATTTAGAAAGTTAGGCATGTCAGCATATTAAGAAAACATAATTCTTTACCGAAGGCAACAAATAGTCTACATCATAGCACAGCTCAGTTATCATATTTTTACCAGCGAAAACATCATCTTGAGGAATTGATCCATTCTTTAAATTACCCATGGCACCCCCATCAGTTGTATAACTAAAAGAGGAATTAAGAGTACACATGATCATGACTTGGTAATTAGAACCAACCCATATGAAACATTAATTGGATGAAATCATCTAGGAAACACTTCAAGCTAGCAGAACTCTCAAAAAGTCTGGACTCTTTTTTCCTCTTTCTTTCTTTTTGTCACATTGTGAAGCTATTGTATTGGTCCATTTTTTTACAATCGAAAATGCTATTATATTGTTGTTGATGCATGTAGCGTGTGGCAAACATTTGAAGTTATATCAAAACACTTTTTATATACTATTTGAGAAATCTAACAGTTCAATATTCCCAATTTCCTATATCGAATGACAAGCATGTAGGCAGTAGCATTTCAGCCAAATTCTTATTGCATCCCCATTATCGACCCCACACATTGGCACAATGGTATAAATAAGATTTGTGCAGTAAATATTTGTAGAATTTCATAAGGACACAAAACAACAAGTACCAAACCTCTATCATCCCGTACCTAATCACTCTTATAATTGCTATATCATAACTTCTAAAGCCATATAAAGTGGACATAACTGCAAATGCTGAAAAGAAAACTGCACTGATTTGTATAGCTAAAAATGTGAGCAGAGAGAACTGTGTACAGAATAATGTCGTTTCCAAGATATCTTCTGGCCAGTTGAACAAGGTAATGAAGATAATTCTTATCGTCTCCAAAAGAACGAAATTCATTTTCAATCTGCCAAACATGCTATAGAATTAGGCTCTTCCATATATACAAAAGCTACATACACTAGAAATGAAAATGAACAGGAAGTAGTAAACCAACTTAAACTCTGATGAACTTACCTGAACCATAATAACTGGACCTCCATTATTGTATAATAATGGTGCCACTTTCGAAAGTAGTACTCCCCACCATCTCTCCACCTTAAAACATCGTAATGTTGGTCAAAATATCTCCAGAAACAACTAAGCTATATATGCAAAGAATTATCATGTTTTGATAAGAGTACCAAGGAAAGATAGGACGAATCTGATGATCGCAGTTTAAGGGCTGGTTCTATGGTGAGCAACCAAGGTGGAAAACCTCCTAGATCCCATTCTGCAGTGCACACATTACAAATCACAAGTTTTAATCCAAGCACATGCAGCATCAAAACCCAATCAAATTTGAAAAAGATAACCATGACATTACTTCATCACGTTTGGGACAGCTACATGGTATCAAAATGTAAAACTGAGTCACGCCTTTTACAAATAAGCAGAGGAAAGCTTTATTTCTTCGTCCACAGATTCAATGATCTATCTTTTATGTACTATTGAAAACCAAGAAGTGACTCTTCTGATTTTGGTAATGACCATTTGACGTTATAACGTTATTAATCCTCTGCAGCAATAATAATTCTATTTGTTCAATGCAGTATAAATATACAGCTATATCTTCAGCTATTGGCATGCTGAACGTATGAAGTTTCAATACGAATGTCAACTTACCTCCACAAATGTATGAACCTACACGAAGCATGACCAGCATTTCTAGTTCTTGAGCAAGTCTCAGATATGATTCAATATCCGCGAAGCCCTTGAATTCCCAGCTCTGCGGTTCTGGCTCATGCAAATTCCAAGGTACATATGTTTGAATTGTGTTCAAGCCTAATGCTTTTGCTCTTAAAAGGCGATCCTTCCAGTACTGCAAGCACCAATGCATTGCAGAAGGTCATGATGTCATAATAAAGATATATAGAACATGTTGGCATATAAGCTGATAAAGAAGGTTAATTACATAGTTATGTGCACTTTTCAATCTTCATATTGATGGATAAGTCTCATGTGTGGTCTTTGTGGGGCTGTACTGCTCACATGGTCCTTGTGGCTGGCTGTTTTCTGCTTTTAGGACAGCATCTTAGACTAGAGGACAGCAGGACAGCATCTTAGAGGACAGCATCTTAGACTAGAGGACAGCATCTTAGCTAGGACAGCATATTAGCATCTTAGACTAGCATCTTAGACTAGCATCTTGGTATATGCTTGGCTGGCTAGCAGCCTATAAATATGTAACCCCAACCCCTCAGGTTGGCATGGCATTTGAGTAAGAAATATACAAGAAAATTGCCCCAACTCCTAGTGTCATCCTCTCGATGAGAGTAAGAATTCTCCTACTACCAAGAGTGAGAATTCAGCGACTAACAACCCAGTATCGAGCCAGTATTATCCTCAGTAGCTCGAGCATCTCCCGCTCATCTCCTCCCAAACCACCACACAACAGCCCATTGAAGGCGCCAGCTCCCCGCCGCTCTGCTCTCTCCTCCTCCCAGCAGACGAGCAAGCAGCTGGCTCGGCAGCCTTCTCCCTCACGCAGCAGTCCCCCCGGTAGCGCGTCATGTCCGCAGGCGATCTCGGCCTTCGATCGCCTCGAGCACGCTGGGCGGCGAGGAGGCCGAACTTGCCGCGCAGAGAACGCGAGCGAAGGCGGCAGCAGAGACCGCAGCAGCGGCGGCAAGCGTCGAGGCGTAATGGCGGGCTAGCAGCAACCAGAGCGGCGAGGCGAAGCGGAAGCAGCGGCGGCGAAATGCAGCGCAGCGGCGGCAGCAGCGAGGTCGAGGTTCTGCAGCGGCAAAGATCGGCAGCTCCATTTCACGCGACGACACCGCCGACGGACCTCGAGCTGCTAGAGAGGAGGCGGGGCAGCAGCAGCGGCGGCGCGATGAAGGCGTCGCGACGCCCACGAGCGTGGCGGCAGCCCGAACACAGCGTGGACGCGCCACCGGCGGCGCTCGGAGGCGCGCGCACGGCGGTGGCGCTCTGGGCAGCCGCGCGCGCACGCGCCGGCGGCGGCAACGGACAGCGCGGACGCGCGGTGGAGCTTTCTGAGGAGGCGCGCGGCGGCGGCGGCGCTCTGGAGGCGCGCGCGCGCAACAGCGGTGGCGGGCGGAGTCGATGGAGCGCGCGGCCTTCACGCGCGGCGTGGCTCTCTCTCCCCGGATCGGTACCGACGGGTCGATGGAGAGCGCGGCCTTCACAGGCAGCGTGGCTCTCTCCCCGGATCGGTACCGACGGGTCGATGGAGAGCGCGGCCTTCACAGGCAGCGTGGCTCTCTCCCCGGATCGGTACCGTGGTTACCACGGGCTCCAGGCTGTTGTCAGGGACGTCGGTCCCGGCGGTGGGTGGCCTACCCTCACCAAGACCAACTACGTCGAGTGGGCTGCGGTGATGAGGGTAAAGCTTGGTCAGCGGCACATGTGGGAGGCGGTCCGATGCGGGCGACGTCGACTACGACCTAGATCGACGGGCGCCGGATGCTCTCATCGCCGCGATCCGCCCGAGATGCGCTTCTCGCTTACCGACAAGCGGACCGCCAAGGAGGCTTGGGACGCCATCGTCATGCAAGACGCATCGGCAGGCGACCGCGCCCGCAAGTCCACACTACAGAGCACCGCGCAAGGAGTGGGAGAACACGGCCTTCAAGCCGTGAGGGACGTTGATGACTTTGCTCTCCGTCTCAACACTCTATTACGTAAGATGGTGCGCGTCGGCGGCGACACCTACGGCGAGGAGAGAGCGTCGAAAAGCTCTTCCACAAGCTGCGTCCCGAGAAGTACAAGCGGATGACTCGCTCGATCGAGTCTCTGCTGGATCTCCACGATGTCGATCGAGGAGGCGATAGGTCGCCTCAAAGTCGTCGGCGGCGATGAGCCACTGATCCTCTCGGGGCCCATCACCATCAAGCGGAAGCTCCTTCTCACTGGGAGCGGTGGCTTGCCGCCCAAGGTGACCGGAGGAAGGGGAGCCTTCTTCCGCGACAAGCGGCATAGCGTGGCAAGCCGCGCAAAGCGCTGCGAGAGACGCCAGTCGGGCGCGAGGACGTCTTAGAGGGTGATGCCCGCGAGGCGCCCGGCGCCGCCGTCGGCGAGCACAAGCCGCACGAGATGACACTCGCCGCAATCTGCGGCGGCTTAACCATTGGGCCAAGGATCGTCGGACAACCACGACGCGGCCAGTGCCCACGTCGCCTGGTGGAGGAGGAGGAACTGGCTCTGTTCATGGCACATGCCGACGATCGAAGCTACCTCCGGTAGCACCACGGCCGCGGCGGTTCTCCTCCACCTTGACGAGCCAAAAGCACACGCCCTCCTCGGCGACGGCTCCCAAGCAACGACAAGATCGACGGTGGTGCCTCGACACCGCGCCACCCATCACATGACCGGTCGACGGGAGTTCTTCACCGAGCTTGACTCTAGCGTCCGAGGCTCCGTCAAGTTTGGGGATGCCTCCGGCGTGGAGATCAAGGGCGTCGGCTCCGTCATCTTCACCGCCGTGTCTGGTGAGCACAGGGCGCTCACCGAAGTCTACTACATCCCCGCGTTGAGGAACTCCATCATCAGCTTGGGACAGCTGGATGAGAATGGTTCGCGCGTGGTGGTTGAGGATGGAGTCATGAGGATTTGGGATCGCCGTCGCCGCCTTCTTGCCAAGGTATCCAGAAGCGCAAATCGACTCTACATCCTTAACGTGCAGGTGGCACAACCCCTCTGTCTCGCTGCTCGTCGGGATGACGAGGCGTGGCAATGGCACGAGCGCTTCGGCCACCTTCACTTCGAGGCCCTGAAGCGGCTCAGTGCCACGGAGATGGTGCGAGGCCTGCCGTGCCTTGACCATGTGGAGCAGCTCTGCGACGTCTGCGTGTTGACGAAGCAGAGACGACTCCCCTTTCCCCAGCGGGCGAGCTTTCGAGCCAAGGAGAGGCTCGAGCTTGTGCACGGGGACTTGTGTGGCCCGGTGACACCGCCACACCGGGAGACGACGCTACTTCCTGCTGCTCGTCGACGACCTCTCCCGCTATGTGGGTGATGGTCCTCGGCAGACAAGGGAGAGGTCGCGGACGCTTATCAGCGCCGCAAGCAGTCGCCGCGAGAGGCGAGTCTGCGGCCGCAAGTCGCGCGTGTTATTGCCGACAACGGCGGGCGAATTCACGGCGGTGAATTCGCGTCGCGTCGTCTTCTTGCGACGAGGGCATTCAGCGCCACTACTCCGCGCTACCTGACAAAATTTCGGCAGAGAATGGCGTCGTCGAGCGCGCAACCAGACGGTTGTGGGGATGGCTCGGGCCCTCCTCAAGCGAGAGGGATGTCGGTGTCTTCCGGGAGAAAGCGGTGGTGACGGCCGTCTACATCCTCAACCGCCGCCTACCAAAGGCGCTTCGGCGGCGAGACACCGTGACGAGGCTTGGCATGGGCGCAAGCCGGCGGTCTCCCCACTTGCGGGTCTTCGGTACGCCTCGCGTTCGCCAAGGAGCTTGGCCACATCGCCAAGCTCGACGACGGGAGCACTCGGGAGTGTTCATCGGCTACGGAGGGCTCGAAGGCCTCACCGTATCCTCGACCGAACACGGCGTATGCGCCTGCAGCGCCGCTGACGTTGTGTTCGACGAAAAAGCGAGATGGGCGTCAGACAAGCGGTGGGCGACGGCTCGGCTCCGGCGTCGGCGACTTCAATGTCGAAAGTACGTCCACTTCGAGGAGAGCCGGGGAGTAAGCGGCTCTTCTTCGACAAGCGCTGGTCTACCCGGTCCCGAGCCTCCACCGACCCGGCGCTGCTACTCCGGCAAAGACCACACTCTCCGGCCAGGGACCTCGGTGCGATGAGTTCTTCGCCGGCTCCACTACGGCCGGCAACGCCACAAGCTCCAAAGACCGACAGCACCACTCCGAGCACGCTCTACTCCACCACCACCGTGTCGAGCACGACCCGATTGAGCTCGCTATTCGCTCTCTCACGACGAGGAGGCGTGTCGACGCAGCATACCACGACGGCGAGCCGCTATGGTACCGTCACGATGGAGAACCTTCTCGGCGACCACCGGTGCGGGACCGGTGCCTCACGACACGGAGGCGCAGCTTGCACCTTGCGTGTGATTTACGGCGAGCCTCGGTGCGTATCGAGGAGAGAGAGAGAGACACGCGCATGGCGCTACCGCGATGCGATTGGAGATGGATGCGGTCGAGAAGAACCGCGCTGGAGCTTGGCGACCTTCCTCGTGGTCACCGCGCGATCACCCTTAAGTGGGTGTTCAAGTCAAGAGGGATGAAGCCGGTGCCATCGCTCAAGCACAAGGCTCGCTTGGTGGCACGAGGTTTCGTGCGGCGGCGGGAGGGGTCGACTTCGACGACGCTTTTGCTCCGTGGCACGGATGGAGTCCGTCGCGACTCCTCCTGCGCTTAGCGCCCGGAGGGTGGCGCGTGTTCATCACATGGACGTCAAGTCGGCGTTCTTAACGGCGACTTGAAGGAGGAGGTCTCACGCACCACCGCCGGGATTTGCGATCCCCAAGAAGGAGGCAGGTGCTCCGCTGCGCGCAAGGCCCTCTATGGCTTACTGCGGCGAGACCGAGGGCGTGGAATGCCAAGTTGGATTCCACGCTAAAGGGATGGCTTTGAGCAAAGCCCGCACGAGGCGACCATCTACCGACGGGGCGTGGAGGAACCGCTCACTGGTGGGTGTCTCGTCGACGACTTGGTGATCACCGGCACCAAGGATGCGGAGGTGGCGGCATTCAAGGAAGAGATGAAGGCCACCTTCCGGATGAGTGACCTGGGTCTCTCTCCTACTACAGGCATCGAGGTGCACCGAATGACTCGGGATCACACTTGACGCATCGCCACGCCAAGCGCCGTCGTTGAGCTAGCTGGGCTCACCGATCGCAACCCAGCTCTCACTCCGATGGAGGAGAGGTGGTCGAGCCGCGACAAAGACGACGACGGAGGAGGTGGACGCCACGCAGCATCGCGGCGTCTTGTGGGGAGCCTTCGCTACCTCGCCCATACACGACCGGACTTGGCATTCTCTGTCAGCTCGTTAGTCGGTTCATGCAATGACCGACGACGGAGCACCAAAGAAGTGAAGAGGATCATCCGCTATGTTATGGGACTCTCGACCATGGCCTCTACTACCCGAGGTGCCACAGGCGGCACACTTCGTCGCAATGCAATGACAAAGAACCATGCCGGGCGACATCGACACCAAAGAAGAGCACGAAGCGGGATCCTCTTCTTCCTCGGCAAGTGCCTCGTTAGGCGGCAATCGGTCAAGCAGCCAGTGGTGGCTTCTGTCCCACCGCGAGGCCGAGTACATAGCGGCCTCCACCGCTTCGACTCGAGCACTCTGCTCGCTGATCGCTTGGTGATCTCCTCGGCAGAGACACTAGAGCGGTGGAGCTCGTGGTGGACAAAGAAGTCCCGCTCTGCCCAAAAAGAACCCCGTGTTCCACTTAACGCAGCAAGCACATCCGGGTGAGGTACCACTTCATCCGAGGCTGTTTGGAGGAAGGGAGCATCAAGGCGAGCTACATCAACACCAAGGACCACTTGCGGACCTGCTCACCAAGCCCCTTGGGAGGATCAAGTTCCTTGAGCTCTGCTCCCAGACCGGATGGTTCAACTCTCCCACAAGACGACGCACAAGACTTAGGGGAGAATGATGGATAAGTCTCATGTGTGGTCTTTGTGGGGTCAGATCTTTGCTCACATGGTCCTTGTGGTCGGCTATTTTCTCGCTTTTAGGACAGCATCTTAGAATAGAGGACAGCAGGACAAACATCTTAGAGGACAAAGATCTTAGACTAGAGGACAACATCTTAGCTAGGACAGCATATTAGCATCTTAGACTAGCATCTTAGACTAGCATCTTGGCATATGCTTGGCTGGCTAGCAGCCTATAAATATGTAACCCCAACCCCTCAGGTTGGCATGGCATTTGAGTAAGAAATAGACAAGAAAATTGCCCCAACTCCTAGTGTCATCCTCTCGATGAGAGTAAGAATTCTCCTACTACCAAGAGTGAGAATTCAGCGACTAACACATATCAACGAAATAATTTCATTTCTAGAGGATTCTTTAAACTTTGCAAGTTGATGTCTGTAAAAAAAATAGCTAGGCATATCATAGAATACTAAAAGCCCTCTGAAGAAATTACACTCATGTCTAATTATACAAGGCAGTGATGCACAGTATTTTGATAGTTAGTATTATCAGCATTTTGGAAGTTGGTGTTTTCAAAAATATTACTGGGAACAAAAAACAAAGTGTATGTAGAACAATTGGAATTCAAACTCCAGCCAAGCGAACAGGGCATTAGTTGCTGAAACTCTTCTTTGTACTAACATTGTTTCTGGCCTAGATGGATTCACTCCGGTCCAAGCAGAAATAAATTGGTTCAACACCAGTCTATCAAATGGCAACCTCACTGAGACTCAAGTCACTCAACTACATATGACTCCTCTAGAGAGAAGCACAAAATGAAAATCTCACCTCAGGAACAATGCGGAAATAGTGGACGTCGCCGCCGACGATCTGGAACCTCCTTGACGCCTCGCCACCAACCTAATACCCAACCATCCAGGGGCACCGCGGGCCACAGCCACCGACACAACGAAGCAGTGCCACCAATTCAGCAGGGGCTCGACATGGAATCGCCGGACCATGGCACCCCAGGACGGCACCGAAAAGCGCGACGAGCAATTGAGCAAACGTACCAACGAGGCGCGCGCGAGGCAGAGGGGGAGCACCAGGAGAAGGTTCCGGAAGGCTCCACCGGAGGCCATCCCAGAGCTCGTTGCGCTTCCGCTGCTAGGCCTAGGTTCCTCTCCGCCAGCGCCGTGGGTCGCACTTGTACCGCGGGAAGCGTGCCTTACGAGACACGCGTCGGGGGACGCCGTGAGCAGGACGCCCTTCTGATCGACACCCCCGTCCCCGTGACCGTGAGAACGGGGCCAAGCGCGCGGGCGGCAGCCGGCAGCGGGAGGAGGAAAGGCGAGTTGCCGAGCTGGGTCCGGACGCGGCGGGCGTCGGGTGAGGAGACCTCGTGCACAGCTCCGTGCGCCGGTGGTTTGACACTGGTGCCGACGGGCGACGGGAGTGATGGACTGATGGTCGTGCTCACTGCTGGACAAAGATGTGGGCCATGCTGACCTGGTGGTATGCGCGCGGGCCACCGTTCGATCGTGTGTGCCGGCAGATCTGGCCCGTGCGAGGGTTCCTCTGGTGACTGAATTCCTAACCGATCTGTTTCTTTCGGCCGTGGTTGTGTTGTTTATGGCATGTTAGCAACTTAGCATGACACTGGAATCTGCATGTTCAACTCCCATCATACATTAGTTAGTTACATAATTCATGAGATTTGATCGGGTATTCGACTTTCGAGCGTTGCTAAGCATGTTAGGTAGCGTTTGCTTGGGAGATAAGGTGGGGTGGGATGGTCCTGTCTTTGGTTCGTAGGATGGGACGAGTTCATTTTATGTTTGGTTGAGAAAGGATGGGACCAACCCGTTTTTTTGTTTGTTTCAGAGACTTCAAAAGTAGGATGAGCTATTGACATATAGGGCCCACATCCATCATATTTTTTTTCTTTTCCATTTTCTTTTTTTTCTGTTTTCTTCTTCCTTATTTATTTTTTCCTTCCTCCTTTCCCTTCCTTTTTCCTACACACGCGATTGCAGCATCGCCTTCCTCGTCCTCCCAGCTTCAGAACCAGCTCATGCCAAGCTTGCGGGCTGGAGCCAGCCTCACTCCAAGACGGCAGCGGGCGGCGGGGCACTTGCTGCTGCGCCCTCGCTTCACCAAGACGCCAAGAAAGAAGGTCACCTGTGGGCGGCGGCTGGGCGGATCTCAGTGCTGCTTGCTCACATGCTGACGTCGTCACTGGATCTCCCAGGCACAAGGCTCACGGCCGAAGCCCCCCCCACTCCTCTTCTCCTCAGATCCCAAGCATGGCTCCCCACGCCGCTGCGGCCGAAGCTCCCAGCTGCCGCCGCCGCTCGTCCTGTAGGGCGGACCCGTCCGTGTGAAATTTTGGGGGACAGGTGGTCGCCCAAGATCTCGCTGAATAATATTCGTGTCGGGGACGTCCTCGCTCCACTCCGCCTCCCAACCAAACAGCGCTGATCTCGGATCCATCCCATCCCGTCCCACATCGTCCTCCCAACCAAACACACGGTTATCGGGTTTGGAAATGGAGTGCCTTTGTGAAGTTGTGGTGGTGTTTGGTGTGGTGTCACGTTGATGTGGAGCGAGGCGCCAATCTTTTGGTCCGAACGCTCGGACGGAAGCACTGTGCCGAGCAGTCTCCTCCACGTCGTATTTTTTTATTGGGCCCTTTTTCTAGTGGACCAGCAACAATGTTTTATGTTTCTGTGTCAATTCTGCTGCTAGTTCGAAGTCTGTGCCATCGTCCGCGTCGGAATGCAAAAGCCGATAGCGCCAAGCTGAGCTGATAGACACGTAGGCTCTCGAGGCCAGCGCCAACCCAGTGAAATACTACCCCCCTCTCTCTCTCTCCCGAAAAAATATAATTATAGAACGTGTGCCGATCAAAGAACATAAGTTTGATTAAATTTATAGTAAATATTATTAATATTTATATCTTTAAATAAATTTATTATAAACATATATTTTATAACTAATCTATCGTTGGATGCAGAGAAAAACAGAGTACGATGGATGCAGAGAAGTAAAAAAGCTAGTTTTGGTTTCCAATGTGAGTCTGGTAGCACCATGGATATATACTTTGCATTGCTCTGAGTAGCTAGCGTCGAAGGCCTAGTAGGACAGGTACAGTGCTCACTGCTGTGGCAGACGCAATACAAACCCTACACTCTGGCTTCACGTCAGTTTTTTCTTTTCATTTTTCATTTTTCTTATTCTTTTCTCTTTTTCTTTTTCTTATTCCGTTCTTTTTAGTTTTCTTTTCATGCTTATATTTATTTATCTTTTTCTTTTCTTATTTATTTTTTTGTTGATTTTTTATCTTGTTTTCATTTCTTATCTCTTTTCTTTCTTTTTTTCTTTTATTAAAATCAACTATGTTCTCTTATTTGTGTTTGGTGTGGTGTCACATTGACACGTTGCTGTGGAGAGAGGGCCTGCTCCGTTTGTTACAAAAATTTATATACCTTATACCAAAAATTTGGAAAGTAAAATTTATAGATACCTTATAGGCTTATACCAAAGATTTTTTTTCAATAAAGTTGGAAAAAATGTTTGCCACTCAAATGTAAGATGTTGACAAACTTTGGTAGCAAATCAAATCGCTGCCAAAAAAATTTGATTTGCCATATATTTTGTTAAACAAAATTTGGTCATCAAGCAATAAGACCCTGAGTCCCATTGCGCAATAGGCTGGGCCGATGGAAGCTGTGTGTGGGCTTTGATCCTTGGGCTTTGTGAGGCCTGACACTATCTTTTGAGTTACTCTTACTGCAGAGTTCTTCAAACGTAATCCCAATTTTCCAAACCACAAGCAATAAATATAGGCTATATAGCGCAAACGCAAGCTTGAATCCACTCCCTTTCGGAAAATACAAAGCTCGTCACGGTGTACCATGAACGTGCTGTGGCTGCAAATACACAGGGCAATCACCAATGGTGTGATTTGGAAATCGCAGAATGATGAAGGGGGCGCTTGCTTCTTCTGATAGCAGTTGAGTGGCAAGCGGAAGGAAACCACTATACTGTACTGTACTATGTACACCACTGTTTTGGACCGCACGTGAAATCCAGATCCGTAACCAAATCGATAGTGAGCCCAGGATTTGGAGCATGCAGTTCAATGATTACCTGAAGAACACAAACATAATGTTGCGTATGTCAGTTCCTTATAACACCTATAAAGATGATTGATCTTTCTGAAATACACCTGCTAAGGCGTTAACATAGGTTCCTGAATTTTGCTGAGCGTTTATTTTCCTCCTTTTATTTTGACTGGATGGATTGGAACAAGAAAATACCAGATCAAGTTACGCTAGATTTTTGTTAAAGAAAACCTTTCTCTGCATAGGAAGGTGGATCAATGCTATTTCTCCACATTTTTGACAACATAACCAGATAGCACATCGTAAGGATAGGTAATCTACGTACAATGATGTCGTCCCCAGGTCTGAGGATAGGCGCTGGAACATAAAGGGGCACATTGTGGTCCGTGTGCCTGGAGAAAAAAAGAACAATTCAACTTCAGCTCTAATGAGCAAACACACATATTATGGATTGAAAATAATGTCTGGAATTCTTAAACAATTTGCAGAACAAAATTCTCGGGTTTGTACCGGTGGGGCCAACCTAGCCATGAGATTCAAAAAGTGATAGCATGATCCTTACGACTATTATGTGAATAAATTTGGATTACTTCAAAATTTCACACTCGTATGGCCAACTATATGCAAAGCTGCAATCATGTTATTTCATAGTGTGATGAACCTTAGTATGGTTCATCAGTGGGGTAAGCACCACCAGGAGGATGACTGGACGGCAAGTCGGCTGCTTATACTGGGAGGAGACTTGGATTGGGTGATGAACTGGGGAATGGGGCTAGATTGATTTCTTCTTGCTTGATCCCATAATAGCTGCCAGCTACTCCTTGTATAGAGCTAGGCAAGGCCCTAAGCCCAAAGAAAGCCAAACATCTGACAAAATAAACCCCATGACAGATGCATGAAATATAAACTTAAATGATAAGTTCAGTAACAATAACGGAAATACACATATAATTATATTTGTTGATACCTGGCCTATCTGTTCCATATAAAGTGGATGGTCCAAAACAGAAACTTTCATAGGATCACTGATATTATCAATGATGTCAAACAGAGAAGCAACCTTTTGTAATTTCACAAGCCTGTAACTTGCTTTTTCAATGTCAGAAGAAAGTGGATGAAGAGGAGTCTCAGTACATTAATGTATCTTCTCAGTGCTGCTTGATAATTGTAATGAGAAATCAAAATATAGAAATAAACAGTACTTAAGGAACAAGTTATGCGCATATAAAGTTCTTTTGAGAATTTGCCAGAGATTCTAAATGAAGTAATTCCTACATCCACTAATCTACATTGGCACACACTATGCCCAGGATAGGAATTTAGGATCTGCCACTCAAAATCCATTGAGTATTCCATTTTTATCTCATGCGGAACAAAAAAAAAAACATATTTCAATTTTTGAACCACATGTATATATGATAACTGATAAAACAATTCCTGATGCACCCATATCATGTCTGAGAAAGAGCGGAAGATTTCAGTTAAAAGGACAGCAGTGAGACCATAGGAACAATAGCGAGCGAATTCTTTCTTTCTTTCTTTCTTTTTTGAGGGAAACAATAGCGAATTTTGGTTCACATCTATGCATTAAAATCTTGATATCTAAAGAACTAATTTATTTTATGACTCAAAAAGCTATTGATTTGGAGCCAAAATATGTTTGTAGCCCTCATGCTTTCAGAAATGCTACCTGTTGCCAGTCTTCAGAAGTGGTTGTTAGTCGCTAAATTCTCACTCTTGGTAGTAGGAGAATTCTTACTCTCATCGAGAGAGGATGACACTAGGAGTTGGGGCAATTTTCTTGTCTATTTCTCACACAAACTCACACAAATGCCATACCAACCTGAGGGGTTGGGGTTACATATTTATAGGCTGCTAGCCAGCCAATCATATGCCAAGATGCTAGTCTAAGCATATGCCAAGATGCTAAGATGTTGTCCTCTAGTCTAAGATGCTGTCCTCTAGTCTAAGATGCTGTCCTAAAAACAGAAAAACAGTCACAAGGACCATGTGAGCAGCACAGCCCCACAAAGACCAGCCACACATGAGACTTATCCATCATTCTCCCCCTAAGTCTTGTGCGTCATCTTGTGGGAGAGTTGAACCATCCCGGTCCTGGAGCAGAGCTCAAGGAACTTATCCTCCCAAGGGGCTTGATGAGCAGGTCCGCAAGCTGGTCCTTGGTGTTGATGTAGCTCGCCTTGATGCTCCCTTCCTCCAAACAGCCTCGGATGAAGTGGTACCTCACCCGGATGTGCTTGTTGCGTTCGTGGAACATGGGGTTCTTTGCTAGGGCCAGAGCGGACTTGCTGTCCACCCTGAGCTCCACCGCTCTAGTGTCTCTGCCGAGGAGATCACCAAGCAGTCGAGCGAGCCAGAGCGCCTGAGTCGAAGCGGTGGAGGCCGCTATGTACTCGGCCTCACAAATGGACAGGCCACCACCGCCGCTTGACCGATCGCCACCTAACGAGGCACTTGCCGAGGAAGAAGAGGATCCCGCTCGTGCTTTTGTTTGGTGTCGATGTCGCCGGGCGTGGTCGCTGTCATTGCATGCCCGACGGCGTGTGTCGCCCAGGGCACCCGGGTAGTAAAGGCCGTGGTCGAGAGTCCCCGCAACGTAGCGGATGATCCTCTTCACACCCTTGGCCGGTGCTCCGTCATCGGTCACGCCGCATGAACCGACTAACGAGCCGACGGAGAATGCCAAGTCCGGCCGTGTGTGGGGCGAGGTAGCGAAGGCTCCCACAAGACGCCGCAGATCTGCGAAGCGCCCACCTCCTCCGTCGTCTTCGTCGCTGCTCACCTTCACCTCTCTCCTCCATCGGAGTGAGAGCCGGGTTGCGCCGGTGAGCCCAAATAGCTCAACGACGCGCTTGGCGTGGCGGTCTGTCGAGCGTGATCCCGAGTCATCCAGTGCACCTCGATTCCCGTGTAGAAGGAGAGGCCCTGTGTCACTCATCCGGAAGGTGGCCTTCATCTCTTCATTGAATGCCGCCACCTCCACATCCTTGGTGCCGGTGATCACCAAGTCGTCGACGAGACACCCACCAAAGGCATTTCCTCCATTGCCCGTCGGTAGATGGTCGCCTCGTCGGGCTTTGCTCAAGCCCATCCCTTTAGCGTGGAATCCAACTTGGCATTTCCACGCCCTCGGTGTTCGCCGCAGCCATAGAGGGCCTTGCGCAGCGAGTACTCTGCCCTCCTTGCCGAGGATCGCAAATCCCGCGGCTAGTGCACGAGACCTCCTCCTTCAAGTCACCGTTAAGGAACGCCGACTTGACGTCCATGTGATGAACGCGCCACCGCCCTCTCCAGGCGCTAGCGCGAGAGGAGTCGCACGGACTCCATCCGTGCCACGGGAGCAAAGGCGTCGTCGAAGTCGACCCCCTCCTGCTGCACGAAACCTCGTGCCACCAAGCGAGCCTTGTGCTTGACGATGGCGCCGGCTTCATCCCTCTTCAGCTTGTACACCCACTTAAGGGTGATCGCGCGGTGGCCACGAGGAAGGTCAGCAAGCTCCCAGGTGCGGTTCTTCTCAACCGCATCCATCTCCAACTGCATCGCGGCGCGCCATGCCTCGTGTCTCTCGGCCTCTGCGAACGACCGAGGCTCGCCGTCGTCACATGCAAGGTGCAACTGCGCCTCCAGGTCCTCCAGGTCGTGAGGCACCAGTCCCGGCACCAACTGGTCGCCGAGAAGGTTCTCCATCGTACGGTACCGCAACGGCTCGCCGTCGTGGTACGCGTCGATGCGCTCCTCGTCGTGAGAGAGCGAGAAGCGAAGCTCAACCGGCCGTGCTCGGCACGAGCCGGTGTTTGAGTAGACGTGCCGGAGAGGTGCCTGCGGTGCCGGAGTGCGTGGCGCTGCTTTACCGTGGTGAAGCCGGCGAAGAACTCATCGCACCGAGGTCCCGGCCGGAGAGCGTGGTCTTTGTCGAGTAGCAGCGCCGGGTCGGTGAGGCTCGGGGGCCGGGGTAGACGCGCCGCCAAGAAGAGGTGCCTACTCCCCAGCTCCCTCGGCGGGACGTACTCGACGCTGAAGTCGCCGACGCGTCGGAGCCGAGCCATCGCCCACCGCTTTGTTCCACGCCCATCTCGCGCTTTTCGCCGAACACAACGTCGCGCCGCGCGCACACGCCGTGTCTTCGGTCGAGGATGTGGTAGGCCTTCGAGCCCCGCCGTAGAGCCGGCGAACACTCCCGGAGTGCTCCTCGCCGCCGAGCTTGCTGATGTGGCCAAGCTCCTTGGCGAACGCGAGGCGTACCAAGACCCGCAAGTGGGAGACCGCCGGCTTGCGCCCATGCCAAGCCTCGACGCGGCGTCCCGCCGCCGAGCGCCTTGGTAAGCGAAAGCGGTTGAGGATGTAGACGGCCGTCACCACCGCCTCTCCCGAAGATAGCCGCATCCCCTCTCGCTGAGGAGGGCCCGAGCCATCCCCACAACCGTCTCGTTGCGCGCTGCCGACGACGCGCGTTCTGCACCGCGGGCTATACGGCTAGCGAGTAGTGGCGCCGAATGCCCTCATCGGTATGTCGACGCGAATTCACCGCCGTGAATTCGCCGCCGTTGTCGGTGCGCGCAACACACGCAGCTTATGGCCGCGCTCCGCCTCCTCGCGCAGACTGCAAGCGCGCCTAATGGCGCCCGCAGCCTCTCCCTTGCCGCCGAGGACCATCACCCACATGTAGCGGAGAAGTCGCCGACGAGCAAAGCATGAAGTAGCGTCGTCCTCCCCGGTGTGGCCGGTGTCACCGGGCCACACAAGTCCTCGCGGCACGAGCTCGAGCCTCTCCTTGGCTCGAAAGCTCGCCGCTGGGGAAAGGGGAGTCGCCTCTGCTTCGTCAACACGCAAACGTCGCAGAGCTGCTCCACATGGTCGAGGCACGGCAGGCCTCGCACCATCTCCATGGCACTAAGCCGCCTGTGGCCTCGGCGAAGGTGCCCAAACGCTGCGGTTAATCGCCACGCCTCGACGTCCCGACGAGCGGCGAGACAGAGGGGTTGTGCCACCGCACGTTAAGGACGAGAGTCGATTTACGCTTTCTAGATACCTTGGCAAGAAGGCGGCGACGACGATCCCAAATCCTCATGACTCCATCCTCAACCACCACGCGCGAACCGTTCTCATCCAAATATCCCCCAAGTCGATGATGGAGTTCCTCAACGCTGGATGTAGTAGACTCCGGTGAGCGCGCCTGCTCACCGTGACACGGCGGTGAAGATGATGGAGCCGACGCCTTGATCTCCACGCCGGAGGCATCCCCAAACTTGACGGAGCCTCTGGACGCTAGAGTCAAGCTCGGTGAAGAACTCCCGTCGACCGGTCATGTGATGGGTGGCGCCGGTGTCGAGGCACCACCCGTCGATCTTGTCGTTCTTTGGTGAGCCGCCGCCGAGGAGGCGTGTGCTTTTTGCTCGTCAAGGTGGAGGAGAGTCGCCGCGCCGGCAGCCGCTACCGGAGGTAGCTCGATCTTGGCATGTGCCATGAACAGAGCCGCCTCCTCCTCCGCGCCGCGGCGACGGGCTCGCTGGCTGCGTCGTGGTATCCGACGATCCTTGGCCCAATGGCTAAGCCGGCCGATTCAGCTGGCGGTGTGTCGCCTCGTCGGCGGCCAGTACTGCCGGCGGCGCGCGCCTGGCGCCTCGCGGCATCATCTCTCAGCGCGCCCTCGCGCGCCGGCCTGGCGTCTCATGCGCTTTGCGCTGCTTGCCACGCTTATGTCGCCGCTGTCGCGGAAGAAGGCTCCCCTTCCTCCGGCCACCTTGGTCGGCAAGCCACCGCTTCCTCGAGAGTGAGAAGGAGCTTCCCGCCATGGTGATGGGCCCCGAGAGAGATCAGGGCTCATCGCCGCCGACAACCTTGAGGCGACCTATCGCCTCCTCGATCGACATCGTGGAGAGATCCAATGAGAGACTCGACGAGCGAGCCATCTCGCTTGTACTTCTCGGGGCGCAGCGGAAGAGCTTTTCGACGCCTCTCTCCTCGCCGTAGGTGTCGTCGCCGAATCGCACCATCTTCTCAATGAGTGTTGAGACGGAGAGCAAAGTCATCAACGCCCTCACCGGCTTGAAGGCCGTGTTCTCCCACTCTCGCGGCGCTCTGCGGTGTGGACTTGCGGCGCGCCGCCATGCGATGCGCGGCGCTTGCGGCGATGGCGGCCCCCAAGCCTCCTTGGCGATCCGCTTGTTGGTAAGCGAGAATCGCATCTCGGCGGGATCGCAGCGATGAGAGCATCCAGCGCCCGTCGATCTAGGTCGTAGTCGACGCCGCCGCACGGACCGCCTCCCCCATGTGCCGCACTGAGCTTTACCCTCATCACCGCAGCCCACTCGACGAAGTTGGTCTTGGTGAGGGTAGGCCACCCACCGCCGGGACCGACGTCCCCGACAACAACTTCCGGAGCCCGTGGTAACCACGTTATCGATCCGGGAGAGAGCCCACGCCGCTCGTGAAAGGCCACGGTCTCCATCGACCCGTCGGTGCATCGATCCGGAGAGAAGCCACGCCGCTGCGTGAAGGCCGCGCTCTCCATCGACCTGTCCGCCACCGCTGTTGCGTCGCGCCTCCTCGAGGCGCCACCGCCGCTGTTCTCGCTTATCTCAGGCCGCCGCCAGCGCGCGCGTCGTGGTCGCCCCAGAGCGCCACCGCACGCGCCTCCTCCAGGGCGCCGCTTCGCGCGTCCGCGCTGTCTACGCCGCCGCCACGCGCGCCGCTTGCCCTTCTCCCTCCAGCTCTCAGGCCTCTCTCTCTAGCGAGGTCGCGTCGGCGTGTCGTGTCGTCGGCCGAAATGGAGCCGCTGATGTCGCCGCTGCAGCCTCGACCTCATTCGCCGCCGCCGCTGCCCATTCGCCTTCTGCTCGCTTGCTGCTTGCCCGCCTCACGCCGCCGCCTCGACACACTTGCTTGCCAGCCGCCTCTCCGCTGCTCCGTTCTCTGCTGCAAAGTTCGGCCTCCCGCCGCCGCCGCCAGCATGCTCGAGGCGACCGAAGGCCGAGATCGCCTCATGGACATGACGCTGCTACTGGGATCGCTGCGTGGGGAGAGCTGCTGCTTTCAATCTGCGTGGAGTGGAGGAGGAGGAGTGAGCGAGGCGGGCCGGGCGCTTTGCTTTCGCATCTGGGCTGTTGTGTGTGGCCGAGAGGGAGATGAGCAGGGAGATGCTCAAAGCTGAGGATAATACGGCTCGATACTGGGTTGTTAGTCAAATTCTAACCTTGGTAGTAGGAGAATTCTTACTCTCATCGAGAAAGGATGACACTAGGAGTTGAGGCAATTTTCTTATCTATTTCTCACACAAACTCACACAAATGCCATACCAACTTGAGGGGTTGGGGTTACATATTTATAGGTCGCTAGCCACCCAAGCATATGCCAAGATGCTAGTCTAAGATGCTAGTCTAAGATGCTAATATGTCATCTAGCTAAGATGTTGTCCTCTAGTCTAAGATGCTTTGTCTCTAGTTTAAGATGTCATCCTAAAAAATGTAAAAATGTACCACAAAGACCATGTGAGCAAAGACAAAATTTCACAAAGACCAGCCACACATGAGACTTATCCATCAGTGGTAGTCTCTTGATAGTCTTTAGATGCAGAAGTTTCAGAATCACCATGGGGAGCATCAAATCCCTGCAGACCATTAGATGGCATGTATCCAGGGTTGTGTCTATAGAAGCCATTGTTATTTTGGATATGTGGCATGCCAAAACTTCCCTGATGATGTCGTAACTGAGATTCATGTGACTGCGCTTGAGGACCACCGTATCCCAGTTGCCCTTGGGTTGATCCATAACCACTTGAGCTCCAGCGGGTGTCATATGCAGGTTGTGCTACTCGATTTCCAAATCCAACCTGTTCTTGTTGAAGCTCAAAGCGATATCCTGACTGAGGCAATTGGGCACCATACCCAACTTGTGGTGGATGGTTGCTAAATTTTGGTTCTCTCTGGGGAGAACCAAACTGACCATGCTGATTTCCTATGTTGCTATATCCTGGTTCACCCTGAGAAGCACCAAACTGTGTCCGGGGTGGCTGAGATGAACCAACTACAGCCTGAACTACAGCCTGTACAGGCTGAGGTGCACCATATCCAGGCTGCACTTGAGGAGCACCAAAACCTGAATTCCATGAACGAGATGAGCCAAACTCAGGCTGCTGATTTGGAGTGTTACTAAGTGTTGACTGTTGTGGCTGAGAGTAAACAAATTCAGGTTCCATTGCTGGAGCAGAGCTAAAGCCAGGTTGTTTTACTTGAGCAGGACCAACTGCATTCCACGAGTGATACTCATTCCTCGACTGATACTCTGTCCTAGGCTGAGTTGTTGGCATAGGTTTTTCTTCAAAAGCTTTCTTGATTTCTTCCTGTCGACCAGCCTTCTTGAAAAAGTTAACAACAGACTCACGGAACTCTGGAGGAGGCACAATACTACCTCTTGCCATGTCCATTACTAGGCCCCTTGCTTGATCCAA
This sequence comes from Miscanthus lutarioriparius, assembly GCA_904845875.1. Classification (NCBI taxonomy): domain Eukaryota; kingdom Viridiplantae; phylum Streptophyta; class Magnoliopsida; order Poales; family Poaceae; genus Miscanthus; species Miscanthus lutarioriparius. Next base: position 10,176,681 of record CAJGYO010000016.1, on the reverse strand, counting down.
GTCCCCTTCTTTGCATAAGGCTTTGACAAGGATTTCAAAAGTGGTCATGTTTGGTTTGATCTCCTTGTCAGGCATCCTCCTGTACACCATCAAGGCATCATCAATCCGGCCAGCTTCTGTAAGCCCTTCAAACATGCGGTTGAAGAAACCAATATTGAACTTTGGCCCATGCTGCTTCCCATCTGCCATTTTGTAGAAATATTCCATTGTATCTTCCACACGGCCTTCCTTGAAGCATGAGTCAACAAGGTAACTGTAGGTGTACACATCTGGAAGGACTGACTTCTTCTCCATCTCCTCGAAGAGCTTTTCTGCCTCAGCTAGCATGCCATTCTCACAGAGTTTGCCAATGATGTTGTTGAAGCAGCCGACGTCCATTTGGACATTCTTCCTGGGCTGGCGGTGGAAGACCTCAATCGCCTCCTGGAACTTGCCCTCCCTGAAGCACTGGTTAACCATGACATTGTAGGACTCGGCGTTGATGCCGATGAAGCTTGGTGGGGTGTGGTTGTCAATCATGGTCTCCCATAGGTCGTTGGCCTCCTTGTGCTTGCCGTGCTTGAAGAGTGTCTCGAGCAGGACGTTGCAGGTGGCCGGCGTCATCTTGAAGCCCCGATCAAGAAGGGACTGGTAGTTGTCTATGGCCTCCTTGTCCTTGCCCTGCCTCCAGTAGCCCTCCATGAAGGTGGTGTGGACAACACCGTCGTAGACAAGGCACCTCTCTGCGAGCTCGTTAAAGAGCTCGAAGGCCCTGCCCCAGTCGTCGAGGTCGATGTAGCCAGCGATGAGGTTGTTGTAGACGAGGGAGTCGGCGCCAGCGCCGCGGTCGAGCATCTCGCGGAGGAGATCGAGGGCGTCACGGATGCGGCCAGCAGCGACGAGACCCTTGGTGAGGTGGCGGAAGGTGACGGCAGAGGGGGAGAAGGGCGCAGACGCGAGCATGTCCTGGTAGACCTGCACAGCGGTGTCGACGCGGTCGGCCTCGCAGTGTGCGAGGATGAGGGTGTTGTAGGAGACGATGTTGGGGACGATGTTGGAGCGGCGGAAGAAGAAATCGAAGAGGGCGACGGCGTCATCGTGGCGGGCGGCGCGGACCATGGCCGCGGCCACGGCGTTGCAGGTGAAGACGGTGGGCCGGACGCGCGAGGAGACAGCGGCGCGGGCGGCGACTGAGGCGCCGTCTAGATCACCCGAGCGGATGAGGGACTGGACGCGGTTGTGGAGGCTGAGGCGCGGGCCGGTGAGCGCGGAGGTGGTGTCCGGGAGGCGGGGCGCATTGGGGTCCCGCGGGGGAGGCGGGCCGCGGCGGAGGGCGTTCATTGGAGGCTCGATGCGGAGGCGGCGCTTGCGGCGGCGGCGCTCGGCGGCGGCCTCCTCGGCGGACGAGAAGGCCAAGTGGCGGCGCCCCATGGGGGTGAGGAGCCCCGCAAGGGTGGGTGGTGGTGAGGAGCAGATGGCGGGGACGGGCGAGGGGTGGAGGTGGGAGAGGCGGCGGAGGAGCAGGACACGACGGTAGAGCGCCATCTCCCCTCTGGAGGAAGGGAACAAGCGTTGCGCTGCCTTGGTCGGCGCCGGCGGCGGAGTAAGGAAGGGGGGGAGAGTAGGCGGAGTGATCTGCGTCTGCCCGCATGCGTGGGAGCGCCCTGCGTAAAGATGTCATCTGCGTCTGCCCGCCTGCGTGGGAGCGCCCTGCGGCTGCAAAACCCTCGCCACGGAGATCTAATTGGTGAAAACTTATCCCCATCGGGTCCTAATGGGGCGGGACCACCGTCCGATCGTGTGAACCCGCCCGTAAGAGCATTCAGCATCTGGACCGTCCCCAGAGCACCTGCTTCTTCCCTTCCCTAATCCCTCAGCTCTCGAATCCCCAGCCTCCAGCCAGTCCACAGTCCGCAGCCGCCGCCCACGACGGCGCGATTCACGCCTGCGCGCGAGCCGCTGCGCATCCTCGCTAGTCAAAGCCCCTAGCCCCTCCGCCAGTCCGCCCTCCCTTGGCGTGCGCCGTGCAGCATGTCTGGAGCCCCAGGCCGGGCCATCACCGGTCGCCATGACCCCTGCGCATCACGCTTGTCGCTCGATACATCGATTTGCAAGAAAGATGTTGCTGTCTTGCGTCTTCATTTTCTCATCCTGCTAGTGGATAGCAGACACGCAGAGACGTCTCTTGTTTTGCATCTACTTTTCTATCCTGAAACAAGCACTTGTGTGTTTGTGAGATTTTTTTTTGTGATTTGTTTGCAACTATGATTTGTAAAGTAAACAATCATTATTCATGCTGCAAGATGCGTACGTAGTGAACATTTCTTCATTTGGAGTGTTGATTTGAGTATTTCTTTCTCAAGCTTCTTGCGGGGACGGGGACCCCGTCGGGGATGCATTCCCCGGTCGGGTTCGGGGATGGGGGGCGAACGTCCCCCGTGAGCTTTCGCGGGGACGGGGATGGGGAAAATCTTGCCCCACGGGGACGGGGATGGGGAGACGAAACCCGACGGGGAATTCCCCGTTGCCATCTCTAGCCCTGCGGCTGCAAAACCCTCGCGGCCTAATGTGGGCGGGACCACCGTTCGATCGTGTGTGCCGGCAGATCTGGACCGTCCAGAGCAGCTTCTTCCTTCCTCTGTTCACTCCTTTCGTTCCCCACCTGACCCACATTCATAGATGAGATTCTTTTTTTTTTATAAAAGATCGAATTTATAAAAGATTCGTAATTAACAATTGTGTTCTGCTAAAAATTTATAGTCTTCATGCGTTACTTCTTCAAAAATTTAACTTCCTTGAAGAAAAATTCGGAAAAATTCTACATGCGATCAAATTAATATATGAAAAAAAAAAAATTTCAAGATTTTTCCCTTAAATCAAATGATGTTTTTTTTGAAGCGAATTAAATAATAAAATTTTTATAATTTAAAAATCAAAGACTATTTTAGATCTCTCGTCAAGATCATAATTTTCACTATAAAAATTATTTTATTTAATTAGCAAAAAAATATGATAAAAATATCTCTTGGTAGATCAACGGCACACGGGAAAAAGTCTCCTCATAGATCAACGGCACCGAGTGTCATCGTCGTCAAGCAGTCAATCTTGAGTGTCATTTTTGCAATTTTTTCTTCTCGCAACGCTATTCCTCCCTCCTCCGCGACCGCGAGCGGCCCTCCGGCGAGACGCGTATCTCGTGGCCGCCAGAGCTTTGAGGCAGGGCAAGCTGGTCCGGGTTCGAGAGCTCCTCCCTCACCTGCCGTCCTCGTCCACATGCCGCTGGAGAAATGCCCGCAGTCCCCAGGTAGGAGGTCCCCCGCGGCCCGTGCGAGCTCGAGCGAGGCTTCCTCTGGTGACTGAATTCCTAACCGATCTGTTTCTTTCGGCCGTGGTTGTGTGGTTCATGGCATGTTATAGAGTATAGCATCTGCATATTCAACTCCCATCATACATGGTGGACTTCAGAAATTTATAGTTACATAATCCGTGAGATTTGATCGGGTTTTCGAGCGTCGCAAAGCTTGAGATGGCCATTTCACTACTGTTCCACTTTGCAATTGGTCAGATTATGAGTTCACACTGGGTTAAACAAGCTAATTTTAAGCCTATATATGTGCTTTGTACTGACTCGGTTCATTATGTGAAAGCTTATGAGTATTGAGCTGTCTAAAGTCTGTCCATATTCAAAACCTTGATTTATACCTGATTACACGTTTGTTTCACAATGTTGTTTCCTACTCTGATTTGTACTTGTATGACGATTTGAACATGTGGCTTACAGTTATTTGTGAACAAAGAGTTCTAATTCCAAACGAGCATGGGGAGAAGCTTGTTGGTTTATTACATCAAACAAGTTCAAAGAAACTTGTGATCCTTTGCCATGGATTCCGAGCCACAAAGGCAAGTCCGTACCATCCATGGGAAACTTTTGCATTTAAGTATATTAGATTAGATTAGATATTGAGTTTAGCCCTATGTTTACAGTCTTTCCCCCCCTACTTCTGTTGCTGTCATATAATATACCCTAGGAACAAAATAGTTTAATTGAGTATCTGATTCTCTTTGGTACTAATTCCCTGTGCATGTACTTTATGAGGATGTTGAGTGAAGTGATAAGTAGGAGTATAAATCCAGCTATTTAAACATCAATGATCTGAAGATTCTTGTATGTCTCCATTTGGTCTGCTAAAATTATTCTTTTAGGTAGGAATGGAGCATATGGTATTGCTTTATTTCTACTCTTTCCTTTGAGATGTAACACTTTCAAGATGCTTCAACTTCTTTCCTTCCTTCTTTCTTTCTTTCCATCCTTCTCTTTCTTTCTTTCTTTTTGTAAACTTTTGCTTGTGCAAAGTTGTTCCACTTCTGATACAAATTCAATTGAGGTCGTGCTAGTCTTGTTATAAAGAAATGAGCAATAGGAACACAATTCTACCTGTCACTACAAAGTATATGTATATTCTCAATGTAGATATGTACATTCTCAATGTATCGCAACAATAACAAGGACAAAGCCTTTTTAACCCCGAGCAAGTTGGGTAAGCTGGAGAGAAAAATCACACAGAATTCACAAAGTAGAGCAGAAAGGATTATGGATAAAAAGTTAATATGTTCTACTTCAGTTCTATACTATTACTGTCACTATTAGTAATCTGGCACTTTTGAACAAAACCTACAGGATGACAGCATCTTGGTTGACCTTGCTGATGCCATCACAAAGGAAGGAATTAGTGCTTTTCGGTTTGATTTTTCTGGAAATGGGTAAGCCATTGTAACACCTTGTGGTGATCATGGCATATATGAGAGCATGGTATCAATGTCGTGGGAGATTTCTAATGTTAGCGTTGAATTGAAATGTGTCCATGCTGTTTATAACATGTCAGCAAGTAGCTACAGCCTGCAGCCATCATTCTCCAATTTAATGTATAATTCTTTGAATAATTTCTGTTCTGAGAACCACGTTGAATTTGTCTTCCTGTTTATACTTATGTGTCCTCTTTCTCCTTTAAAGGGAAAGTGATGGTGAATTCCAGTATGGAAGCTACAGAAAAGAGGCAGCTGATTTGCGCTCTGTAGTATTACATTTCTCAGAACAGAAATACGACATAATTGCTCTTATTGGGCATAGCAAAGGTAGGAAAGCTACTGTTTATATGTATTAAGTTCTCCTTTTGTGTTGATGCCTATCATGCACAGTATATGTTCATGCATACAAAATTGCATTAACATGCAAAATTGGCATCAAAAGTCGGTTGGGATGCAAACTTGAACTACTGCTTTCTGAGTTTGTTGCTTAGTGGAAAGACAAGTTGAGGAACATTCACTATAACTGAAAGTAATCACTACCTGACATGCATATAGCTTCTTATCTCCATTCCTTGCTTTTTTCTTTTCTTTTCTTTTCTTTTCTTTTTTGTGTGTGTGAATCATATGTCAGGTGATCATGGTAGTAGACAGCACACAGCAGCCTCTATTTTTTTGTCCAACGAGGCAGGAGAACTGCATATCATTTCAGTATAACTAGGAAAAAATACGAGGAAAGGCTAGAGGGCAGTTCCATAGATGTATAGTTGCAGGCGTGTCACTTAAACTAGAAAACCTGACCTCCACCACACACACCCTGACCTAATTGTCAAGGATAAGCCACCTGATGGGTAGCTCGTGGAGGGCTGAAGCACCACAAGCTACTCTCATTCGCCACCGACTGACCGACTGTAACACACCCTTAGCATTGCAGTGTTTCCATATCTCCCAAACCACCAGAATGATGAGGGAGTTGAGGCCTAAAATCCTTGGGCACACTTCTGACAGCACTATTCCACCAATTAGAGAAGCGCCTTGCATCAGGCTGAGGGGCAAGAGCTTTCAGACCCCATTTTTGGAGGATGAGCTACCAAACTTGTCTCCTCTTCTTGATCACACAGGGTACACGTAGTGGGATACGGCAGCCCTCATTTAGCCAGTCGATCGGATGTCCAACATCTATTCTTGATTGCCAGCCAAATAAAGAATTTGCAGCAGAGTGGAGCCCAAGGTTTCCAAATCCGTTTACATGGCGCATACTTGATGGAACCAAAAGAGTAAGCATTATAAGCTGATTTACTAGTGTATGACCCTGGTTTAGTTAGTTGCCAAATTATCGGGCACATTTTGCCGAAGAGCCAAATTATCCACCAAGTCCCATATAAGGAGTTATTCGACAAGGACTTGTACAGAAAGTGCTCGACATTGCAAGAGAATTATTTGACTTGTCATTTACTCCTATAGTTCAATATACTTGGCCAAGTTTGCATGATCATTCCTTTTCCGATGATGTGTTTTCATCTTTGCGTGCCACCCATGCTTTTCATTCAGGTAACACACCATATATAGTATATGGTCTTACTACTTGTATTCCTTTTCTTCAGGAGGAAATGCTGTGCTTCTTTATGCTTCCAAGTACCATGACGTCCCCATCATTGTCAACATTTCTGGCCGCTTTGCATTAGAGCGAGGTATTGAGGGGCGCCTTGGGAAGAATTTCATGAAGAGAATAAACAAAGATGGATACATCGATGTGAAGAATAAAAAAGGTCTAGCCTTTCTTTACTGATTGATATGGCATTCTCTCTGTTAATCATACGAGTCTGATTCAATGGACCATCGCTTAGCTTTCTAATCAATTAGCACAGGGTGAGACAAATGCATCTGATCTAGTGTCAATCTTGGAACTATCGAAAGTTAAACTATAGGGGTCGGTGTTTCTGCTCACTCTTTCCAAGCCAGGACACATGGCAATGTAGTGGAACGATTATAAAGAGGATCATCGTTCATCGCATTGTTTTGGTGGTTTTGCAGGGGAGCTGGAGTACCGGGTGAGGAAAGCGAGTCTGGAAGACCGGCTGAGCACTGATACCCTTTTCTCCAGCCGTGCCATAAGCAAAGTCTGCAGGTGAGACATCTCTTACACACGCATGGATACGGCTGTATGTACAGACACCTTCCGTTGATGGAATAAGAAGAAGAAAAAAATCATCCTGTGATGTGTAGGGTTCTCACGATCCACGGCGCCAAAGACGAGATCGTGCCGGCGGAGGATGCACTGCAGTTCGCGGCGAACATCCCCAACCACGAGCTGCGCATCATCGCAGAGGCCAACCACCGTTACACCGGGCACGAGGAGGAGCTGGCCTCGCTGGTGCTTGACTTCCTCAGGTCCCATCTCCACCAGGGCACGTCGCGCTTGCGTCCGAAATTGTAGAGCACACCCACTTAACCATTTGCGAACAGACCTTGAGGAAAAAATCCCCTGTTCCAATCCAAGATTGTGGATATGGTTTGTACTATCAGGATGTGTTTATCCAGAACCAGAGTTGCTAGAACATCTGCCGTCCAAATCAGCTTGACTCGCTGGGTCTAGATTTTCAAAAAGTCAGTGCCAGGCATCTAGGAGTAATCCCTCCCTCATCATTGCATTGCGCCCAAGAGGAGAGACCACCGGTAGCTTTCTGCACAGTGACAATGGCAGGTGGGCCCCGCATGGCAGGCCATCCCCCCTCTCCCACTCCCATGGAATGAGGAGAGGATAGGATCGATGGACGCAGGGGGGACACGCAAGGCGAGAGCCATCCCGATGCGCTCGCGCCCAAGCCCCAACCGACCCGAGTCCAAGTGCTGGAACGACCCGAGCCGAAACAAAGAGGCGCCGTCTGGTAGTGGTAGACTGGTAGTAGTAGTTGTTCAGAGGGGGCTCCTCCTCTAGGCGGTAGGCGCCGCGCCTGAACAGGCCACAGCCCGCAGCGCACAGCGGAGTGCAGGGGGTGGCGAGGAGGGCGAGAGGCTGGTGAGTCCAAACAACAGAGGGAGGGGGGGGGAGGGCAGGCGAATGAGCGAGGAGGAGGCGGCGGCGGCGCGGGCGGGAGTGGAGGAGTCCATCGGGCGGCGGCCGCGGCGGGGCGGGTGTGGGAGTTCGAGCGGGATCTGGTGGCCGGGGCGCTGATGGGGGGCGCCGTGCACACCGTGGTGGCGCCGATCGAGCGCGTCAAGCTGCTGCTGCAGACGCAGGACGGCAACGCCGTGCTGCTGGGCAGGGCGCGCAGGTTCCGGGGCTTCGCTGACTGCGTCGCGCGCACCGTCCGGGACGAAGGTGTGCTCTCGCTCTGGCGCGGCAACGGCACCGCCGTCATCCGGTACTACCCCTCCGTCGCCCTCAACTTCTCACTCAAGGTTCCTTCCCTTCCCCGACCCGCAAACACCCCCCTTACCGTCCTTTTATCTATTCCCTTTCTCGTTCGTGCATTACAAGTTATTTACTCCATTATTATTACACCTGTCATTTCCTTTCCCCGTCGTGAGGTTGGTGCCTATTTAGGTTCAGTAGAATAAAAATTTTGCATTGCATCAGATGCAAATATTATTAGGTTCGTGGTACAACTCATTGTTTCGTCCATGCGCTTAAACAGGTGTTCCTAAATTTTTGGTTCTGTTAAATATAAATAAAAAATAAAACTAATTACAGCTTTATGTCAGCTTGTATGATTGGACACAGGAAGGGTAAACAAGGCTATGATGTCAGCTTGTCAGGAAGGGTATGGCAAGGTAGTTGGTTGCTTGGTTTAGGACTGTGCGGGGGGCATCGAGTACTGTCTGTGTTTATGCTTGCAGGTTGCAGCGTGTGGTGTGAATGAAAGAATATTAGGTCCCTGCATTTGGTTCTGTCTGTCGATCTTTGTTGCCAACATATGAGATTTGGTGCGATTTCACTTTCCACAGGTAAATATTTGCCACCACAAATGGCAAAATAGAATGAGAGAATAAAGGTATCATGTGTCTCATCATAGAGAGCACTACATACTTAGCAAGTACCATCAGAACAGTCATCGGTGTCTTTTGGGCATATATGCTTGCGCTTTATATCCATTTTGGACTTTGGAGCCATCTTTTTTTCTTTTCTGTCGAGGATCCGGGAGTTCAGGATTATTCATGACCAGAATTTTGACGATTGGCCCCTGGCTGGGTTGGTGTTATGTTGTCATTTGTTGTTTGGCTGACCTACAATGAATGTTTGATTTCATGATTTCATCAAAATTGTTTAGCATGAAAAGGAATCGGGGATTTACTTGTCGGTTCATTGGGTACTAAATCATCGTAATCTAATGACATGGATTCCTAAACTAAAAATTTGTGTAATTGTTTATTATGAAAGCTTGGCTGTTAAAGTTTAGAACTGACAAACTTTGGCACAAGATGACAAAAGGCAATGCAGAAAGATAGTGCTTGTATAAATAATAGTTTCCACAGCATCTATTGGACCTGGCATTTGTTTCCATGCGTTCTGGAAGTAATGGATGGCGTAGATTCATAATGCCGTATGTTGATATTTTATTGCACTGGTCTAATGGGTTTTGGAAGGTATGTCATGTTGTGGTGTGGACTCTTTGAGTAATTTTATGATTATGACTGACTGTGACATTCATAGTAGACTGTAGACATACTATCTTTGCTTTACCAAGACTATATAACCAGTAGTGATACATAAATGTAGCTGATATTTTTTATCGTCACAAAGTTTGGAAAAACCAGCAGTTAGAAGTTAATGGATGTTTATGGTTTAGACACCAAATGATACACTATATCCAGTCAATGTATTGGAGACCAGCTTGAACTTACATAGCCTTTCATAAACACTATCATCTAGCATGTTGCATGTTTCTTGTACATGAGTACCTATGTTCAATTTTCTTAATTTATCAAGAGTACATGAGTCAATTAGAAAGTTTGATGTTGTAAGAGCAACCATTGTTCTTGCAGGATCTGTACAGGAGCATACTGAAAGATGCTGGAACCTCATCAGACAATAAGTTCACTTCTATTGCTCTTAGCAACTTGCTGGTGCTGCTGCCGGATGTACTACCCTGGTCCTCATCTATCCACTCGACATTGCTCACACTCGTCTTGCAGCTGATATCGGACGTACAGACACCCGCCAGTTCAGAGGCATTCGCCACTTCATCCAAACCATCTACAAGAAAAACGGCATCAGAGGCATCTACAGGGGATTACCAGCATCACTCCAGGGGATGGTCGTTCACCGGGGCTTGTACTTTGGTGGCTTCGACACTGCCAAAAATGTCCTGGTGCCTCTGGAGTCCCCCCTGTTGTAGCGCTGGGTTGCAGCACAGACCGTGACATCCATGGCAGCCGTACCCACTGGACACGGTGTGGCGGAGGATGATGATGCAGTCAGGGATGGAGGTGCAGATGTACAGCAGCACACTCGACTGCTGGAGGAAGATATACAGGCTGGAGGGGATCCGGTCACTCTACCGCGGTGCACTGTCTAACATGTTTAGGAGCACTGGTGCAGCCACCATGGACAGGGGTAGGTTGTAACAGCTATAGAGGGGTTTCTTCAGAGATTTTTGGATTCGATATGGGGAGTGGTATTAGGCCAAAGGTACAGGGAGCAGCAGCTCGGGCATTTTGTACCTGGATGCTGGTTTCCTCCTGCCTACTAACTAGCTCGATGTAACCGAGCCTCAAGGTTCTGACTCGTGAACAATGTAGCTTGGTCATTTCACGTCATCGTAGCTCTTGTTCTTTCGCCTGTGCCGATACGTGTGCTTCACCTCACCGATGTTCTAGGCTTCTAGCATACCATTGACGCTGCTGCCCCAGCCTAAACTTGCCCAAATGAATCTCATTAACGCCGCTTCCATCCTATCAATTCTTTTCTCATCTGGTCCCACCTGTTCTCTCAAACACTAGGCGCGTGAAATCGCTTGACGATTTGTTCGTCGCTAGCTAGATGCCTCTCTCCTTTCTCCGTCTTCCACGTGGACCTAGGCCAGCGACGTCGCCCGCTGTTGCGGACGCCCTGAGGGGTTTGCGCCATGAATAAACCCATTTCATGTATTTCGCTACCTAGCTCCTGCCCTTACTTGGCTTAACCGGTCCGCTGTCGCTCCTTAGAAAAGAAGGGTCTATTTTGCCATTGAACTATCGTAAGTTTGTTTTTGATCGCTGAACTTGAAAACAGGAATTTTTGACCAGTCAACTCTCAAAGCCAAGTACTCACTTTGGCCACTATACCCGTTTAATGCCCTCTCATCTTGCTGACTCGCTAGAGCCCATGGTCTCCCTCTCCTTTATCCTCTCCCCAACGCACCTGGATACCACATTCCGGTCTAGAATGGAACCCTAGGTTGAGTGTTTGCAGAAGAGGGACGCAGTATAGCTGGGTTTCCACTCTTTGGCAGATACTCAATCTAAAGTTCCATCTAGGCGAGGGAATCTAGTATCAAGGTCAAGGTGCGACGCGGCGAGGATACGGGGAAGCTAGGGTTCCACTCTTCCGCAGATACTCAACAGGTTCCATTCTAGGCGGCGAGGGAATCTAGTATCAAGGTGCGCGAGGAGAGGATACCGGAGAGGAAGACGGAGGGCCCTAGCTGAGTCAGCAATTTCCTAGTTCATGACCAAAACCAGACAAGCGATAGTTCGTGATAAAAAAAAAATGGACTTCACAAATCGCTTTCTTTATTTCTAATAGTTGCCGAGCTTAACTTCCTTCAAAACTCGGAAACTGCTGAAATGGAGTCTGGAACGACTAGGTCATTGTGTAACAACGGACAAAATGGTAAATGCAAGACCATGTGCAAGAAGCAATCCGCAAAACATTTTCATGCAAAAGGCTAGCCTTTCCCCTAGAGCAAAATTTCCCAGCGGCACGGCACGCTTGATGAAAGTACAGCACACTATGCCAGTGGTAGGCACAATAAGACATACCAGAGTGGCAACCATCTTCACTCCAAGCATAAGATGAGCACATATATAATATCTGAAACCCAATACAGCAAGTGACAAAACTACCACATAACGCCATGTCCCAGAAAAATCCCCCCGCCAATTCCATAAAACCAACAAGCTCCCCCTCAAGGGCTCCACAAAACCAACTCAATGACATTGCATCAAGCAGAACCTAATTGCTCCACAACCAATGCCTGCCAATATTCGATGTGCAGCACCTTACTGCTGCTTGCACTCTGCAGGTCGTTCGCCTTGCTGCCCTTCCCCTCCAGCTGTTCCCTTGGTCTTCTGTTCCAAAGAGGAAAGGCAAAAAAATGTCAAAACATACTCAGAAGCTGGAAAGGGTGTAGAAGTGATATTCCTCGTTCGAGAGAAAAAAAGGTTTCTATACCTTGGTATCGTAATCATCATCATCATCTTCATCCTCGTCGTCTTCGTCTTCATCGTCATCATCTTCATCGTCATCGTCATCACCATCCATAACTTCAAAGTCCTCATCTTGAGCAGCCTCTCCAGTGAACCACGAGACAGCATGTGGGATAATCTTGTCTCTGATGGTAGATCTGGCAGATATAGAAAGGATAGTTTAGAAGAAATAAACAAACTCAATCTTGGTGCATCAACAGATTGATAAAATCCCCTGATCACAGAAGCATATAATCTGTAACAGGAAGGAAACCACTACATATAATACAGAACACATAACAACATACCCAATATCATAATCTTGCTCCATTTGGTTCTGCAACTGTTCAGCCTATTGAAAAGGGAACATCAAGTCAAATTCAATCATGTTCGTGTATGCATGTTTAACCATAAAAGCAGGTAAATATAAGCTAAAAACTTACTGTATCCTCATCAATTTCCTCATCATCATCAGGGACTTGAGGTGGACTGAAGAAGTTGAAGAAGCTCTCACAATCTTCAGTTTTTGTGATAGGTTTAGTGTTCTTTGACCCCTTCCGTGGCTTCTTTTTTAGCACCTTTTGTGTCAAACACTTCCCAGGGTACCATTCAATTTCAGTACTGAAATTGATGAACATAGGCATTACTAAAACTTTCTATCCATCCAAAAGAAAACTTAACTCCACGAGAGGAAAATATTTAATAATTACCCAATGGCTTTCTCCAGAATTGGTTCATCCTCATCAATCATGTGATATGTTTTTGTAAGCACTGAATTCTTGAAGAACGGATTTGTATCAAAGTGAAATTCAAGCTTAAAGCCCTTTGGCTCGCTGATCCTGTACCACTTGATGTCCTTGAGGTACTTGAGAGCTTCCTCATCCCTCTCCTGGATCTGAAAATTGAAGGACAAGAATTATTTAAAGCCAATCAAAGACTGGTTTGTGTAAGAATGCATTACAACATGTTGGAATACAAAGTATCGATGGCCCTCAGAACAAAAAAAAAAGTAAAAAAGATGCAAGACTTCACCTCCTCAGCTAGAATTTCATGATTCTTCATTGCATTAAGCCAGAAAGCTGGTACACCTTTTTCTTCTGCAAGGAAGCATTGTGATTGAAGTCAAAACAAAAGTCAAGAGGATACATTTCTTCTTTAAGAGTTCCATTATCCAATGGAGACAAGAGATCTTAATCAGGTGGAAACTATGTTCACCTTTTTGCTCAGCAGAGGTCTCATCTCCACTCTTTTGCTCTGCAGGGGTTTCAACTGCACTTTCTTCTGTGACACCCTCAACCTCAACCACACCATTGACAATTTCGTAACGCTGTCAATTTCAGGTCCAATAAAACAATCAGATGGGTCATGGCTCATGGCTCATGGCATCAAATAGGATGCAGCAATAGTGAAGGGATGCCTGTACTTTATGGAGCATCAGAATACTAACATTTCTTTTGCATACATGCTAATCAAGTGTCTATTGCTATGGTAGGCGTATGAATTCTCAGAGCAGTTCAGAAGTTGAAAAAAATAGCAACAGTACAAAACCGAACACAACATATACAGAGGCATCATTGTATCAAAACATGAACAAGCTTACCTTTGAGTAAAGTGGTTCATACAACTTCTGATACTTGGCTTCTAGAGCTGCTCTCTCCTCGAAAAACTTTGCCTCAAGTTCATTGTGTTGGCCCTAGAAGACAGTATACAATGGTAATGAACTAACCGCAATTGTATCTAGAGCATCAATTCAACTTGCCCAAGTGATTACTATATAATAATACAGAACCAAGTGGTAAACCAATCAGCGAGAGATCTGCATGACAGAAAGGCATAAATATGTTGCACAAAGTAAACCCAGTCTAGACGCAAGCGTAATAAGAGAGCTTTTGTCTGATACTTTGATCTAAACTAAGGTTTTCACATGGTTAGATTTAGATCTATAAAGATAATGTGTATCAGTATCATACCATTTCCAAAATTCAAAATCCCAATACACCTTGAGTTCAGGAGCCAAAGGTTCATTAGTTATTACAGGCAAAAATATAAATCTAGAGCTCACAACCAGGCATCATAAATACCATCCAATGTGTGACACAAACATTCACAGTGGCTGGCACTTCTCCAGAATCTCCAGTAATAATAGTATCCAACATTGTCCTAGCTCCTATTAGGATTGGAATTGCTGGTGCTAGTGCACACCAACCATACACCGTCATACCATTATGACAAGTATAAACACAATCACATAATGCATCCTTTATTAGACACAGACAATGATACAGGACCACACAAAGCTCCCTACCGATGCATGCCACAACAGCAGAAACTATCACAAAACCAACATCATAGTCCCACAAGAGTAAGCAACTTTATACCTGGATCTCCCTGAGCTTCTCGACGCGCTTCCTGACCTTGGGCTCGAGGTTCTCGAGCACGTCGGTATGCCGCGACGCCAATCCCTCGAGCGTGTTCTAAACAAGCGCGAGAAAACACCGATTCAGCGTAGGCTCACTATGAAATCCCCCAAAAACCGCCCAACCCGACCACAAGCCCGCCAAAACTGCAACAAAAAAACAGCGAACCGCCGCCCGGGAATGCAATAGAAAACTCACCTTGATCGACGCCACAAGGTGGGCCTTGTCCTCCGCGCTGAGCTCTGCATCGGAACCGCCGCAAACCAATCAGACAAAGGCACCGCGCCCAAGCAACGGCAATAGAAATAGAGAGGCGAAGCAACGAACCGGCCGAGTTGGGGATGGCGGCGCCGAGGGCGGAGAGGTCGAGGGAGTCCTTGCCGTCGCTCATGTCTGCGGCGCGAGGCACTGGAAGCTTCGGGGACGATTTGGGGGCGGGCGGGGAGGGGAGGAGAAACCCTAGCGGCGGCGGGGGAGGGGGGGCGCTGGGTTGAGGGGAGAGGGAGGGGATGGCGGAGGAGGGGATAAAAAGAGTGGGGATTGAGGGCTGCGATTTATAGCAGGCGCGTGGGAACTCGAGAAGACGTGGGGGGAAGCGCCGGTTTGGTTTGGAGTTTGGACTCCGCCTCCAGTCGCGAGCGGGGAAGGGCGGGAGAGAGAGAGTACCTTTGGGCCCACCTGTAGGCAAGCGAGATGCTGGAATATGGGGTCCGTACGCTATAAAAAAGTCACAATTCAAGAATTCTAGTTGTAATAAAATTTTATTCAGACTAGTTTTGCAATCAAGTACTCAATTAATCCATTATTACATTTTTTCTGGCATAGCTCTAAACTGCTTCGGTTCCATAGGACATGACATGGAGAAATCGTTGCCGGAGCCAGAGCCGATAAAGCCAAAATGGCTCCTATTTATTTTGTGTAGGGAAATAAAAACAGCTCCTTGTTGTAGTTTATAAAAATATCTAAAACTGAAGCTGACTGAAAGTCTACCAAATGGGGTCTTACGGTTTAGCCTTATGCTGAATTTATAGAGCTCACAAAAAACGATTGGATACCAGCAAACTAGTAAGCACTAAACCTATTAGAATTTATAAGATAACCACATGCTACTAATAGGGGGGTAATTCAAAATGAATTCTAGAGAAAAATGTGCAAAAAAATCTATTGTGTGCTCAAGAAGTTTGGCAAAGCTCGATATTTGAGAATACCTTTTGTAATTTTTGAAAGTCTGAATGAGTGAATGACTTTTTTCCTGTCAACTGTTTTATTTAAAAAATCGTATCGATGCCATCTGGTCAACAATGGTTTTCTGAACTAATCCAAAGTGTTGGTAAAAGAAACATCTGGGGACGTTTATGAAGTCTCCTCAAAATGCACTTCCTAAACAATATATCACTCCGTTTAAAAAAAACAAGGACTGCTTTAACTTCAATTGACAAGGAAGATCAGCTATTGACAAAGTAGGAAGTGGTATTGAATGGCTTCGTATCTTATTGATGCGTTTAGTATTATAAGTTTGTTTAGCGAGCTAGCACGATCGGTGCCAATTTTATTAAATATAAAGAAGAATCTAAAAATCCAAGACATATTTTCTTTTTTTTCAATGTCGTGTAGATGATTACAAGTAGTACCTTGCTAAGAGCATCTCCGATAGTTCCTAAAAATATTTGTTCAAAAAATAGTTCCTAAAAATATTAATTAATAAATCAATTAGTTTTTAAAGTGGCTAAAAAAAGTTGGTTTCATCTATCAATTTTCAAAATCTAGCTCATAAAATATAAAACAATTTTACATCGGGAATTCATGATTACTATCTCAGTCCCCAAAAAAATGGAAATCTAGCTTCACGAGGATTCAAAACATCTTAAATTTGGCTAAGTTTATAAATATATTATCTACATCTAGATCTCTAATTAGATTTATTATGAAAATATATTTTATAATTAATCTAATGATACTTATTACACATCATAAACATCAATACTTTTCTTATATATTTGGTCAAAATTAAGAATCTTTGACTTCCCGAGAAGTGAGATTTACATTCTTTTTGGGATAGAGGTAGTATTTGCAAATCGTCCTAAGTATTTTTCTACATTCTTTCTCTCTTGTACATTTGCATCGAGAACAGTATCCTATCCTTATTGTTCCCCACATCCTTCCATCTCTGGATTGGTCGATCGATACACGCGCGTATATTTCCACGCGATTGGATCAATTTTCTCAAGTGCGGATAATTGGAAGTTGATAGGGAGTCATTGGAGAGCGGTCTTTTTAATCTATACATAGTATTAAAGAATAAAGAGCCAAGATTCTATCTCGTTGTAACTATACATAGATAGTGGAGAGTATTTTTCGCCCCACTTTTCCGTGATCCATACTTATACGGGTTAGAACAATTCGTGTCTGATGATGATGAATACATGGTCTTATTTGAATACATATTGGGTCGTGCTCTCCGTATCTTATACTCCATATATGACTCATACTCATGACCCGTGTCCATACAAGTTAGAATAGCTTACGTCTAGTTGTGAAACGAAGTTCTATTCATATATCTTGTGTTTCGTTGCATCGTACCTTGCTAGTCTTGCAAAAAAAATCAAAGATTGTAAGTGGGTTTTAGAAACTCTTGGAGATGATCCACGGAGATGTTCAGCGATTTTGTTTGCACCTGCCGACGCCCCAAGTCATGGACTCCCGTTGCAGTAACAAATAATGAAGGAGTTGAGAGCACCCTGTAGTACAAACTCTCTTTGGTTCCTTTCTTCCCGAACCGTCTTCGTTTCTCCTAGGACATTGGTTAAGCGTGTCATCATCCTCTACCACTACGGGATACAGTAGCTTTGCCGAGTGCCAGGAGCACTCGGCAAAGACCTAAAAACACTCCGACAAATGCTTTGCCGAGTGTAGCACTCGGCATACAACACACGGCATTAATTTGTCGGCAAACAGTAGTTTGCCGAGTGTTTTTTATCGCGCACTCGGCAACTAGTTTGCCGAGTGCCAATAAACACTTGGCAAAAATAAACTCTCGGCAAAAAAATATTAACGGGATGGCACGGTGACGGCGATTTTGCCGAGTGCACGACGGGAAAACACTCGGCAAAGTTTCTCAAGTTTGCCGAGTGTCAGGACTAAAACACTCGGCAACGTTTCTCAACTTTGCCGAGTGTCAAGCCCAAAACACTCGTCAAAGTTTCTAAACTTTACCGAGTGTCAAGACCAAAAACTTTGCCGAGTGTCCAGCCCAAAACACTCGGCAAAGTTTCTAAACTTTGCCGGGTGTCAGGGCCATAACACCCGGCAAAGTTTAGACACTTTGCCGAGTGTCATGCTCAAAACACTCGGCAAACAAGCGCGCAACGACCAGATTTTATGGCCACTTTGCCGAGTGTCCATTAGAATACACTCGGGATTTTATGGCAAAACGACCAAGACCCCCCTTTTTTACTAATCTGTCACGTATAACGGACCCCTCTCAATTCACAATAAAACATCATCACAGCCATAATTATATGTCACATGCATAATAAATCATCATCATAATTCACAATAAACCATCATCACAAGTCACGCATCCGTCTTTTATGTTATTTTAGACGAATGCAAGCTCAGAGATGCCAAGCCATGCTGTGAAAATATAGGGAAATTCGTTGACATCTTCAAACAAATTTAAGATATATCAATCATGCCTGCTTTAATTAAAAATTTTAAAACGACAAGCTTTCGGGATGGAGGGAGTGGTTCTTTATTTTTGAAAAGCTGTTTGGAAGAGTTAGAATTGTTTGTACATACTCCTCCCCTATACGGGATTGGTGATCATCGACTCCAAGTCCAAGCGCAGGATTCTCGCCTTGGAAATGGAAAGCTTCCTTCCTGTCCTGGCTTTCAGCTGCAGGGACCAGGGGCAACCGGGCAAGGAAAAGCAATCCTTGCCTTGCTGGCCGAGGAGAGCACATGTCCGCCATCTGTGGGCGTACGCTTTGCTTCCTGGCCTCCCATTGGCCATTGTTTGCCAGCCTGCGACTGGACTCTGCGACGGGGGGACGGAAGCTGCCCTGGCCCCTGCCAACGCCAACTGGGTCTGGCAGTGGCAGTCACTCATTGCTTTCCGTGCTCGGCGGGGCGCCCGGGCGGGGGGGCCGATGCCGATCCGTGCCTTCAATGATGCCATCAATGCTTTATGGCACAACGCAAGCACACGTGAACCAAACCAGCGGGAGTCACCGTGCGAGGCCTTGTTTAGTTACCGAGGTTTGACACATTTTCACATTATTAAATATAGATTAAAAAACTAATTAATTGCATAGTTTATGATTAATTTATGAGACGAATCTTTTAAACTTAATTAGTTCATGATTTGATAATGTGGTGCTACAATAACACATGTGCTAATGATGGATTAATTAAGCTTAATAAATTCGTCTTGGCGGATTCTGTAATTTGTTTTTTATTAGTATCCAAACACCCCATGCGACATCTCCATGTGACACCCGACGTGACACCCTAAAATTTTACACCGTTTGTGAGTAGAAGTAGAACGATGGCGAAAGGGCAAAGGACGTCGACGCCATGGAATTTGTGATCCAAAGTGTGTGGAGAATGGGGAGAAGGAAATGAAGAAGGTGAGGGAAAGAGAGAGGGAGGGAGGGAATGAGATGGAAAATGATGAAGTGAGAGGATAAAACTGACGGTTAGATCGATTTCAAGTTCAAAACTTTATCTCAAACTAAATTGAAAAAACGTGGATCATTCATTATCCCTCTGATTCCACTTTGAAGCTCTAGACACATTAACAACAACAACATATATCTTCATGTCTTTTCCATAGTTCAGCCAATCTATATATTCATGTCTTTTCCATAGTTCTCCCAATCCTCAATTCTACAACAACGTTTAATTTACTTTTGGTATACCAAATGAAACATGTCGGGTATCAGGATTAGGGATACCCGGAAGAAAGAAGCGATGGTCGTGAACGCTAACTCCCTCGGATAGGTCAAGAGTGTATCTTGGTCTCGCCCGGCCCCGAGGGTACGGGCTCCGTCTCGTCCGACCTCGAGGGCGCGGGATCCGGGTCACCCGACCTCGAGGGCGCGGGCTCTGTCTCGCCTAACCCCTCGGGCGAGAGCCTCATCACGTCCGACCCCGAGGGCGCGGGATCCGCCTCGCCCGATCCCGAGAGCGCGGGCTCCATCTCGCTCGACCCCTCGGGGTGAGGGCTCCGCCTCGCCCGACGCCGAGGGCACGGGCTCCGCCTTGCCCAATCCCAAGAGCGCGAGCTCCGCCTCGCCCGATGGGATTCCGCACCGCCCCGAACCACTGCGGGTCTAAGGGTACGAGTCTAGAGTCAAACTTCTGACGCCAGAAAGGGAGTAGGCGCATCTTGACGTGACCCGCGGCCACGACGGGCCGTACCTGAAGACTCACGTCGCCAACAGTGTCGGGTGTGCCAACGCTATGCTACCTAATCCCCGTACGACCTCCGACGGTGATATCTGCCCACCATGCCGCTCGCCGGGACAGAATGGAGCACCACGACCAGCTGACGACGCCTACGTACAGCGCCAATGATGAACAGGGCCACGACGTGAAGCCGTCCCCATCATCATCTACAGGACTGACGGGACCCGTAAAAAGAGATGATGGGCGCCACGACCCCGGGGGCCTTCTTCCTCCTCGCTTATCTCTCTCTCTCATGTAACTCGTGTCTTCCCCTTCATCTATAAAAGGGGAAGATGGATACCCCCGGAGGGAGAGGGGCTTCCAGGGCACGACATCTCTAGGACATAACGCCCACACACCTCAACAGCTAGCATACGATCCTTTCACCAGAGACTTGGAACCGGCTCCCTCTCTCGCCCGTTTGTAACCCCTACTGCAAACAGTGCCGGTAACACGAGCAGCAGCAAACTGGACATAGGGACATTTAGTCCGGACCAGTATAAATCCTTGTGTCCTCCAAGCACAGCCATCCGGGTCAGACGCGCAAATCATAAAATTTACTAGCCGGTGATCCAAAACACCGACAATTGGCGCACCAGGTAGGGTCCTTTTGCGCGTCTCGTCGACAACTACCGGCCATGAATGGCTAGCCACGACGTTAGCTAGGTCCTAGACATGCACGTGCGCTTTGAGAGCCTGGACTTCATCGTCACCGTGGAGGGAGAGCTGGCACGGGCTCCTGCCCCCGTCCAACTTCTTCGCTCCACCGGCCTCGATACAACTGTAACACCCTCGGTGTTATGCCCTAAACAAATTACCAAATCATATCATGAGCATCATGTTTATGTGATAATGCATGTGATAGAATATATAGATAAATTTCTTGTAACTTAAAATGACCAATAAAAATGTTAAATGAAAGTTGATTCAATAGCTCATGTATATCAAGTAGGGTTGAAAACCAATTTTTATTAAGTAAAAACACTATAGAACATGTGTGTGATACTTAAAAAAAGTTTGAAGTACAAACTTTGTATATGACAATGCAACTCTTGCTGTATAAAAATAACATTGCTAGCTAATATTTCTAATAGCTTAGAAATGGAACTTAAAATTGAATTTAGCTCAAGACTTAGAAGATTCTTTAAGTTTATTAACAGCAAGACAATGTCATGTTTGGGAATTTATTTTGTGAAATTGAGTTAAGAAATGGTGTCATGTTTTAGCTCGAGTTGGTAGCCTGATAAGCCCTCTTGAGCATAGTTTTAGCTTCAACTCCGATAGTTTAGTTTTTACGGACGCTTCAAAATTCGTGCATGCACACAGTCACTGGTTGACTGGTCTACGCGCGTGGTCACCAGGCGCGGCTGCTCTACGTCGCCGTGTAGCCGTGCCCTACACACTCGCGCTACCGCATGCTGGCCGGCCGAGGCCAACCTGGCCTGGCCGTGGCCTGGCTGTGGCTTGGCCGCTCCGACCGCAGCGCCCGTTGTCGAACAACCGTGGGCCATGGTGCCCCATAGGCCGCTGCTGCCCTGCACACAGCTGCCCTCCCTGCTTCGCACTGCCGTGCTGTGGCTGCTACCACTACATCTCGCTACCGTGCACGTTGGTGTGGCAGAACCGTCCGAAGTAACACGCTTTAGAAGGCACCCGTCTTTCACTAGACACTAAGCACCCCAAAAGTTAGCTACATCAGACAGTTCCGTCGAGCACACCCCATGATCATTGCCACGACCATTTTTGCCCTGGTCTTCACCAAGACCATGGCCCGTCCCAGCACTGGTGCTCCCGCGACCAGACCTCAGGTTCATCTGTAAACAAATAGAAACCCACCATTGGGGACCAGGCCTCCATACTTAGAAACAAACAGCTAGAGAGATGACAAGGCCCAATAAATAGTTACAAGCGAGAACTTTTCCTTAAGAGTTAAATCATTTCTCTTATTTATTAACCAATCATATTAACTATCCAAAAATTAACGTGTGGGGGAGTTTAGTTTAAGCAAAATTCTCCTTTTATGATGCATGGATCGACTTATTCGTTCACTCACGCCGGAATATAGCAGCATTTGTATAAAATTTTTGGCACAGCGCACACTCACTTCCTGTACGCTAAACGGTTCTTACGCAGCGTAAGTTAGTGTACCTACAGAAAATTGATTAGATAAAACCAGTGCCACTGTCCTAGATAGACCATATTACTAAGGCTTATACTTATTTACGTAATTTATCACATCCTACTTTTCACAAAGCTTTTGTTGGTCAAATTTTAGGTTTTCAAAAAGAGTTTTTAAACTCGTAGACTAATTATTGGGCTCTGATACCACATGTGGCAGAACCGCCCGAAGTAACATGCTTTCGAAGACGTCCGTCTTCCACTAGACACTAAGCACCCCGAAAGTTAGCTACATCAGACAGTTCTGTCGAGCACACCCCAAGGAAGAACTCGAAACAATCCATGTTTTATATCTAGAATCCCATAATGGGTACGAGTTTACAATACTTAGTGCATTTCATACAACCAGAGTTCTTGGAAATTATTTATTACAATACCAGAGTTTAGAGTGCGGAATTTAAATAGCGGAATGCAAATAAACATCTAACGATAAGATATAAGGATCCGTCTGTGCCCACCAGAAGAATCCTTCACACAAGAGCTACTCCTCAAGCTGCATCTACAACAGGGGTAAAATAAACCCTGAGTACACAATGTACTCGCAAGACTTACTCGACTAGTGGGAATAGTTTCCCGACTCCAAGGAGTATGATAGGCAATATGTGTTTGTTGTTTTCTTTTTGTTTGTGAAAACATTACAAATAGTTCATCCTTACAGTCAAGTTTTACTGGCAGTCATGATTACTTCATTAGCTAACCATTCTAGGTAAATCACCTATTCTACTTCATTAGCTAACCATTCTCAGTATGGTGCTTAGACCTCCACCTTTCTCCGTCTCCAATTAGTCGGTCCAGAAAGAGCCGGAACCCACAACAAGAGCTCAACGAGCCTTCCCGCTCCCATAAGAAAGTATGTGCTCAGGATATAATGGTGAAGCCATGGATGCACCGAATTGAGTGGAGGTGATCATTCGTAGGGTAATTTGATGGCGCGGCTCGACGGCGGCAGCAGAGGGAGAAAAGAGAGAAAGAGATAGACGGCCGCGGTAGGTGGGCTCGGCTCGTCCTCGCCTTGGCAGAACGCGGTCGACGTGATCATGAGGCCCACACGTAGGCGCTAGCAGACAGGCATGCCCATTCGCGATCGACGTGGCCCACGCACCACAGTGCCATTAATGACAAGGTGACGGCGAGCCAGACCACATGTGCGCGGTAGAAGTGGCAACGCATTGGGCCAGCAGTGGCGTAGAGATGCAGAGTGAGGCACGGACATGATGGCGAGGCGACGGCACCGACAGCGGCTACGGCGCGGGGCGAGTCACAGGGCGGCAACGCGGTAGGGCCGGCGGTAGCACCGCCTGGCTACGCAAGTAGCAGCAGCGGCTTCGCGCTAGGAGCCTATGGCGGATAGGCCACAGCCAAGCCAGAGCAGCCACAACCGACCACGTGCGGCAGTGCGCGTGTGTGTGGGGCAGCTAGCATGACGACACCGAACACCCGAGCGTGGTGATCGCGTCCACGTGGCCAACCAGCCAAAAATCATGTCGTGCACCGATTTTAAAAAAGCCTATAAAAACAAAATAGTTGCTTCTGAACCTTAACCATCTTCACCATACTCAAGATGGCATATGAAACTACCAAATTGAGCTATAACACTACACCACCCCTTAACCTAATCTCTCAAAATAATTTGCTAAACATAGCAATGTCTAACTGTTGACAAACTTGGAAATTTTCTAAGTTTTTGAGTTGAACCTGATTTCAATTTGTAATTTCTAGGCTAGTAGAAATATTAACTAATAATATCATTTTTCGACAGCAAGTATTTCACTGTCATCTATAAAGTTTGTACTTTAAACTTTATTTAAGTATCACACACATGTTCTATAATATTTTTGCTTAATAAAAATTGGTTTTCAACCCTACTTTATATACATGAGCTATTGAATCAACTTTCATATAGCATTTTTATTGATTATTTTAAGTTATAATAAATTTATCTACACATTCTATCACATATATTAACATATAAACATGATGCTTATGACATGTTTTAGTAAATGATTTAGGGCGTAACACCGTGGGTGTTATAGTGGGCTAGCCCTTGTTGTCCTGCGCCGTCTTCTCGCCATTATGGCGCTGTGTCGCACTTGGCTTGGTCTCGGCTAGGGACACATGTGCATGTTCCCTCTGACCACATTAGCCTGTAGCACGCGCACGTGTGCCATTCCGCCCTGCCTTAGGGGCATGCGTGGAAGAATTAAGAAAAACCCAGAGGATTAAGTGTGAAGGTCAGAGAGAAAGAAATAGTGAAAAGACACTAATGTAGTTTGGAGCAAGTATGAGGTCTCTTTTGTAAAAACGCCAGCGCGCGCGGGCTAGCCTGCTGTGGGCTGCTTCCACGCATGTGCCGCGCTGGGCCAGTTCGCTTCCTCTTTTTCGTAAAGAATTAAAATTTACTTTTTATTTTTAATTGTGAGCCAGTTTTGTTTAATTAATATAAAATCATTTAAGTTTCCAAAAATCATGAAACTAATTTTGTTAGGTTCCTAAAATTGTGATCTATCTGGTAGTATAGATAGATCATGCATATCTGTGTTGATACTAAGGGCTATTGAATCGTTTGAAAGTGTTTAATGTTATTAGGGTAATTATTATAGGAATTTTTGTGGTAAATTGGTGTTAGTTTTGATCCTAAAATTTTTACAGCAGTTTCATTGTATTATTATGTGTTCACTGTAATTTTTGTAACCTTAGAATAGACCAAGCATTAGGGTAGTTAAATGCTCTTTGTTTCAATATACATGAAATCTTTAATAGAAATAAAGGCATACCATTGAATTGCGAAACTAGATGCTTGTTAGTTGACCTCAATATCTTGCTTGATGAAGATGATAGTTAGCTTGTTATCTTAGTCATTAGAGCTAGCTTAGTAGCTTAGTGTGTGTATTCTTATTTTAAGAGTTGTTGTTGCCTAAATGCTAAGTGTTGCATCATCATCGCATGCAGGTAGAGAACGAGTTGGTGGAGATAGAGACCACAGATGATCGTGAGTTCGAGGAGATCATCGAGGAGTACAAGGAGATTCTCGCACAGGAGGAGGTCCCGGAGCCACTAACGACTGACTCAGCTGACACTGCGCTTGTCCAAGGCAAGCCCCAATGCATAACCCTTATTTTTTATAATCACCGTAAATATATGTGATGTGCATTTAAGTTATAGGAATTCTATGGAAACCACATGCATATATATCCATCCTAAGGGTCCTACTAGTGCAGGTTCGAGTAGCTGCTATGGTTAGGTTTTCGGTAGCGTGAGTAACCTACCGTTACTCACAATAGGTGATTATTATAATTACTCTCATGATAAAATGATGAAAGGAAAAATGGATACCTGGCAGGGATATGGTATGGGTTATGGTGGGTGTGACGAGTTGTGTCCTGCGGCCATGGGGCTTAGCTTGGTTACACTATTTTTCCTATCTGTATCAATTGAGGACCGTCCATTGCTATGGATGGTAGTTAGGCCACATACTTATTATCCTGAGCACATACTTGCTTATGGGAGCGGTAGGGCACGTTACGCTCTTATCGTGGGTTCCGGCTCTTTTCAGACCGACTGATTGGAGGCGGGGAAAGGTGGAGGTCTAAGCACTATATTGAGACCGGATCTCAAGTGTGGGGGCTTAGAGTTCAAGTTTGGATGGGGACCTGGACCCCGTGACTAGAGTGGAATGGGTTGGTCTTGTTTGTGCCTGGGGTACAAACGGGGCGAGTGTTTCGAGGTACCCAACTGGGAGACATTGGTTCACAAATCGTCGTTTCCGTTAGACGGTACGACTTGGCTATGGTCTAGCACCATAGTAAGAACTGGAAGATGAAAGACGGTAAAATGATTCTGATTGCTCTACCCTTGCTTGAAAGTAGAATAGGTGCTTACCTAGAATGGTTAGTTAATGAAGTAATCATGACTGCTAATTAAACTTGATCTTAAGGACATACTTCTAGTAATGCTTTTCGCAAACAAAAAGAAAACAGCAAACCCATATTGCCTATCATACCCCTTAGAGTCGGGAAACTATTCCCACTAGTCGAGTAAGTCTTGCAAGTATATTGTGTATTCAGGGTTTATTTACCCCTGTTGCAGGTGCAGGTTGAGGAGTAACTCTTGTGTGGCGGATTCGTCTGGTGGGCATAGACGGATCCTTATATAGTTTCTGCTAGATATTTATTTGCATTCCGTTGTTTAATTATCGCACTCTAAACCCTGATATTGTAATAAATAATTTCTAAGAACTTTTGTTGTATGAAATGGACTAAGTATTGTAAGCTCATACTCATTATTGGATTCTAGAGGTAAACGTGGATTGATTCGAGTTCTCCCGTGGGGTGTGCTCGACGGAACTGTCCGGTGTAGCTAACTTTCAGGGTGCTTGGTGTCTAGTGGAAGACGAGCGCCTCCGAAAGCGTGTTATTTCGGGTGGTTCTGCCACAGGTGGTATCAGAGCCAATAATGAGTCTACGAGTTTAAAAACTCTTTTAAAAACCTAAAATTTGACCAACAAAAGCTTTGTGAAAAGTAGGATGCGATAAGTTACGTAAGTATAAGCCCAAGTAATATGGTCTATCTAGGATAGTAGCACTGGTTTTATCTAATCAATCTTCTGTAGGTACACTAACTTACGCTGCGTAAGAATCGTTCATCGTACGGGAAGTGAGTGTGCATTGTGCCAAAAATTATATGCAAATGCCGCTATATTCCGGCTTGAGCGAATGAATAGGTCGATCCATGTATCATGAAAAGAGAATCTTGTTTAAGCTAAACTCCCCTTCATGTATAATTTTTGGGTAGTTAATATGATAGGTTAATAAATAAGAGAAATGCTTTAACTCTTAAGGAAAAGTTCTCGCTTGTAACCATTTATTGGGCCTTGTCATCTCTCTAGCCTTTTGTTTCTAAGTATGGAGGCCTAGTCCCCAACGGTGGGTTCTTATTTGTTTACAGATGAACCTGAGGTCTGGTCATGGCAGCACCAGTGCTAGAGCAGAGGTTTTAGCTGCTCAATGTGACTGATGAGCAGAAGGTGCGCTTCGCCGCATAGCAGCTTCTGGGATTTGCCAGTGGTTGGTGGGACACTTTCAATGCCATGCAACCTATGGACCACCATGTGACTTGGTGGGAGTTTACCAATGCTTTGTCTGTATTATATTCCTGCTGATTTGCTAAACAGGAAGCTATCCGAGTTTCCGGAGTTGAAGCAAGGAAACATGACTGTGATGGAGTATGTGAACAAGTTCAAACATCTTGCACAGTATGCTAGGACTCATGTGGATACTAATGAGAAGAAGATGGACCGTTTCAATCGCGGTCTCTCTTGTATCTTGCAAGAGAAGTTGTATACATGGTGCTATCAGACCTTTGGTGCTTTGATGAATGCTGCCATTGCTATGGAGGGACTTCAGTGTGACTCTCAGGCTGAGCGGAAGCGCAAGAGGGTGATCTCTAGATCTTCTAGTCACCCACAGTCGTAGAAGGTACAATTTATGAGGAGGGTGTCTTATCACTCTCCGGGTGGACAGCCGTCTCGCCAGACTCAATAGACTCACCAGGCACCTTCCACTTAGTACCGTGCACCTACTCAGCAGGTGTAGCAGCCTTTGGGATAGTAGGTTCTGCCTCATCAGGGATAGGAGAACAATCCGGGTGCTTGTTTCAAGTATGGCAAGGAAGGCCACTATGCTCGTGAGTGCCCCAGAACCAGCTTGCTCAGTCTTCTCAGCCTTTAGCCAACTCTTGTCTAATCAAGAGGACCATTATCAAGAAGAAGGTGCCTGTGAGCCGCTTTGGACATGTTAACTTCACCAAGGCTAAGGAGATTCCACAAGGTGAGCCTGTGATGGCTAGTATGTTTACCATTGATTCTCACCCAGCATATGTGTTATTTGATTCTAGTGCATCACATTCATTCATGAGTATGGGGTTTGCACAAAGGCACAATTTATCTACTATGGCTATTCCTATTGCCTATAGAATCAGAACCTTCGGTGCGTAGTTGTGCATTAAAACTTGGACAGACACAGTGAGACAAATGCTAGCAACTCACTCTTATCGTCTCCAGTTCATGGTGCTGCATGGGCAAGGCATAGATACAATTCTGGGAATAAACTGGTAGAGAAATTATGGGCTAGTCCTGAACCTTAGACAGAGAATTGTTGAGTTGAAGCTCCCATCTTCTGAGGATAGAATGTCTCTCCTTATGCCTTCAGTCCCCGCCTTGCTAGTTTTTGCTTATGCTGAAGCTTCTCCTAACCTTGCTTCTGTTCCTATGGTCTGTGAGTTTCTAGATGTCTTTCCCGAGGATCTACCTAGGTTACCACTAGATAGGGATGTGGAGTTTGCCATTGAGTTAGAACCTGGTACTGCTCCTATTTCACGGTGTCCTTACCGCATGGCTCCAAAGGAATTGGCTGAGATGAAGAAACGGTTAGAGGAATTATTGGAGAAGGAATTCATCCATCCAAGTTCTTCACGATGGGGTTGTCCAGCTATTTTCGTGAAGAAGAAGGACGACACTCTTCAGATGTGTGTGGATTATCGCCCTCTCAATGCGGAAACCATTAAGAACAAGTATCCTTTACCTTGTATTGATACTTTGTTCGATTAGTTGGCTGGTGACAAGGTGTTTTTAATGATTGATCTTCGTTCTGGTTATCTTCAAATTAAGATCCGGCCATAAGATATACCAAAGACAACTTTCTCTTCTAGGTATGACCTTTATGAATATC
This sequence comes from Miscanthus lutarioriparius, assembly GCA_904845875.1. Lineage (NCBI taxonomy): Eukaryota > Viridiplantae > Streptophyta > Magnoliopsida > Poales > Poaceae > Miscanthus > Miscanthus lutarioriparius. Next base: position 10,147,742 of record CAJGYO010000016.1, on the reverse strand, counting down.
TAGTCATGTCTTTTGGTCTCACCAATGCTCCTGCATTCTTTATGTACCTCATAAACTTGGTCTTCATGCTGGAGTTGGATAAGTTTGTAGTGGTGTTCATTGATGACATATTGATATATTCCAAGAACAACGAAGAGCATGCACAACATCTTCGCATAGTCTTGACTCGATTGCGGGAATACAAGTTGTATGCCAAATTCAGCAAGTATGAGTTTTGGTTGTGTCGGGTTCATAAACCTGGGGTCCCATGGGGACCGGCTTTCACACCAATGCTCGGCCCGAACAGGCAGCATACAACCCATGGGCCAACACAAAAGTCCAAAACAAACAGGCCGAAAGGGCGGTCCAGTTACCGACTCGGAAGGGCTAGCCGAAGAAGAACTGCGCTCGCTCATCAACTACTTCGGCCCGCCTCTCCGACCGGAGCGCTCACTTCGAACTCCAGCCGCCTCCAAACGGCCTCTCCAATCGGGAGGCCCGCCCAGCGCTGCTTCCGACTTCGACCCCGCGTCTCCGACCGGGGATCGTAGGAGCCCTACTCATCGCTCTTCTCCGACCGGCATGACCAAAAGCCGAATGGAGGCATCCGACCGGGACACCCGCTCGGAGGGAACCAGGGGATGAATGGAGAAAGCAAGCCAGGGCGCACGAGTCAAACCACGATACCAGGGGCCACACCCTGCATGCCTGCAAGAATAGTACTCTGCAACTACCCTGACACAAACAATATTGTAGGCGCCGACATTTCCCTCTATAGTATTGTGGGTGCCGTTTGATCTCCCATACGGTAAGGCCCCCATGTTCCTCTAGGCATCACTAGTGTTGTGGGCGCCGAGCCATACGGTAAGGCCCCCCACGTGCCTCTGGGCCTCACCAGTGTTGTGGGTGTCGAGATTTACCATGCCAGGAGAACATGGTGAAAGCTCCTCACATGCCTCTAAGCATCAACAGTATTTGTAGGTGCCGACGTCTGCCATACCCAAAGAAGATAACACAACCTCCCACATGCATCCGACACTCTACAGTAACGTAAACAGTATTGCGGGCGCCTACAATCGTCTTGTATCCACCGGCGTGGGCAACAAGGAGCAGAAGCAAACATACTCTCTCCCTCTCACCTATAAAGCCATCCCCTTCATCTATAAAAGGGGATACGCTCCCTCCAATGTAAGGCACTTCCATCTAAGTTAACCCCAAGCCGATTCAGCGTTCAAGGCTCCCCAAGCATACGCTTGAACGCTTAGCTCATAGCGTAGTTCCCGTCGCTCTCGGCCCTTCCAACCGGAGCCGACCGGACCTCTTGTACACCCCATCTTTCTCCTCTCATTTGTAACCCCACTACAGTCTTTGAGCACCTAGACTCAGGAATAAAGTCACTGACCGACCCAAACTGGACGTAGGGCATGTTGCCTGAACCAGTATAAACCCTGTGTCATTGAGTACTAGGTCACCTCCGATCACAACGTACGGCAAAACTACAAATATTTACTAAATTGGTCACATTCTGCACCGACAGTTGGCGCCGTCCGTGGGGAAGACGCTGTACGTTCAATACTTTTTTGGTCATCAATGGCCCACCTTTCTGCCACCTTCGCCGTGGCGGGCTCGGGTGATATGATTCGCTTTAGCGCACTAGGAGTTTCCCGCGCTCCCACCTGTTGGGAAGTGGCTTCCGCCTGTCTTTGTGCCATCCTAGGCCTTCCTCTTCGGAAGCCTAGAGTTCGTCGCCGACCGGCTCGGCATACTGCACCTTCGCGAGGAGGCAATCATCCCGGCACCCATCGGAGGGGCGCCCTCCATCGGCTCCGGGACGAACCACGACTTCAACGGTGCGGCATCTATGCTTGTATCCGAGCAAACTCTCTGCTCAGACCTCACTGTGAGTAATATGCGTTCTGTTATTTACTCGCTATTTACTATTTTTCGTCAATTATCCGGAGGCACCACGTCGTCCGCACCACGACCACCGCAAGACCGATTCCCCTATGGCCTTGTGTCTTCCGTGGACGAGTATGCCCGGGGTTCCAAAAAATGCTGACGGCGCCTCCTTCCACATCTGAGTTCATGGGAATGACGAGCCACGCTCCGACCTATGTTCATGAACTTCTGGATGACGAGGTTGGGAGCAACGGCTCCAGCATCGGCGACATGGCACCTAGCCACCGTCCGTCTTGCGAGCGCGCTATGGCGGACATTCCGGGCAGCCACTAGTGGTCGCAGAGTCCGTACAGACTCACACCCCTCCAGACCCACGTAGCGGGGGCACTCGCGGGTGCACAAGGGCACGCTGAGGAGCTGTGGCAAAGGTGGCATAGTCAGCCGCCACCCGCGCTGGCGCGCTCGGTGCAGCGCGCTGCGCCCCATGTGCATGGTTCGGCCGGCGGCGCTCGGGGCGCGCCCGCCAGGTCCAGCGTGACATCATAAACGAGGGGAACGGCCGCCCGCAGTTCACTCGAGCTAGCCAGAATATCGCCGCTGAGGCAGTGCTTATGCGCGGTGTTCCCGAGCCCGTCGACCCCCAGGAGCGGGCGGTCTACCGAAACCTCTGGGCACTGGTAGAAACCGCCGCCGTACAACAAGTAGAAAGCTCTGCATCATGACTCTGACGCGCGCCCTCTCATCCCATTGGGGGGCTGAGACGCACCAGACGGATCGCTCCATCCCCTCACCGCCACAACCACCAAGCGCTGCATGGGAGGTCGCAGCTGCGCCATGATCTGACCCGATGCATGCTCCACGCTGACCATAGCCACTCGAACGGCTCGATCCGAACCAGGACGCCCGCAGCGGCATCAGCAACCGGCATCATGCCCGGCGCGATGATGACGCCAATCGGGCGGCGGCAAGGACAGTGGCGTGGGCCCCGGATAGACCATCGAGGGGAGCGATGAAACGCATCCTGGGCACGGCCGCCGGCCGGACAACCGGAGTCCTAGCCCAGAGGGCCTGGGACCATAGGCCTTCGACCAATGGATCCGGAGGGCGCCGTTCCCATGATGTTTTCGGCCACCCACCAACATCGCCAAGTACACCGGGGAGACAAACCCTAGATTTTGGCTCGAAGATTTCCGGCTCGCCTACCAAGCCGGAGGGGTGGATGATGACTATTTCATCATTCAATATCTCCCCATCTGCGTCAAGGAACATGTTTGGGCATGGCTTGAATTCCTCCCACGCGACAGCATCTCGCGACTGGGCGGACCTCAAGAGGGTCTTTGTCAGGAATTTCCAGGGGACGTATGTCTGCCTTGGGAACTCCTGGGACCTCAAGAGCTGCCAGCAGGAACCCAGAGAGTCCCTGCGGGACTACAGCCGCAGGTTCTCCCAATGATGCAACTCACTCCCTGATGTTGTCGACACAGACATCATCAGCGCATTCCTCTCTAGGACGACCTACGAGTCCCTGATCCACAAGCTTGGCTACCTAAAGCCCCGTACCACCCGCGACCTACTCTACGTCACCACGAACCACGCCTCTAGCGAGGAGGCGGTCAAAGCGGTCTTCAATGAAGGTCGAGACAAGGGAAAGGCCAAGCGCGAGGACCAAGATGAGGGCCCCTCCATGTAGAGGGGCAAGAAGAACAAAAAAGACTAGCGCCGGTCGGACAACACCGCATTGGTCGCCGTGGCTGATCGCGTGGGCAAGCAGCTCCAGCGAGGCCTACCCGACCACTTCGACAAACTCATGGATAGCCCATGCACCAACCACGCCTACCCCATCAAACACCTCTACAAAGACTGCAAGCTTCTCAAACGTTTCCTCCGACAGGCCGGCGGGCCAAAAGAGGGAGACGACAAAGAAGCAGCGGCCAAAAAAGGAGGCGCGACGGGCAAGGATGGAGATGGTTTCCCCAACCCTGAGGAGTGCATCATGATCTTCGGCAGATCCGATGCCATCCGGACCAAACGCCAGCACAAGGTGCGCTATAGGGAGGCGTGCGCCACCGAGACAGCCGTCCGCTCCTTCCTCGATTGGTCGGAATCTCCAATCACCTTTGATCAAAGGGACCATCCCTCCAACGTCGCAAGACCAGGACGCTACCCGCTCATCGTTGATCCCATCATCCGCAAGAAGCGCCTTACCAAGGTGCTGATGGATGGAGGCAGTGGCCTCAACATCCTCTACGTCGACACCCTCGACGCCATGCGCATCCCCCGGTCGGAGCTCCGCCTAGCGGGTTCTCCCTTCCACGGGGTGATTCCGGGTGCACAGGCATACCCGCTTGGGCAAATCGATTTGCTCGTCACGTTTGGCGACAAGGCTTACTTCCGCTCAGAGGTGCTTACCTTCGAGGTGGTGGATTTCCTAGGATCCTACCACGCCATCTTGGGGCGGCCATGCTATGCTAAGTTCATGGCGATCCCCAACTACACTTACCTTAAGCTAAAGATGCCGGGACTGAACGGCGTCATCACCGTGAGTAGCGCTTTCTCGCACGCCTTCATGTGCGACCGCGAGCATTTCGAGCTCGCCACCGCGGTCATCAACTCGGCCGAGCTCCAGTGGCTCAGGGAGTCGTCGACCCTGGCTGTCCCAAATAGCAACAAACCAGCCTCCTCGACGGCCTTCCGCCCGCACGAGGAAACCAAGGCGGTGGGAATCGACCCCATCAACCTAGCCAAAATGATACGAATTGGGACCCAGCTCTTGGCCAAATAGGAATATGAGCTCGTTGACTTCCTGCGCGCCAATCGTGATGTCTTTGCATGGCAACCCTCTGACATGTCGGGCATACCATAGGAGGTCACTAAGCAGCGGCTGCGTCGCTTTGACGACGAGAGGTGTAGGGCCATAGGCGAAGAGATCGCCAACCTCCTGACAGTCAGGTTCATCAGAGAGGTGTTCCACTCCGACTGGCTCGTCAATCCTATTCTTGTTAAAAAGAAGACTAGAAAATGGAGAATGTGCATTGATTATACTGGCCTTAACAAGGCATGTCCAAAGGATCATTTTCTCTTGCCGTGCACAGACCAGATAATCGACTCCACCTCAGGTTGCGAGATCCTATCCTTTCTGGATGCCTACTCAGGCTATCACCAGATCGCGATGAAAGAATCCGATTAGCTCGCAACCTCATTCATAACCCCATATGGTTTGTACTGCTACGTAACCATGCCTTTCGGCCTGAAGAACGCCGGCGCCACCTACCAAAGGTGCATGCAGCAATGCTTTGCTGACCAGATCGACCCGCTCGATCAGCCCGATCAGGCCGAATGGCCAAAACCAACAATCGCCGTCTATGTGGATGACATAGTAGTCAAAATGGCTCAAGCTTGCAACCTGATCCCAAACTTGGCCACGACATTCGCGAACCTCCGAAGGTTCAATATCAAGCTGAACCCCAAAAATGTGTTTTTGGGGTCCCAAAGCGGAAGCTGCTAGGATACATTTTGTCCGAGCGCGGCATCGAGGCCAACAACAAAAAAATCTCAGCCATCTCCAACATGGGCCCCATACACAACATCAAGGGCATACAAAAACTCACCGGCTACCTGGCTGCACTAAGCCGATTCATCTCCCGGCTCAGCGAACGAGGGATGCCACTCTACAAGGTCCTCAAAAAGACGGACATCTTCGTCTGGACTGAGGAAGCACAGCAGGCTCTGGAGAGCATCAAAACGTCCTGACGTCGGCCTCGATCCTCGTCGCACCCGAACGAGGAGAACCCCTTCTCCTCTACGTCGTGGCCAGCAACCATGTCGTAAGCGCCGCCCTAGTCGTTGAAAGAGAGGAGCCGAGACACCACCTTAAGGTCCAGCGGCCCATGTACTTCGTCGGGGAGGTACTCACCAACCCCAAGGTCCGGTACCCCTAGGTACAAAGCTCCTATATGCCATGCTGATGGCAACCCGAAGCTCCTCCACTATTTCACCGACCACGAGGGCGCGGTCATCACTTTGTACCCGCTCAAGGACATCATACGCAACCACGACGCCGTGGGAGGCGATCTCCAAGTGGGCACTCGAACTCATGGGCCACGACATCGTCGCCATTAAATCTCAGGCTCTAGCGAATTTTATCGCCGAATGGACGGAGGTGCAGCAACCGGCCCCGGACGTCACCCACGAGTACTGGACAATGTACTTCGATGGGTCCATAATGACACCTGGCTCGGGGGCTAGAGTGGTTTTGATCTCCCTGGATAGGAGTAAGCTCTGCTACGCCATTCGCCTCCACTTTTCAGCCTCAAACAACGCCATGGAGTACGAGGCCCTTATCAACGGACTGCGCATCGCTATCGAGCTTGGCGCTACACGACTCTACGTTCACGGTGACATGGAGCTGGCCATTGATCAAGTCAATAAAGTGTCCTCCTACAGAAGCCCCCTCAAGGTAGCATATTGCCAGGTGGTACGTAGGCTTGAGGACAAATTCTAGGGGATCGAGCTACATCACGTCCCTTGGAAGGACAACGACGCGACCGATTTTCTCGCAAAATTGGCCGCTAAACGAGATCCCTCTCCAAGCGGAGTCTTCATTAACGACCTCCATGAACCGTCCGCTCGTATCCTGGAGGGTCTGATCCAAGCACACCTCGATGCCGACCCAGCGCTCGGGGCTCCAACCCCAAGGCCAAAGCGACGCTCGGGGGCCCTGACCCCAGCACTTCTACAGTGATGTCACCCGCTGACGTAGCCGTACTAATGCTCGATCAAACCGACTGGCGAGCTCCACTACTTACCTACCTCCTTGAGGAGGTCCTCCCACCCAAAAGGACAAAGGATCGATGAATCGCTCGACGCGCCAAAACATTCGTGGCCATCGGTGACGAACTCTACAAGCGAAAGTCCATCAGGGATACTCATGAAGTGCATCCCTATTTACCAAGGGAAACAGCTCCTCCTTGAGGTCCACGCTGGAATCTATGGACATCACGCGGCCCCAAGATCGCTGGTTGGAAATGCTTTTCGCTAAGGTTTTTATTGGCCCACCGCACTACGGGATGCAGAGGAGGTCTTCCACATGTGTGAAGGATGCCAGTTCTACGCTCGACAAACACATTTGCTGGCACAGGAGCTCCAAACCATCCCCATCACCTGGCCATTCGTGGTCTGGGGCCTCGACATGGTAGGACCCCTCAAAAAGGGCCCGGGCGGCTTCACTCACCTGCTCGTAGCAGTCGACAAGTTCACCAAGTGGATAGAAGCTAAACCCATCACCAACATCCTCTCGGAAGAGGCGGTCAAGTTCTCCCTTGACATCATCTACCGGTTTGGCGTTCCTAACTGCATCATCACTGATCACGGGACTAACTTCACCGGAAATAAGTTCTCGGACTTCAGTGACGGATACGGCATCAGGATCGACTGGGCCTCGGTCAGACACTTACGTACTAACGGTCTGGTCGAGCATGCCAATGGCATGGTCCTCCAAGGACTTAAGCCACGCATCTTCAACCGACTCAACAAGTACGCCGGGCGATTGGTTGCTGAGGTCCCAGCGATCCTCTAGAGCCTCAGAACAACCCCAAACCGATCCACAGGGTTCACACCCTTCTTCCTAGCCTACGGAGCTAAAGCGGTACTGCCCTCCGACTTCGACCACGGTGCCCCAAGAGTGAAGGCCTTCGACCGTGACTGGGCCGCGGAGGCTCAGCAAGACGTAGTCGACTTACTCGAGGAGGCCCGTGAGACAACCGTCATCTGCTCCGCTCGCTATCAACAAACTCTCCGTAGGTACCATGAAAGAAAGATCAGGTGGAGGACCCTCAAAGTCGGCGATCTCGTGCTCTGGAGGACCCAATCAACAAAGGAAAAGCACAAGCTCTCTCCACCATGGGAAGGACCATACACCGTGATGGGTAATTCGAGGTAATTCGAAGGATTGGTGCCTCACCACCAACACCGAACATTGAACAGCTACATCATTTCCCCCTTAAATCTAGGTCTTACAGTCATTGTTCTAAAGCACCAACACTTCCAATTGGAACATTGAACATCTAAGGGTATACTTTACCTCTTTTCGTTTAATCTAGGTCTTCCTACCGCTTTTTAGTTCGTTCCTTTGATTACCTTGTAGCTTTGTTCTAGATATTACGAAGATCGCACACCGCCTACTCCCTAACACTTCGGTGAGCCTCATGGGCCATGCCCTGGGCTCCTAAGGTTGCAGCTATGGACGAACGGCAAGTGCGAAAAAGGAAGAATAAAAAAAAAAATTAGCTACAATACTAAAAAGGAACGACAAGCTCTAAATCCATCACAAAATCGATGTATTCATTGATACAAAAACTGTTCACAGGGAAAACTTCACCTTTTGTGACTACTTCTACTCTAAATACTACTAAGGGTAGTTCGTTAAGGCCATGGATTACCTTAGGTAGCTTTGTTCTAGATATTCAAGGGTAAAATGAAGAACATGGAGCTCTGACTTTCTCATGTAGTCGAGGCGCTCTGACAGACAGAAAAGCTCTAGTTTGGTTTTGGTTAATTGATGAAACCTAAGTGCTAACCTAGTTTATCAAGATGATTATGAGATAGGTAGCACTACTCCAAGTGATGAAGCAATGACGAAGATCATGACAATGGTGATAGCATGGTGATGATCAAATGCTTGAACTTGGAAAGAAGAAAGAGAAAAAACAAAAGGCTCAAGGCAAAGGTATAAAATGTAGGAGCCATTTTGTTTTAGTGATCAAGACACTTACTTGAGTGTGATCACATTTAGGATAGATAGCCGCATACTATTAAGAAGAGTGTAACTCAGAAAAATGTGGTTAAAAAGTGCAAAGATGCTCTAACTCATTGCATATGCTTTTAGGAATAAAAAAAATATTTGTGAAAATATGCTAGGTGCACAAGGTGTTTGCGGGGGTTGAGATGGGTTTGGGTCCCTCTCTCCTCCCATAGAGCTTGCGAGACAAAAATGAAATGTCTATTTTCTCCTACCGATGCAAAATTCTTGGTGGTTGGTAAATCCATCACAAAATCACTCAAATGATCGATGTATTCATTGATACAAAAGTGGGAAGGGTTGAGCACCGACGCTTCTCCGTCCGTCAAGGTGGATCGGACGCTCCCTCACGAACTTCACGATTACATTTGGAAACGGACGGACGCCGGGGCTTCAGCGTCCGGTCAGATTCTTGACGTCTTCTTCGTAGCTGTTAAATCGGCTACGTTTGAAAGTTGGTGACACGTGGCGTACATCGGACGACCGGACGCCGAGGGCCAGCGTCCGGTCAAGATGACCGAAGGTCGAAGCCGCTTTTGCCCATGAAGGGGTATAACGCTCTATTTGATCTCTATTTATAGCCCCATGGCCTGCTCAAGGGTTCCTTCTTGCACATTTTTCATTGACATAGCAACCTTGTGAGCTTAGCCAAAGCCCTCCCACTCATCTCCATCATTGATCCATCATCATTGTGAGATTGGGAGAGAATCCACTTGAGTGATTGCATCTAGTGGAGTATTCGTGTTGTTCTCGCTAACTTCTTGGTGGTTGCCACCACCTCAGCAGCGGTGAAGGATCGGCAGAGTTGGTGATTGTTCGTGGCTGCCTTCGGTGATTGTGAGGGGAGTTGTACCTTCCCGCGTAGTGCCGAAAGGTAACTCTAGTAAATTGCTCGTGTCATTGAGTTACCTCACTTGTGGGTCGGTTCTTGCGGTCCTATCTCTTTGTGAAACAAAGTTTATGAACGTGTTGGCAAAGCAACGTGAACCTCGGAAAAAATGATTTGCATTCTCCGGATTGGCTATATGTTCATCGTGTAATTGGTTCACTCCATGACCCGGCGGTATAATCATCTCACTTACTCATTTACATTTCCACAAACTAGATATAGCAAGCTCTTTAGTGTAATTAGAATTGAGACTTGCCTCCAAACATATCTAACATGGTTTTGTGAGAGCTCTTAGTGAGTAGTGGTCAAGTAGATTCCCATTCGACAAATAGGTGTGCAACCCTTGTAGAAGATCCACTAATCAAATTGCTCTAGTTGATTTGTAGAAATAGGCTATTCACCCCCCCTCTAGCCATTCCTTTCAATGGGGACGCTGCTCCATCCCAAAATGAACTGAACGCCTTGTGAATAGATCCACCAACATGGTTCTCAACAACTTCCCTTCGACAAAGTGCCCGCAAAAGATCCGAGAAATTCCTCCATCCCAAAAAAGCCTTGTGAATAGATCCAAAGCCACCCCTCTTCAAACAAAGACGGCCAGCACCACCCGCAGCAGCCCCCACCTATACATCACGCTACAGATTCACGAAGGGATCTGTGAGTCCTCCCCCCTGCTTACCCTCTCTCTCACTTAGGAATCGCCGCGACATACGGGCACTCTCGGTGAAAAGGAAGAAGTAAGAGAGGCAAAAGTTGGAGAACAGGCAAAGGTCTGCGACGAGAAACCCTCTCCCTTCCCCTATTTAAGGAGAAAACACGACAGGTAAAGAAGGGCAAAGGATCAGAGCAAAAAACTCTCTCCCTTCCCCCAATTAATACGCATGGGAAATGATGGGACACGCCCTGACCAATAGGATGCGCCCTGACCGACGGAACAAAACGTGGCCTAGGTATGGCCCACCACTACCGCACGTCGAGCATGAGAACCAAAGCGCCACCACTCGCACGCGGCCTTCCGCCTTCCCAGTCTATACTTGAAAAAAACCCAAACAAACAGGATCTCCGCTAGGAGAGACCATCGGGCCCCCTGAGTCGATCGAATCACCCAGGATAAACACCAAACGGCAGGTTAGGAGCAAAAGGACGCCCCACGTGGGCCATGCCAAACTCCGTCACGAACGACGAGCGTGGGTCCCGGTCGGACATTTTCGACTAAAGCTCTCCGAACCTCATCACTCAAGTCGTCAAAAGGTAAAAAACTACAAACCCCCTCTATTTCCTTATAAGCATCTCATACATCCATACGCGCATTCATCTCATACGCCTGCACCCCCCGGACGGTTAGGGCATGAACCGCCCGGGGGCTCAGGAACTAATTATCGCACGTGCAGCGAAATCATCACAACGCTCCGTGTTGCGTCAACAAGCGGCAGTTGCCTCATTCGACATGAGCAATGACAAAGCCAGGGGAGAAAATCGCAGATGAGCCCTGTGCGGTCCTTGCCCGGTTTGCCCCGAAGCAGACTGGGTCATCTCAACCTTCTCGTTCGATCCTAAACCTCCGCCAAGCCCACAGAATCTCCATCGAGGAGAGGCTGTCAGGCCACCCGGGTCAGTCTCCGGAATGACCTAGGCATCTGTTGGGTTGCAGGTAAAGGAGTAGTGGAATGTCACAAGAGGGTTATGCCTACCCCGTCATGAACGACGGGCCTGGATTCCACTCGATCACACCCGTTAGCGAGCTCACCGAGCGAGTCACTCGAACCCAAGCGATCGGGACATGCGACAAAATTCAGCCCCTCCGGTTGTGCGGAACCGAGGATGGGGTAACGCATGAAAACTCACGCCAACCCCCACGAAGGCCCGACAGGGCTCGGGGGCTCAAGAAAAAGAAGAGAGAATTCCTTATTTGACACTGGGAAAATGAGTCGTTCATTTCTTGGCCCTGAAATTTTCTTCGTTCCCTATTTGACACTCACTTCAACTTTCATTCCAAATTTGACACTACCGTCAAATCCATTAGCTAACGGTGTTAACTGGCTGTTAAAAAGATGTTTTTGCCCCTAGACGCATGCAGAGGTGCTGTTGCATGCATGCATCGCTGGCTGGCTGGTCTTTTTTTCAGCTGGGCGCATGCATCGGAGGCGGGCGCATGTTTTTTTCCTCTCAAATTTGCCTCGCTGCTTTTTTTTCTAGGGGCAAAAACGTCTTTTTAATAGCCAGTTAACACCGTTAGCTAATGGATTTGACGGTAGTGTCAAATTAAGTTGAAGTGAGTGTCTAATAGGGAACGAAGAAAATTTTAGGACCAAGAAAGGAACGACTCATTTTTTTAGTGTCAAATAAGGAATTCTCTCAAAAACAAAACACCCGGGCCTGCGACCCCGATCTCGCCCCATCTGGCTACACTTCCGACTGGGCGCCAAAAAAACACCCGGGTCTGAGACCCCGATCTCGCCCCATCCGCGACTCCGACTCACCCGATCCCACGGCGCGCACCGACACCAGGATCAGTAAGCTCTGACCAGTCCAAAAACTAACTTCCTCACCCGATCCATGGCGCGCACCGACGCTAGGATCAGTGGGGTTTTTCACCCGATCTCCCAACAGCGACTAAAATGCCTCGGCTGCACAACGACGCCTTGGTTAAAACAAACTCCGTCTCAATACTACAAGACACGCACGCGCCCGCCAACCAAAAAACAAATACCCCTAGATGGTTCTGCCCGAACCGCCCGGGGGCTACACCAACGGGTGCGCTCGCGCGCACCCGCCATCAAAGATAAAAATCCCCCGGATGATTCTACCGAATCGCTCGGGGGGCTCCTGTCGGGTTCATAAACCCGGGGTCCCACGGGGACCGGCTTCCACGCCAATGCTCGGCCCAAACAGGCAGCACATAGCCCATGGGCCGGCACAAAAGTCTAAAACAAACAGGCCGAAAGGGTGGTCCAGTTACCAACCAGAAGGGCTAGCCGAAGGAGAACAGCGCCCGCTCGTCAACTACTTTGGCCCGCCTCTCCGACTAGAGCGCTCACTTTGAACTCCAGCCGCCTCCAGACGGCCTCTCCAATCGGGAGGCCCGCCCAGGCGCTGCTTCCGACTCTGACCCCACATCTCCGACCGAGGATCGCACGAGCCCTGCTCATCGCTCTTCTCCGACCGGCACGACCAAAAGCCAACTGGAGCCATCCGACCAGGGACACTCGCTCGGAGGGAACCAGGGGATGAACGGAGAAAGCAAGCCAGGGCGCACGAGTCAAACCACGATACCAGGGGCCACACCCTGCACGCCTGCAGGAACAGTACTCTGCAACTACCCTGACACAAACAGTATTGTAGGCACCGATATTTCCCTCTATAGTATTGTGGGCACCGATTGATCTCCCATATGGTAAGGCCCCCCACGTTCCTCTGGGCATCACTAGTGTTGTGGGCGCCGGGCCATACGGTAAGGCCCCCTACGTGCCTCTAGGCATCACTAAGTGTTGTGGGCGCCGGGCCATACGGTAAGGCCCCCCACGTGCCTCTGGGCATCACCAGTGTTGTGGGCGCCGGGATTTACCGTGCCAGGAGAACGTGGTGAAAGCTCCTCACATGCCTCTAAGCATCAACAGTATTTGTAGGTGCCGACGTCTGCCATACCCGAAGAAGATAACACAACCTCCCACATGCATCCGACATTCTACAGTAACGTAAAACAGTATTGCGGGCGCCTACAACCGTCTTGTATCCACCGGCATGGGCAACAAGGCGCAGAAGCAAACATACTCTCTCCCTCTCACCTGTAAAGCCATCCCCTTCATCTATAAAAGGGGATACGCTCCTCCAACGTAAGGCAGTTCCATCTAAGTTATCCCCAAGCCAATTCAACGTTCAAGGCTCCCTAAGCATACGCTTGAATGCTTAGCTCATAGCGTAGTTCCCGTCGCTCCTGGCCTTCCGACCGGACCTCTTGTAGACCCCATCTTTCTCCCTCTCGTTTGTAACCCCACTACAGACTTCGAGCACCTAGACTCAGGAATAAAGTCACTGACCGACCCAAACTGGACGTAGGGCGTGTTGCCTGAACCAGTATAAACCCTATGTCATTGAGTGCTAGGCCACCTCCGATCACAACGTACGGCAAAACTACGAATATTTACTAAGTTGGTCACATTCTGCACCGACGGGTTGGATCGAGTGCAGTTTTTGGGACATGTCCTAATACCTGAAGGTATCTCTATGGATCCTGGCAAGATGCAGGATGTGTTAAATTGGAAATCTCTAAAGTTATTGCATCAGATTCGTCAGTTCCTTGGTCTTGCTGGTTAGTATCGGCGCTTCATCCCCGAGTTCTTCAAAATAGCTCAACCGATGACCAAGTTGGTGCAAAAGGATGTCAAGTTTGTATGGAGTCTGGCTTGTGAAGAGGTTTTCCAAGCCCTGAAGAAGTTTCTTACCTTTGCTCCTGTTCTTGCTCAACCAGATATTGATAGGCCATTTGATGTGTATTGTGATGCCTCTAGGACTAGATTGGGTTGCGTGCTTATGCAAGATGGACATGTAATAGCTTATGCTTCACCGGTTGAATCATCCCGCCCATGATTTAGACCTAGCTACAGTTGTGCATGCTCTAAAAATTTGGAGACATTACCGGTTGGAAAATAAAGTGCATATCTACATGAATCACAAGAGTCTCAAATATATTTTCACTCAATCCGAGTTGAATATGAGGCAATGGAGGTGGCTCGAGTTAATCAAAGATTATAACTTAAAAGTTCATTATCACCCTAGAAAAGCTAATGTGGTAGTTGATGCCTTAAGTTAGAAGTCACATCAGGTTGATGAAGAATCTTTGTCCCTCACCCATTCTAAAGTGTTAGCCCATATTGCTCTAGTCTCTAATCTACTTGAGCAAATTAGTATAGAGCAAAGGCAAGATGCTTCGGGAATTCTACATATAAAGAAGTTAATTGTCGAAGGGTGTGGTCCTCATTTCAGTATTGATGATCAAGGTGTGGTGAAGTTCAAGAACCGATTGGTGGTTCCCTCAAGTGATGAGCTTAGGAGAAAAATTTTGGATTAAGCTCACAACTCCAAATTATCCATTCATCCGAGAAGTAACAAGATGTATCATGATTTGTGTCACTTGTATTGGTGGCCAAATATGAAGCAGGATATTACTAAATACATCTCAGAATATGACGTTTGTGGAAGGGTTAAGGCAGATCATCTGCGTATGCCCAATTTTCTACAGCCCTTGCCTATCCCTGTTTTTAAATGGGAGGATATTTCCATAGATTTTGTTGTGCGTTTGCCCCGCACAACGAAGGGGTATGATTCTATTTGGGTCATTGTGGATCGCCGCACCAAGTCTGCTCATTTTCTTCCAGTGGATAAAGGTATTCAGCCAAGAAGTATGCCAAGCTGTATTTTAATTGGATTGTAACCTTGCATGGGGTTCCTCTTACCATTGTTTCGGATAGAGGGTCAGTTTTTGTCTCTCACTTCTAGGAGCATGTCCAGAAGTGTCTCAGTACTCGTCTTCTTAGAAGTTCAGCTTATCATCCACAAAATGATGGTCAACCAAGTACTTGAGGATATGTTGAGAGCTTGTGTCATTTCTTTTCCAGAAAAGTGGGACGAATGCTTGACTTTAGCTGAGTTTTCCTATAACAATAACTATCAAGCGAGCATTCGAATGGCACCTTTCGAGGCTTTGTATGGCAAGAAATATAGAACACCTCTTAATTGGGTAGAAGTGGGTGACCGTGGTTACTTTGGACCTAATTTCATAAAGGAAGCAAGAGAGCAAGTCAGTGTTATTCAGAGTCATTTGAAACCATCTCAGAACCATTAGAAAGCTTATGCAGACAAGAGGAGAAGGCCCTTGCAGTTTGAAGTTGGTGACCATGTGTACCTAAAGGTATCCCCTATGAGAGATGTGCATCGATTTGGAGTATGTGGGAAGTTAGCTCCTCGCTATGTTGGACCTTACAAAGTCTTGGAACGGTGTGGTTCTATTGCTTACCGAATCCAGCTACCGGAGATCTTGTCAGCAGTCCACAATGTTTTCCACGTTTCCCAACTGAAAAAGTGTTTGCGAGTTCCGGAGGAAGCGGTGGAAATTGAAGGGCTTCCTCTCCAACCCGATCTTTCTTATATTGAGCATCCCATCAAAATCTTGGATGAAAAAGAGAGAGTCACTAGGAACAAAGTGGTAAAATTCTATAAAGTCCAGTGGCAAAATCATGAGGATGACAAAGCAACTTCGGAACAAGAGAGTTATATTTTGGAGCATTATCCCCATCTTCTCCCCGAAGTATCGAGGTAATGGGTTAAGTAAAAGTTTATTTCTTATCCCTTTTCCTACACTAGGAACTCACATGAAATCTCGGGACGAGATTTTGTTTAAGGGGGGAGAGTTGTAACACCCTCGGTCTTACGCCCTAAACAAATTACCAAATCGTGCCATGAGCATCATGTTTATGTGATAATGCATGCGATAGAATGGGTAGATAAATTTCTTGTAACTTAAAATGACCAATAAAAATGTTAAATGAAAGTTGATTCAATAGCTCATGTGTATCAAGTAGGATTGAAAACCAATTTTTATTAAGCAAAAATACTATAGAACATATGTGTGATACTTAAATAAAGTTTAAAGTATAAACATTGTAGATGACAATGCAACTCTTGCTGTAGAAAAATAACATTGCTAGCTAGTATTTCTAATAGCTTAGAAATGGAACTTGAAATTGAATTTAGCTCAAGACTTAGAAGATTCTTTAAGTTTATTGACAACAAGACAATGCCATGTTTGGAGATTTATTTTGTGAAATCAAGTTAAGAAATGGTGTCGTGTTTTAACTCGAGTTGGCAGCCTAATAAGCCTTCTTGAGCATAGTGAAGGTGGCTTAGCTTCAACTCCGATAGTTTAGTTTTTATGACCGCTTCAAAATTCGTGCATGCACACAATCACTGGTTGAGTGGCTCACAAGGCATGGTCACAGCACGGCTACTACTTCTCTGCGTCGGCAGTGTCACCAGGTGCTGCATGACCCTCAAGACTGCCGCCACGCTGTTGCCGACCGAGGCCGACCTAGCTCGCCATGGCTCTGGCTGCGCCTTAACCACTCGACCAGAAGCGCACGCTTGCGGCCAGCCAGTGTAGGGCCACGGTGCCCCATAGGCCGCCGCTGCCCTACCCGCTATCGCTGTTGCCCTGCACGCTGCTGCCCTCCCTGCTTCGCACTGTCGCACTGTGGCTGCTACCACTACATCTCACTACCGCGCATGTGGGCTAGCCCTTGCTGCTAGGGACACTATGTCGGACTTGGCTTGGTCTCAGCTAGGGACACACATGCACGTTCCCTCTGACCACATTAGCCTGTAGCACACGTATGTGTGCCATTCTGCTAGCAGTCAGCCGCGTCCCACCAAGGAGAGGACGAGCCGAGCCAAACCTGCCCCCCTCTCTTCTCTGCTGCCATGGCCATCAAATTCAACATGGTTGAGTCACCATCGCCCGATTCATCATATCCCTAGCTCTAACATTAAGTTGTCTTGCTAACCGACCCCACCTCGCCTTAAATCGTGCTTGGTCGAGCTCCAATTTTGGAGTTTCCCCGACGCCGAGTCGTTAAGGCCATATTCGGTCGGCGTGGTGGCAACCCTTCCCAGTAGCCATTCGTGCTCAACCAACTGCACCACTAGTCTCACCTTGACTCCCTCTTCATCCTATTCTCGTCAGTTGTACCTCTACAGCTGTCCTAGTGCTGTTGACGCGACCGTGTAGCCACGGCCCATCGTCAAGCTCATCGCGCGCACGTGGCCAGCCCAGCTCAGGTAGTCTCTGGCCGAACCATCACCTCGACCTGGTCCACGGTAAGTTCCTAATGCTCACTCGCTAGTTGGTTAGGCCTGTAGCTGCCCTAGTGCACCGGAACGACTGCACCGCTGCCGCGGATGGGCACGCACCGCTGCCACCCGCTCTAGTGCGTCCCGATGCCCCTCACCGCCGCTTAGTGTAGGCGCTTAGGTCGTAGATAGCGGTCAACCCTTTAGGTAGGTCCGCGCGAACCCTAGATGGCCGGCATGGCCGGCCAGTGCCAGTGCTCGCCACACCGCCGCTCGCCCTACCTCAGGGGCGTGCGTGGAAGAATTAAGAAAAACCTAGGGGGTTAAGTGCAAAGGTCAGAGACAGAGAGAAATAGTAAAAAGACAGTGATGTAGTTTGGAGCAAATATGAGGTCTCTTTTGTAAAAACGCCAGCGCGCGTGTCCACCCCGGCCGTGGGACGCTTCTACGCGTGGCCACGCCCGCGTTGGGCCACGCTGGGCCAGTTCGCTTCGTCTTTTTCGTAAAGGATTAGAAATAGTTTTTTATTTTTAATTGTGAGTTAGTTTTGTTTAATTAATATAAATCATATAGGTGTCTAAAAATCGTGAAACTAATTTTGTTAGGTTCCTAAAATTATGATCTATCTGGTAGTATAGATAAATCATGCATATCTGTGTTGATACTAAGGGCTATTAAATTGTTTGAAAGTGCTTAGTATTATTAGGGTAATTATTGAATGAATTTTTGTAGTAAATTGGTGATAGTTTTGATCCTGAAATTTTTACAACAGTTTTATTGTATTATTATGTGTTCACTATAATTTTGTAGCCTTAGAATAGACCAAACATTAGGGTAGTTAAATGCTATTTGTTTCAATATACATTAAATCTTTAATAGAAATAAAGGCATACCATTGAATTGCGAAACTAGGTGCTTGTTAGTTGAACTCAATATCTTGCTTGATGAAGATGATAGTTAGCTTATTATCTTAGTCATTAGAGCTAGCTTAGTATGCGTATTCTTATTTTAAGAGTTGTTGTTGCCTAAATGCTAAGTGTCGCTTCATCATCGCATGCATGTAGAGAACGAGTTGGTGGAGATAGAGACCATAGACGATCACGAGTTTGAGGAGATCGTCGAGGAGTTTGAGGAGGAGATTCTCATGTAGGAGGACCCAGAGCCACCGACGACTAACTCAGCTCACACCGCGCCTACCCAAGGCAAGCCCCGGTGCATAACCCTTATTTTTGATAATCACCGTAAATATATGTGTTGTGCATTTAAGTTACAGGAATTCTATGCAAACCACATGCATATATATATATATATCTAAGAGTCCTACTAGTGTAGGTTTCGAGTAGCTGCTATGCTTAGGTTTTTGGTAGCGTGAGTAACCTGCCGTTGCTCACAATAGGTGGTTATTATAATTACTCTCATGATAAAATGATGAAAGGAAAAATGGAGACCGGGCAGGGATATGGTATGGGTTATGGTGGGTGTGACGAGTTGTGCCCCGTGGCCATAGGGCTTAGCTTGGTTACACTGTTTTTTCTGTCCGTGTCGATTGAGGACCGTCCATTGCTGTGGATGGTAGTTAGGTCACATACTTATTATCCTAAGCACATACTTGCTTATGGGAGCAGGAAGGCTCATTATGCTCTTATCATGGGGTTTCGGCTCTTTCTGGACCCACTGATTGGAGACGGGGAAAGGTGGAGGTCTAAGCACCATATTGAGACCTGGTCTCAAGTGTGGGGCTTGGAGTCTAAGTTTGGACGGCGACCTGGACCCCGTGACTAGAGTGGAATGGGTTGGTCTTGTTTGTGCCTAGGGTACAAATGGGGCGTGTGTTTCGGGTACCCAGCTAGGATACATTGGTTCATGAATCGACGTTTCCGTGAGACGATATGATTTGGCTATGGTCTAGCACCATAGTAAGAACTGAAAGATGAAAGATGGTGAAATGATTCTGATTGTTCAACCCTTGCTTGAAAGTAGAACAGGTGCTTACCTAGAATGGTTAGTTAATGAAGTAATCATGACTGCTAATTAAACTTGATCGTAAGGACGTACTTCTAGTAATGCTTTTCGCAAACAAAAAGAAAACAACAAACCCATATTGCCTATCATATCCCTTGGAGTCGGGAAACTATTCCCACTAGTCGGGTAAATCTTGCGAGTACATTGTGTACTCAAGGTTTATTTATCCCTGTTGTAGGTGCAGTTTGAGGAGTAACTCTTGTGTGGAGGATTCTTGTGGTGGACACAGACGGATCCTTGTATCGTTTTCGTTAGAGGTTTATTTTCATTCCGCTGTTTAATTATCGCACTTTGAACCCTGGTATTGTAATAAATAATTTCTAAGAACTCTTGTTGTATGAAATGGACTAAGTATTGTAAGCTCATACTCATTATTAGATTCTGGAGGTAAAATGTGGATTGATTCAAGTTCTCCCGTGGGGTGTGCTCGATAGAACTATTTGGTGTAGCTCACTTTGGGGGTGCTTAGTGTCTAGTGGAAGACGAGCGCCTGCGAAAGCGTGTTTTTTGGGCGGTTCTGCCACAGCAACCGTCGAAGCCCTTGAGAAGTTGCAGCTGCACGCACCGGAGGCCCGTGTCCTCAGGAGCGACCAGCTCCTCGACTTCGACCATGGGAGGCTAGAGCGCCAGGTTGATGCCTTCCTAGGACCCCGACCGTCCCAGGAGGACCTACACTACCACACCTTCTCGTTCACCAACGTCACAACGCAGCTTGCCGGAGAGGAATCGCTCTCCCCGGAATACCTCACCTAGAGCACCCCGACAGCGTTCCCTTTCGGCCTGCGCAACGCCGTAGGGACCATTGGTCACCTCGCGACACAATGCATGCGCCCATCCCCCACAGATGGCAAATTCATGGGTATGACAGACTACGTCGCAGAATCTTTCCATGACCTTCTCCCAGGAGATTCAGAGATGACCTCCAACTCTGACTCTAGCAGGGGAAGCCATCACCCCTCATGAGAATGCTTCATGGCAGGCACCCCCGAGGGATGCGTCAAAAACATCCATGAGGGAGGGACTACTCCTACGAGTGACTCCAACGATGAGGTCGAGGGAGAGGCATGGGCCCCACCTTGCCTATGGATGGAGCAGCTAAGGGCACGGCACGAGGAGATCGAGGTTGCACGACTCTAGCTGGAGCAGGAGCATGTGGAGCTCGAGCGTGAGATCGAGCACCGCGAACACAATGACCGTGCATGCGCCATCGCCCACGATGTAAACCGGAGGATCGTCGAGGATGACGGAGGCCTCCCGCACTTCGCTCGGGCAAGCTAGAACATAGCTGCCATGGCGACCTTGCTCCTAGGGCTCCCGAGGCCCACAACACCCGAAGACCGTCGGGGCCATCACGAGATCCGCACGTTGCTCGAGCGCGCGGCGGTGCAACAGGCGCAAAGCTCGCTGTCTTAGTGATGCAAGCTCGATGCCAGTCAGCGCATGTCTTCTAGATGACATGTCCGGGATGAAACTATCCACCAGGTGTCATGCGACGGTGGGGGCCTTGCCATGGTCTCGGTGCATGAGCATCTCAGATCCAACCATGATGCACGTAACGCCCTAGACGTCCATAGGTGTGGATGGGGGAACAAGAGAGAGCAGGCCGACGTGGCTACCACTCTCGTCATGGCGGACGCAACGACAGCGGTGAGGACCAGAGCCCGAGCCCCGATCTGCCAGGGCCCTAGGCTTTCGGTTGGCACATCCTTAACGCAGCTTTCCTGCCACGGTATCGATCACCAACCAACATCCCAAAATACTCCAAGGAAATGAACCCCGACCTATGGCTCAAAGTTTACCAGCTTGCTTGTCAAGCCGGCGGTGCGGATAGTGATTACTTCATTATCCACAATCTCCCCTTGTTCCTGGCCGATTTGGCACGAACATGGCTGGAGCACCTTTCGCCCAACCGAATTCAAAGTTGGGCAGACCTGAAAGGGATATGTGGAAATTTCCACGGCACCTACACACGCCCTGGGAACCCCTAGGATCTGAAGAATTGCCGACAGAGGTCCAGGGAAACTCTCCGTGAGTACATCTGACGCTTCTCTAGGTAATGCAACGAGTTGCCCGACGTCACCGATGCTGACGTCATCGGAGCCTTCCTGTTCGGGACCATCTATGAGTCTCTAGTCCACATGCTGGGACAGAAGGGCCCTCAAACCACCAAGGAGCTCCCCAACATCACGACCAGCCACGCCTCAGGCGAGGAGGCGATCGGGGCGATTTTTGACTGCCCCAAGGGCAAAGCGAAGCGGGACGAGGACGCCGGTGAGGGCGCCTCCAACCGCCAGAACAAGAAGAAGGATGAGCAGTGACACGGGGGCTCACTCGTGGCCGCTACCAAGCGGAAAGGCGGTCGGGCGCTTGTCGAGGGTGCTCCCGACCACTTCGAGAAGCTACTCGAGGGGCCATGCCCGAACCACGCCATCCCCGTCAAACACCTGTACAAGGATTGCGCCCTCGTGAAGCGTTTCCTATCCAGCGGCTCCAAAAAGGGGGACCAGAGGAAGAAGCCTGAGCTGGCGGTAGACGATGCCGAGGGGAAGGATGGCGGCTTTTGGACGCTATATGGCTACCTCATGATCTTCGATGGGGCGGCGGCTTACAACTCCAAGCGTCATCGAAAGCTCGCGTGTCGCGAGGTCTACACGGCCGAGCCAACCACGCCATTTTTTCCTCGGTGGTCGGAGTCCGCCATCACCTTTGACCGATCCGACCACCCAGAGAGCATCCCGCAGCCGAGAAGACACCCGCTCGTAGTCAACCCGACTGTCGGCATGAAGCGGCTCACCAAGGTGCTGGTGGATAGAGACAGTGGCCTCAACGTCACGTACACCGAGACGCTTGATGCCATGGGCGTTGATCGGTCATGCGTCCCACCGAGCAGGCACTTACAAACTCAAGACCATCGATGGCAAAGTCTTCATCAACGCCCAGAACATCGAACAACTACATCGCTTTTACCCCTAGTCTATGTTAAGAATGATGTTTCTGAAATGCGAAAACATTTCTTTCTTATCAGTTTCGCTATCGTCTCCTCGATATTTAGTGGCACTCGACCCCAGCAATGGCACGGGGTCGGGCCTCACTCGGGGGCTGATAAGAATGTATATACTCAATTACATTCTTTACGTCCTACCCGTTCTATGTTAAGATCTAGAAGCAAGAGTTGCGAAACAAACATTGAGTAAAACTGGTCGGACCGGAAGAAACCTACGCCCCAGCGGCTACGACGTTTTTACTCACCAGCTGATGATCGAGTTTTTTCGCTCGCACCTCAAGCTTTACAACCTTAACATCATAAGGGGTCAGATCGCACCAACCTTTTTACATAAAAAGGAGAAGAACCAAAATTCTGATCGGTCATTATAAAAGTTAAAAACTTGTCTACTTGTTACAAGTTTGGCGTCTGGTCAATCTAACTAACTAACCCGTCGGTGGGATGACCTCATCCTCGATCTTGACAGATAGCTCATGCACCGGGAATCATGCACACGCCACCCCAACCATTCATCAAAGGGCGTGCCAGACAGCGGTTCGCCTCTCGATCGTCCGAAAACAACCACAGGTAAGGAGGGATACGGAGCTGAAAACGCTCCCACGGCCCATTAAGGCCCAGGAGTTCGAAGGTTGGCCCATCAACGGGTTCACAATCGCTCCCAGACACCTTTGGAGTGAGGAGTGGTTAAGGATGGACCAGCTAGCGGCCAACACCCGGGCGCACGAGCGCCACGGGCATCTTGACCCACGTTCGAGTCTTGGCTGGTGCACAGTCCATGGTTTTTCCTCGAAGAAAGGCGATGAGCCTTTGGGACCGGTCAAATGGACCCGAGAACTATATGGACTGGCCGCCAGGAATCTAGAGTCGGTCACCAACTGACCCATGCTGGACCCCGCGAACGAGAAGCCGGGGCCCCACTCGGACTAGCCCATTAACAACTCATGGAGCACCATGATTCGTCCACTGAGGAAAACATGGCACGGCTCAGCCTCTCCGTTTTATCGAAAAAACACGTGAGGGAGGACGATTACAAGACGAGCTGATCCCTCGACCGGACCCCTGCAAAGAGCGGGGGCTCGGGGGAAGTTGGACTCGCAAGGAGACCGAGTACGCGGTCGCATATCAATGACAGATCTATCAGATCCTAGGGAGGGACCGGAATCAAGAGAAATCTTTTCTGACCCTCCCGAGCCCCGCAGCTGCGTGCTCCCGAGGAGTCCGATCACAATAGAGAGGAATCGCAACCCTACCAAGACATCCCACGGGTCGCGAAGGGAGATCAAAACCCTCAGAATCCTTCTGTTTGAAAAAGCCTTCGAAGGAGTATCCTACTCCTCCGCAGGCTCGGGGGTTACTATCGGGTATCAGGATTAGGTATACCCGGAAGAAGAAAGCTGATGGCCGCGAATGAATGCTAACTCCCTCGGATAGGTCAAGAGCGTATCTTGGTCTCGCCCGGCCCCGAGGGTACGGGCTCCGTCTCATCCGACCTCGAGGGCGCGGGATACGGGTCACCCGAGCTCGAGGGCGCGGTCTCCGTCTCGTCCGACCCCTCGGGCGAGAGCCTCGTCACGTCTGACCCCGAGGGCGCGGAATCCACCTCGCCCGATCCCGAGAGCGCGGGCTCCGTCTCGCTCGACCCCTCGAGCGAGGGCTCCGCCTCGCCCGACTCCGAGGGCGCGGGCTCCGCCTCGCTCGATCCCGAGCGCGGGCTCTGTCGTTTTGGCTTCCCAAGAAACAACTTTAACTAAATATATATAAAATTATTAATATTTATGGTACATTATTAATATCATTAGATAGATGTTTGAATCTAGTTTTTTAATAAATTTATTTGGAGATACACATGTTACATATATTTTCTACAAATCGAGTCAAACCATAGGCGATAGTTAACTGGGGGGAGAGAGAGTAAGATCCAACAGCTTAACCAGAGGTGATAGTCTTTTCTCCTGATCTGTCATCTGTCAACCCTGCGTCCACATTTCTTTTGATCTCACACACAGAAACATCGTATGCTTGATATCTTCGCATCCTGACGAGCAAGCTAGACATCCTCCAACATTGGTGATATGTCTATTTGCAAGTATCGCCCAACAAGGAATGACCCCATGAAGAACCCTCCCATCCATAGATTTTGATTTTCTTTGGAATCTCCAACTTCCATAGTTTCTTCCAAACCTGGTTATCCGCAGCGCCGCTTGCATTCACTGCCACCTGATTCTTGCCGAATTGGCTGTGAGCCTGTGATATGCTGATCTAACAGAGAATAATCCATTTCGGTTGTGATGTCATGCGACTACGTCTTCCCTTAGTAATCGCATTTATTTCTTTGGTAAATAATAAAATTCGTGTCGCAAACATTCTTGAAACATCACCATATGTTTTAAGAATCCTTTATGTTCCAATTAAACGCCTCTACCTATAGTTTACATGTTATTTTTTTTCATTCCTTTGTTTTCCCACAACAACACATCTATTTTTATTCCTGTACTTGTTTTTTCTTTCCTCTATTTTGCATTCCTCTGTTCTAGATAGGCCCTTAGATTTTATAAATATCTGAATTTCGGTTCCACTATTAAAACAGGCTCAAAAATCGTTTCATTGTCTCTCCCCGCCTCCACGATTCAGCCCTACCCCTTCTCAAGCTCTCGCCCTTCATTCATATACTACGATGACCCCGATGCTCAGTAAAGCTGGGCACACGTTCGGCTCCGAGCCAGCGTGCGTCAGCCGACGAGGCCCTTCATGCAGTAGACGCCGAGCACGAACCAGCCGAGCAGGAGCAGCGTGAACGCGGCCATGCCCAGGAGGAAGGACCAGCCGGCCATCAGGACGCCGACGCAGGAGACGGCGGCGAACGGGAGGAAGGACCGGACGGCGGCCATGGGGTTCAGCCACCGGCCGCGCAGCCAGACGAGCGCGGCCAGGTTCAGCACGTTCCACCCTACGGAGCCACCGTAGGCGAGCCGGTTCAGGCAGTCGGCCACGAACGAGTGGCTGTTGCAGGTGAAGAGGTTGTAGCACTTGTGCTCGAAGCGCTGCGCCCCCGACCGCAGCACGTCGTCCCACGAGATCGCCGTCCCGGCCTCCGAGTGCTCGTGGGACCTCGCGCACACGTGTGCCGCCATGTTGGCAGGGAAGCAGCACTGTGTTGTGTCACAAGCCACGCAGCAAAGAACCAACTCATTAGCTGTTCAAGATTTAAAATGGTGAAGAAAAGTACTCCTATGGGCAAAAGAACAGAACTGGAGTAGCAGGCTGTAAGGTAGAGATGGCCAAAATTGTGTAAAGCGGTTTGGTCTTAGTGGAAAATAATCAGCATTTAGGCATGGAAAGATACTGAATGTTAGGGTGACAAGTATGGAGTTGGTTGTCTTGTAAACACAGGGTTTTAAGAGCATGCATGTGCACAACTAATCAGCATTGTTTTGCATTTGCATTTCTGAAGAACTAATCGGAATTGTTCTGCATAAATGAAAATGTCTGTCTGACTGGGTAAGTTCAGGAAACATGAACAGATATAAGCATATGCATGCCATTGCCTACCAACAAATGATGACTATAGTTTACCAAGAGGAGCCTACTGAACTGAATATTGCAACTACACCATGTTGTATTGAAATTCCATAACAATATGCCACGCCGATAAAAACAGAAATGTGGCTTGGAGCAGAGTCAGCATGCTTTCTGAAAGCTAGGATGGATAGTTCTCACTGCAACTTAGCCCTGTTCGCTTGACTTATCAGCACGGCTTATCAGCCATTTCTACAGTGTTTTTCTCTCACAACAAATCAGCGAACATTATTTTTCAGCCTAGCTTTTCAGCGAAATCTAGGAGATTGAGCAAAGTTCGTACCTTTGCCCTGTCAAGCTGCAGGCATCTGGCGACAGAACCATAAGCAAGATCATCCACACTCACTAAATTCGAACCTGCAAAGTCCAAAACAGTTCCATCCTCTCGGGCAATCCCCACGTGCCCTATGTAGGGAGCCAGCCAGGAAACTACCGGGAGAGGAGTCCACACGATGCAACAAGGGAACCTCGCACTCTTTGGGTCTACTTGTCCCAGAGGCCACAACGTCCGCATCTCATCATTTGAACTGAATACTTCATCATCAGGAGCGGCTTCAAGCTCCATTGTAGGCAAATCCTTTCAGCTACACAAATGCTCCTTGTGCTACTAAACATAATCCGCTACTGCTGACTTCCATGTCATGGTGTTTCAACCTGAAAAAGATCGAGCCCCGCTCAAGTTGTGCACATTAACTCGTGTGAACATTGAACATTCTATTCTGAGGCAGGAAAAAAACATTTACAATTACAAATGATGCCCACATAATATATGGCGCTTTGGTAGCTTTACGAAAACAACGACATGACGACAATACAGGATTGAAGAATGGTAGCAGCCAGTCTTCAGAGATCAGTATGACAATGACAAGTCAGCAAAAATGTCAAACACTGACTAAAAGGATAAAGAGAAGTAGGATTGGGAGGACACCTAGCATTTTATTTGCCTTTTATCATGCAGATATTCATGCCCCCGGATATAGAGTCGATAGTTGAGTATTTGAAATTACTTTACTACTGCAGTCACTACTATTTCTCGGTAACTCGCTGCCATAACAATGTTACAGGTTTGTTAGTAATCAAATAATAATGGAACTGAGAAGAGACAAGCATATAGCATAAACGAAGTCCACGCATGAAATTGAAAGTTTATTAAGAGTAACGCACATGTGAGAAAAATAGAATATTCAGATGTTGCAAGCAGCAACATAAGCTTATGCCCCATTGTCCTGATATAAAAAACCATTTATCAGGTACTCGTAAGTGTTTGTTCACTTAAAGACAGTAGCCAGGATTTCAGAGTTTCAGACTGCTTTGAGCCACTTTTTCATGCCATTTCCACCGACCCGTTGGCCTTCATTTCTACTCTACTCTGAAGTCCACCACCAAAACAGTCCCCGGCGCGTTATTATCATGCCATCGCCCATCGCTTTCCTATTGATCGGTTACACACGTAAACAGGATTCAGATATTTTTGGCTCCGTACAGTGTACTTCTGGGGCAGGGCAATGCAAACTGCACAGTCGTCTAAAATTCTGAATCTCTGCCGAGAACATCTCGCAACTAAGCACATCAGATTATAACACAATAAGCAATCTTGCAAACTACACACCGTCTTCTATGCAAACTCCGTCACCCGTTACTTCTCTCTACGCGACAGCAACACTGTTCCAGTTCCAGAGCCCACGCATCTCCTCCCTCCGTACTCCCCTTCTACGAGAGCAACGATCCAAGGATCCTAGCAGCTATTGCGCGCTAGCACTAGCAGTAATAATACACTAAACGGAAACCCTAATCGCAGGCAAACCGAGAAATGCCCTCCTAGAAACTCACCTCCCGATGACTGAAGAGACAACCGAAAATTTTCTCAGGCGACGGATGAGAAGATCTGAGCTGTAACCTGGAAAGCGGCGAAGCGAAGGGAACTCACTAGAAGAAGCAGCAGCAGCAGCAGGTGGATCCTCCTCAGCGGCCGCATTGGGTGGGTGGACAGGATTGGGACGCCACCGCCTGTCGGAGTGCAGGTCAAGTGTTTGACGTATAGGGGTGGCGCAGCGCGGCAGACGCGGTTTATAAATATAGCGTGCGGGGGGAGGAGGAAAGGTAGGGGGAGGTGCATGCACCTGGGGAGCGGGTGGCAGCAGCCGCTAAGCTCACCCCGTCTGTCCTGCTCCGTTAGAATGACGTGTGGACCCCGGATTTGGGTGGGCCCCGGTGAAAAGGCTTTCCCGTTTTCTCGGTTCACGGCACTGTGGGTCCCTATGGCTGGTGACGCGGCGGGTCGGTAGTACGGTCTCGCGATCCGCCGTTGGTTCGCGTGGTTTGCATCGGATCGGATGAACGGTCTGGATTTGGAGAGTGTGCGCCTCCGAGCATGGGATTTGATAGCGCAAGTGCTGACCTGGTCAGAAGATGGAGTAAACGAGTACTCCATTGGTAGTATTTGGTACTGTATTTGCCTGTTTGGTAAGGATTGCTTCGTGAGGAAAAAGTGAATGAATACTCTCCTACAAAGGTGACGTTTGGTTCACCATCACGCATTATCTAGGTGGCAAATCCAGAGCGAAGGTAAGTGGAGCTGCTGTGATCTGGCTTATATATATTCTTACTATGACTCTACTTTTCACCTTCCATGTCAAGTTTTGGGTGCTAAATGATGCAAGTCTCATATAATAAGTAAAGTTTAGTAAAGTTATACTCCCTCCGTCCAAAATAAATGATATTTTTTTACTTTTACACTTCTTGTTCTCTAATGATAGAATAAGTCATCCAAAATAAATAATATTTATACAAAATCTTTGAATAAGACGAACAGTCAAACAAAAAGTCTCGAAGTCAAAAACGTCACTTATTTTGGGGTGAAGGGAGTAGGTTTATATAACTAGGATAACCATTTTCTTTCTTTGTATTCACCTTCACTAGCAATTGCTAAGGGTTGTGCATTCTAGTAAAAATCTAAATAATTTCTCAGAATATATGCCTAGCAAGTATCAAGCCTGTGGCAGAACCACCTAATCTAATGCTTTCTAGGAGTACTTGTCTTCCATTAGACACTAAGTACTCAAGAGAGGACACTAAACTACGCAGTTCTGTCAAGCACACCCCAAAGGAGAACTAAAAAATCCACATTTTCCATCAGGATCATAAATGAGAGAATAAAGCTTACAACATTCTTAACCTATTTCTTACATCACTTTATTACAGTATCAGAATATTACCTTAATTTATTATAACAGCGGAATATAACAATGTTATCAGAGTTACAGGGGAAGCAGAATTAATTTAATGACATGGTGGAGTATTAACATAGCGGATATTTTTATACACGAGCTGCTAGCAGATTTTATATCTTTTCTTATAAAGACCTTTCGTGAGGGTTATAAATAAACACTACGGTCATAGCGTGAAAGGAATCCTCTCTGAGTCCACCAGGAGGTTTCCACACATAAGAGTCAGCTCTAAGTACCCTCCGATCACCTGCAACAGGGAAATAAAACTCTGAGTACTCGATTGTACTCAGCAAGACTTACCCGACAGGAGAAAAATAAAAGACTGCAAGGATATACAAGGCTATCTAGCTTGTGGGTTATTGCATCTACGGAAGCATTACTAAACGTGCGTCCTTATATTCAATTTCATTAGCAGTTATCATTAATTCATTAACTAACTATTCTATGTAAGCACCTATGATACTTTCAAGCGGGTGGTAAGCAACCAGAACTATTTTATCATCTTTCATATTTCAGTTCTTACTACGGTGCTAGACTATAGCGAAGTCATACCTATCACACAACGATTCGTGATCCAATATATCCCAGCTGGTTACCACAAAACACACGTCCCGCTTGTACCCTAGGTACAAGCAAGACCAACCTATCACTCTCCTATCAAGGGGTCCAGGTCTCCGTCCAAACTTGGACTCCAAGCCCCCACTCCTGAGTCCCAGACTCAGTGTGGTGTTTAGACTTCCACCATCCTCGCCTCTAATCAGTCAGTCCGGAAAGAGTCGAAACCCATAACAAGAGAGCAACGAGCCTTTTCGCTCACATAAGCAAGTATGTGCTCAGGATAATAAGTCTGTGACCTGACTACCATCCACAGCAACGGACGGTCCTCAATCGACACAGGCGGAACAAGTGCAATCCGAGCCTCGCTCGAATGCCTAATCAAGTCCAGATCCAAAGTACCATTCCGACCGGTCTTCAATTATCATTTATATATATTTCATGTGACAGTAATAGAATAACAACAATAATATCTTTCATATCTCTCGCGAGTGATAGATAATCACTTGACTTCTACCGGATCCTATAGCATAGCAGTCTACATGATCCTGACATACTAGTATGACTCATGGAATAAGAATATATATATATATGCAAGTGGTTTTTATCCAACTCCTTAAAACCTAATGCACAAGCATAAACTAAAGTGCAGAATAATAGGGGTTATGCACCGGGGCTTGCCTGGGTAAGACATAACCAAAAATTAGCATTCCATCATAGTGACACAATTATCAAGGCATCATCTTTTTCGCTACCTCGATTGACTCCATGATCCATCGTTGTTCCTATTATGATATATGTGGATGCAACGCAGAGATGTAATTAATCAACGTCAACTACAACTCTCAATTACGATTACGTTCCGCAAGCTAACGAGCTAACTTTAATGACTAACGTACTAGTCTACGTATCCACGTCGTCAAGTAAGACATTATCTCCGGAAAAATGTTCTAGTTTTAAAATCCTAAGGTGTTTCGGCATTCTATTGATTAAACCTATATTTTCGAACTAGGGCTCATTTAGCTACCTAGTAAACTAATTATTATAAAGCTACAAAAATTACAATGAGCACCTAATAATTTTAGAAATTTATTGTGAAAGTTTTAGATCCAACGCTATCACTAATTTATCACAACAATTCCTATAAGTTTATATTTTAACAATATTAAGGATCTCAATTTAATTAGATCACTTCTGAAAATATTATAAAACTATGTGAATAAAATATACTAGCAGATAGACCATGATTTTAGGAACTTACCAAAATTGGTTTCATAATTTTTGGCTAACTACACAATTTTATATTGAATTTACAAATTTACCTTAGAAGCTAAATCAAAAAATGCTTAGAAAAGGAAAAGGGCCGGTGGCGACCCTTTTGGCCCGGTAGCCCAGCGCGGCGTAGCGGCGAGCACGTCGCGGTGGCCTAGCAACGGCCCAAGGCCGGGGCGCCCGCGTGCGCTCGCGTTTTGCAAAAGAGGGTTCGGGTTTTTGGATAATCACGCGGAGCAACAGAACACTATTACTACAGACTCACGCTTTGCATTAAAGACCTGGAATGTGTCGTCTTTGCAATGGGACGGTCCTCGGCGCACCCGCGCGTGGCGGCGCGGCATACCAGCGGCAACGATAGTTACGCCCGGCCAACTAGGCTCGCTACGACGGAAGTAAGGGGCCGACCACCATCTACAGATAAACGCACAAGGATGGGCGGCGGTTAAAAACTCGGAGACGCGCTGGCACGAGCTGCAGCGACGAGCGGCTATCCGCGCTGCTGGTGCGACTGCTCCGGCGAGCCTACGCCCTCACGGCAAGGTAGAGATGACAGAGAAGCATCCGTAGCTCACT
Source organism: Miscanthus lutarioriparius (assembly GCA_904845875.1). Classification (NCBI taxonomy): domain Eukaryota; kingdom Viridiplantae; phylum Streptophyta; class Magnoliopsida; order Poales; family Poaceae; genus Miscanthus; species Miscanthus lutarioriparius. The sequence goes on along the minus strand of CAJGYO010000016.1, from coordinate 10,116,105 downwards.
GTGGTGTACGCCCTACCGACGGTTGAAGCGGGGAAGCGCTGTGGCGGTCTGGCCACGTGCCACCGAGCGGGGCGGCGGCGCTCTGCGATGGACACCGGCGCGTCACCACGTCTCCGATAAGCGCCCTGGCCAAATGACACGAGCACCAGATAGAGGAGGTCAAGGCGAGCTCCTGGATACAAACAATTGAACTAATTCGGACCTTACCCCAATTTCACTAGCACGGCGGTGCACCTGGCCGTCGGCGAGAAAAACGCCAAATTGGCAGCCAGCAGTGCTCGGTTGCGCCAAAGTGAGAGTCGGGTTGCTAGCTGGCTTTCTTGTCTAACTACTGGAACGCTGAATTGAGGTGTGGTGTCTTGAACCACACGTATTAGCTTGTGAAGCGGCGCAGCTCCGTTGGCGGCAAGGTAGACGGGGCAGCGGCTTCCAGGCTCGGACAACCTCGACCAAAGCTGTGTTAAATGAACGGGAGCATCCGCATGGTGAGGCTCAGAGGGAGCGTGCCGTGAGGTGCTGAGATGGGACCGCTTGGTCTTGGCAGGGCGCGGATGACGGTAGTGGAACAACGGTCGCACGCGGGACCATCTCGTAGGGCCGGTGCAACAAGACGACACGAGGGAGGGCAGTGACACCACGACACGGGCATTAGTGTGACGTGACAACGGAGGCAGGCAGCGGCTCGATAGGTAGGTGATTTGAGCAGCGGATAGAGCACCACATCGGTGAGACGAAGGATGCTGCGACGTCGACTTGGCCCCGTGCGCAGCTCAGTGAACACGCGGTGGTGAAAGGTCCTTGTTGGTTTTGGTAATTGAGTGACAACCTAGGTGGACTAATTGTGTTTATGTGAGATACACAGGTGATTAGTCCACATGTACATGTGTATGAGCAACATATGCCATGGAGGTGAAAATGGCTTGGAGATGTTGCAAAGCTCACACATGTGATGATGAAGGAGCTTATTGCACATGAGACATGACATTGAGTCATGTGATCAAGGTGGAGAAGATCAAGACAAGACTTGGCTTGATGGACCAGTTGCAAGCGTGAAGGGCAAGTCAAAGGCTTTGGAGTGATGGACCGCGTGGCGGTGAAGCTTGAGCAAGACTTGGCGCCGATGGACGATAGCAACGGTGAAGAGCAAGTAGAGTCAAGATCGATGAACCAATATGATCATGTGATGATATGAAGTGGATCATATCATTGTTGATCGTGTTGGTGCATGTGTTGCATCGACATTGAAGGAGATGGAATGGAATGCGCAAGGCAAAGGTATAACCTAGGGCATTTCATTTCACCGGTCATAGGTGTGTAGAGAAGTTTATGACCGGGTTTAGGATAGATGACCATACTATCAAGAGGGGCAAACTTGTTTGCATATCGGTCATCTAGTGCCACTCGAGTGATCTAACTTTGCATTGTCGCTAGGATCGAGTGGCGTGGCAAGTTGAGTGGCTAACATCCTTTGGGAAATAATTGTGAAAATGCTAACACACATACACATGGTGGTGTACACTTGGTGGTGTTGGCATATTTACAAAGGAGGTGGTGTTTGCAGGGGTGAGATGGGTTTGGGTCCCTCTCTTCCTCCCGCCTCGCAAGCTCGGCGGGATTCGGTGCTTTCGGGAAAATAGAATGCCTATTTTCTATTGCGTCGGATGCAAGTTCTTGTGGTTAGCACATTGGAGCAAGGGTGATGAAGTTTGAAGTGAAAACGAGTTAGTCACGAAGATGCTGGCGTCGGTCAACTGACCGGACGCTGGATCTGAATGCACCGGACGCTGGCAGGCTACGTCCGGTCAGGCTGACGTACGATGACGTAGAAGCTGGAGTGTGACCGGACGCTGGCTGCGTTCGATCAAGTGTGACCGGACGCGTCCGGTCGAGGTCGGTACCTTACTGGAAACGACCGGACGCTGGAGGTTCAGCGTTCGGTCAGTTGAAAGCTGCTGCGTTCGGTCAAGTCAAGTGACCGTTGGAATCAGGACACGTGGCCATCTGCGGGCGACCGGACGCTGAGGTCCAGCGTCCGGTCAACACGACCGGAGCGTCCGGTCGGCCCGACCGTTACCCAGTGAAGGGGTAACGGCTAGTTTAGCCGTTGGGGCTATAAATAGAAGTGGCCCTCGGCCATGGCTGGTGCTGAGCACCTCAAGGGACTTAGTGTCCATGCTTGTGAGTGCTTGGGAGCCCTCCATCACACATATACTTGATAGTGATCATTCGATTGTGTGAGTGAGCGATTCTAGTGCGATTGTATCATGAGGTTGCATCAAGTGGCACTAGGTGGTCGTGTTGCAAGCCGGTGGTGCTTGTTACTCTTGGAGGTTGCCACCTCCTAGACGGCTTGGTGGTGGTCTCCGTCGAAGCCCGCAAGAAGCTTGTGCGGCGCTCCGGAGAAGTGGTTGTGAGGGGTACTTGTGCTCGCCCCGCGGGAGTCGCGAAGAGCAACTTTAGTAAAGCGTGTCATTGAGCTACCCTCACTCAAGGGGTAGGTTCTTGCGGTGCCCGACGTGCGGGCTTAGCGGGTGATGCTAAGTAGCCGCCGAACCACCAAGTGAGCGGTCGACACAACGGGGACTAGCGTGTTGGCAAACACGTGAACCTCGGGAGAAAAATCATCGTGTCAACCTTATTCTTCCCGTTGGTTTGCATCTCCATTACACAAGCTTGCAATTACTTATATATATATCTTAAGCTTGTGTAGTTGCTCTTGTAATTAGATAGCTTGTGTAGCTAGCTAATTAACTTCTTGCTTGTGTAGCATAGAAGTAGCTATCTTGCGTGGCTAATTTGGTTTTAGTAACCTTGTTAGTCACATTGCTTAGTTTGTGTAGCTAAGTATTTGCGCTTTCTAATTAGGCGTTGGTTGCCTTGTTATTGAGCATTGCTAGTGAGCTTAGTTAGCTTTGTGCTTTTGCTTACTAGCATGTGTAGGAGCTTCCTTGTTACTTAAAGTATTAGTGGCATAGGTTTGTGTGACCTTGCTCCTAGAATTGTTTAGGAGAGCTCTAGCTAGCCCGGCACCTTAGTTGCTTTATTAGTATCTTTGCAAGGTGCTAGTGAACATATATAGAGGGGTGTAGTCTTGGCTAGATCGATTGTTTTAATTCCGCATTTATATCGGTTAGCCGACGCGATTAATTTTAGAAAAGACTATTCACCCCCCCTCTAGTCCGCCATCTCGACCCCTCAGGTGGTGCACGCACGTGGTGACAGCGGCGCACGTAATAATCGCACCGTGATGGCGCCTCGCAGCGCGGCCGCGCAGCGGCTACACAGGCGCAGCGTAGTGGCAGCACATCGGCACAACGTAGCGGTGCGGCGTAGTGCTCGTGAGCACGTGAACCAAGGCACGGCTCGGCCGGCCCTACACAAGGTGGCCGCAACCCGCTCGGCCCAACACACAGCACGGGTGGCGATGAGACAGCCGCCGGCGAGGTCACGCGCGATGCGCGCGTGCAACAACGTGTGCACACCCGCGCGACGCCGCACTCCCGAGCACGTTGACCGTGCACACCGGGCCAGCCAGCCCGAGGTGAGGTCGTGCACAAATTTTAAAGTGCAGCAAACGATGCCGATCATCCCAAACGAAGTTCAACCAATCCTACTAACCTAAAGTCGACACTACCAGCTAGCTAGCGGAGCAATCGCCATGACCCGAGAGCAACCAGAGAGGGAGATATAGAGGTGCCAACATAAGCTCGTCGCCCTGACGCCAGTTCGCGAACCGAGCACCGAATCAGGGTTCACAGCGCGTTCTAGTGAAATTAGGGCAATTTTAAAGTGGACAACGTGACATCCAACACAACGTCGACCTATGCCATGCTCAAGCACTCACTTTGATGCGATCAACAATACCAAAACATACAACTAGTGTTTAAATGTTTTTGTTAGAAATTAAATACCACAACAACATTGTGTTACTACTTTTCCATACCTAGAAAAGTTAAGGATTCAATTCAAACTAACAGTCATTAACATTTTTGTTACAATTTTTAAAAGGCCTAAACCCTATTAACTGCTACCAACAAGTATTTCATGCGATAATCCATACCTTATACTAATCCATAGGAGCAAAATATTTACGCACCATTTAACTATTTTGCTCAATATAATTCGCTGAAAATGGTATTTTAACAATAGTTCAAGTGTTTGGCGACTTAACGAAAAGAGCTTATCTTAACGTCAAATTTGATTTTTGAGCTCTCAAAACACTAGTTAACAACATCTATTTCCCAAAAGTTAAAGTTGCATTTCCGTCTACTAAACTTGTACTTTAATTTTTATTTAAGTACTAAATACAAGTTATGTTTGATCCTTGTTCCTAGAAATTGTTTTTCGTCTCACATGCGTTATAAATTTTTAAACCCCACAACTTGTTAGGCTAATTCTTCTCAGACCTAAATTTCGGTGCTAAACAAGTTCGTAACACCAGGGGTATTACAAAGCCTACCCCGTGAACATCAACCATTAGATATCGTGTCTTATTAGTGGAAAGTTACTAGGCTTAGACCCTGTTTGGGTGGACTAGGACTAGTTGTTAGTCATGGCTAAAAAATAGTCAGCTAAAAGTTAGCTAATTAGTTGTTAGTTCATACATGTTTGGATCCTAAACTAATTGTTGGATTATATAAATTAGTTGTTATTACTCTTGATAGTTGGGTTCTATGGACCAGTGAACTAACAACTAGTTAGGGCTTTGGCTAAACTTTAGCCCATCTAAATATTAGTCCCCTTGTTTAGATTCTAAGGGCTAAAATTTAGTCAAGTAATTGTTAGTTAATCAAAGTCGCAGATTGCAGAGGAATTGAGTTCGATCATTCTACTATTTCCGTTTCAAGTACAAACACTTTAGCTATAAAAAGGTACAAAAACTTTTTTTTCTAAGTCAAACCGTTTGAGCTTTTAATAAGTCTATAGAAAAGTACTACTTCTAATATTAAATGTGTATTGTTAGATTGTTATAAAATATATATTTTTATATAGTTTTTTTGTTGCAGTAAATATTAACATTCTTCTCTACAAACCAATTGAACTTAAAATAGTCTGATTTAAAAAAGCGATTGGACTTAGTATACTTTGTCTTAGGATAAAATAAAAACACTTTAAATTTTAGAATGAAAGATTAGTCTGTTGCTAGAATTTGATTCGTTTGCTGCACATTGCGATTGCTAGATATTTGTCATCCGACATCTGAATCTGAAGTTGCATAGTGGAAGCATCATTGGACAGAGGCTCGTCACACGGGGCCATCTTCTGCAGCAGCTTAATTAGAGAGAAGCACTATACAACTGTCGATGTACAGCTGATGAGCAGATTTTTCGCCCCCTTGAGAGAATAACCCTTCGTTCTCTATGCTTAGCTTCAAAGGGAAAGCACATTCCCAAACCAGAACTTCTATGTCCTATTGTCCGCGAATATCGTCGTCTCCACGTTTATAATTCTTGTTGTTCTAGACATGGTTGGAATCAAGCTGACTATTAATAATTTTATTAAGATATTTATTTTTAATAAACTAAGACGCTTTAATTTTTTGTTCTAGACAAGGTTGAAATCAGCTGACTATTAATAATTTTATTAAGATATTTATTTTTAATAAACTAAGACGCTTTAATTTTATTCAGGGGTATAATTTTTCTCCTGCATGAACAACAAATTATTTCAATTTCAATCAAATGACTGTTAACTTTTAGACAGTCTCGAAGCTGGGCCTGTGCTGTCTTTAAATGGGCTAAAAGAGGTGAGGGCATTGCATTACATGTTAGTGGGCCGTAGGCCCACGTAGATAGAGCCAAAAAAAATCTCACGGGTTATTGGACCGGTTGCATACAGATCAACAGTTCCGTCCGTAGTCTGCGAGCGAGAGCAGGAGGCGGCCACGCAAGCGCCACGAAGGGAACGAAACCGACGCCGAGCCGGCTAACCGTTGCTTCGCGGGTCACAACACCTCGCTCGCTCGCCTTCCCTTCCGCTTCCACATGGCCGCTCCTCTCCACACGCGCCTCCTCCCGCTCCCCTTGCCCCCGAACCCTAGCCCCGGTCCCGGCCTCCCCGCGAGCGGCGCGCGGCGGGTGCCCCGGCCCCCGCGACGCCACCGCCGCTGCCTCGCGACGCCGCCGTCGCGGAACGGGAGCTCCTCCTCGCCGGAGACCGAGTGGTGCCCGGTGCCGCCGGAGCAGCGCCCCGTGAACGAGTACGAGGCGCTCGCGGCGTCCCTGCCCTTCTCCTGGGCGTCGGGGGACCTCCGCGTCTACTGCTCCCGCCTCGCGCTCACGGGCGCCGCCGTCGCGCTCTTCGTCGGGCTCCCCGTCGCCGCCTTCGGGGGACGCGGCGGGGCTGGCGCCGACGCTCTGCACCTCGCGCTCGGCGCCACGGGGTCCGGGATCCTCGCCGTCACGCTCGCGGTCGTGCGGATGTACCTCGGGTGGGCCTACGTCGGCAACCGCTTGCTCAGCGCCACAGTGGAGTGTGAGGAATCCAAATTAATTTTGTTCTCCTTTCTGCTGGTCTGCATTGTGTTAGTCTGAAGTCTGTGTCGTATTTGATTCAGATGAGGAGACGGGATGGTATGATGGGCAGGTGAGACGTTTCTGTTGATCGCGTCATTTCTGCTGAGATTGTATTACTTTGAGGTACTCCGTGTTAAGTAGAACAGGGATCTTATCTATAGCTGACTTGCTGCTTGGTTTGGCCTTGAAATGTTTTAGTGAAACAAACAATTGGACAAAAGGAATATGATCTAGAAAGCTACAAGAATCATTCAATCATCAATACACTTAGTGCCACCAAAACAGATAACAAAAATTTGCCTCAAGGTTATATGCCTCGTGTGCATCCACTGTTGGATACTTGGATGCATGCGATGATGCGTGTGAGCAAGAGAAATATTGAGGGCACCTCTCTCCTGCTATACGCGCATCCCCACGTCATCCAATGGTGACACACATTAGGCATATGCCCTTAAGGGCAAAATCAACATTCAGCCACTGAAAAAACTTTTGCGGTTGTTCTCTGTTGCTTATCTTGATCAAGCTTGACATTATTGATATCCATGCCATAGAAAATGGTGAGGTGTTAATCTGCCGCTGTTCCATATTAGCAAGCACTTCCTTGTAAATTAAACATTGATGTAGAATTGCTGAGTTATTTTAGTCCTTGTAAGTTATTGTAACATGCAGACATTTGTCTCAAAAAGGAGGAGAAAAACATGTACACACATTCTTATGATGCTTCTATAAACTTGTTATAATTGTGTTAGTCAAGATGGTTTGTGGTTTTCCACTTTGTTTGATCTGATTCTTGGCAAGTGTTTGTATTCTTCTGAATAAAATTTTGTATGCATGGAATTCATTATACTTGGCTCATCATTCGGCACCAGAATTAACTCTTGATGCTAAGATCATTTCGTACCTTGGCAGATATGGGTTAAAACTCCAGAAGTTTTAGCTCGTGATCGGCTTCTAGGCTCATTTTCTGTAAGTTGTTCTTATTGACTTCTTTAAATGTCACATTCTTTTATGATCAGTTAGCTCTTTGTTTTCTACTGAGTATCAACTCCATGCCATAAAGCTTATTGAATGAAAACTGAACTGTACATGCACATGGCATGAGCTGTGATATCCCTCAGGGAATATGACCATTTTATGAACCTGGCTGTGCTCTGGATGTACATCTGAGTACGGGTGTTATCTGGTGCATTAGTTTTCTGAAACATTAGAAATTGCAATACCAAAAAAACATCTTAGCATCATTGCGAAGAATCTTATGCATGGCTGCTAAGCACTGTTTTTCTTTTTTATGCTCTAGGTCAAGCCTGTGCTAAACAGAGTGAAGTTCACCTTGGTGGGTCTGGCAGGCTCCCTGATCCTTTGCATACTTCTTTACGTGAACACCGAAAACCCAAAGGAACCTGATGGAAATACCGGTGGAAGGGCTATCCCTGGAGTGTACAGTGACACCGCCGCGAGGTCATTTGAGCCTGATGCATTCTGTGGACAACCTGATCTATCGTAGCATGGCAAAGTGTGGAGCATGGAAGGTTTTTAGATGGTGGTATATGGTCTCACAGGGTATACAGGTTCCCCTTTGTCTTTCGGCTCTTGCCTTTGTAAATGGTGGATGCTTCCATTTCTGTACGAAATAGAGCAGTCACACTGTAGGACTGGGACAAAAGCCATTCTCAATTCGCTGCTTCCTACCTGGTACGGGGCAGTTCGAAATAGAGCAGTCACACTGTGGGACTGGGACAAAAGCCATTCTCAATTCGCTGCTTCCTACCTGGTACGGGGCAGTTCGGCCGCAAAGAAAACCAGCCGGATTTTACTGTTCACGTCTGGTTTTTACTGTTTACTTTCTCACAAATTTCTCTAGATTCATCCCAATTTCTCGCAGCGAACATGGCCTACGTTCCTGTCCGTGACAGAAAAAATCTCAAAATCTGAAAAGGAAATGAAATATACTCCACTATTTTCTCTCAGGTTATATTTGGTTTCCAGAAACTGAGAGAAATTGAAAAGTAATTTAATGATAAAATAAGAAGCATTTTCTAGATATTATAATTATAATTTTAATTCATGGAATAAAAAAGGCCTTGAACAATGTTTGAAACCGCGAAGAGAAAAAGGGAAATCGATGTCCGGGCTGCTTCCGGTCAAACATTCCGTCGCCGCCGTCCCTGTTGGAAAACCCCTCACTCCTCGGTCCAACCTATAAGAAGTCCAAGGACTAGCGCGGCATCCAGATCACCCCGTGCCGTCCGTCCGCTTTGGTCGTCAGTCGTCACACCCCACCCCCACAAAGCAGCTCGCCGCTAAGACAGCGAAGCAGCTCTGGCTTATTGCAAGCTAAGCTGCCCGGTTGACTGATTAATCGCGCGTTAATTGCCCGCTAATCCCCTGCCGGCCGCCACCGCTTCCGCACATTTCCTCGCTTAATTAATTGGCTAGTGAAGTTGATCCAGCTCGGCGGGCGGACTTGGAGAGAGAGAGAGAGAGAGAGAGAGAGGCAGAAGCAGAGGCAGCCCGGGATCCGATTGGGCGGTCGATGCTACGGCCGGTGGCGGGTGTCGTCGGGGCATGGCTGGGCAGGCTGCGCGGCGAGGAGGAGCAATGAGGCCACCGAGCAGCGGCATGCGGGCGGCGGCCGCGCGGTCGCCGGCCGCCTCGTTCCTGCTGGCCGCTGCGGCCGCGGCGTCGCTCGTCGGCGGGTTCTACTTCTGGTTGGTGGTCTCGTCGTTCCGGCTCCCCGACTCGGGCGCCGCCGGGTGCCGCCCCGACGGCGAGGGGTCGTGGGCGGTCGGGATGTTCTACGGCAGCAGCCCCCTCGCGCTCCGTCCCATCGAGCTGGTGAGTGGCCTGCGGCACTCAGCTTAAAAGCAGCTCCTCTCGTGCGAGCGTTGTGGGTAGGTTGACGCCTGAAGCGCTTCCGTTACTCTGTCTGAGGTGTAATTTTGGTGGGCAGGAAGGGAGAAGCAATGGCAACAACTCGGCGTGGCCGGTGGCGAACCCCGTGCTGACCTGCGCGACCGCCACGGAGGCGGGGTACCCGAGCAACTTCGTTGCCGACCCGTTCCTCTACGTCGAGGTGAGGCACTGCTGCTGCTTGTTTTGTTCTGCCGCTCTTCCCGAGGTGGAATTCTGCTTCTCGTGGATGTAGGGATGATTTGCAAATTAGCTAAGCTATGGGAGGTGGGAGCAAATCGTTGAGCAAAGTAAAATTCAGGGTCGCTGACTGAACTGGTGATTTGGCTGCATTCCAGAATTCAGCACCCACGCAGGGGTGCCTGTGAGGGTTTGATGTTTGGTTTTTGGATGCTTAGAGGAGACTAACTTACTCAGGCACATAATAAATTGGCTGATTGGCTGAATACCGTAATGTTGACAGTGTCTTACTAGCGTGTGAAAAAAAATGTGTAACTGTCTTGTCTCAGTCAAGGCATACAAAGTTAGGTCCAGCATGTAGTGGCTGCTACTCCATGATGCGCATACTAGTAGCATGTAAGCATGGTTTGTGATGAATTAATAGCCTATGATGAGATAGTACCTAGGGAGTTTTAGTTGAGGAAAGGATTCAGATCTAGTTGAGATAGACACCGAAATGTGCTTTGCTTAGGTACATTGCAAGTTTGAAACCATTAATCTAGAAGTTGATCTGTAAATACGTCCCACTGCCGCTGTCTACTTCTCAGTGACATTTCTCCTTGCTTGAATATGTATAACTAAGCAGGAGGAGAAAGTTTTTACTAATGCTATTTGTCAACCTGAATGCATTATTGATTATTATTTGCTAGTATTCATCCAATGAGTAGCATTCTTAAGTTAAGATACTACTTTCCAGGCTTGCATTTTCACCTGCTAGCTCTCTCACTCTGATACGGTACTATGCATCTCCTAGGGGGATACACTATATCTTTTCTTTGAAACAAAAACAACAACCTCAATGCAAGGTGATATTGGAGTTGCAAGAAGCTTCGACCAAGGTGCAACGTGGGAATTTCTTGGCATTGCTCTAGATGAGGCATGGCATCTGTCATATCCTTTTGTGTTCAAGTATGAGAATGAGGTAGATTCTTTAACTTCATATCTATTACTTGACAACAATAACCATTTATGATGACAAAACAATAACTCTCTCTCTCTCAGATTTATATGATGCCAGAGGGAAACAAAAAGAAGGAGCTGCGCCTTTATCGTGCTACTAAGTTTCCCCTTGAATGGACATTGGAGAAGGTTCTTGTCAATAAGCCACTTATTGATGCCTCATTAGTCCAATTTGAGGGATACTGGTGGCTATTTGCCTCTGATTTTACACGGTATGGCGTTGAGAAGAATGCAGAGCTTGAGATTTGGTACAGTAACTCTCCTCTTGGTCCTTGGACTGAGCACAAGCAAAATCCTATCTACAAATCGGACAAAAGTTTGGGAGCTCGAAATGGCGGGAGGCTCTTCGTTTTTGAAGGGTCATTATATCGCCCTGGTCAGGATTGCAGTGGTACTTATGGTCGGAGGGTTAAGTTGTACAAAGTTGAAAAGCTAAGCAAGGAAGAATACAAAGAGGTCCCTGTAAATCTTGGGATAGAGGAGCCAAAGAAAGGGAGAAATGCATGGAATGGCATGAGGTACCATCACATGGATGCACAACAACTTGCATCTGGTGGATGGATTGCTGTAATGGATGGTGATCGAGTCCCTTCAGGCGATTCAACCAGACGTTCTCTCATTGGTTACATAGCTTTCCTGTTGGCCAGTGCCCTTGTCATTTTTGTGGGTTTTATGAAAGGTGCGATCAGTTGCTACATTCCTCCCAGTTCATGGGTTCCTCTTACAAGGAGAACAGAATTATCCCGTGTCTTCTCTGTGCACCGCTTCAACCAGAAAGTCCGCAGATATTCTACCAATATTAGCAGATATATCTCTGCTACTAAAACTAAGCTCAGTGAAAAGACTTGGTCCAACATGCTTTTCTTCTGTGTAGTTGCTCTATTTGGTATTGTGAATGTCTGCATTGCTGTGCATTTCTTATGTGGTGGCAATGGTGCTGAAGAGGCATACACATATCAAGGGCAACACTCTCAATTCACCATGGTCACAATGACATATGAAGCTCGTCTCTGGAATTTGAAAGTATTCATTGAACACTACTCCAGATGTGAATCAGTTAGGGAGATAGTTGTTGTCTGGAACAAAGGTAACTATCCAAGTAGTGACGCATTTGACTCTACTGTGCCTGTGAGGATACGAGTTGAGGAGATCAATTCTCTTAACAACAGATTTAGGGTTGATCCTCTGATAAAGACCCGAGCTGTTTTTGAACTGGATGATGATATCATGATGACTTGCACTGACTTAGAGAAAGGATTTAGGGTCTGGAGAGAACACCCTGAGCGGATGGTGGGCTTTTACCCCCGGATGATAGATGGCAACCCTATGCAATACAGGAACGAGAGATATGCTAGGGGTAAGAATGGCTACAATCTGATACTCACAGGTGCTGCCTTCATGGACAGTGAGTTTGCTTTCAAGACTTACTGGAGCGAGAAAGCTCGTGAAGGGAGGGACTATGTGCACAAGAATTTCAACTGTGAGGACTTGCTCATGAATTTTCTGTATGCGAATGCAAGCTCCACAAGGACCGTGGAGTATGTCCACCCCGCATGGGCTATCGATACATCCAAGCTTTCTTCTGTTGCTATTAGCCGGAACACTCAGAAGCACTATGATATTAGAACAAATTGCTTGGCAAAGTTTTCCTCCATATATGGTCCCCTCCCTCAGAAGTGGGAGTTCGACATGCGTGAAGATCATTGGGACAAATAGGATGGCATTGGTGGTACAACGGACAAGCTCATGCTGGTGAAACCTTTTTTTTATTAATCCCCTGGAAAGTTTTGTAGCTTGGGGTGAACGGTGAAGTTATAGGTCCTTTGGGCAGAAGTGCCCCTGGTTTGTGATGTGTACCTATTTGATTCCGGCTAGAAGCTTAGACCTGATCAGGATAGACCATTGTTCAAAAGTTTTTGAAGTTAATGCTGAAATAGACCTGAAGTTAATGTTGAAATAGACCAAAGGCAGTCAAGTGTATGTGAATTGTGAAAGGCAAAGAGGGAATTTGGAAACTGCATAGTGGGTGGGAAGTTCAGATTGTTCGGTTCCCTTATCTCTGTAATTTGTGTACATGTCTTCCTTCAAGATTGGGCTAGCAATTTTTTTACAGCTCGTAGTGTTTATTATTTCAGTCTAATGAGGACTTTCTGAATCTTTGGTTTCTGAGATGAGCACGACTTCAGCTGCTGCGACCGTGTCAATGTTTTTGCCATTTCAATTCTGGTAATCCTCGCTCGCCGTGTTCGACTTTGACCAGTTCACCTCATCTCTGGTTTCCACTTGCAACCGCTTGTGATGACAATTCTCCGCTGACAGGCGCCGCCCCATCACGGGCGCTTGCACATTTCTCCACGGGCAATGAGCTCGATCGCTGGATCAAGCAAATTATCGGACGAAGTACAGAACAGCAACATAACCGCCTTAAAACTTGCAACATAGATACTTCAAAGGACAAGAGGAAGATGAACACGCATGAACGGAAGAACTAGCCACCGTGATAAGTTTTGTTACTTGGTACATCAATCTCTCTTCAAACACAACTAATTTACCCTAGCTTTTGACCACAGGTTTGAGTTACAACAGGGAGTCAAATAATCTAAGTGATGACGCAACCACATCGTAGCTGCACATTAAGCATTCAAGCTTATTTCTTCTTCCCACCGGCCTTTGTTTTCTTGTTCGCAGCTGCCTTGCTTGTTTTATCCGAAGTCTCCTGCATTTTTGTGGTGAAACGATTCATTAGCTAAAAACCAAGGAAGAACCATCCTATATTGCAGTTATGAGTAACATATGATTTTGCATGAAAACATGCTGCCATGAGTCATGACGTCAGGCTTGCAAGATACAGCTCAATTGACTAATTGCTACCTGGCCTGCATAAATTGACATGCCCCATCCAGAATTGATGACTACGGAGAAGGCTAAGAATCACAGATAAGCATGAAAGATGGGGTGGCATTTTTTCGAAGTACCTTCCGTTTCAGCGGTGCTGATGTGGTGGCAACTGGCTTGAAAAAGGACTCGAGTCTGGTCACATGAAATCAAGAATCAATAGTTTTAGGACAGTAAGATTAATTTAAACAGGCAAATAAACTCGCATGCACTTTGTAGTTTGTACAAGATGCCAAGAGATGCTCACCTTCCTTGCGATGATTTATTCTTGGCAGATTTGATCTTCTCTATGGCCTGCACAAAAGAACATGAGAATCACAGATGAGAAGAAATGATTGGAGAACTAAACAGTGACAACCAAAAGAAAGGTACATACCTTTGTCACCCGATCTTCATTGAAGCCATTATCTTTTACCAGGAAACTAATGAGACCCTGGAAAGAGGCCAAGAACAATGAGTTACATTCAGGATGTACTAAATAGAGTTTGAAGGTAAGCAAGCAAGGTCAATGCGTGTACCTCCTCATCAGGTGGAGTCCATTTCAGCTCAGGAACATCCAATGTAACATTAGGCTCCTTGAACAAGCGTCGAGCTTCTTGGTAAGGCCAGTCCTCAGGAATTTGATATCTGTAGCACACATGTACAAAATTAGGCAGAATCAAACAGCAAACAGTTTCCTTTCATTTCACCACTAAAACATCCAACACAAGGAATGCCAATAAAAAAAAGAGAAGAACACATCATTGCTTGATAATGTAAAGTATAGGGCCATGATGGAAAATAGACTGCTCCTATGACTATTAGGTGAACAGACAAAACTCAGACTATTTTAAATGGACTAACCTGTCTTTATTAAGATTCTCCAAAATGCTTTCTATGGACCCATGTTGACGAATAAGTTTCAGAGCTGTTTGCCCCCCGATACCTAACGAACAAGCAAAGAGTTAGAAAAATAGAGGCACGAGGTAAAGCATTTTAGAAACGCAGACAATTGTGGAGTATAATATGATCATAGTTTTAAAGGCGGTTAGGCGTCCAGGCGAGTGCTTGGTACGCCTGGACGCCTAGGCCACAAGGCGCCACTGTTTCCCAAGGCGAGCTGGGTACGCCTGGACGCCTAGGCGTCGCCTAGGCGACGCCTTGAAAACTATGAATATGATATAGAATTGATTAGGATACCTTTGATGCTATCACAATAGTCACATCCACACAGGATGCACAAATCGATGAACTGGTCCATGGTGAGCTCAAGCTCCTCCAAAACCTGCGACAAAAGTGATGACATATATGCAACATCAAGGTAATTACTGAGCACATAACAAAAATGCACACCTTGGCAACGTCAAATTCCATCACAGGTATTTTCTTGGAACTTGGATCCATTAAATGACGAAGGAACCTTGGAGCCCCAAAAGTAAGGGAATCCATATCTTCTGAAGCAACAGCGAACACCTACAAAATAGATAGCATATAAGGAAAAAATGGAATGAATGACTGGAAACAAGAAGGTGAAGGTCTTCGTTAAGAGTACCTTATCGTTTTTGCAAAGGGCTGCACATTCTGCTTCTGCTTCAGAAGGTGCCTATTTGTCCAACAAGACAAATCCATGAATTAGCACTGACACAAGACAAGATAAATCATAGCCTTTATGCTAGCAGGAAAAAAAAAGATCCTAAAGAACAATCTGACTCGTCGCATTATTGGTAGCATAATAACATGGTAAACTGAATTCACCTCTACAACAGGAACCCCCATAAGTCTTAGTAGTCGTTTACAGTCATCGTTATGTTGCCTTGTGACCTGTTCATAAAAGGGGAAACAAGATGAAGCCGTAGCTTACTCAGAACAATAAATCTTGCATCTTACATATATTTTTTGACATTTATGCCATGCATGAAACTAATGGGGCTTCAGAAACATTCTAAATCACCTCAATTTTTGCTGTTGTGGTACTCATGAAATTTTCAAGTAAACCATAAGCTATTGACTGGAAAATGAAGAAATTACCTTTACAGTCCTCTTGCTCAATTTTTCAATCGCATCTTTATCTCCATCCTGAAACATCAGGGACCATTTTCCTTTAGGATTCAGAAATAGAAGAATTGACATAATTATGATACCAAAGAGTGAGCAAACTTGGAGCAAGACAATTACCTCTACTGCCTCTTTCAGATCTTCGGTTGCATCTTCTCTTTTTGAGTATCTGAAAATAATAGTACACTCTAGCAATGAGAGAAGACTTTGAAGTACAGATATTATATAAGTGTGTCAAATAACATAGGAATAATGAAAGAAATATTCAAATATATCATGCCTTTTAGCAAGTTCTTGTTTCTTCATATCAGGAGGATTGCCATCAAAAACATAACTGCACAAACAATGAAGCAAACCATTTAGAAGGCAATATATTTGTCTACACGTATTTATATCTTACAGTGGCAATAAATGAAAGGAAGTCATGTTTACACTGGCTTGATTCCCGCTTCCAGTAACCTTATTGTCCGGTTGAACATTCCTTGCAAATGACTGCCAAACAAACAATAATTAGAAAAAAAAATACCAGCACTAGGAATATAGTGAATGCAGCTTCAGATATTAAACTTGCTGGAAAGGATATATTTATCTGTACCTAGTGACTTCACCAGCTTCATTTGTGAGAGTTTCCACACCTGTCCTTCCAACTACAATCTGTTCAAGAAAGTATAAGAAACACATTCCAACTCTTTCATGGCAGTAGGTAACTAGCACAGTAGTAGCATCTCAAGACGCACAGAATACATGCAACTAATACAATTTGCTTTCATCTTTTATTTTACTTGAACAAACCAAGCGAGCCAATCTTGAAGGTCAACCCAGTTGAACTAAAATCAATGCAAGTGGCCTGGAGGGTGAAGGATGACATTGACCATAAGAGGGCATTCGGATTTGTATCCTAATTAAATTCTAGTTTTCATGTTTGTGCGGCCCATGGTGCGGTGGTGCCAATAGGTTGCTCCTAGAGTGCCTTGAGTGTTCAGGCCTTTTTTTTTTGAGGCTGCATCCTCTATCGGTATAATGTAAAAGTTCTTTCCCGTCTTAATTGAAAGGCAAAGCTCCTACCATTTACATAAAAAAAGCAATGCAAGTGATCTGCTTTGATTTGATAACTCTGCCAGTTGATTCGGACACTAAGCAAAAGAACGAGGATGTAGATTCCTCATCGTAACACCCCCCCCCAAAAAAAAAAAAAACGTTCCAAGGTTTAACAATCTAAACCCTAGATCCGGTTCAGTTTGAAGAGCAACAGTTCGGAGCAACTCCTGTAATGCGCACAAACAGAAAACAACAACATAGGGAAAAAAATGCACAATCCTGGACACAAAACAAGCAATAAAACAGCCAGTTCCATCTTAAGCACAGGACGGCGAGGAAAAGAAATGAGGACTAGTGGTGTTGGAGCGGAACACACCAGGAACTGGTAGATGCTCATGCTGGCGTCGACGGCGATTTTGCGGCCGAAGTAGCTCTCGAACTTCTGCTCCTTCATCGCCTTGGGTGCATTGTCCGCCAGCAGTTTCGTCAAACCCTACACACGCCGAAGGCGCGAACCGAGTCAGAAACCGTCAACCGATTCGCCACCAGACGGCACCAACCCCGAAATCCAAAGAAGGTAGAGGGAGGACGGGATCCCCCCGCACTCACCTTGATGCCCATCTCGTCTGCGGCGGCTGTGGCGGGCGGCGGCGGAGCCGGAGTGGCGCAAGAGACCGCGAACTATTTCTGTTTTTTCTCTTTCCTTACCAACCGGTTTTGTGTTTTCGCGGCGCGGCGGAGACTGCACACATGGGCCGTAACGGGCCGTATGGGCCATCTCGGCCCAACTATTCAACACAACGAACTAACGCGTCGGCCCATCGCGAAGCCTCACGTCTCCGACTCCGCCAGCACCGGGCCACCGGCGGCGAGGTCGCGCGAGCGCGGGCAGGCGTGAGACTGGGAGGGGACAGGGGAGGAGGAGGTGAAGGCGATGTCGAGCCGGTTCTGGAGGTGGTACGCGGACCGGCAGTTCCACAAGTGGGAGAAGACGGTGCTGTGGGACATGGTGGAGCCCTACCGCCCGCCGCGCTCCTTCGCGCCACTCGTCGGCACATACGTCGCCGCCTTCTACACCGGCGTCGTCGGGGCCGCCGTCACCGAGCAGCTCTACAAGGTCAGACAACCTCAGCGCCTGGGATTTCCATTCCCACCTTGCCGTTGTTCCTGCCCCGCCGGCCACAGGCACTGCAGCGCCCATCAGGTGCTCGTTGGAATGCTTGCCCGAGAAACTGCGTCAGCCGCGCGGATCTCTGGCCAGCTCGAGTGGCGTGGTGACTCGCACATAGGGACCCTGTGTGATAGTTGAAATTTTCCAGCTCCTTCGCATGATTTCGCGGCATTCGGTGCCCGAATTCGTCTGCTCATTGCATCTGCAGATCTTCTGTCGTGATTGCACTGAAAAGCATCAAATTTGTTCGAGAAATCGGGATGCTGCATTGAGCTCACTATGCAAGCTAAACTGGCTCCCCTTTTTTTTTTCCAAATCGCAGGAGAAGTACTGGGAGGATCACCCCGGCGAGGCGGTGCCGATCATGCCGCCCAAGTTCTACTGGGGGCCATGGAGGGTGATGAACGGAGAAGTTCCCCGCTTCATCCAGCCGCCCGACGAGGCCAAGCCGGCGTAGGAACTTCAAGCAAGCATCAAGCTACCTTTTCAGAAGATGCTTGTATCTGGTCTCGATAGAAAAAAGCATCGAAAAACTACTGATGAGTGTTACAGTACTGCCTCTCCTGTGATTTCCTCGTTGGGTGATTACTGATTAGACGACGGCATGGTTATGGTTTACTGATTAGACGACGGCATGGTTATGGTGAATAAACTGTCTGCGATTAGTCTAAGCAAACGAAGTTACCTTTTGTTCATATTATTATAGCCGTTTTCTCGTCCTGGCATCCTTTTTTTTTTTTTGATAGGCGTCCTGGCATCCTTTCGGGGATAGCAGGTCTCAAATTTGCTGCCATGTGCTATTGCCCTGTGCCCCTGTGCTGAGCTACGGAAAATCAGACGGGAAAGTGTCGGTCATGTTAAGGTCGAGAACTCAAGGTGGTGACAAAAATAAACTCAGCTCAGCTCGTAGAAGGGCACAGTAAAATTCAGCTGCTTCGACTGCAGCAAGTTATGCTTCAGATAAGAGTATACAAAATGGAAGCCGCTATCAGTACAGCTTACATCACCATCGAACGCTGCACTGCATAAAAAAATTGCAACTCGGTGACAGTTTTGCACCTCGTTTCGAATAAACTCTGTAGACGTATCCGCTAGGGAAAACAAAGTTCGTCACCAAATTACTAGTCTTACAAGTCAGATCATAAACGACGCCTAATTTTCCTCAAAAATCCATTCCACTCATCTGTGGCATACGGCTGGCTATCCTGGCCTTCGTTGCCGGGAGCTCGGAAACAGCAGCCTCCGTGGTTGTCACCAGCAGGGAAACACTGACCAACAGCATCACAGTTTTGTAAACAAGCTTGATCAATTAGTCGTACAAAAGGAACGCAGGCATTTCTCTTGAAATGTACCTTGCAGCATCTTGAAGTGCAGTGCGGATCACCTTCACAGGATCGATGATGCCGGCCTTGATCATGTCAACATACTCCCCTGCAGTTGGCAAAAATGCATGAATTAATTACTGATGTACTGAGGGTTGTTGTGCTGCTTTAGAAATTTGGATATAGCCTTTAGGAGTATCTTGGCAATGGTGATGTGCGCGACAGAATGTGGTATTTGTCGGAGCCACACAATTTCAGAATGTTCATAGTTAAACAGAACAAACCTTTCGCTGCATCATAGCCCAAACTGAGGTCCTCTTGTTCAATTAGCTTCCCTACGACTATAGCTCCATCAATGCCAGCATTTGCAGCTATGGTCATCAAGGGAGCCTGGAGAAATCCATAAATTATTTTAGATTCAGGAGACAGATAACCTAAATGCGTGAAGCTACATAGTTAGCTAGAAGAGACCCACCTTCAAAGAATTCTTGATAATTTGAACTCCAATCTTTTCATCCTCATTTGCTGTGCTAATCTTGTCGAGCTCCTTGGTGGCATAAAGAAGGGCGACTCCACCACCTGTGAAGAGACATGAACCGAAGAACACATACAGCATATGGTCAGTTTGCATAGGTTAAAATGATAAGCAAGTCATGAAATGAAATTAGTAAATGGAATACAGCAACTCCACCAGATCTCTTATAATTTCCTATAAGTTGTTATAGGAGAGTGCCCTAAAACCATTTCAGCATATAGGAGAGCACTACTGCTGCAGATTACCTAAAATTTGTCTCCTATTTCTTTAGGGATAGAGGAGAGGGGGTTCTCTCCTTTCTTTAGGGGAGAGGGGGCTGGTTTTAGGAGATTTAAAAATTATAGGTATAGGAGATGAGATAGATCTGCTGCAGCACCTCTATCTCCTAAAATACTAGTTTTTTAGATATAGGAGATCTGGTGGAGATGCTCCTTCGAGAAAGTTTTGCAACCTGACACGATGCCCTCCTCCACAGCAGCCCTCGCAGCATTTAGAGCATCTGTTACCCTATCTTTTTTCTCACCAACTTCAGCTTCACTAGCTCCACCAATCTACAATTTACATGGACATACTGAAGAAGACTGGAAAAGAAACTTCACACAAACATCACTTTCTAAAATTTTAACAAACCTTGAGGACAGCAACACCTCCAGATAACTTTGATAAACGCTCTTGGGCCTTTTCTTTGTCAAATACAGCAGTGCTTGTGTCAATTGATTCTCTAAGCTGTCAAGGTCATCAGAACAATGTAATTCCAATTGAAAGAGCTTCTTTCTAGTATTATCGAGATCTTCTTGACATCTGATGAGTCAAAATGTGACAATTCTCAGTACCTGTTGGCACCTCTCCTCTATCCGCTGTTTATCACCTCCACCATCTAGGATGATAGTATCATCAAGAGATACAGTTACCTGTGAAGAAGGATGTCACTGTATGGATCTCAGGCGCAATAAATTATGAAAGCTGACAAACCTTTTTAGCAGTGCCAAGCATTTGTAATTGAACTTTGCCAAGATCAAGACCTCGTTCCTCGCTAATAACCTTGAAAGCAAAATGATGTGTAGAAGTCAAATTGAGTCATAATCGTAATTCATGTTAAGAAACTCTAGATTAGCTAACCTCTCCTCCAGTCATCACAGCCATGTCATCAAGATTGTGCCTTCTGTTTTCACCAAATCCAGGAGCTTTGACAGCACATACCTACATTTGACGACAGGTAATTAGTTGAAATTTACATGAATAAGCTTCACAACGATAACAGTGAGTTAAGGCATAGCCCCATGACTTGTGAAGGGAAGAAGCACTACATGCGGCTGGTCTTTGATAAAAGAAGAAGAACGAAGACAAGGAAAAGGGCATGCTTTCATGAAAAAGTACAGAAAGTCCAGTAGCTTATATAAACATTTCAGCACAGTATATATCAGGCCCTTAGGAAATTTGTTAATGTCACCTTGAGTCCAGCACGATGCTTGTTAAGTACAAGCATTGAAAGAGCATCTCCTTCAACATCCTCAGCAACAATGAGAAGAGGCTTGCGATTCTACATAGGCCAAATACCACCCATCAGATGCCATAGCACCAAAAGCTGAGACATAAATGGACAAAGTTACCTTGATAGAAATTTCTAATGCTGGAAGGAGAGAATCCATATTTGAGATTTTCTTGTCATGGATAAGAATCAGAGGGTTCTCCATCTCCTGCGGGTATAAAATAAATAGTTGTGAAATTAATAGTAATCTCGGACTATTCACATGGAATCTTCCTGTATGTTGATGACTTGATGTGCATCTCGTCAATGTTTTCATCTGCCCATAAACCCTTTACTAAGCAACAAACTATTCCAGATACCCCACTTTTATGGGCCTACTAAACACATATGGAACATTTGCAAATAGCCAAACATTAGTGATTCTACAGAAGCTCCTGAAGAAACTACAGCCTTTGACTTCCCTAGTAGTGCACACGCATTTCTACCAGCATACATGTCAGTATCACAATCACAAAACTGAAGCAAGAATAGAAACTGAGGGCATGAGAACTCCTATATGCTTTCAATAAAAGCAGAGAACTTCTCGTTTCCAAAACAAAAGAAAAAAAAGAAACAAAGGGCACGTTTATTTCCTTGCCAACTTTACCATAACCACAAAAAAAAGGGGTGGGCAAAAAACAAAGATGGGAAGGGCACCTAAGATTTCCCAAAAAAAATAGTTAGGAAATCATTTGTGCTGAATTAATTGGCTCAACTAAGAAATGCAGACTTACACATTTCTGAGTCTTCTGATCAGTCACAAAGTAAGGAGATATGTATCCTCTGGACAGCTTCATTCCCTGTACCGCTTCAAGCTCATTGTCCAATGTTTTGCCATCCTGCCAATTTCCAAATGGTAAGTTGCAGTATAGTAAAATGCCTATACAGAAAGAGCCTAACAGCAAAAAGAAACACTCGACACTCACAACAATAGTAATGACTCCGTCCTTTCCAACTTTTTCCATAGCTTTTGATATCAGATCTCCAATTTCCTTTTCACCATTTGCAGAAATGGCTGCTACCTGGATTACAAGAGAAAAATGAAACTAGGCATGCTTAGTAGAGTTTTTTCAAGTAAAATGCAAAAAGATGTTACATGAGAGCATACTAGTACAGAATCGCAATGATGATTAGTGGTTGTTTACTACAGCAGATGCTAGTAACAATCATAGCAAAAGGTACACAATGAACTTCAATAAATGGCTCATGATGGAGTTGAAGGGAGCAAATATAGCAAGCTACCTCTATAGACCAAAGTATCTCACCTGGTTGATTTCCTCCGGAGAATTAATCTTCCACGCTTTACTTTTGAGGTGAGCAGTGATAGCATTTATGGCCTTGTTTATACCATTCCGCAAGTCCATAACGTTGACACCGGCTGCCACGGCCTTGCATCCTTCCGTAAGAATTGCCTGTGTAAGTACAGTTGCACAAGTGGTACCTATTTCCAGAACAAATCAGAAAAAAGTGAGTGGAACTATACTCCATTGAGACAAGTAAAATTGGTTTCTAAAGCTGTTGGATGTATTGCAAGACGGCCAATAGAAATTTTGGCAGGGCCCTCAAATTTTATGTTCCGTGAAATGTGTATTGGCGAAATATATCAGAAACTAACTGTGTTTTCAGTATCTAGACTACCTATCTGCTCCGTCAAAAGAAAATCTATATTCAATTAAGATCCATCAGCATCAGAATATATTGAGAAAAAACTCAAAACACAATTTAACATGGGCCTAGACTGGAGGTTGGAAGTGTGTGAAACAGTACTTGTTTGGCATAGTGATTTTAGTGCATAAAACATAATAAGAATATTAAGAAAGAAGGCAAATCTAAGGCCTCAAACTATGGCAATGTAAGTCCACTGTGACTGTGTGAGCCTCTCAGGTACTGAACATAGAATTCTAACTAGCAGAGACAAAATTAATCCAAAGATAAATTCGAATTGATCCATACCATCAGAATTTCCCTGTTCAAACAGCACAAACAAGATGGAGAAGATAAAAGCATCATGATGTTGACATCAAAGTCAGATGAGAAATAAGAGACTAAGATGGATGTTGTATTGCTGTATAGCAGCTGGCAGGTAGTTCAGATGCTGATTCACGAAAAAGCACAGTAATTTCCCGAAGCCCTGGTGCCTACCATCCCCTGCAGCCTTGTTCGTAGCATCAGCAACTTGCTTCACCAGATTCGCCCCAACATTCTTCGCGCTATCCTCGAACTCCACGCTCTTGGCAACAGTGACCCCATCCTTCGTGACCTTGGGACCTTTACGGAACCCCTCGATGATCACAGTGCGCCCCTGCAACACAAGCAATCAGCCCACTCAATCGAATGCGAAAGCCCAGCGGTTCCACTAGATCCACGCCGGTCGCCGCTGCATCATGCCCCGCCCCCGACCAACGCAAAGCTTCCCAGAGGCAAAGCAGGGAGCGCGAACCTTGGGGCCCATGGTGACCTTGACGGCGTCGGCGAGGTCGTTGACGCCCTGCAGCATGGTGGCGCGGGCGCCAACGCCGAAGGACACCTCCTTCGCCGTGGCCGCATACCCCCGCGCCAACAGACGCGGCGGCTCCCCGCCCGAGCCCCGCGCGAGCTGCCTCCGCAGCGCTGAGGAGGACCTCGAGATGGCCGCCGCCGCCCGGTACATGGTCGCGCGAGTGTGCCTGGCTGCCTGCGGCTGCTCGTGTGCGCACTCAAATTGCTTTTGCCGCCGGGTCGGGAGGAGGGTTTTAGATGAACAGGGGTTTGGGGTCCCGGAAGCTTCGTCTTCGGCTCCACCGCGAGATCCACGCTTCGGGCACCGCTTGGTTCCAGAGATTTCATTTTGGGTCTCGCTTCATGTTCGTTTCAAAATTTGATTTGACACTACGCGAATTCTTTCAGTTTAGGACTTTGTCTCTATTTTCTTCAACCTTTTGTTTCCTTTTTTATGATCCATCCAAGTAAAATGGGTATGAGTTATTCATACCTCTTCTACATGTATTCAGTTTTATACAAATGAAATATTCTAACTCATCTTATCTTACATGATGACATGGACGTGGAGAGGCTTGTGATGTTATCGGTCGAAAGGCTCATACAGGAGCCTCCAATCCCACAAACTAGGAGCTTGCAATTTGCTAGTAGTATCTACCATCGTGACTTTTGCATGACTTATATACAATAAATTCCACTCTCTTCCTCTCAAATTATAAGACGTTTCAATTTTTTATATATATTGTTTACTACGTGAAAAATGGTTCGTAGCAACGGAACAAAATTTTTTTAGGAACGGCTGGTGATAGAGCCGCCACTACAGTAGCGTGCTCAGGAGCCCAGACACCAGCCCCTTTACAAATGGAACAGCAGGAACGGCTGGTGATACGAGCCGCCCCTACAAATAGGTCTGATTTATAGGGGCGGCTCACTCATCAGCCGCCCCCGATGTTTCTATTTGTAGGGACGGCTCAATCACCAACCGTCCCTACAAATAACTCTGGCTATATATTATATGCACAGTCGAAAAATATCTTCTCTTCTCTTTCCCTCCCCTCTCTCTCTCTCCTCTACGCTCTCTCCCCCTCCCGACGCGAGCAGCGCCCAGGGCGACGGCGGCTGGCGCGAGCGGGCCAGCAGACGTCGCAGCCGCCCTCCTCTTCCTCCACGCCTCTCTCCCCTCACGCCCCCTCCCCCCTTGCGCTGCAAGGGCGCGGCGACGGCGGCCCCAGCCAAGTCGCCGGTGCAGCGGATGGTGGGTGGCCGCCCCTGGCTGCGGGGGCCCCAACTGCTGCCGTCCCCGGGCACGGCGCCTACCGGTGGTCGTCGGCTCGGTTGCCCCCGATACGACATCTCGTCTGCTCCATGAAACCCTAGGTGCCTGTCTCTTCCTCTGCCTCTCCCTCTGTCTCGATCTCTCTCTCTGGATGTGCCTGTCTCTTTGTCTGCTCCATGAAGCTCCTCAAGGAGGCGAAGAAGTTGTGGTTGGCCTCCTCCTCTTCTCCGTCGGCTCAGACTCAGATATCTGCTTGCGGCGATGGCGTCGTTCTCGGAGGCTCCCCCCGGGAACCCCAAGGCGGGCGAGAAGATCTTCAAGACCAAGTGCGCGCAGTGCCACACGGTCGAGAAGGGCGCTGGCCACAAGCAAGGTGAGCGACCCCCCCCCCTCTCTGCCGCGGCCTTAGCGGATCCCGGATCAGATCTGAGCTCAGGACCGTGCATTGTATTACTCATATATTTCCAATAAACTTATATACCTCTTCACTGTTTGGTTTTGCAGATGTACTTTGATAAAATAGCTGAGCTTACTATGAGTAGATCTGATACATCCCTTTTTAAAGAAGTTTTAGTGAGCTTGGCAAAAGATTCTGGTCTTCATCCTTTGGTTTCTTACTTTTCCTACTTCATTGCAGACGAGGTTTTACAGTTGCTTCTTGCTTTTGGTGTTATTTTTTTGAGATGGCATTAAGTGATCTTCCTGTTTTATTTGCTCTAATGAGAGTAGTCCAAAGTCTTCTCCGTAATCCACATATTCATATTGAACCTTATGTAAGTGGTAAACCATAAAGTTTTGATAGTTCATGTGTGTGACTTATTTTTTTAGTCATTTTGTATATTCTTCTCATCATATTAGTCCTAAATTAGCAATGATTATCTTGATTTGTAGTTGCACCGGCTGATGCCATCAATGATCACTTGCATTGTTGCAAAAAGGCTAGGGCATAGGCTCTCAGATAACCACTGGGAACTTAGAGACTTCTCTGCCAATTTAGTTTCCTCGGTATGTCAGAGGTGAGTGATATGTGAAGGGTGTCAGTAGGTCCTTTATATAATTATCAAAATTCAATTCAGTTACATTTATGATTTCAACTCCTTGATTCCCATATCTCTATATAGGAATCCGGCTTCCAAAAGATGGGCAGCCGATCGGGCCACGTCGCCCGACCACCCGTCAACCGTTCGATCGGGCGGGCTCGCCATGTGGACCGTCAGATTTTGGATCGGATCGGGTCTCCGCCTGTTCCATCGTGCTCCCGCATCGGGAATCTTCTCGGCGCGTCGGCCCGTAGGCTCCCGTGGCGTCGATGAGCAGAGCTGCAGCGCGGGCCAACGGCGCGGGCATGGTCCACCGGCGAGGCGGCCGAGCTCACCGGCGAGACGGCGCAGGCGAGCCGAACGCGACCTTGCCCGCCCGGCGCTCCCGTCCTCGCGCCGCCGCACTGGATGTAGGGCCACCACCCTCCTGCACGGCCTGCACCGCCGCCGGTACTTCCGTCCGCCTGCCTTACCCTCCTCTTCCCCTGCTGTCCCCGTGCGGCAGCTCTTCCGTGCCCGTATTGTGGCATCCTGCGCCCGCCGCTCGTAGCCATCGAGTGGAGGTGGATCGGAGCCCGCCGCTCCGCTTCCTCATAGCCGTGACCACGGAGACAGAGGCGAGCTCAATGTTGAGCCCAAATGCCCAATAGCCATGGTGGAGTAGAGCAGGAGGCACGAGGCCAATAGCGCTCGCGCGTAGATACACAATAGCCGTCTTCTTTCCGATGGCATCGGCAAATGCGTCCGCATGATCCCCACCGAGACCATAGTATATTCGACCAGCGGCGCAGCAGGTGGCCGTGGCCTCGCAGGATTGGTGGCCGCCGAGCAATGCGACGTTCAGCAATGTTGCGCCGGTGCAAGGTGGAAGATGAGATGGAGCTGCTGGCGCTGGCTACGGTTCTCTGTTCTCTCACCAGGCCGGCCTAGGTCCACCTTTGATTCTGCCGCCCGACCAGGCATATTGATGTCCCCGTTGCATCTAATTAATTGTTGGCCTCAATCAAATTTGTTTCTGAATTCCGAAGAGAGAATCAAGCAAACAAGGAAATATGTTTATTGCGCTTATACCAGTATGAATTTCTCAGATTTTTCCTTTACATATCTGCCCATCTCTGTTTTCTCAGCAACTTGTTTGGTTCATCTGCAAAATCCGTTGCTGAAGGAGCTCTGAAATCGATAGTGCCACTGCCCCATCCCTGCTCAAGCTACACTTACAATACAATGCTGTGTGCTATTGTTTATACTTAAATAATATCAATTATTTGCTCAGTTTCAATGACTGCCCCTAACATTGTTCTTATTTCTAATCATCTTACTACATGTTGTGTTGTGAAAGTAAATATTTCTCTCACACATAAACTGCTAAGTTAAACACACGGGCCTAGCAACTCTGACACAGTTATGGGTTGATGCATCATGCATGTACCTTCACTTGATAGCTCAAGAACTCGAGAAGAATCAGATGATATTTTTCATACTAATGACAGGCTCGCTATCTATACTAAAACCACCACAACAACTATATTCACAATGTTTGTAGCCCTATTGCTAGCCATGTTCACAACGTTTCTAGCTCAAAAATCTATTCCCCTTCTGTTGCCTTGCCTGTATATACTGTAACCTACTACATTCACAATGTTCCAAGCCCTGTTGCTATATGAATGGGATTAAGATATAAGGCGAAATGCAAGGGAATGTATGAATTACATTGGCTTTGACTACTCCATGGATGTCTGTTGGCTGATTGGCCATGAAATGAATTACATGGATCTTTTTGTACAGTTAATTAACAAGTCATTAACATGGTTATTTTTCTTAAGAATGTTGCTAACATACAAAGGTAGCTATGCTGCAATTGACCTCCAAGTTTCTCTTTTTATTATCTCTGGTTCTGTGATGATCTTCTATGTCAGATGTACTTCTGTAGTCATCTTTTAAATGCATTAGTCATTACAGAATATGTAAAAACCCAGCCACTTTACAAATTTTCATGATATTGGTTTACAACATAGCTTTTGGCCCTCTTACAAAACAGTACTAATCTCTGTAAACTCAACCATCTAGCATATATATATGCAGTTCTTTACATGTGCACTAACTTACAAGCTGACATCAAAGTTGCTCTAGGACCTTTTAATACCAGGATGAAATAATTGGAGAAAGCAATCTAGGCAGCTAACCCTGTCCTCTATTCAAGCTTTAAGTACAATATAGTCTCACAATTGCGGAGCAAGAGATGAGAGTGCATATTTTGCTTCACAGTAAAAATTTCTTTTCGGCATTCTCGGTGATCCCTGGCTGGCCAGTGGAGCCGTGGACAGGCTCTTGGCGGAGTCGTCGCAGCGCGCCCGTGGCCTTCAGCGCCAGCGCCCAGCGGGCCTGGGCCACGTCGCCGCCCAGCGCTGGGGCGTGTGTCCGGCCCGACATGGCCGGCACCTGGGCCATCGCACCACCCGGCAGGGTCCAGGCCTTCCTCATGCGAGATGGAGAGCGCCATTAGGTCTGGGCCAATGCCACCAACCAGGAGATCGACCACGCGCTCGTAGGTGAAGCCCTGCCCTGGATCATTGTTTTCACCTTCATTCACACGCCCTGATGAGTCTTTTTGTGCACTAGGGCCTGGAAGAACGCGTCATGACCAAATTGTTCGACAGCATGTTTGGGACCTCCACTGAGGATGCCGTTACCGCCATGGAGATCTTGGAGAAGATTGTACTCTTGCAACAATTTGTTAAGCCCCATCACTTGGATATACCCAAGGTCCTGCAAAAGGAGGCATCATGGCTAGTAATTCATTCTGAGCTTCAAACATTTACAACGCAATTTCAGTTGTCATAAGTTGTAAGGATGGGAGTAATCAATGTATGCCACATCAATATATGTTTGATTGAAATGAAGCTCCATACTTTGATACATTTGCTAGCTTCAATATTGAAAGAAAAGGTGTCAACTATCAAGTACTCAGCTCTATTTTTTCTGTTATTATCAATTATGTTGTCATTATACTGCATATCCAAGAGTTGCTGGTTTTAATCATGTAATATCCAATTTTTTAAATTATCCAAAATTCCCATAAAAGAAATCATTCCAGTGATACATCCAAAGCTCATTGTAACTATGACCATTTTTTTTCTGCACATGACACTCTAGCTTGCAGTGAAAGAGTTGCAGACGATTAATACCTTCAAAGCACAACACGAGACGCCTCTATACATCATGAGCTGTTGTCAAGTAATCAATAACTTGCTTCTCAGCATATCAATGTCAAACGATCGAACATTATCTGGGGCTGTTAAATTCCTTCCTATTCTTATCTATATTACTATCAAGGCAAGGGCAATCCTCAGCTGCACTCAAATCTGAAGAATTATCTGACAAACCTCATTTCACCAAAGATGTTTATAATAGATGTCAACTCTCGCTCACTATCGATGGAGTAATCGAGTTTCAAAAACATAAGAAATCGGCAAGACTAGCTACTCAAATATCTGTTGCTAGCCCAAGTACCTCACACCATCATATGCTTCTCAACTCCTACTTTTTGTGGAATTACATGTACTTTATTAATTTGCAGAGATGCTTTCCATCAGTCTTAAAAAGGTTATCATCATGTAAAGTACGTAACAGGCTAAGAGCCCAAGCAGTGAGTTCATGTCCATTCAAAACAAATCAAAACAGAGAAAAATGAGTCATATCATTGAAAAAAACGTGTTTTACTTGACCAATTTAAATGCAGTCATATTTGGCTTTGCTCAAAGCTTTGAATTTAAACTCAAACAGCATATAATATTTGTTTTATATACTATTTCAGACATTCTCTTCCATTGCAACATCTTTGACTTTGAACTATAAGGCAGGCAAAAAAAAAATGCAAATCTACTATACCTCCATCTTTGTTCTGCTATATTTTGTGCTGATTGCTAAAGCTCTCCACATAACTTTCTCAACTCATCGACTTCTCGTAATTTGGATTTTAGCTGTGCTACTATCTCTCTCCTTCTGTAAATGATTTGGCTAATCTGTGTAGTTAATTTTTTTACTTTGTTTTAAAAGCTTCAGATCTTAATACAGTGCTAGAGTGTGAATCTTAGACAACACTGCCACTGCTGTAGTTTTGATTGCGGTGAATGTGTGGATTGTCATCTCGAAAACAATCTCTATCTTCCTTTGAAATTATGACTCAAAGGTAATGATTCTACACCTTGTATTTTTATTTCAGATTTAAATAAATATCAACTTCAGACTCCAGAGAAAAAGGACTATGTGAAAGGTATACACTAAAACATTTGCTCACGCTTATATGCTCTTTGATATATGTGACTGATTATACCTAATACTAATCAATTCTTAATTTCACAATGATGGGTGTGTCGTGCATAGTTCTTAATTGAAAAAAAGAGACTCCAGCTATTATCCTCTGCAATGGCAACGATCAACATCCGCTCCACTAATCTGTATAATTATATTATACTACTGCTATTTATTCTCCACAGAAGCTAAGTAATACTAATTGCAATATAATTATTAGCTTCGTGATGCAAGCACCACACGGGACCGCGCGGCAAGGCCGCGCTGCTTTCTAGTTATGATCTTAAAGAACAGTTCATATGAAATGTGCCCATGAAAGTGCTTTTATCTTAGTTATGCTAATATGCTATCTTTTCAACAGGTTTAAGATGAAGGTTAAGTCAATAATAGTTTGACCACTATTTCATACTCTTTCTTCCATATATATAAGATTTTACTATTTCGTGGGAGGAAGGTGTTCCAGTACGTGGTCATGGGGCTCTACACTCCGCTGGTGAGACTCGAGAGCTCCTGCTTGGCTCCTTCGATGCCATTCTGAGTTGAGTGAGCGACTGAGCGCCTTGTGTTTTGCTTGTCTGGGACCTTTTTGGATCCCCATCTAGCTGCTGGGTGATGGGCCCAGCAGTGGTTGCTGATCTAGGGAAGGCGCCGAATTAAGTGTGGCCTGGTAATCATGAAATGTGTTGCTTAGCAGTCTCGCGTATTTGTTTGGTAGGATTTCTGTACGTTTTGTTTGCTTGTTTAAGGGTGGTACATCTTAAATCGTTTGGCTGGCCTGGGCAATTCTTGTTGTGCCATCATGTGGCGTGCCTAACCCTAGAAGCAATGTCTGTTTCGTTTAGTTCAACAGCTTTGCTTCAGCCTCAATGGTTGGTTGAATTCTGGCTTGTGTCACAAGGTTAAGGACAACAGTGCATGCTTATCTGTTGTTTATCTAACACCATTGGGGAAATGTAGTTGCAGAACAAGTGGGAGCTACATGTTCGTCAGGCTCTGTGTGCCTTGTCATTTTTGTCCACATCAGCACTACTGTCTTTGGGTTGTATGCCAGAACACGTGTTTGGTTGGATTTTGTGGCTTCGTTTGCTGGAGAGTGACATGTCATAGTAGTACTTATTATACTAACATCGTCAGTTTTGGAAAGGCCTGTAACCTTCTGATACCATGTCATTACTCTGGGTGCTACCTTGTTGTGATGATGCCAACTACTGAAATACTGTTCCGTGAAATACGGCACTGAGGAAGGGATGTTTTTCTGCAGCCTATGTGAAGTTCAAGTATGTTTCTTGTAGTTATTGGCATTGAGGTATGTTTTTCTGCTCACAAATAGTCCGCTATTTTTTTGTAGGTGTTGAAGTATAGTAAGCATTGCAGAGTTTGTGACAAATGTGTTGATGGTTTTGATCATCACTGCAGGGTAGCATACTCCTTAGCAATTGTCTTATTTCCATCAGTGAGTACATAATAACTCCCCTGTTTTCCTCAATCTCAACAGTGGCTCAACAATTGTATTGGAAGACGAAACTATAGGAGGTTTTTTATTCTAATGTCAAGTGCCCTTATCTTGGTAAGCTTACACTCTCCTAGTCCTATCCATCTCTGATAGATTGTACTGATAAAGATGCTACAAAATACTTCTACCATTGTGTCATTATGTAGAGCATGTTCCCAATATCGGCTAGATTCTAGAATCAGTAATCTATATGCATTGGTCACCATTATTGTGGGGAGCATTTTATTCCTGGTCCTTTTCATCCTAGTTGACCATTGACAGGTCTGCATGGTTTGTGCAATTTGGCCCAGCTTATCCTACAATCAGCAATTGGAGTATCGGTGCTAGTGCTATGCTTTGTTGAGCGAAAGGAATTCTCAATGCAAATTGTTTCAAAGCTTGGAAGCAGCTTCTCTGTAGTGCCTTTTGTTATTGTGGTGGTATGTACTGTCATCCTACTTCTTTCATATCTACTGAATGGTTCAAAGATTATTGAATTGATCATCATGTAAGCTATAGGTTTGCTGTACAAGTACATAAACCCTGACAAAATCTTTATACTACTGGACAGCTCGAACTCCTGTCTTTCTTCATGATCGAGCTGAGTCTTTGTCGAATACGAGATGCTCCAGCTCTGCCCGTCTATGCTAGCAGCTGCTGCCATCTACACAGCTCAATGCATCCACCTGACACAAGGCAATAGCACAACCGGCAAGCAAAATCGATAGCCTAGATGTTGTCAAGGTT
The DNA here is from genome assembly GCA_904845875.1 of Miscanthus lutarioriparius. Taxonomy (NCBI): domain Eukaryota; kingdom Viridiplantae; phylum Streptophyta; class Magnoliopsida; order Poales; family Poaceae; genus Miscanthus; species Miscanthus lutarioriparius. The sequence continues at coordinate 10,083,634 of CAJGYO010000016.1, read as the reverse complement.
GTCTGAGCATATAATGATGTATGATGTACTGTCATACTATGTGATTTTATACTATTATTTAATCACTACTGTTATATTTTTTAATGCCCACAGAGGAGTACTCCCTCTGTCCCGCTATAAGTATTGTTGTGGCAGCGCATTTGAATGTCTGCATTCACAGCATGTCCCATGTACGTGGACACACCAAATGTGGAATGTCCAGGTTCACGAAATCTTTGTTGTACTTGCTACGAAGCTAAAACAACACAATTAAATAGAAAGAGGGAGTACAGGTTACTGCTAAAAGAAATTTACAGCCACGTTACTATTCACCAAGGCATGGAGATGATATTTCGCTGTTCATCGATATGAAAGTTTATTTTGGGATCTGGAGTATGATTTTTATATTCTTTATTTAAAAATCTTTGTCCTCGTATTATTTAATCAATACCAAAAAGCATAATTTAACATCATATTAGTTTTCTACGCCTTAGGTACCAACCAACATTTTTTTTACTTACCTGGCTGGACATATGCAATATTTATTTGCTGGGACAGATACCTAGGCGTCCAACCAAACACGCCCTACCTCCTGCCAAAACCTACATGTTGGAGGCAACAACCTTCGCAAGCCTTGTCCAACAAGCATTGCCAAACACTTTTAAACATGTCATTTCGCAGGGAAGTGCAAGCTGCGTGCCCCAAAGGCGTCCAAGAAACCTTTTGCTCGAGACGCAGGAAATGGAGCGAAGCCTAGAAGACTCGAGTGAAAGGCGCTAGCTGCGAGATTATAGGCGAAGGTCATGGGAGATAGAACTCGCGTGAAGCATCGGAGGGCCCACTTTTTTAGGGATAGGAGGGCCCACTTAGCGAGAGGTCGTGCGGAGGGGGTTCACTTCTAGGCGATCAAACCTGACTTGGACTCGGTTGTAGCGAAATAGACCATGATGCCCCTAGTAACATAGGAATATTCTAGGTACCCAAGGTTAGTAAGGGGTATTATGGTCTACCTGTTGTAAAAAAAAGGTATAAATAGTGCCCCCGACGAATAAAGAGAATGATTCTCTGATTATTTATCCTTGCAATGAGCACTTACCTTGCTCGCCTATTTACCCTATATCGAGGAGATGGGTTATTTATCCTTGTACCATGGCACTTGCCCTGCCCTTGTTGGTCTTTCCTTGCACGTACTTACTCCAAGTAATCCACTCCTAAGAAGAATGTGCAAGAGTTTGCATACACGCACAACTCCAAGCATATTTCTAAACTCCTGATATCGACTTTGAAAAATTTCAAACTTACAGTTTATAATATTAGTTCATCTTTCGGAGTTTGAACATCCTCTTCAAGACTAATGATTCTTTTCTCTTGCTTAATTTCTCTTTTAATACACCTATCTGATAATAAACCATGATTACTGAAGCATTCATCTGGGAGCCTTACGAGTGACGTACATATGAATATATGATCTTGTCTATTGTGTCTCCTCTACTCGTATGATTCTACCTGTTACAATTCATAAGTAACAAGATCATGAAAAGGCCTCAAATCTAAGAAAAATAAGAAAACTTTGGCATGGACACCTACCACTTTTTAGAAATTGTCAATAGTAGAGAGAATAAAAAAGACACAAAATACAATCATCTCCATAATTTTCTAGAGTACCAACTCCCAAGCACACATGTTGCACCGACTAATGATGAGATCTGAATATAAGAGGTGGTGGTATACAACTCGCACCTTCCACTGGGTCCTGCTCAGATTTGATTTTGGGGTGCCTCGCTCGACGAGAGATCCCAATATGTTTGTGCTGAGACAGAGATTAGAGAATAGACGAGCGAGCGATCCATCCCATCTGAGATCTGTCAGTCAAATCTTTACTCTCAGTGCACACAGCTGCCGGATGACCAGGATCGATGAGGATGGTCTTTGACTCTTTGTCACAAAGGGAAGCAGAGATGCAGAGGAACGACGGGAGTAGCTTTCAACATCCTCGGGCCTCGGCGGCTGCAGACGTTTCTTTTTAACAAAAGTTATGCTAAGTGTTAACCGAGTCGCATTACACTACATTCTTCTCGATTTAGTAACCAGCGCACTAGCAGCTAGCGTCCAGCTAAATTGGAGTATAGGACAGACCAACAAATAAACATTTCGCTGATGGCGTGAAAAGGCAGAGAAAATATCTACAAAGTTAAAAGCCCTATTTTAGTTTTGGATAATTAATGAAACCTATATACTAACCTTGCAATCTAAGTGATGTGTGAGATAGATTGGTACACCTAAGTTGTGGAGAATGATGGCACTCAAGTGATGGTGATGATCATATGAAATGAAGAGATGGCCACATGTGATGATGATCAAGTGCTCAAACTTGGAAAAGAAGAAAAGAGAAAAACAAAACTCTATGGAGATCAAGGCAAAGGTATAAGTAGAGATTTTATTTTGGTGATCAAGACACTATAAAGAGTGTGATCACATTTATGATAGATGGCCGTACTATTAAAAGGGGATCTCTACTAGACAATTCGGTATCTAGTGTCATTAGGTGTTGGACTTCATGCATTGCATTTAGGCCTAGTGCGCAATCGTAGAGCAAGCGAAAATATTTATTGAAAATGTTTTTTGAGAAATGCTAACTTGGCTCTAACATGTCTTGAGAAAACACTTTGAGAATTAGCATCGCTTGCGAAAAGTTGCTCGAGTTGCCGTGGTTCGAAACGTGACAAAGTTTACAACTTGGAGAGCAAGTGGTGGTGCCTAGGTGGCACCGCCACCTCCTGTCCAGTGCACCGCCACCCCTAGGGCAGTGCCCAGCTGGACTGGTTTGGAGCAGCGAGCAGTGGGGTGGTCACCGGACGTGACTGTGTTCACCGACCCAGGCACGACGGTGCACCGTCGGGGATTGTCCGGTGCCACCACCCTATTTATCTGGAGACCAGCGAAAACCTGAGTTGGGCCGAGGGGGCACCGCCCTGGTCACCACCTGTGGAGGGTATAACCCTCGTCGTCAGCTAAGCTAGGGATTCCTCGGCGTTTAGATTCTCCGTGCAAGCGTCGTCAGCTAAGCTGGGGACTCTTCGACGTTCAGATTCTTCGTGCAAGCGTCGTCAGCTAAGCTAGGGATCCCTCGTGAAAATGCATCTAGCCCTTTAGTGGGTTTTGGATGATTGAATGACAACGTAATTAAAGGTCTAATCCGTTTGCTAAGTGTGAATAGGTAATAGGTTATCTCACAGGTACTTAATGAAAAGCCAAAATGATGTGTTATTGTATAAACAATTTAGTTCAAGCACAAGACAACAATGCAAATGGAATTCATGCAAAGGCTCATTTATTGTGGGATCTCCACGTACTATGTGAAAGCCAACTAGTAAAAATTAATTAATGAGACATAAGGGATTTCATATGGAATGGTCTCATATTTGAAGCTTGCTAACTTGAAATAAAAAAGGTAACAATATAAATGAATAGATGATTCAACACAAGATGTGACTTGATGGCTTGAGATGGTGAAGATAGCAAGGAAAGGCTTCGAGGTACTAAGCAAGGGTGAAGGGCAAGCGACGGCTTGGCAGCCGAAGAACCTAGCTAGGGTGAAGAAGAAAGTACTTGCATTTAGTTGAGATACTAATCAAGCTAAGATGGTCATATTGATGTGGAGGATCAAATCTATAATGGAGTATTTGATGGAAGTGACTTGATACATTTGGGATTATTCAAATTTGATGAATGGAATCAAGTCATGTGCTCAAGATGGCTATGCTCAAGTGAAAAGATCAATATCAACATGTTGGCACCCTCACTTGATGAAGATTGAAATACACGGCTTCGGTTCAAAAAAAAGATCAACTCAAAAGGTTTAAATCCGTTATACTTTTAAATTTGAGTTAATAAGAATGCCGTACTATTAAGAGGGATGCATCATGTTGATAGATAATGTTTCATAAGTGCTCAAGCCAACCCATGTGAGATTTGAGTGTTTGAGAGACAAAAGAGCTAACTGATTTGTTGCTAGTCTGGCTATACCGGATGTGTCCGGTATTTGCCCAGTAACTATAAAATTGTTGTTCTCGGGTTGATTCGTCGGGAGTTCCGACGGTCGGAAGTTCCGGCAATGGTCGGGAGTTCCGACGACTCGCAATTTAAATAATTTGGAGAATTCATTGTGGTGGTCATACCGGACGTGTCCGGTATTATGGATGACCAGAGGCCAACGACAGTTTTTAAATGTACTGAGTGTCGGGAGTTCCGACATGTGTCGGGAGTTCTGACACCTCAAATACTCAAACTCGGTTGCAATGGTTTTCAAATATACTGAGGGTCAGGAGTTCCGACGTGTGTCGGGAGTTCCGACGGTCGGAAGTTCTGACATTCATCGGGAGTTCCGACGCCTCACAAATTCACTGTAACTTAGTTACCGTTGGTGCAGTGTAAGTCATACCAGACGTGTCCGGTATTGCAACGGCTATACAACGGCTAGTTTTTCCAAGGAGGCTATAAATACCCCCAAGCCTCCATCTTTGGAGGCTGCTGATTCTGCTGATACACACACACATTTTTGAGCCTTGCCAACTCTCCCAACCCTCTCTTAGTGAGTGATTGATCAAACTTGCCAAATCAAATTGCAGGTTGAGTGAAATTCAAAAAGAGAGCAATCCAATCACTTGAGTACTTGTGCATATTGTCTATCTCGTGATTTGCATTTGTTACTCTTGGACTCTTCGGTCCTAGACGGTTAGGCATCGCCGGAGAGCACCCGAGAGATTGTGGTGTGCCTCGGAAAGTTTGTAACCGTCGATTCCGCCGCCTCGGAATCAATTAGTGGAAGGACGAAAAGGAGTTGGAAAAGACTCTGGCTAGAGTGACCTTCGTGGTACCCTCTAGGGATGACCTTCGCTGGGTCGTCCGCAGCCCCCTCAACGGAGAGTAGGACTCGAACGAGTCTGAACTTTGGTAAAACAAATATCGTGTCTCAATTCGCATTTCATTTGATATTTGTGTTGCTCCAGCTCTTGTGCAGGTTCTCTATGTATATTGATATCTCTAGTAGGTACCTGCAATTTGGTTTGAAGATAGAAATTGAAAGGAGCAAGTTCGAGGCTGTTCTGCAGAAACCGTGCATACCAGACACGTTCGGTATTCATACCGGACACGTCCCGTATTAGAGCTCTGTGCTGAAAATATTCATTCGCAGTTCTAACTTTGTGTTGCAGGGTTGTAGCTTCTAGATATATTCTTTTGTACCTTGTATACTAGGTGGCTAACTTGTGAGGGATGGTACTACTCTTTATTTGGAGTTTCAATTTTGGAAACTCCCTTTACTATTCGTTTCCGCATTTAAAGGTGTTAATTTTCAGAAACGCCTATTCACCCCACCTCTAGGCGGCATCATAGGTCCTTTCACCTCGGCGTTCGGATTCTTTGTGGAAGAGTTGCCAGCTAAGCTGAGGACCATAGTTTTTAAGGCGTCGCCTAGGCGACGACTAGTCATCCGGGCGGATTTTCAAGCGCGGTGTTGCTGTCGCCACACCGTCCCGGCATATGGCGTCGCCTTGCGGTCGAAGGCATCACCTAGTCGTCCTTCTCGCTGAGGCGAGCGCCACGCAGAGCGTAAAAACCACAGGAAAGAGCGCGGCGCCAAGGCCGAGCGGGGGAAAAAACGACGTGACGCCTCGCGGAAAGCAAAGCAAGCAGCCACGCCTACACCTCCCGCCAAAGCTCCCAATCCCCATCATGTCTGAGAGAGCGAGAGAGGAGAGGGAAAGGAAGGAGAGAGGAAGAGAGGAGAGGGCGGCGGCGCACCTCAAATTTGGCGATGGCGGCGGTGCAGGCGACTGCCCCGCGTAAGTCCGTCCCAGCCGCGCGAGGCCGCCCGTCCGCGACGACTGCTCCCATTGCTTTGAGGCCACTGATCCTATCCAGCGTGGCTCTGCTCCATTCTTCTGCGACTCACCCTTTACTCTCGAGGGCCGTCTATCCTGTCCGCTGCTTTGCTTTGCTCATTCTTTGCGACTCTGCTTATTTCTTGAGGCCGCCCGTCCCGTCCGCGTGGCTCTGCTCACGCTTCTGCTGCTTCTGCTTGCTTCTTTGAGGCCGCCTGTCCCTCGTCAAGTGGCTCTGCTCCATTCCGGCCTGACTCGCCGAGGCCGCCCGTCCCTGCTTCAAGGCGAGGCCACTCGTCGCTTCTGCTATGCTCTGCTCCGTGACTCTGCTATGCTTAATATGTAAGTTCAGCTTGTGTTTTATATACCTCATCTGCTTAATATGTAGCAAGGAGGCAACTCCGCCTGATGTCAGGCCTTCTGTTTCTGTGAGAACTGAGAACCCTCTTTGCATTTGAGTTGGAACATGGCACACCATTTTCTTGGTATAGCTCCTCATCCTTGGCCCTCCTTTTGCACAGAGTAGAAAAGCGATTCTTCACTGCATTGTCAGCTTTGTTGTAGCCAAACCCAAAAATACATAAGCCATAAACCTTAGTTCACAAATCTCATTTTTATCCTTTTTTCAAATTGCAATAAACAACAATCCAATAAGAAAAACACACCTTCCAGAGACAACTTTTGTAATTTCAGTCCACTTGTTTCCAAGAACTTTTTGAGCCTGCATAACAGTGACAAGCTGATAAGAATATACAGTTGGACAGTTTAGAAGCTTACAGCAAGAACAAACAATTTTGAAGATACAAGTGCAGACTACAGACAAACTAAAGGATTAGAACTGATACCACACAACTGCAATGCATGTCTGAACTTTGCTACATAGTTGGAATGGATAGCTCACAGGCTCATAGATGAAACCATATGTAGAGTTTGCTAGTATTTTTTTATCTGTTGTCTGCTAGTATTTTTTTTGAGACTTGCCATTGCCAACTTGCTAATTTTTTTTTCTAATGCTAGAATGGCAATCATTAGTCCACCTTCTGTCAACAATGAGAACTATGATCCTAAGGTAGACAAAGCAAGAAACGCCAACTCAAATGATCCAGGCTGGAAGTATGGATATTGGGCAAACCTTTAGAAGCCAGATAAGGTGACATGTACTCTTTGCGACACTGAGGTTTCTGGAGGGATAAAAAGGTTGAAGCAGCATCTGGCAGGTGGATATGGAGATGCAAAAATGTGTCCTAAGACCACCACTGCCATTAGGAAGGAGATGAGAGATTACTTGGAATCCAATAAGAGGAGGAGGCCATTGTTCAACGAAGAGGATGATGAGTCACCCGAGAAACCAGCAGATGTGGTGGTGGTAGATGCAAGATGTGACCCAAAGAGCTAGAGTCGAATCTGTTCAAGTCAAGACATGCACCCTGCAGAATCCCAAGCTTCTAAGGTGCAAACCAAGTTCGTGGACTGCAGCTAAACAAAGGCATGCAAATTATTTATTCAAGGCTACTGCAGCAAGCAATACAAAGGCAAAGCCGAAGGTTAACAAGTCAATTGTTGAGATGCTTCGGAAAACACCTGAAGAACTTGTTGATGAAAGGCGTAAAGGATGTTCTCAGCCAACAATTCCAGCCAAGATAAGGACCAAAGAGGAGAAGCACTATGTGGATCAAATGGGCCTTGTGGTTCTATGAGTGTGGTGTGCCATTTAATGCAAAGAAGAAGATGTTTGAGATTGCAGCTTGAGGCAATCTGCACAATTTGGTTCAGGTTACAAGCCTCCTACTCCCTATATGTTAGGTGAACCATTGCTTAAGGATGCTGTGAAATTGACCAGTTCTATGAGGGAGGAACATGAGCAGTGCTCTGGAAGATGTATGGTTGCACACTTATGTCGGACGGTTTGGATAAGAGAGAGGCCGCCATTTGATCAACTTCCTTGTGAACAAACCCTGCAGAGGACTTATTTCTTGAGTCTGTTGATGCATCAAGTGAGGTACATGATGCATTTATGCTTGCTGATTTATTGGAGGCAAAGATTGAGGAGATTGGGGAAGACAAGGTGGTTCAAGTTATCACCGATAATGGGGCTAATTACAAGGCAAATGTAGAATTCTAATGGAAAGGATTTCTCTGTTGTATTGGAGCCCATGTCTTTGCTAATCGCTTGGATCTTATGTTTGGAAGAGATAGGGAACTTGAAGGAATTTAAGAAGCCCATTGCAAGAGCCAAACGTGTCACAACTTTCATCTATAGGCATGGGAGAATTCTTAGTTTGATGAGAGAAAAGACAGGGGCTGATCTTGTGAGACCTGCAGCCACTCGATTTGCCACCTCTTTCCTCACTTTAAAAAGTTTGCACAAGCACAGAGATGCTTTGAAGGCTTTATTTGTTAGTGAAGAATGGTTGGGGAACAAATTGGCAAAAAGCTGCAATGGTCAAGAAGTGCACAACATTGTGCTCTCTATGGAATTTTGGAATTCAGTTGAAGATTGCCTTAGAGCTTCAGCACCTCTGCTTATTGTTCTTAGGGTGGTTGATGGTGATGAGAGGCCTGCAATGCCAGAGGTTGCAGCACTAATGAATCATGCAAAAGAGAAGATCAAGCTCAGCTTTGCTACTGAAAACAAGAAAACCTTACTCAAGAATATCATTAAGATCATTGAGAAGCGTTGGGTCACACAAATGGACCATCCTTTGTATGGGGCTGCACCAGTATTTGAACCGTGAAGACCGCATTCTCTCATACAAGCTAATGATGATGCAAATCATTGGGCGCTTAAGAGGTCATTTTCTTGATGTGCTTGGAAGAATGGTGGAGGATGAAGAAATTAGAAGCAAGATTGATGCTCAATCCTTGGACTATGAAGGCCTTAGAGGAGATGCATTCTCAAACAAAATGGCCAAGCAAAACCTATAGAATTTGAACCCTCAGACGCGTCTTTTTTTTTCTTATAATTTCAAAGCAAGTTTTAGTATGTGCAATTTAATTCCAGCAAGTAGCCAAGTATATTTCATCTCAAAATGCTAATATATGTTTGTATTTGGCAATATAGTTGATTGGTGGCGTTCATATGGTGGTCGTGCTATTGAGCTTCAAAGGTTTGCTAGATGCATTGTTAGTCTTTGTGCTTCATCCTCTGGTTGTGAGAGAAACTGGAGTATATTTGAGTTTGTGAGTATTGCCAACTTCACTAGTCACTGTTTTCTTCTAATTGATTTGTGCTCAGCTAGCCAATTAATGACACATTTATTTGTTGTTTTCCCATTCTTCTTTTGTAGATGCATACAAAGAAAAGAAATAGGTTGTTGCATAAGCGATTAAATGACATTGTGTTTGTTTCCTACAACCGGAAGATGAAGACCAGGTTTCAGTTAAGGCGTGAGAAAAAAGGGAAAAATTTTAATCCTTTGGTCATTGAGGAGTTTGATTGGGACAATGAGTGGGCTGACTCCTCCTATGTTCATCCTCAAGGTGCCCGTGGATGTGACAATGGTGACAATGGTAATGGCCTTACATGGGAACTTGTGGATGAAGCTGTTGGTGCATCAAGCTCGCTGTGAGGCCGCAATCTTCCAAGGAATGCCAGCAGCAAGCGTGCAAGAAATGGACAGTCAAGGTTGGCTGAACTTGAAGAAGACTTAGGTTTGGCCAATGAAGAAGAGGAAGAGGAAGATCCACATGACGATGCTGATGTGAGTGATTGTGAGCAGGATCCCAATGGCTCCAACGGTGGCGGCGAAAACATGGAGGGTCCAAACATCCTTGATGAGTTTGATGATGGATATTGAATGTTGAGAGTTGGCTGCTAGCAGCATATGGCTAGCAGATTTCAGATCTGCACTAGTTATATTTGTGAACTGCTTGTAATGTGGCTAACTATGCCACTAAGACTCTTATCTATATTTCTGGAATGTTTGTAATGTGGCTACTGATGTAATGATGACATATTGATATTTGCTTGTGTCTTTTGTTGCTAAATTTCCTTGCTGTTGCTAAATTCCTTATTGTATATGCAGCTTGCTGTTTGGGAGAAGAAAAGAGAGTTCAGAACTTCAGATCATCAAAAGGTATTTCACTATCCATATTTAATCTGATTACAAAGTATTTATGTTACATAATTATATTAATGAGTCACACATGTTGAAACTTGTTAGGGGTTGTATGGCACATGGAAGAAGGCAACTGGAAACAGGAGGATCACTGCTACATGAGCTCCAGAATTGGCAGCAAAAAGGTATGTATAAGTGTATGTTTGTGCTGTCCTATGGAAGGTTAGAGTATGTGTATGGCGTCGCCTTGCCCAGCGCCTAACTCGCCTAGGCGTCTAGAAGGGGGTCGATCGCCGCACCTCGCCTTACCGCCTTAAAAACTATGCTGAGGACTTACTTGGTGGTCAGATTTTGCTACATCTCATCGGTGTGCTATCAAGTTGCTCCATGTTGTTCGGATCAAGGTGCTGATCTTGGGCAGCACGTCTAGGCCCATGATAAGTACATGGCAGATGATGTTGGTAAGCTTTGATTAAAATTCTTTGACCCTGCTACAAGATTTATTTTTTCATCTTCTAGCAGGCTCGGGGACTACAACGTGTACACTACATCTTGCGGTGCATGTCCTAATTTTTTTTGTTAATGGTTTTTAGCTAAGCTAGGGACTGGCTATGATCGGCTAGCATATGGAGTCTTCTCTTTTTTTGACCTTGGCACTACGTGAATTATTCACCTACCACAATGATCGGGGACTAGGTGGCTACACTTCACTGGCGGTGAATATAGTGCTTTTTTCCTGATTTATCCTTCTTATTGACTAAGTCATGGATGATAATCATCCGGCCTCGTAAATAGAGTCTAAGTGGCTACACTTCTCTTGAGGGGAAGAATTTTTAAAATTAATCTTAAGCCCCATACATTCTTTTGACAAGTCTAACTTGGCTAGATCCAAGATTTGTTAACCGGTTGAACTGGTCGGCATTCATTTTCATTCATCTTATAACCATTTCGAGGGATGACCGAGCAAGCTGTTGTGGCCGATATTTCTTTCTAACCTATCATTTCGAGGTTCCATGCATCTGAATCGGAGACACCGTTTACCTATTCTTGTACACTTGCCGTTGGCATCAAAGTACATGCTGTCATGTCTATACGGCCACATACATGCGTATGTATAGGGCTAAGAGTATCTCTAAGATCCTTTTTAAATCTCTCTCTCAAAATTATTATTTGGAGAGTTATTTGCATAAAAATCGTTTTGTATATCTTTAGACTCTCTAAAAGTTTTTCTATATATTATGCACGCTCTAGAGAGTTATTCTCGTCTTCTATTTCACTACTACAGGAATGGTTTCTAGGGGCGGCTGGTGAGTCTTTGTAGAGGCGGCTCGGCCAGCCGCTCCTACCATACCGTCTCTATAAATCATGCATTTGTAGGGACGGTTCCCAGACCGTCCTTACAAATCGATTTATAGAGGTGGCTGGTGTTATCAGTCGTCTCTAAAAATTGATTTCTAGGGGGTGCCTCTACAAAATCGATTTATAGGGGCAGCTGTAGTACCATCCGCCCCTTTAATACTTGTTTGTAAGGGCGGTTCAATCTAGAACCGCCCCTACAGTATATTTTTTTGTCAAAAAAATTCAAATTTACAATTCAAATTCGACTAGAACATATATATATATATATATATATATATATATATATATACATATATAATTCAAATCTGACCAGAACATATATAATTCAAATATGACCACAAGCATAAGAGCGTTATATAAACTACCATTATAAGTCCAATTCACAAGAATATATACAATCCATCATTAAATAGACATAATTCACAAGTCTAATTCATTCCACAAGTCCAAACCGTTCCACAAGGTAAGACCAATGTCAAATTTCATACACATTGTTGTCAACGGCCTAGAGCTAACCTTTCAGTCTCACGAAGGTGTTGGTACTGAGGATTTCTACCTAAGTTAGAATCTCGGTCATGGTAGGTGCCTTTGACGTATACAATCTGGTACAATATGAAGTTGCAAAGGTCGTCGACGAGCTCTAAGATTTGGTCAACCTTGTATGGGTCTCTTTTCATTTATTTCTCTTCTTTCCACTACAAGAGAATAAGTTTCGGTTTAGTATTTCATATCATGTGTGAAGTTTTTATACTACAGGTGAAGAGGTTCAAACTTACCCTTAAAGGGTGTCTCCTATAGGCACCCGTGTTACTCATTATAAAACATACATAGTATCCACAATGTACACTCCCAGGCTTCTGCTTGGGGCACTGTGTTTTGCATATGGAAATGTTAAGTAATGCTTTTAACAGACATGTAATGGAGTACTAAAGTAAGTTACACTTACCACACATAGTATTTTTATAGCCAGCCTTTCCTTCCTTACTGGATCATGCCTTCCGTGATGTTCATTGACATAGAACCTGAATGTCTTGTTCGAATTATTTTAGCAAATACAACTTATTAGTATTCAAAAGTGAACGTTATAAGTATGTATACAAACATATAAACTAATGAGGATTGTTGATATGTATACGTCTTGAGAATCGATATGAAGTCTTTGTATGTCACCGGGTCCCTATCTATTGAATCAAAGACCCATGCCATGCTCCTCTCGACATCAACACCTATACAAATCAAGTGGTTGTTGCATGAATTTAATCATAGAATTAGATAAGCTATTTTGCATCGAATAAAATATATCGAACACAGCTTTAAGTATAGATTTGAACTTACTCGAAGTTGTATGGTAGCCATATAGTAGAGTGTTGTTGAAGATTTTTAAAAACCAGGGCAATATATGCCGAAACTTTAAGGGACTCTTGCCTTAGTTTCTTCGCACGGATGTCCTCTTTCTCCCAAGGGGTCTTTCCAGCAGCTAGCTCTTTGGCATCCAGTTTCCACTGTCTAGGGTAATTAAAATGTGTTTGTGCTATAGCTTGAGAGTCTATATACCTGGCTTTCACACTTGGCATTTGTTTTATAATGTGCACTTGCTTTCTACAAATCACGGCGTAGGTTAGTTACAACAAAATCCAAAGATTACATTCATATCATATCAGGAGGACAAGGACTTACAGGCACCACGTGCGAATTAGATTCATTTCCATTGCTCCGAGGTGAAAGCATGTCTACATGTCATTGAAGTCAAAGATAATTTTCTTGGCTGGGCTTCCAAATGTGTCGGTGAGGAAGCATGCTTGTACGAGGTCTATGCTCGTTAGGAGAACATGCTTGTACGAGGTTGTGGAACAGAGGCCTCAATGTCCGTCTCTATGGCTGTTGTCTCTGCTCTCCTTTTCTCTACTCCATCTTGTCCGACGAGATGTCGTGGACATCGACGTTGTCTTTGCTGAGTTTCAGGAGGGACCTGTATATACGACAGGTCAAAGTGTTAGCAGAGGTAACACAGCCAAAGCTTTAGCAAAATTTACAAGCTAAGGCTTTATCCCTACCTCTTCGTTTAGGTCAAAATACTTGTCTAAATCTTCCTCCGTTGGCTTCCTTCTGGCTTTACCTGGGAAAGGATCCTCGGGACTTACATATCCCTCTTCTGAGTCCTTAACATCATCATCCTCTTCTTATTTGCCTTCAGTAGCCTCTCCTGCTCTTCCTTCTGCTCCCCCTTTCTCCTCGTCACATTGCTCCTAAGTAAGCATCACTTCTAGATTCTTTTCTAACTCGTTATCGAACTGCTCTTTAGTAAGCTGGTCCTCTAGTGCTTGCTCCTCATAGGTTGGCTACTCATCATGCTTGGGGCATCGGGCTGCACTGTCTGGTGTCCATGATATTATTTTGCGCTTTGTTCTAATAGATGCAAAAAAGTATGTTTTAGGTACGTGAGAATGTATAAGAAATTAAAAAGGTCTATAAACCAAAGTAGTCCTATAAAACAACAATATATAAAAAAAACGAGTAGTAGCAGTAGTAGAGGCCTCAGAAACATGTTAATCATCATTTGATCATGAACTTGGAGTATCAAGGCATCATAACAGAGAAGAGATGAGAAGGTAATGTAGGGGCGACTGATAATGATATCAAGTTCCTCACAAGTTCTTGATCATCAGCTCATATTCTATATAATGTATGGACTTGGACAATTTCATCATCGGCAAAACAAAGGAGAGGAGAGGAGATGGGAGATTTGGTAAAAAAAAAGCAGCAGCTGCTTAGCAAACATAGAGCAGCAGCTGATGGCAAAAATAGCCAAAAAACAGCAGCATTGGTCTCATTATTAGCAGAAAATCGATAAACTAGTGACCATATATATTACTGACCATATAACAGACTGCTACCACATGGTTGGTAGACCCCTGCAGATCCACCAAGCAACAGCTGCTTAACATCATTGCATATGCCACTGCCTCAGCACAAAAAGTTTCACATCCTTGCATATGCCACTGCCTCAGCATATTTTTTTCTAGTTGCACGTATGCAGACAGGTTTTTTTAGGTGGCAAATTGTACGCATCGTGTTGGGGTCCAGAGAAAACTAAAATTCAAGTGAGTACCAAATGAATTATCAAAAACTGCAGCCAGATGAATGGTCACTGCCACCAAACTGCAAGTTATGTAGTCTCAACTGGCCAATAGGAGGTGCCAATGGAAAGCCTGAAATTTGAACCAAGCAACTTCAAGTAATAACATTAACATCTATGTAATCTTTAGATTCGCCACATCAAACTAATAAAAGTCTATTTCATAGTCGTTATTTTACAACTTGAATACATGATTGGATTGTATAAACCAACACTCAGACATAAAATCATGAAGACTCCAAAAAGTAAAAAAGCAACACTTTAGTCTGACAGAAGGTAGTAAACATCACGTATGTCAGTTAATGAGCCAAACAAGCATTAAACAACACCTTATACTAATACAGACTTCAAACCCTTGAAGTAGATGTACATAGAGTTCAAGTAACTCAGGAAACTGACAAATGCAAAAAGCAAGGAGACACTAACTAGTAATATTTTGAACAGATGTGCCAACTAGCATGTCCTACCCTGACTCTGAGTGTTGATCTACTGTGCATTACAACTATGAGCTGTATGATTTCTGACATTTTTTTCATTCTTTTTTACTATAGCGGTATAGCCAATTTGGCACTAACCTGAAACGCCCTTAAAAAATCAGGACAAGCTTGGGGAATCTTGGGCGCTAAATACTATGAACTTATGACATTATAGATGCAGCAACGATGATGGCTTCCTAGATAAAACTAAACAACACTTATACTGAAAAGCATGAGGTATCCTTGGACCCAAGCTTTCTCGAGAAGCCCAGCTTATGTGACTGTTTAGTTTCCAAAATTTTGCAAAATTTTTCAAGATTTCCCGTCACATCGAATCTTTAGACGTATGCATGAAGCATTAAATATAAATAAAAAATAAAACTAATTACACAGTTTAGACGAAATTCACGAGACGAATCTTTTAAGCCTAATTAGACTATGATTGGACACTAATTATCAAATAACAACGAAAGTGCTACAGTACCATTTCTCAAAAAATTTCGCCAACTAAACAAGGCCTACGTGGAATACACACATTCAAGTTGGCATTCAGGTCAGTGAAAATCAAGTACAGGAAGTTGTCCCTCTCACAATCGACAAGTCTTTCATATCAGAAGCACATTTGGGACCTATTGATTGCAGTTTATCATTGCAGAAGTACCAAAGTCATGGTTGATATCTTATACCAGACGTTTCGATACAAACAATGACAAACGACACCAGGCCAGGACCACAATTGATGCAGAAGTAAATTACAGAGAATACACGTGCCTTGTAGAAAACGGAGGAGCATCAAAACTACTATTAAGATGCCTAGAACAGTATACTGATATAGAACTTAGAACTTACATAACTCAAATGTGTCCATGAATTAGGACAAAGCTATTCGAACGCCATAACAGGAGTAATAATCTTACTGTGGAACTTTTATAGTCATCTGTCCTTCCTGAATAATCAAGGCATAGTTTTTTTTGGTATACTTACTAATCAAGGTGTGGTTTTCCTTGGTATCCTAAGAGCATCTCCAGGAGACTCTCTACATAGCTCTATCACAAAATTTAGAAAACAAAAAAAACATGTTCCAATAAACTCCCCAAATCACTATCCATCTTTTCCACTCTCCAAAACCACCCTTCTCGCTCTCCACTTTTGGAGAGGCCACATGACTCTAATACAATAGATGGTAGTTTTCTCATGAAAATTTTCACACAAGGAAAATTCTGAAATCATTGGCATCATTGACAGTGGCATCTGCCCAGTTAAAATTATCACAGTTAAAATCATTGGCATCACAGTTAAAATCGCAGCTGCATCATAGGCAGCATCACACGAACATGTGCACAGGCAACACAGGCAGCACATGTGCACAGGCAAGATCATAGGCAACATGTGAGCTCGGGGACAAGCAAAATCACAAGCAAACCTGGGATCACGGCCAAGATCACAGGCAAGATCTTCGGTGGGAGGAGATAGTGCACAGGCAAGATCACAAGCAAACCTGGGATGAGCTCAGGGAGGAGGACCGAAGATGAGCTCGGGGACAAATGGAGCCCGGGCCGTCCTCGGCGATGGCGCTCGGGGGAAGACGGTGTACGGCGGTGGATGTCCTCGTTCACGGCTAGGGTTTCGCAGCGGGTCCCAGCAGCGGACGGAGCCAAGGAAGACGGTTGAGCCCCAGCGGTGGTGGCGGCGGAGCTTCTCACCCAACGAACAGCGGCGGCGCTAGGGTTAGCAGCAGGACCCCACGGAGCTCCAAGGCATGGAGGACGAAGAGGAAGAGTGCGGACGACTGCCAGAGCGCACGGCCGGGCGTGCACGGGCCGGCGGAGGTGAGAGGAAGCGGCGCTACGGCACGGAGACGGTGGCGACGGCGACGGGGGCCTGTTCGCGTAGCATGACGGCGCCCGCAAGGAAGAAGATCGTCCAGACTTAGCCAAATTTAGGCCTCCAAGTGTGCCCTATATTTATACTGGGGACTATTTGTAGGGGCGGCTGGTGAGTGAGCCGCCCCTACAAATATTTTTCAATTTATTTTTATTACTTGTTCTATATATTCATTTTTCTTTATATATAACAGTATATATTTGTTTTCTGATTATTCTATATATATAAATGTATCTATATATACATTTTTTATATAGAAAATATATAATTCTATATTTTGTTCTTTAAAAAAGAATATTTTAAAAATTGAAAATTTGAAATTTAAAACAACTAAAATAATTTCATCTCCACTAAATGACCTTAAATGAAAATTTTGTAAACATAAAAGTTGTAGAAGTCATCAAGATGTACAACTTATATTTTGGTCATCTTTTCATTTGACCAAATTTGGATAGTTCAAATTTTGAATTTCAATAAATGTCAACTTCAAATAAGATTTTGAATCCTTAAATGATTTCAAATAAGAAAGTCATGAACATAAAAGTTGTTTAACACATAACTATCTACAACTTTTATTTTGGTCATCTTTTTATTTGACAAAATTTGAATGGTTCAAATTTTGAATTTCAATAAATGACAACATGGAACAAGATTTTGAAACCTTAAATGATTTCAACTACAAAAGTCGTGAACATAAAAGTTGTTGAACTCATTGCTATCTATAACTTTTATTTTGGTCACTTCTTCATTTGACAAATTATTAGTAAACATTGTTCATAAATTCACATATCACTCATAGTTCCTACAACAATATTTACTATCACTTTATCAAACGAAGAAATAACCAAAATAAAAGCTGTAGATCTTGATGAGTTATACATCTTTGATATTTATCACTTTTTCTGCTGAAATCATTTGGTGTTTCAAAATCTTGTTAGAACTTGTTATTTTTTAAAATTTGAATTGCTCAAACTTTGTCAAATGAAAACAATGACCAAATCAACACAGTAACTTGATAGGGCATGATTTTAGAAAATTTTAGAAAAAATCATCACATTTGGAGTTAGTATGAGGGAGAAAGGCTAGTTACAAATTTTACCCAGAGATTAAAAAGAAAAATCACAACTGTTCATGATGATCAATGATGAACAAGTGTGATTTCTGTTTTTTAATTTGTGGCTAAAACTTGTAACTAGTTTTTCTCCCTCATACTAACTCCAAATGTAATGGTTATTTTTTTCATAAAATTTTCTAAAATCATGCTCTATCATTTTAGTCTGGTCATCTATCTTTGTCACTAATTTTGGACAATTCGAATTTTGAATTTCATAAAATGACAACTTCAAACTTGATTTTCAACCACTAAATGATTTCAGCTGTAAAAGTGATGAGTATAAAAGTTGTATAACTCGTCAAGATCTCCAACTTTTATTTTGATAATTTTCTTCATTTCATAAAGCGTTAAGTGCTTGTTTTAAGTGTTTCAATAGTAGTCTGAACATGTTACAGTAGTAATAAGTGACTGTTTCAAGTGTCGGCACGTTACAGCTGTTTTAGTAGTAATAGAGTGGATATTGCAATAGGTTCATCTGGATGTTGCAAAGGGTAGTCTCACACGCATGCATAAATGTAGTCTCACACACATACATAAATATATAGTCTCATACACATACATAAATATATAGTCTCACACACATGCATAAATGAAATCTTATGAACACACACACTTACACAAACACTCCACGTTCAATAACTAGCTAGCCTGCTGTAACGATTTTCCCTTGACACCTTTTCATTCCTATGGCAATATGTCTTTGGGCAAGTTCTTTTCTACAACACTGATCTTCTTAGGAAAGTCTGTGAATAGCGGCATCTCATCGTAGTCATTGTAAGGTTCAACATCGTTCACGCCATCAACTCTAATAATGTGCTGTTTTCTGGAGGCAACCACGTGCTTTGTTTTCTTCTTCGGGGGGAGGTTACTTTGTGGGTCAGGCATATAGAAAACTTGTGCGACACGTGAAGCGAGCATCCAAGGGTCATCTTGGTAGCCTAGATTCTCAAGGTCCAGAACTCTCAATCCAATCTCGTTTAGTTGTTGTTGTCTGATCCAGCGGCATCGAAACAGGGCCACCGTTATATCCCTTCTATAGTCAAGTTCCCATATCTCTTTAATGATACCAAAGTATTGGATCTTTCGCCCCACTCCATCGAGAGCTTTTATTCAAATGTCATTGTTTTGGTTCACATATTTACTATCCTTTGCGTGGGTATAGTATGTGTACCCTAAGCTTTCCAAGATGTCACTTGTCTCGATGGCCCCTCCGCCAACCTACTGATGGTAATAGAGTCTGGTTTCTACAGGCGGTATGTTTTGGTCCTTCAACCATGTAGTTAGTCATTGCTTGTGTTGTTTCATGACCCAATCATCTGAACGACCATTTCTCTCCGCCATAATTATAGCCAAGTGTTCATCAATGTACGGTTGCATCAGTTGTGTACTCTGTAAGACACTGTAATACGTCTGACTCACTTCTTTGTAATCATGATCGATGAACACTTTTCTACCACTGATGCCCTTCCTAGCCAGCCTACCCTTGTGGTGAGTATCGGGTTTACCAATCCTTTTCTGTATTTTTAGGTACTCTTGACAGCACTCGACAACTTCTTCTATACTGTAACCCTCTATTATGGAGCCCTCTGGGTATGCTCGATTATGCACGTATCGGCTTAGAACCAACATGAACCGCTCGTAGGACCACATTTCATGCAAGTAGCAAGGGCCCATCACCTGTATCTGATGAACCATGTGAATCATGAGATGTGGCATTATATAAAAAAAACAAGAGGTAAACACATCTCTAGTTGGTTTTGTGTCTCCACCACAAATTCATGTAGGCCACTCAGCTCTTTCTTGCCAATTGTCTTCTGTGAGATCTTCGAAAAGAAGTACCACATGCAGGTGATGGCCATTTTCAAGAACTCTGGCTTTATAGCCCTGATTGCAATAGGTAGAAACACTGTCGGCACCACATGACAATCGTGAGCCTTGCAGTGTGTTATTGACAAGTCCTTCATCGACACTAGCTTCTTCACATTCGCTGAAAACCCAGTCGGGACTTTGACCCCACTTAGGAAAGTGCTTATAGCTTTCTTCTCTTCTTGTGTTAGGTTGAAGCACGCCACGGGTAGAGTGTATTTTCCATTAGCCTTAGGTACCGGGTGAAGTTGTGGCATCACGTTTAGCTGCACCATGTCTTTCCGTGATTTCAGACCATCCTTTGACTTGCCTGTGTCCATCAAGGTAGCAATGAGACTCTCAAAGATATTCTTCTACACGTGCATAGCATCAATGGCATGGGAGACCTCCAAGTCTGGTCAATAAGGCAGATACTGAAAGAAAATTGATTATTTCTTGAAAGGTACGCCTTCGACAGGAGGTGTGCTTCTATCTCTGTTCGTCCCATCTGGATTCTTCTTTCCATAGACGACGCGTATATTTTTCACCATTCTTTACACGTGTTCTCTGTTATGACGTCTCTTCGGAGGGGTTCAATCTTCGAGGTGTTGTCATAAAATCTAAAGAATAATTTACTATGGTATTTGTGACTTGTCTTTAAGAAGCACCGGTTCCTTAGGTAAACTATCTTCTTGGATGCATCCAGAAACACCCATGTAGTACCATCCAAGCAAACTAAGCATCCCGTCTTTCCTTTGATCTATCTAGACAAAGCAAATAGCGCGGGGTAATCATTGGTAGTAACAAATATTATTGCTCTACATATGAAGTCCTCCTTTTGGAACGCATCGTACATCGGCTCCCCATGCCTCCATAGCCTCTCCATTTCTTACATCAAAGGCTCGAGGAACACGCCTATATCAATGCCTGGTTGTTTAGGGCCAGAAATAAGAATAGTGAGGATAAGGTACTTTCTCTTCTGACACAACCACATTAGGATGTTGTACATGGTCAAGATCACTGGCCAAGTGCTATGGTCGCTCATCCTCTCATTGAAGGGATTCATTCCATCGGTGCTCAAGCCAAACCATACATTCCTTGGGTCATCGCTAAATTCTTTGTGCTTCTCATCGATCCTTTGCCACTGACTACAATCAGCCGGGTGTGCAATCTTATCATCATCCACCTTGCGCTCATCATCCCACCATGTCACAAGTGCAGCTTCTTTAGGGTTTAGGAAGATACGTCTCAAGCGGTCGGTCACTGGCAGGTACCATATTACCAAGGCAGGAATTCTTCTCTGCTTTGCATCGTTGCCTAATGGAGTGTCCTCTAGGGGCTGAGATTCTTGTACCACCTTTTTCGTACCCTTCTTATTTCTCTTTTTCCCTGTGGAGGCTTTGTCCCCACTGTAAAGGTCATTGTTCTTGTACCAGCTAGCCCCACACCAGGGACAATTATATAGTGACTTGAACGTTTCGCCACGAAAAAGGATACAGTGGTTGGGGCATGTATGGATTTTTTCAACCCCCATTGTCAATGGACTTATGACCTTCTTCGCTTGGTATGTGTTGGCTGGAACTGAGTTTGGTTGTGGCAGCACCCATGACAGGAGACGCAATAGATCATTGAAACTACAGTTTGACCAGTCGTACTTAGCCTTTAGGATGAGTAGCTCAAGCACAAAACGTAGCAATGTCCAATGTGTCATACAACCCTTTTTAACACCATACACAGTCTCATTCGATGCTTTTGTCATCCTTTCTAAATTTTCTAGATCTTTTGGGCTCTTTAGTAAAATCTCTGGTCTAAGGACCCGAACCATTTCCTCCAAATCATCAAAATCACCTTTATCACCAACACGTGCTCTCCCATCATTATTGGCACCACCTTCGTCGTTACCATCCCAACCACCAGCATCACCACTTTGTTCACTGTCAAACTCAGGATCCATTTGTACATCAAGTTCTTCTGAGTATTGGGACAGATATTCTAGGGCTTCGACGTCGTCTTCTTCATCATCGTCTTCATTATCAACAACCATTGTTTCACCATGATGAATCCATACTATGTAGTCCTCAACAAATCCTTACACAATCAAATGCTCTCTGATGATACTCACATTTGTCCATGCCATAAGGTTCTTGTAATCTTTACAGGGACAAATAATTATATCCTTATTCTTTGTCAACGTCGCTGCATGCTTCTCTGCGGCTTCAATAAATTTGTCCACCTCTTCACGAAAACCTGCCTTGAACCTTAACGAACCATACATCCAAGACTTCCTGTACTCCATCTTTTAAAACACAACAATCAAAGAAAATACATTAAAGGACTACTAATTCAGATATATATGTAAAGTAATCAAATTAATAATTAATTACTTGACAATAATTCTATATACTTCACATATATATAAATATATATATAAAATAAAATTACATGAAGCATATCAAACATACACCATAGAGGATAATTAATTAATGGACTATTTATCAATAAATAATTAAAAAAATATATTTATTAATTAAAATAAATAATTTTAAAGACAACAATTTGTAACAATTAATATTTTACACACTACCTTTCATGCAAACCCTATTCCAATTTCATGAAACATAAATTTACAAAATTAAAATTAAAAAAAACAAACCCTAAATCTAGATCTAAATCTACATATACATGAAACATACATGAAACTAGGGTGTAATCTCAACTAAAATCAAGCAAGATCGACTAATAAATGGTGTAATATCATTTATGTAACTAATTTACACTAATAGCTTCAAAACTAGAGTCTAATTTGCTTCATACAAAGCTCAAGCACCATAGAAGAGGGAGAAAAGCAAAACTCTAATTACGACCACTAACCATTAAAATTTCAAATAAAGGCTTGGAATAGTATTTTGTTACCTTGTACAACCTCTCCACCAAAATATTTGAGATCAAAACCTCCCCACTTAGTAGAGTAATTTTTGGGAGGAGCCTAAGGTCTCCCAACCTTTTTTGCTTGGGTTGAAGAGAGTGGCCCGAGATGAAAGAAGGTGGCTGCTATATATACAGTGGGCATTTACAGGAGCGGCTGGTGATTCAGCCGCCCCTACAAATGGACACAGTAGGGGTGGCTGGTAATAGCCGCCTCTACATACCAGCCGTCCCTACAAATCGATACATTTGTAGGGGCGGCTCATATTACCTGCCGCCCCTACTGTGCCATTTGTAGGGGCGGCTGTTGTGCTGGAGTCCGAGCACGCCACTGTAGGGGTTGTTTCAATACCAGCCGCCCCTAAAAAAAACCCTATTGTTACAAACCGTTTTTCGCGTAGTGTTTTTGGCTAACGAAAAATTCAATATATTTGGATGATCATTTAGAAAAGCTATTGGAGGGTAGTTTTTCACTGAAACTTTTACTCCTAGCATTTAGAAAGTATATGGAGAGCTCTTGAAGATGCTCTAACGACGTTTATGCTGGCTGAGTGGTATATGGGCCAGCGACGATCTTGGCCCATTATGTGTATAATATTCATCAATCACGTACAATATTATCTTATCTAAATTGTGTCCAAATATTTAGCCATTGTTACTTGTAAATCTCCTCAACCAAGGATCAATTTCCCTTTTGTCCTTACATACGTGCTCACTATAACTAGCTAGCAAAAGGAAAACATGTATAACACTTTATGGAGCCCAAGCTATGCCAATAATTTTGATTCCGGCCAGCTCATAATACACACCTCTTTATTATTTATTAATTGACACACCTGATTTATGGGGTAATCATCAGAACACTTGTATCCTAGCCGCACCTATGAATTTGCAATGATCATCAAACCAGCTCAACCATGAATAAATACACCACTTAGTACGCAAGCATTAGTCTAGGTAATGCAAGTTTTATAGACGAGCATAAATATTAATGCATGCGTAAAATGTTACAAAATCTCGTATTACAGTGTCATTGAGTTACCCTCACTTTGGGTAGGTTCTTGTGGCACCCTAGTGAGGGTTTGGTGTGGTGCCAATTAGCTTGTGAACCACCAAGTGCGTGGTCGACACAACGGGGACTAGCGTGTCGGCAAGCACATGCACCTCGGGATAAAAATCGTGTGCCATTTGTCCCTTGGTATTCACTTGGATTTCATTGATTGATTGATCATCTCACTTGCCACGTGCGGTACTCTTGCATTTACATTCCTAGTGATATCTTGTGTAGAGATAGTTAAGTAGCTAGTGTAGCTTAGTTGGTGATCTAGTTGTTTTTAGCTTGCTCACTAGTTAGTGAAGTAGAGACATAGCCTTGTGTGTGCTTAGTGATCATAGCAACTAGAATTATTGGTATATGTGGCTTGCAATCTTTGTAGAGCTAGGACAAAATTGTATTTCACCATTTAGGTTACTAACCATTTGCTCTAGTGAATTTGTAGATAATTTCTATAGGCTATTCATCTCCTAGCTATTTAGGACCTTTCAAGAGTGCAGTGACGTAGGAGTGTAGGAGTGATGGATTGGATCGGATAACAGCTTGGCATAGTCAAACGCCAAATAAATAGCTTTAGCACGGCTGCATAGTGAATCTTGGGGACGACTACAGTGGGAGGTGGCCGGTGCAATGTAGGTCGGGGAACTGGCGGCGCGACGTAGACGGTGTGCATCTAAGTGAATATGAGTCACGACTCAAGACTCAAGAGTGAGTACCGGTGGCTAGAGAAGTAGGGGACTTTTTGTTTCCCTGGGCAAGCCCCTTCCCTCGCCTAGCTCGACAAGAATTGCTGTTTGGTAGAGCAAGAAACCCTTGCTTCACTGTGCAAGCTCAGACACCATGGCAAGGATATCCTTGAGTTTGGCTCTCCCGCTCAAGCAATCTTTGCTCATCCACTTGAGCACAGACTCCCAGTCCTAGTCCTCCACTAGAAAATAGAAAATAGAGAGAGAAAAAGATGGCAAGGCAATTGAATAAGAGAACCAAACAACTTCCTCTTTTCTTGCCACACCTATCTTTGCTAGGTGAGTTTTTTAAGACTCATCTTTACTAGGTGAATTGAGGAAGACAAGGCTATGCGAGCCTAGCAAAAGATCCAAGCAAACCCGTAGAAATAGGGCACGTTTGGTTGTCGGGCGAGCACTCGCCTTGCCATGCTTGGCAAGGAGGCAACTGATTGGTTCTCCAGTCAACTTCGTTATCTTTGTTTTTCAGAATTTTTTTCTTGAGTGAGCCAATTCAGCTCTCCTCCGCTGGCAAGGCTAACCATACCTAGCGAAGCGAAGCAAGGCAATGGAGCGAGCCATCTAAGGCACCCTTTGGCTCACGGGTGAAGCTTAGGAAAAATGTAGGAATCCAAAAACATAGGAAAGGAAGCATCGTGGTCGATTGGAATGGAGGAAACTTTCATCGGGAACACTGTAGTGAGATGCCGATTTGACAGGACAGAAAACATCATTCTGCAGCACTTTTCTCTTTCCACAGTTTAGTTGTTGACGAAATACGTCCGGCAGTCTACCGAGGGGTATGCCCACGGTAGTAGATGAATCGGTAGAGGTGCGCGTGAGGGAACCGGATGGTGACACAGAACGCAAGAGACAGCGATTAGGCAGGTTCAGGCTGTTAGCTTGACATAATATCTTACGTCCTGTGTCTTTGTGGATTGTATTATGAGAGATTCGATGAAAACGAGGGGTCCCTACCCTTCTTATATAGGTCGGAGGTAGGGTTACAGATCGGTTAATTCTATCCAGATCGATTTACAAGATAGAAATTATAGAGATTGCGGAATCTAGCGTATCCGAACAGATCATCCTTGATCGCCAATGATCTTCATACAGTCTTGCGAGACACGCCGACTTGTACCGTGCTCAGCGCGGCATAGTCTTGCGGGCTGAGCCTCCCCTGGCGGCTCGGCCCATATACAGCTCCGTGGGTATCGGGGGTTATACCCCTATGATTTGTGCAAATCATTCGTCAACTTTTGCGTAGTGCAGTACAGTTCAACTAGTCAGGTTGGTCATTTGCCTTGGAGTTCCCAAAACACGAGGTTGGTCATTTGCCTCGGAGTTCCCAAAACATGAGTTCCAACCGGATGTTTTATTTTCTGCGTTCTCGTGAGTGAAGGTATCCTTTCCTCTGAAATCGACACTGTGCATTCTTCCGTTCCAAACATGACGTCAGCAAATCCACAGGAACTGAAGCCTACGCTTCACCCGTGAACCAAAGGGACATAAACGTGTGCCCATAATGTAAATGGTGCGTGCGGACGGTGGAGTATTGGGCTGGGCTTTTTTTTTTGGCATTTAGGTACCGGGCTGGAGTCAGTACCCAAATTAAGGCCATCTGTCCAAGGAAACAAGTCTGGATTTAGGCCCAGACCGCCGCCACCGCCATCACCAGCGGAGAGCTAGCCAGTTGGTCACTTCCTCGCGACTAGGCGCGGCTGCTGGCCCGCCGAGCATTCTCCCGGCTGCGCTGACGGCCGCGGTCCGCCGGCCGCCGTGCCTTCTCCAGGCCGCGCCGACGCCCCGCGAAGAAGAAGACCCCGGTTGTGCTGGCGCCCATCGCGAAGCCCCTCTCCGGCAAGAAGCTCTGAAAGCGGGCGGCGGACCCTCAAGCTCGTGCGCCGAGGTTCATTCGATTTCTATCTTCGCCCTATTTGATTCTTTTATTCCCATCCGGTTTTGATTTGATTCTCGCCGTATTTGCAGCCTCGGAAGCCAAGGAGGTTGTAAGAGCATCTGCGTGGGAACAAAGGGTTAGTACTTTTCAATCCTTTGCCAAAGGGTCTCTGGCATAGTGGTTAGAGCACCTGGGTAGGCAGGCCTGGGTTCGACTCCCGTGAGTTAAACAGGTCTGGAATAAAAAAATATATAAAAAAAAGGTTAGGGTTCTCCTACTTACTTCGGTCAAAAACTTTTCAATCCTTTGGTCTGTCTATTCAGTGCTTGGTAACTTGTATCGTCTATTTGGTGATGTTATAAAGTCCCAATGACCATAAGAGTAGTTGGGCTCGTTGTAGTAATCAGCAAATTTCCTAGTAAGCTTTTTTATGTATCTTCTTTCAGGAAATGCTTTATGTACCATAGATCAGCAAATTATCTTAGAACTATTTATACAGCAAATTCTGCAAGTTTTGAACTTATATTTGTTGAATTTATTGAGATATTATTAGACCTTTTAAATATATACATGTAACATACTTTTCATTATTTTATATATATTTGTATACTGAATTTCTTGGCAAATTTTTAACTTGTATAATACTATTGTGTATTGGATCATACTGCGTTGCACATTGTAGAAATTGGCTAGGACTATACGGGGTCCGCCAGTGGCCATGGCGTGTGCTGCTTACAGTATCAGAGGCCCTCTCAAGCTCGCTGCAAGGCACGGCTCGGATGTGTTGACTAGTAACAACTCGTGCAATGGCTCCAAGTCTTCGGTGTCTTACCCCATTGCTCAGTGGTGGAGCAGCAACTGCTCGTCCATCACAATGCGGCATGTTGCCTCCCATCATCACTTGATTGTTAAGGCTTCAGCAATGTGGCACTCAAACGCTTCAGCAACTGATGCAGCCACTGCTTCCGGTACATAAGATACTGGTTTATTTTGATTTGTTGTCTTAAACTCAGCTCGAAAATAAAATGTTTTAATGTAAATGCAAATCCAAGAGCAAGTTGGCTTGACACCTGTTTGTTGCCTTTTCTCAGATGATAGGATAACTGTACTGGTCATTGGTGGTGGAGTCAGGGAGCATGCTCTTTGTTATGCCTTGATCCGTTCCCCATCATGTGCTGCAGTTCTATGTGCCCCTGGTAATGCTGGTATAGCTCAGTCCGGGGATGCAACATGTATTTCAGATTTGGACATCTCCAGTAGTGATGATGTTATCTCGTTCTGCCGCAAGAGGGGAGTGGGAATGGTTGTAATGGGTCCTGAAGCCCCTCTAGTCGCGGATCTTGCAAATGACCTTGTCAAAGTTGGGATACCAATGTTTGGCCCTTCATCAGAGGCTGCAGCATTAGAAGGATCAAAGGACTTCATGAAGAAGCTGTGTGATAAGTACAATATCCCTACAGCCAAGGTACTTCCTTTTACATTTATGTGTTCTAAGCCCTATAAGTTAGTCTTGGCATGAATATAGGGTTATGTTTAGGAAATGCCCGCAAATAGGAGATGGCATCTGTAGGCTAAGATACGAACCAAACAACTATTTTATTTTTCATGGCATTCTGGTTAAGAACTATTTGTAATTCTAAAAAATCCCTACGTATTACTTTTAAATTAAAGTCATTGTGTTGCTTTAGAAAAGAGAAAATGTAAGATCAGTATACAACAAAAAATAAAAACACAGTTCATTCATTTGTAGGTATTGATAATTTCAGATGTTAAGCCATTCAAACCATTCTAATATGAGCACTTATTTCTCCCTAGTATCGCACATTCATGGATGCTGTGGAAGCTAAAAAATATGTAAAAAATGAAGGAGCCCCTATTGTTGTTAAAGCTGATGGACTGGCTGCTGGAAAGGGTGTGGTTGTTGCAATGACTTTGGGTGAGGCGTTGGAAGCCATAGACTCTATGTTGGTTGAAGGTTTCGGTTCTGCTGGTTCACGGGTTGTCATCGAAGAATTTCTAGACGGTGAAGAAGCCTCTTTCTTTGCCTCTTGAATCAGCACAGGATCACAAAAGAGTTGGTGATGGTGATGTTGGCCCAAATACCGGTGGTATGGGTGCATACTCCCCTGCTCCAATAGGGACAGATGAGCTCAAACGCATTGTAATGGAAAGTATAATTATCCCTACTGTTAAAGGCATGGCAGCTGAAGGTTGCAAGTTTGTTGCCGCATTATACGCTGGGCTTATGATCGAGAAGAAATCTGGGCTGCCTAAGCTTATTGAGTACAATGTCAGATTTGGTGATCCAGAATGCCAGGTTAGTTACCCATCTCTAACATCCAGTAATCATTTTTGTAGATTAACAGGCAAGAAGTTCCACAAAATTAATTGTCAGAAACAAGAGCTAAACAGAAGATTCACACAATATAAGTGCTGTATAGGGGAGTGTCGGAATTCATCCAACAAGAATCCAGTACAGACAAAAAGTTTAGAACAGGATCTTTTGGAAGAGACTCATCCAATTGCTTAGTAAACTTTCAATTTAGCAGAACAATGCATTAGACTATATGTACATGTCTAAATTTGATCATTCCAATTTGGGTTTTGGTTAATATGATCACTATATGGTCAATGTATTTTCGTTGGACAACAGAATGCAATGGATCTGCATATCTTAACAACAGAGTCTGTGCTTGCGCTGCACTTTTTCCCTGAAATTTGCTGTCTTGGTCTGCCACTGATAGTTCACTCTATTTTGTTCCAGTGGATGAGTTGAATAAACTCAATTCCTATAGTGCTACAGGAATGGTGCATTTCTGTGTTGTATAGCAGTGGATTTAGCCTAGGTGATCAGATATATGATGTACAATCTGAAAAAGGAGAGATGATGTATAACGAAGTGAAAAATTGCAATCCATGCCTTTTTAAGATCTATATAACCTATTCAGTGTTGGCCCACGGGATCACCGTCTGACGATAGTGAACTAGTCTCCCAGACCACTAGTCTCCCAGATCAGACCACTAGTCTCCCAGACCACTAGTCTCCAAGACCAGACCACTAGTCTCCAGACCACTAGTCTCCCAGACCACTAGTCTCCAGACCACTAGTCTCCCAGTCCACTAGTCTCCCAGACCACTATACCGGTTGTGTTCGTACCCACACACTATGGATCGAGCTAGAAGAAGAAGGGAGAACAGAGCAAGCACGCAGAATACAAGACAACAACGTTGGCCGAGGCCCTGTCTGTGTGATGGCAAATCTGAGCTCTCTTTACTGAGTTGCCTTGGTGCCCTATTTATACAACTCTATCTATCTAACTAAAGTACAGCGCACATGCTGTAACAGTAATTAGATAAGCATACAGGGCTGACTCTGCGCCGGCCACTGCATGTGCCTACAGTGCTGCAGGTGAGCCGTGCGGCGCCTGCACCTGCAGCGGCTACAGTATTACAGCAGGGGGCAAAGTCGGCGCCGCCTTCCTCTGCTGTGTTTCACACAAGGTGGCAGTAGATTAGCTAACATTCAGGACCAATCTGGTAGCCATTATACCGTTCCTTGTTATCTATTTAATCAATATCAGACACCATAAAGTTCCTCTGGTTCATGTAATTTTGGAAATTCCCCTAAAAAAAAGTAATTTTGGAAGGTCACATTTCTTGACCACTGTGGAATCTCCAATTTTTTACTCTAGCTGCTGCAAAAACCTCACTTTTATTTTATACCAACGACAGTTTTACATTTCTAACTTGGACCAGTTAATTTTTCAGTAATATCTAGGCCTATATTAGTGTCATGGGCATACTTTAGATGGCCCTGAACCCAAGCAGTGTTACTATGCTGTTGCCCAGCAGTCGCACCAGAAGGTCAATAACATATGAGATGCTAGAAACTAAGACAGATTTCTTGCTTAACGAGAGGAGATACAATAAAAGCCATCCTTATATAGATGTGACAACTTGACCTTAAGGAACTAATATCTGAGATTAAAGAAACAAACCAATATAATCTTATTTCTAAATAAAAACAAATCATAAGGCTACTGGAACAATAAACACGCAGTACCAGTAGAAGTACTACCATGTCAAAACTAAATCTGAAAAACTGTCACTAGAAAAGTATGATTGTTTTTTTTTCAGGAGTAGCTGTTTGCCTAAGTACATATGAATCCAAATTGCAGGCCACCATCGGTTCAAACTGCTGTTGTTGTAAAAATCATAATGGATTACTACATTGTAATATATGTTTGAACTTTATGGAGAATTTCCTTTGCTGCATCTTCATTGTGCTTGTCTAGTACATCTCAGAAGTACACTGCACAAATTTCAGATGAAATGTTTTAGCTGAAATCATTTGCTTGACCTGTGAAATATTTTTGCCATGATATTCCGACTATCCTTTTCTCAACTGATCTATTTTCATGTCATTATAGGTTCTGATGATGCGATTAGAATCTGATTTGGCACAAGTTCTGTTATCCGCTTGCCACGGAGAACTAGGCAATGTTTCACTAACCTGGTCACCTGAAATGGCAATGGTGGTTGTGATGGCAAGCCAGGGATACCCCGGCTCTTATAAGAAGGGGACTGTAATAAAAAACGTGGACAAGGCTGAGCAGGTGTCTCCAGCTGTCAAGATATTCCATGCTGGGACAGCACTAGATGGAGATGGCAATCTTGTAGCCGTTGGAGGGCGAGTTCTTGGTGTCACTGCCAAGAGCAAGGACATCGAAGAAGCAAGGGCAAGAGCATATGATGCAGTGGACGCTGTCGAGTGGCCAGAAGGCTTCTTCAGGCGCGACATTGGTTGGAGAGCACTGAGGCAGAAACAAGTGGCTAACTAGCAGTTACCCATGAGCATGAGATTTTCCTAGAGAACCACAACTATGGTGAGCTTGTAGTGTTTACAAGTAATAAAAGGGAAACGGTGTGGTATTCACTGTTTTTGGTTGTGGAAAGACAAAAGTATTGCTGGTCAAACAGCAGGTTGTTCAAAATTTAACGCCCGCTGATTTCAGCATGATTTGGTAGATGTTTGCACTGAGATTGTGTTCGGAGTCCAGACAAGCGCTAGAGTGAAAACATTGCCATCTGAATTCTGACCAATTGTCTTCAGTTCCAGATAAATGTACCTTCCAAATAATTGTGATATCTCAAACCAAACACTTCAAAGTGGGATCGACCTGGTCCCGTCCGCCATCGTCCCTGAACCAAGCACACGGTAAAATGCTAATGATGTTTCTGTTTTTTTTCCCCTATTGTGTACCACACCTGTTGGACCAGTTTGATCATCTGAAAGTATGAAACAGTTATGCAGTCAACCCTAGAGCAGGAATATTGCTAACAAGCAGCATGTTCATTTCGGCTGAAACAATCGTTGATTATAAGCCAGAAGTACTGCTGGCTGATTTAGTGTGAGAGAAAAATACTATTCCAGTTTATAATCCACGATCGTATACGATCGTATAAGCCGAAACGAATAGGCTGAAGGGCCAACTTAGGGCACGTTTGGATAAACATTTATTCTACTGTATTTGTATGTATTCGGTTAGACATAATATATAGTCACCAAGCTTAGATTATCTGTGCGTGGAAGTTTACAGGGTTCTCATCAGTCACAGTCCGGTAATTAATTAACTCGTTTAAAGATCTGTTGACAAGCAGTATATCCGTAGTTTTATTATAATTACTGAGTGGTGGCGGAACAAACCAAATGTCGCTACTTAATACAACGATCGAATGAATCCCCCCCACCCCCCACCACACACACACCACCCTCAGCATGTTCGTTTGGTCGTATTTGACTTATAAGCCATGCCTTATCAGTCAACGAATAATATTTTTCTCTCATACTAAATCAGCCAACGGTATTTTTAGTCATGGCTTATAAGCCAAACCCATCCAAACGAACATGGTTATTGCCATGGCTTATAAGCCAAATCAACCCAAACAAACAGTACTTTCAGCCATGGCTTATAAACCAAAAGCTATGATTATTGTCAGATTTTTCACCGGGGAGAATATAAGGAATGGTATGTCTCTGTCGCTTCTCCTCTTGTGCGCTTGTCGTTCTCGTTCTGTTTGTACTGCTCAAAACGACAAATGGAGTTGTCAATTCAACTCTGCTGCTGCTGCGGGTTGTATGGCGATGAGCATTCGAGTCATTGGTGATTAACAACAGATATGGAGCAGCCATTGGGCCTGTTCAGCAGGTTTTAAAGTCGGTTGATAAGTCGATTGAAGCTGTTTTGTTGTGAAAGAAAAATACTGTAGATTCTAGCTGATAAGCCGGTTGATAAGTTCAAGCCATACAACCCGAACGTCTAAATTGACTACCAATTAGCTCTTCTATTTAAATTGACTAACTAGTTGTGCTCGTCTAAATTGACTACCAATTAGCTCTTCTATTTAAACGAATTAGAGCTAATTTTGAGTTGCTAGTGATTAGGCCATGAGACCCAAACGTACCTTTGTAGCGACCATAGCTACAGCCTACAGAAGAGATTCTTTTAATTGAAAAACCAGAAGGCTGTCATCGATACAAGCGAAATCTGCTCGTCTGGGCTGCCGTCAATTAGGCCCCGTTTGGAATAGAGAACTTTTTTTTTTCCTTCTGTTCATGTATTTTTCCAATAAAATGAAACTGATTCTTATAAAATTCTTATACCATTCTTGTATCATTTTTGTGAAATTCTTCTAACAGACTCTTACTAGGTCGTCTTCTGCTGGTCTCTTCTCAAAACCCTTCCCCCTTCGCCACAGCGCTCGCGGAGCGGATGACGATTGACGACACGGCAGCAGGGGTACGACGGCAGGTCTTCGATAGGTGACCGACCGGTGGAGTGGAAATTGAGAGACGTCCACCAGTACCACCAGGCCAGACCGCCGCTGCCTGGTGCGGCTCATATGCCACAACAAAACGCCCGGAAGCCACGGGGCGGCGGTGCCGTGCCGTGGATCTGTCAGGCCGACGCTTCTTTCTTCGGCCGCTGGCGGAGACAGGAGATGGACGTCTCAGACCGGACTCGCCCGTGTCGGAGAGCGACGGCCGGTGACCGGACGACGGGTGACGCCGTGCGTGGCTTCGTCTCGGTGGCTGCCGCCGTCCCGGCTGGCTCGCTCACGTCCAGTCCAGCGGTTCAGGCATCCAGCTTACAGTGCAAGCTAAGCCACCGCCCACCGGTGGTGGCGTCGCGGAGTGTCATTTTTGCAATTTTTTCGTCGCGGTCGCGGCAACGGCTGGAACGAATATGGCTTGGTTTCAGGAGAGGCGAGGTCAGGTCGGCAGGAGCCAGGAGATAAGTGAAAAACGGAACTGACCGGGACAGGCCCGTCGCGGATGGCGGTTTCTTGGCGAGGATTGCGTCTGGTCTGGATCCACGGCCGGCTTTGCACTCGCTGGGGCAGCCGATGACGCGATCCGTGCTCGTGGCTGCGCCGCGCTGCGCACCTGTGTGTGTAGCGTAGGCGGTCGACGGCGATGTATCCATTCTGTTGCTGAATTGAATTCAGCACAGTGGCTGGCCGCTGCTAATCCATGGCCTTGTAGTGGCAGCACGCCATGGGCAGTGGCGTAACATGGATGGGTCAGTGGAGTAGTTGGATTGGAGGGTCGTCGATGGCGATCCATCCATCCATTAATTCCGGAGAGCCGCTTCTTGCGTCCGACGAGTTCACATTCTTCACTTAGACTGACAGGCAGATGGCCCTGTTCACTTGGCTTAACCGTACTTTTTTAGTCAACAAATAATATTTTTCTCTCACAACAGATCAGGCAACAGTACTTTTAGCCATGGCTTATCAGCCAAGCAAACTGGATAGAGATCGATGCATGTACAGTGGTACTCCCTCCGTCCACAAAAAAATATAATTATAGGATCCGTGCCGATCAAAATAGCTTAAATTTGATCAAGTTTATAGCAAACAGTATTAATATTTATGTCTCTAAATAAACTTATTATAAAAATATACTTTATAACTAATTTAATGATACTAATTTTGCATTAGGAATGTTAGTATTTTTTATATAATTTTGGTCAAAGTTTAAACTAATTTTTTTACGACTAATTAAAATTTGACCAAGTTTATAGCACACTATTCTGTTTGGCTGGTTGGAAAAATGATTGAGGCTGTGTTTAGTTCGTGAAATTTGGAAATTTGGCTACTGCAGCACTTTCGTTTTTATTTGACAATTAGTGTTCAATCATGGACTAGTTAGGCTCAAAACGTTCGTCTCGCGATTTCTAACTAAACTGTGCAATTAGTTTTTTTTGTCTACATTTAATGCTCCATATACGTATCGTAAGATTCGATGTGATGGCTACTGTAGTATTTTTTGGAAAACTTTTTAGAAACTAAACGCAGCCTAATGTTTATGCTGATTTATTTAGAAAAAAAATATTATTATTTTATTAAAATGTCCGGTTGATAAGTTGAACTGTCGAGGAGGGAGTACTAGTACCTTTAATTTCATTAGCGTCGAAATGCGTAGCACTGCAGAGTGCAGACGACGAGGCAACAGAGTACAGGAGCACAGCCTGTAGCATCAGCGGACTGCGGGTCCAGAAAACCACTGCTAGTAGTACGGGCGCGTTTAGGTGTAAATTTTTTTTTGGTTTTGGCTACCGTGATACTCGTTTGTATTTGATAATTAGTATCTAATTATAGACTAATTAGGTTCGAAAGTTTTATCTTACGATTTTTTACTCAACTGTGCAATTAGTTTTTTTTCTGTCTATATTTAGTACTCTATGCATGTGCTACATGATTCGATGTGATGAGTACTGCACAAGATTCGATGTGATGGGTACTGTGCAAGATTCGAATATCATATAAAAGTGTCGCGTACGATGTGTTTAGATACAAATGAAAAAATAAATTACAAAATTATTTATTAATTCGTGAGACGAATTTATTAAACTTAATTAATCGGTCATTAGCACGTGTATAATGTAGCATCACATTGTTAAATCATGGGCTAATTAGGCTTAAAAAATTCGTCTCTCAAATTAGTCGTAAACTGTATAATTAGCCTTGTTTAGTTCCCACCCTAAAACTTTATATCCTATCATATCGAATGTTTAGACACATGCATGGAGTATTAAATATAACTAAAAAAATAACTAATTGCACAGTTTGCGACTAATTTGCGAGACGGATTTTTTAAGCCTAATTAGTTCATAATTTGATAATAAAGTGCTACAGTAACCCATGTGCTATGGTGGGTTAATTAGGTTTAATAAATTCGTCTCGTGGTTTATGGACGGATTCTGTAATTTATATTTTATTAGTATCCGAACACTTCATGCGATACCCTATGTAATATTTGATATGACGTCCTGAAACTTTATTAACCAGATCTAAATAAGCACTTAGTTATTTTTTAAGTCTCTATTTAATAGTGTATTAAAGCTAAACCAGGCCCGAGCATTTCTGAGGTTCCGATGCAGAGTTCCATCCAGAGTTGAGTATGGGACGTCACAGCGCGTCCCACGCGAGAGACTGGTGCAGAGAATCCAAGCTCACTTGTTCTGCCGTTTTCAATCAACCCTGCAAGCAAGAAGGCGCCATCGTTGCATGGGCCACCATGCCGAATTCGAGAAGACCCATGATCCTATGAAACTTGCTTGCTCCAGCTCTACCCTTGTTAATTAATTCATTCTCGAGGTCAAGATCAACGGGTAGGGTAACAGCAGAAAGATCTGGAGGCAGAGGGACGCTACTCTGACGTCCGAACCACCACAAACGCCACTCCACTATCACTGTTCACTCAACATTTCATCAACGCCTTACGCCTCGTACCTTGGCGATGACGGACGTATGAAGGATGATGATGAACCATAGCAGGATGCCAGGAACACAGACCAATTGACCATTTTTCAGGTGACTCGAAACTAACAAGCTGAAAAACTAGCAATTCTTACAGGTAGTAATTAGTACCAGTCCAAAAAGAACAGCACTGTATAATCCACACTCTAGTGGTTGACCAAAGATTGATTTTTTTTAGTAGGGTTTGAGATTTGGATCCTAATCTAGCTAGCCAATTCCTGCATGCAACCTTTCTCCGCCGTGCACGCACAGATGACTGATCATGCGGCGACGCTAGGCTACTACTGCTTGCCGCCGCCGCCGCCGCCGCCGTTGAGCATCTCCTTGTAGTTGAGCAGCGAGTTGAGCCGCTGCAGCTGCAGCTGCTGCCTGAACTTGTTGATGAAGTCGTCCGCGCGCGCGTCCACGCACTGTTCCGTCTCCGCCTCCTCCACGACGCCGCTCGAGCTCGACTTGCTCATCCTCGCCTCCTGCTTCTTCTTGCCCTGCTCCCGCGCCGGCTCCGACCGGCTCCGCCCGTGGTGCGCCGCCTCCTGCTTCTCCTTCTCGTCCGTCTCGGCGGCGGCGGGGAGGTCGGGGCCCAAGTCGCCGGAGCGGAAGCGGTACAGGCCGAAGGAGCGGAGGCGGTCCAGGACGGACGACGTGCGCGACAGCGGCGGCGCGGGCACCGGAGGCGGGACGTACTCCTCCTCCTGGTAGTGGTGCACCACTTGCTGCTGCTGCTGCCTGAAGCTGTCGATGAATGCCTCCGCCCTCGCGTCCACGCACTCGCCGCCGGCCTCCACCGGGCTCTGAGCGGGCGTCTTCCTCGCCTCCGAGCTCGACTTTGCCATTCTTGACTTCGCCTCCGACTTCTTCTCCTTCTTGCCCTGCTCCGGTGCCGGCTCGGACCGGCTCCTGTCGTAGTGCGCGTGCCTCTTCTCGTCCGCCGGGGTGGCGAAGCCATCGCTTGCTGGAACTGACGCGGCGGCGGGTTGGTCGGGAGCGAGGAAGCCGTAGAGCCCCAGCGAGCGGAGCCGGTCCAGGACGGACGATGTGCGCTGCAGCGGGGTGGGTGCCGCCGGCGCCCGCACCCGTGCCGGAGGAGGAACGTATTCTTCCTGGTAGTTGTACTCTTGCTGGAGCGGCGACGGTCCCCGCCTGAAACCGCCGACGGGTTCCTGCGCCCTCGCTTCCTCCACGGAGTCGTCGTTCTCGGCGACCGCCTCGACGACCCTGGGCACCGCCCGCGCCACCTGCGACTTCCTCACCTCCGAGCCCGACTTCTTCACCCTGGGCGGCGCCGGCGACGGCCTCCTCTCATCCTCCCGCCCCGCAGCAGGTGCCGGCTCCGACCGGCTCCTGGCGTAGTGCGCCGTCGCGGTCGTCTCTTCCTCCTCCACCGGAGCGGACACATCCTGAGCGTAGTTCGGCGCTGCCGCCGCCGCAGCAGCGCCGTACTCGGGCGGGAAGTCGCCGGAGCGGAAGCGGTAGAGGCCGAGCGACCTGAGCCGGTCGAGAACAGAGGACGTGCGCGCGAGCGGCGCGGGCGCGGGCGGAGGCGCGTACAGCGTCTGCTCCGGGTGGTAGTAGTGGCCGTACCCCGGCTGCTCCATCTGCGGGTGCAGCGGTTCTTCTTGGAGGTGGTGGCCGTGGGCGTCGTCGTGGTAGTAGTGCTCCCTGCGTCGGCGCTGCTGGGTGGCGCGGGAGGTGAGCGCGATGGTGCCGATGACGAGGTTGACGACGAGGAAGAGCGTGGCCGGGGAGAAGTAGCCCCGGATCCACGCCCACGCGCCGAGCGGCGTCGCCGCGTCGGCGCTGTCCATCTTGCCGCTGAGTCCGAGTGCACGGGAACAGAGACGAGACGGGCTTGGGGTGGGGGGACGGAGGGGAGATTGGGAGGCGGTGGTGGTGGTGGTGGGGATTGGCGTCTGGTTGGTGACCACGGCGTCGTCAGGCGTTAAATGGTGGCTGGGGCTGCGGGGAACCACGCGGCGCGCCGCGGGTGGGGATGATGGTCTGCTGCTGACTTGGTGGGTGGAAAACGTGGGAATCCAAGTGCCGCCCCTCGTGCCCGCGCGAGCCGACCCGCCGGGATTGCAGGCAACTGATGCCCATTCCTTTCTTCATGGCATCTTCCCGCTCCGCAACGACGTACGACGCGTGCGGTATAACTGCCACGCGGCCTCGTACAGTCATCGGCAACAGTACAGTCAATCAGTCGTATACTTATCCCATTCGCTTGGCTGATAAGATATTGATTAATTTGTTGTGATGGAAAAATATTGTTCGTTGATTGAAAGGGTACGACTTATAACTCATGCGAAGAGAGTGACTTGTACTAGCAACAGTGAAGCGTTTGGATCTTTCGTTGAAAGAAAAAACAGTGAACTGCCTTGTAGGTTGTCCACTGACTGGTCCACATTTCTTGATGCTATGCCTTTTTTCCCCCTAGTTCCATCAATTCACACCTCATAGATTTCATTTAAACGACTGAAATCTAGGACTAAGACGCTGAGGCAACAGCAATGGGCCAATGGCAGCTGAAGTTAAGCGAGGGGGGGCTGGCAATGGACCGAAATTCCCCCAAGGTTTCGGTCGTTTGTCAAACAAAAGAGGCGTAGCCTACATCTGAATAGGACTGCATGGTGATTTCCCGTCACCACTTGGCGAGTTTGGATCATATAAAAAAAAACACGACCGTAATAATACCGTCAGCCGCAGAAAGAAAATGCATGCAAGGCAACCTGAAGACTCAGAGGTCGGAGCGTATGGAATGGATCCGACAAAATACAAACTGATGTGTGTACTAGTACTCTAGTAGTAGTAGCGACAAAATAAGAACAGGCGGCACGTACTGAGGCTTCTACAAGATGGGCGCATCGCATGGTTGGACCGTCCAAAGCCCGACACACACATGGGCTCGCTCCGCTCGAGCGCGCTTGAGAGTCGCTCACCCGACACGTGCCGTCACGTGCTCTACCCGCTTTGACAAACCAGTCTGGACTCCCCGGCCTTCAGGTCAACGAGCAATGCGCGCGCCAAATCATCACGTCCAACGCTATCAAGCCACCTAACGTGAGCAGATAAGCGCGGTCGCTAGACGCTAGCTAACCCGCAGTTCTCCCCTGTCATTGTCACAGGCACCGTAACGTATCGAGTCCGATCTCGTCTGTCAATCTGTCATCGCTTTGCCACGAAACGAGACGCGCCGGGATAGGAATAGCATAGCATAGCACGTCATGTAGCCAGCCAGCAATGGACCACACCTTAGCCTTTGCGTCGTGCTCGCGATCGATGCATATGCACGCAGCTCAGCAGCTGGGACGGTTAGCGGCGCGGTGGTGTAGTATATACTCCTAATTCCGCGTGCAATCAGAACGTCCCGAGCCAAGGCCTCGACTCAAAGGCCAGAAGCTCCGGTTTCGATCAGGGATCCGTTGCACGCAACTAGGGAGCCTGACGCGCGACTCCTGGCACCAGACGCCGCCCTTGGTCCCCTGACCTGTAATTTAGGCCAAGGGACAAGCTTCAGCCGCGCGCTGGCAGGAGGCTCGACGTGACGGTGGTGCAGTAACGTGGGCGACGATCATGGGTTCATGGCTGGAGTCGCTGTTCATTTGAGTTATAAATCGTCTTTTTTTGGTCAACGAATAATATTTTTCTCTCACAATAAATCAGCCAATAGTACTTTCAGCTATGACTTATCAGCCAATCGAACAGGACAATGATGCGCTTATGGACTTGTGCGCTGGCGGGCCTAGCATATATGTGGACATGAATGAAAAAGGGTACAAACTAGAAACTCCATTCAATTATGAAGGATACAGAGTAAAGCAGAAAAGGTATGTTCTAGAATATTTTTAAAAAAATAACAGTCAATTCGACAGATTTACTAAATTATCCAGCTCTATCATAATGAAAAAAAAAACAACACAAAGTTCTTTAAATGGTTTTGCATCTACATTATCGAGCACAAGTCTGGCCGAACAAGCAAGGAGTGGTGACAGGAAGCTACAAGCACGTGGTGCCAAGGCCGACCACGCAGGGCCGCCGTGGTGGCTGGAACTTTAGAAAATGACGTATTAGGAAGACAGATGCAATTCTTGAGGACTTAGGATTGTAAACGGTGCTCAAAAGATCTAACACATCCTCTGAGAGACATAAAGAACACAGCAAATGCGGTTGGGTTAATATTTTAGATCTTACTCCGTATAGTGCTACTTCAGACATGACCGGTTGTTCTGAACTTCGAAATTTTGGTCATTACTCGGAAGTTTTTTTTTTTGACTAAGATTTGTGAGTTGACCGTGTCAGAAACATTGGTATAGGGAGAGGGGATCGATTTGTTTTCAATCTCCTAGAGATGCTTTTAGACCTGATTAGAGTTCCGTTGAGTTGCGGTGCGTGGTGTCTCTTCTGAGCTCCGGATACGACTTTCCTCGCGATCGCCGTCGTCGGGACCGGCACACGAGAACTCACCAGTCACCAAACCATCGGAGGCCTGGACCACTCAACTCCCTCACGCACGGGCCCATTTTTTATTGTGGACCTACTGTACACGGCGGTCAGGCATCTTGGGCCCATGTCCCCAGAAAGCCCCCTCCTTTCTCGAAGCCCAACGCGCGGAAAGCCGACCAGCGAGCCCGTGAGCCGCCAAGGTCGCCGTTCTCCTCGCCCACAACCACAAGGCCGCAACCACAAGTCCACGACTCTCCAACCGTTCCTCTGGCTGAATGACATGTGGGCCCAGGGCTCCTCGTACCGCACGTCAGTTGGGAGCGCCGCGGATCCCGTGGCCCGGCCGCCACCTTTGCCGGTTGCTGCTCGCCGCCGTTCGAAATTTGAATCCCCGCTACACGATCGGCGAACGGTTTGTTTGCTCCTCCCGCACCGTCGTGGCCGAAAAGGACAACGGCTACCTCCTCCACCATCCCCACTACTTCACTGGTTGCTTCTCCTTCCATTTTGTCGCGTACCGTCTCGCCTCGCCTCGCCTCGGCTTCTCCTCCTCCATATCCCAGTGTCGACTGGCGAGTGCCCCCACACAACCAAGCGGAAGCTTTGGCCGAGCAGAGGAAGTAAGCAGTCGCGTCTCGCATTGCGCGGCGCCAATGGGGGCGTCGGGGAAGTGGATCAAGTCGCTGG
The DNA here is from genome assembly GCA_904845875.1 of Miscanthus lutarioriparius. Lineage (NCBI taxonomy): Eukaryota > Viridiplantae > Streptophyta > Magnoliopsida > Poales > Poaceae > Miscanthus > Miscanthus lutarioriparius. Next base: position 10,042,345 of record CAJGYO010000016.1, on the reverse strand, counting down.
TGGCCCTGAAGGCGCCCGAGAAGGCGGCGGGGCACAAGGGCACCCGCAAGTGGCGTCTGTGGCGGAGCTCGTCGGCCGCTTCCAGGGCCAGCGCCGGCGAGGGCAGCGCGCTGGCGTCCGAGGCTTCTTCGGCGTCGGCCGACTCGTTCAGCTCCGTCCTCGCCGCCGTGGTCCGCGCGCCGCCCAGGGATTTCATGCTCATCAGGCAGGAGTGGGCCGCCGTCCGCATCCAGACCGCCTTCCGCGCGTTCTTGGTATCACCCGAATTCCTTCTCTGTTTCCGTTTGGCACTGTGTCACTGCTACTTCCATAGTTCCATGTTCTGTGATCTTGACCCTTGCTTTTATGTGGCGGCGCGTGAGCAGGCGAGACGGGCGTTGAAGGCGCTGAGGGGCATCGTCCGGCTGCAGGCGCTGGTGCGCGGCCGGCTCGTGCGCAAACAACTGGCCGTCACGCTCAAGTGCATGCACGCGCTGCTGCGGGTGCAGGAACGCGCCCGGGAGCGCCGGGCGCGCTCGTCCGCTGACGGCCACGGTTCCCGGGGCCAGGATGCGCTCATCGGCCGTGCCAGTTCTACCAAAAACGCTATGGTATATGGAACACCGAACACGCAAAACATATCGTGTTTTTCTGCTTTCAGAATGTGCAATATTACACTTACACCCAACCATTTGTTGATTAGCTGCTAAGTTGCCTATGAAATTCCGCCCTTACCGAGTAGACAGCTAAATGTCATCTGCCATTCAGGAAAATTTGAGGGAACAACCAAATTTCTGGCGACGGATTTCGGTTGACAGTGTTGTTGGAGTATCATAATGTCTTTGGTTCCTTGGTATTACTAATGGTGATGTCACATGGACCATGTGGTTCAGTTCCTTGGTTGCCTTCCACTGAGATTTTTTTACAAATTTGTTCACAATAAAGGTAGTTGATTATATTAAAACTTCCCTCTAACTTTAATTTCAATTTGGTGTTTTAAAGCTAATGATCACACACTTTGAATTTTTTTAGAACCGTAGAGTTCTGAGATCATTAGGAAGTCAGAAACTGGTAAAAGTTTGAATTTTGAATTCACATTGTGCTCCTGTTGATATCTTGACTATTTAAAACTTTCCATGTGTTCTTACACTGGATTCCTTATGGGAAACTGACGTGAGAGTTGATATGGTGGGTTACTTTTATTTGAAAGGGACTTGTATCAGTAAGAATGACATGGACAACTAAGCTTCCTTTATCTTTTGTAATGATTGAGTCCATTAAGATTGTTTCTCGCTCTTTCACATTGACAATGTGTGTTTGAATCAATATTGTAGTGACGCTGTTAGGTAAGAAAAGCCTATGGTGATAACACCAATAATCAGCCTGTTCGCTTGTTGGTTTCAGCCAGGGCTTATCAGCCTGTATACAGTGCTTTCCTCTCACAACAAACCAGCACCAGCTGGGCTTATCAGCCCAGAAACCAACCAGCGAACAGGCTAATATCTTTTACAATTAGGTATTGCCAACCCAACTTTCATGTTCAGACCACAGTGGCTTATCAGCCCAGAAACCAACCAGCGAACAGGCTAATGTCTTTTACAATTAGGTATTGCCAACCCAACTTTCATGTTCAGACTACAGTTGAATAGAAATAAAATAGAATGAGTTCACACTACAGTTTGCTGTTTCTGTTGATACCTGCTCGGCTGCTTTCACTAGAATAGTAATGTGATGGTGCAAAGATTTCTTGGCTACTTAATATTTCAGGAACAATGGTGTGACCATCACGGATCTGTTGATGAAGTAAGATCAAAGATACACATGAAGCATGAAGGTGCAGCAAAGAGAGAAAGGGCTATTGCCTATGCTCTGTCTCACCAGGTACATGTTGTAGCACATCTTTGCCATGCTGTAGTAACACTAGGTAATACCACATCCATAGTTTCATTTTGATAACATGTCGATCATATGTTCCTTTCAGCCTCGGGGTGCAAAACACAAGGGAAGACCAAGTTCTCCTGCTAGCTGTGTTAGAAGCCATGAGCCTAATAGGTGCAATCACGACTTGAGTTACTTGGAAGGATGGATGGCAACAAAGCCATGGGAGACCAGAATTATGGGGGGAAATCATACCGACTCGCAGCTCGCGAAGAACTGCGAGGAGGCGAACTTGCCTGCCTCCAAGCTTTCTGATGCTAGCTCAGTCAAAATCAGAAGAAACAATGTCACAACCAGGGTAGCAGCAGCCAAGCCGCCTCCTCCTTCGGTGCTGTCAGCTGCTTCTTCCGACTCTGTGTGCGACGAGAGCTCTCCGTCGAGATCATCAGTGACCTTGACGTCTGCTACCAACACTGTCTTAGCATCAGAAGCAAGGTCAGACAGTTGCAACGCCGGAGGACCGAACTACATGAGCTTGACCAAGTCTGCCAAAGCTAGGCTGAGTGGCTGCAGCAGCAGCCACCGAGGGTCGTCGTTCCAGCGGCAACGGTCCAGGGACATGTCAAGGGTGGCTCTGTCTTCAATCGACACCCAGAGCAACGCAGGCTCAGAGATTTCAGTCACCTCCAAGAGACTGAACAGCATGTCCCTGAAAGGAAGCCGGAGCATGACGATTGATCGATCGTTCAAGATCAATGGATAAACAAAGGAGCGTGAAACCAATCAACCTTGATCTACCGATCGATCAAGATCCAATGGATGAAACAAAGCTCTCTACCCGCCGGCCTTTTTTTTTTTTGCGCTTAAGCCCCCCACCCCATCCATTGGATTAGCATCTAGTAGTCCTGATCGATAGTTTTTAAGTTTACACAGGTTGGTTGGTTTGCACCTGATACGTTGCCATAAACAAATCCTTAACCATATATATTAATTAGTTGCAGTTATCATTATCCTAGTTTAGTGTGAGTTGTGTACACATCCAATCGATGTCCAGTTCCTAATTTCCTTGTCTCTAGTCTCCACGGATAAATTATGTAAGTACTTATTAACATGCAAAGGGCAATTATCTCGCGTTCTATGTAATTAGAGTCGTGGTGGATGTTGATAGTATCTTATGTTGGGGATTGGGGTCACCGAAGCCTGAATATGATACGCGAGGCTCATCTTGTCTGTTTCTGGCGCGAAACCGTGTGTCCTCTTCGCTGAAGATCCCATGACATGTCTCGGGCGATCGTCCGGGCGCTCAAACAATTGCTCTGCGCATTCCGATTGGCCGTCGCATATATGATGGCCTCAACAGAATCGGCCCGGCAGACATTTGCAGCAGCTCTTTGGGTCGGTAGGGTGCCCTGTAATGGCTAGCGTCCTCGACTTGTTTAATCGCTCAACATTTGTTTGACTAACGCCTGGTCTACGTTAAGCCCTGATTGTTGCAATAAAAAAGTAATTTATATGCCTGTAGCGAACTAGCGATCGATGGAGTGATAGAATAGGGGGAGAAAATCTGTGGCCGATGGGCGATGGGATTTTTCTGCGCCGCTGCGGCCTAGTGCTGTACCAGTCCTGACCAGTGCACACGCGGCGGACAGGGACGTGCCGAAAACTACGCCTTTCGCCGGAACCGAACAACACTATCAGTTTATCACTGCGCCCTGAAACAGGTCTGAAGCGGCTCGTGTTTACAGTTACCGCCGCTGGTGGCGCCCCTGATGGCAACCCTTGGTGGAAAAGGTCTGGTCTGGTTGGGCACGGCTCTGAACGGCTCCATGCGGCGCAGCCGGAGAGGGCGGGGTTTGGACGGCCGGGATGGGTCGGCGGCGCCTGGGCAGCCCGGGGAGACAGAGACACGGACGGATGGTCCAGACGCGGGGAACAGTGCCGGCGCCATGCATGCCGTCACCGGCAGGCAGGCACAGTGGAGAGTGTAAGCGGACTGGGCGGTGCAAAAAGATTCTCGGCGATCGACACGGTGAGGGGGACAGACAATGCAGAGTTACGAGAGGGCCCCCCGGGCGGGGTGGTGACTGCTCACCGGACCGCCCGCGAAAATGACAGCGGCGGGGGACGAGGCGCGGTGCGGTTGGGAGGTGTTTGACCCACCGGAATTAAAAGGGGAGGGCGATCGATTACACCACTCGCCTTGCTTAATGCCGCCATCACTTGGGAGCTCTGCCGAGACGCGCTGCTGGAGATAACGCACGCGCAGCCAAACACGGCACCACCATCCTTCCCTCCTCGAAGCTCCCGCTCCTCGCCGGCTAGGCAGCGCCAGGAGAGGCGGGGGCCGGCGCTAGGCTAGGCAGCCGCGCGCGTGGCCGCCGATCGGCATGGGCGACGGGGCGCCGGCGGTGCCGAGCAGGTTCCGTACGATCTGCGTCTTCTGTGGCAGCAACGCCGGCCGCCGCAAGGTGTACGCCGACGCCGCCCTCGAGCTCGGCCACGAGCTGGTGAGTGTGCACGTGCAGGCAGTGGGAGCCAGGGAGCTCACCACGCCCGCCATGCGCTAGAGCACTGCCACCAGCGTCCTTTCTCTTGGATGTTTTGAGTTCTTGCTTGGTAGCTGACCGCCGTCGTGTCCGCGCCTAGCTTCTGTAACCGCAACGTACCAACGTGCAGGTGCGGAGGGGCATCAACCTGGTCTACGGCGGGGGCAGCATCGGCCTGATGGGCGTGATTGCACGGACGGTTCGCGACGGCGGCTGCCATGTCCTTGGGTACCCTGACGCGCTTGAAGCTTCACCTTTTTTTTTCTTTCTTTTGATGTGTGTGTCACCTGCACCCTTCTTTGAATACACCCTATCTGATGTTTTGGAGCTGTTTTTCCTGTTTGCTTTTGATTTGTTCATTCGTTCACAGGGTGATTCCCAAAGCGCTCATGCCTATTGAGGTATGTGAATTTCTTTGCTCCTAGATCTGTTCATGGTGTGGTAGTAGTAGAGAAGAACTGCTGTTCAGCTAGCCCAGCGTTTAGCTAGCAATGATTCTCGTTGGGTCAAATTTAAGCATGTCCCATTCACATCATGCATAATTCAGCTTCAGCTACAACTACGATAGGATTCAATGAATGACTGCTGAGCTTCTTGTCTGTCTAGTCGTTCCGTTTCCCTTTTACGTATTTCTTCTCCATTTCCAGTTGTCCTTTCTACTATTGATGAAAGAATTGGCCAAGCAAGGACTACTATTATTTCTACTAGCAGAAGGTTCCTCCTATCTAGTCGACAATTTGGAGTCTAGACCTAGGTGCCGTCTGAACTCAGCACTACACGTGCCTAGTAGACTCACGTAGAGGATGCTTTTCTAGTCCTTTTCCTTTGTATAAACTTGGGTCCTCTACTCCTGTACTAGAGAATGTTTTCCTAGTCGAGCCGGCTGGTGTTGTTGTTTTCTTTTCCTTTTCCTTTTCCTTTTCCATCGTTAATCGCGGCAAAACTCTTGTTGCTGCTCTTTTCGGGGAAAAGAAAAGTCTGTCAAGTGGCAAGTGAATTTTATCTGATGTGAACCTGAACAGTGTGTCCCCTGTCATTCAGAAAATCCATATCTCACAGTTATGTATGTACGCTTGGACGATGGACATTTGCAATGACATTTGCTCACGTACGTCTCTCTTGTGCTTATGGGTTATGACAGATATCAGGTGAGAGCGTGGGAGACGTGAAGGTCGTCGACGACATGCATCAGAGGAAAGCCGAGATGGCTCGCCAATCCGAAGCGTTCATCGCTCTTCCAGGTGCCAGATTCATGTTCTATGGTTTTCCTGCTACCATCATCGACAATAATTCAGTCGAACTTGCATTGCTTACATACAGTTTTGTTAATTTCTGTCAGGGGGGTACGGGACGATGGAGGAGTTGCTGGAGATGATCACCTGGTGCCAGCTTGGAATTCATGACAAACCAGTAAGTGAACTAACTGACAGGAAGATCACTACACGGATCGGCAATGCGATCTTGTCAGTCAGACAAACTAAGGCCGGCGGCCTCTTCTCTCAGGTTGGGTTGCTGAACGTCGACGGCTACTACGACCCGCTGCTTGCCCTGTTCGAGAAAGGCGCCGCCGAGGGCTTCATCAACCCTGACTGCAGCCAAATATTCGTTTCTGCGCCGACCGCGAGCGAACTGCTGACAAAGATGGAGGTAGCAATCAGCTGACTGCACAGTCAGTACATCTTCAAGCTATGGCTGTTGTGGATGAGTTTTGAGCCATTCCTGTGTGGCTTATATATTGCTTTGCTTGTATTCTTCAGCAATACACCCGGTTGCACCAGGAGGTAGCCCCAGCAACGAGCTGGGAGATCTCGGAGCTCGGCTACGGGAGAGGCGGCGGCGCGCCGTCAGAAGAAGAAGGCTCGTAGCACTACTCATCCATCTCCTGAAGCCGATCGGAGCTCTCCTTCTTCCACAGCTCCACTGCTGATGACGCATTTGTTTGGCCATTTATTTCGTCAAGTCGATCTCTCCAAAGTCCAAACCGGTTGAACTAGGTGCCCGGTCGGGAGAGGCGATATCTCTGTTTGAGTGCTCGGTTATGTAAGCTAGCTGGTAGCCTGGTACTCCTCCCTCCTTGCGGTGTGTGGTGCTTGTGGAAATGGAATCTGTGCTGTGCTGTGCAGCTACCGTACCCAGTCCGCCAATCGGGACGGAGCAGCACGAAAGCAGCCGCAGCTGCTGCCCGGCCCCGGGGTGGCGACGACGTCACAGGTGAGAGCGGCCACTGACTGGGCTCGTACTCATTGCTGCCTCTTTGCCGCCGCGTGTCTCGTCTTTGGGTGACGGCAACTTGCACGATTCCACGAACGAAAGCGGAAAAGGCAGCCCCGGCTCTGCCGCTTTTGTTCCGATTAGCACAGCCAGGCTTATTCAATCAGCACCAGCCAGCCTAAACCAGTCCAGAAACAAACCAGCGAACACGCCGTTTGGGACCCAGGGGTGGGGTGCCGGCCGGGACGCCGGGGCGTGGCATTCATTCAGGACATCTGAGGCAATCCATCAACCTACCTACAGGCTACACCTAGCGACGATATCTCGATATGCCTGGATATGGATTGGATGGAACTGGTGAATTATTGGTGCGAATCCGCCGTAGCTGACGACGGTCTGATCCGAAGCAGCACTGCACTGGCGCGTGTTCAAAACCGGCGGCGGGGCGGGGCAACTGCTGTTTCGCTCGGTTTGGGCCGTGGGGTTCCTCTTGCCGTGCTTAGTGGGCTCGTTCCTGGGTTCCAGATCGCTCGCCACTCGACAGAGCGCCAGACGCCAGAAGTTGGCACTTGGGTTGGGAACTTGGGATGGCGCAGCGCGCACCAATAGAATCGACGCGACAACTGCCACGGTCCACAGACGCGCACCCGGCCCATATCAATGTTACCATGGTCCACGGACGTTCTATTCTTCAAGGAATGAGATAGGAATTAATTTCTCGAAAAAAATCTCCCGACTTGTGTGAGACAAAATGTTTTCATGAAAAAAAACATGTAAATAAATAAAATACATGGGTTTTAGCAGTCGATTGGCCATGGGGCGGGCCTGGTACAAGCGGTAGAGTCTTACATTTGTATTGATCGAAAGGTCCCGGTTCAAGTCATGGTCTCCTCGCATTGCACAAAGCGAGGTAAGACTTGCCACTTACACCTTTTCATTGGGACCCCAGAGAGCGGGGAGCTCTCTCTGACTGGGTACACCCTTTTTATTACTACAGAATCATTTTAGAAGCGTCCCCATTTTTTTTTGGCAAAGTCGGCTCTATGGAAAACCATCCATAAAAAATGCTTTCTAAATCGATTTTGAGGCTAGAATTTCCAGCCGTCTGTACAAATAGATGGAAATTCGGCCCGCCTCATAAAATAAGTGAAACACGGTAAAATTGATAACTTTTTAAAATTAGGTTCGATGAAGACAAATTTTATATGAAACTTTTAACACTCGAAAAGATCTATAACTCTATAATTGGCAACTTTTTCATTTGAAATTATTTAAGACCTGAAAGTTTTGTTTTAAGTTTTCATAGTTTGACATTCATTTTTTTCATTTTTTCAAATAACCTTAGATAGAGAAACATCCTAATAACCTCTACGATTAATGCTTCCCGTAGTAGTAGCAGTGACTGCTAATTTGCCTTCAAGAAAAGTAGTGCCTGCTAGTTTAATTATTATTCATTTGATTTGTTTATTAGTACTAATAATACAAATTATAGTAGTTAAGTTCTTTTGAGTCCCTAGAATTTCGAGGGTCCTGACCCTGAGCAAATGCACACTCTGCTGTCTGCACATATGCTTGCCGTACAAGCCTGGGCGCCTGGCGGTGACACGAGTCTCGTGCCGTCGTCGTCGTGCGTGCTGAACTGCTGAGTAGAGTGCAGTGACTGTTCGCTTCGCTTATAAATCGTACATTTTCAGTCAACGAATAGTATTTTTATCTCACAATAAATTAATTAACAATATTTTCAGCCATAACTTATCTGCAAGCTAACATGACATAGATTGGCGAGCCAGCTTAGCTTGGTGAACCAAAATCACAGTTCATGCACGGCTACGGCCTATGGGTCTCCATGCATGGGTCACTGGTGCGACCACGGCCCACGGGGAACAGGACGCGGCGTGCACGACCACGACGAAGGGCCCGCGCCGGCCGGAGTCATATGGCATGCGTGCGATGCAGTGCATGCATCGACATCGACCTGCGGAGGGCGGCGGACCGGCCGGAGGCGCGTGCGTGCACGAGGGGGGCGAGCCCACGCGCGGACATGCACTGTGTGATCTGCATGACGCACAGCAGCACAGGAGATGAGGCGTCCGGTGTCCGACCGTCCATCGATCAGATCGGGACCAACGCAAATCCGGGGACCGTTCTTCTTCATGGATCGATCTCGTCTGGCTGCAGTGTACGACGGTACCCATTAAATTCTTCGCTGAGACGCTGAGGCTCGCACAAGTACACAGAAAATATGTAACGACGGTTCTAAACCTATTTTTACTGCGCCTTTATCCACCGTCAGTGTGAAAGGCAGTGAAAATCACGAACTTCACATGCGTCTTTTAGATAACCGCCACTATAAATAATTTACACCGGTTGTTTTCTTAAAAAAAGCCGTCACTACAAATGATTTACACTGGCTGTTTCCTTGAGAAAACCGCCACTACAAATGATTTTCAAAAATTACAAATCGGGCTCAAAATTTTTTTTTATCTGAGTAGGCTCGCGCACAAGAAATCCATGCATATGTAATCCCTAGGAATCGAACTCAGCATCTCAAGTCTCGCACCCCAAAGCCACTGATGACTAAATAGTAGAAATATACCCTTAGTATTTACTACCGTAGATTTTAAAATTGAGATTTAAAACCCTAAACGGATTCAAATGAAAACAGTTTCAACTACAAACTTTTAGATCTCGTTGAGATCTACAACTTTGTTTTTGATCATTTTCCCATTGGAGGCCATTTGAGAAATTCAAAAAAATATAAATTTTAAAATCATTAATCTTAAAACATAATTTCTACGCCTAAATGATTTTAAATGAAAAAGTTGTCAACTACAAAGTTGTAGATCTTTTTGAATCCTACAAGTTTTGTTCAGACCATTTCTCCACCCGAGATCATTTGAAAAACTCAAAAATTAATTTTAAAGTATTTGTAGTGGCACTAGGTTATGAAAACTGTCACTATAAATATATTTTTACTGTCTGTTTTCTTAAGGCTACCGTCAATAGAAATCATGTATCCTTGCTAATGGTAAACTTAAGAAAACAACCAATAAAAATAAATTTACACTGACGATTTATGGTCTGGACCCATCGTTTTATCTCTAGTGCTAGTGCAGCCTATAGATTATGAACCGCCACTAAAAAAATGGTCACCACCAACAGAAATTGTCGCTGTACTGGTGTCGATCTCAGCGTTCTCATTCTCTGATGAGGGCTGCGTTCGGCTGGCTGGCGCACTCACACTTTTACTGTTTATATGAACAGTGTTTTTAGATAGAATATTATTTTTCTCTCGTAACAATTAGTCGGAACAGTATTTTAACTTATTTTTCAATACTGTCAAACAGACCCTGCCAACAAGAACCAAGCAGGGCAATGCAGCCAGCTAGTGGTGCCGTTTTGCAGAGCCTGTCGATCTCTTTGCTCTACTGAGTACTGATGACACTTCGTCAGACGTATGAGATGCGTTTCAGGCTATCAGCACCAGAAACTATGGAAAACATACCGCCAGGAGGAATGGAGGATCGCACTTCAGTTGACGCTCGATCGTTTTACATTTTCTTTTAGAGTAAAGTGCATCAGCGGTCCCTAAACTTGTACCGCTGTGTCATCCCGATCCCTAAACTCGCAAATCAATCGTTTAGGTTCTCAAACTTATTTAGGGACCAAGATGACATAACGGTACAAGTTTAAAGACCGTTGGTGCACTTTACTCTTTCTTTTAAGTATACCAGAACAGGACCAGGATTCAGTGTTATAGGCTCAGTACTAGCTAGCTACAGCTAAAGAGAACGTCGTCAGATAGAGTAAGTACGGCTAGCTTGTATTGTAGTGTCGTCTGCTTATCTGGCCACACCGTTCAATGTTCACTCTTCACTCTGCCAGGGTGGTATATATGTTTGGTTGGAGCAACCAAGTGGTCATCATTTTCTCGTTCCTTATTTTTTATTTGGTCTCTGAAATGAAATGAGTTAATCGGTCGTCATGCATTTCACCTGACACAAGCTAATCACAACCATAATTTTAGACTTCTCTTAGTGACGTTGTTTTTTTCCTAATGTTTTAGCGTTCAAAATTTAGTATAAACTTTCCCTACCAAATGTCTCCTAGTGAAGATTCATGTGTTATAACTAGTGATAGTATTTTATTACTATTTAAAAATACTAAAAGAATTCTACCATTTGACAGTGAATAATTAATATATGTAAGAGAAATGAGTTGAATCTATAAAAAATTTGTGGATAAACCAAAGAGTGTACTCCGGTGTGTACTCGCTGTGCATTAGTAAAGACTCTTGAGTGTGCTCCAGACGATTTCAATCGAGAACAGGACTGGTACACGGTGGCAAGGCGGTTTGGGATGAAAAAAAACCTCACTACTATAAAAAAAAACGGTTTTCATATGACACCCCTTTTACTGTACATGTAGTAAAAAATGGTGATTACAGCTTCATGGCCAATGTCTCTATAAATAGATTTCTATAGATGGTCATATTAAAATGCTTGCATTTAGATGCGGTTGTCATAAGCTATGTCTCTTTTTTCATTGAAGGTTGCTTAAGCTGATAGCCTCTACAAATACATTTTTTAGGGACAACCGTCTCAAGCGTCATATTTAGAAAAAAGAGGCTGTAACAACCTAAAAATCCACACACCAAAAATTACAACTACAAATTTTTTTTTGTTTAAACCCTATGTGATGTTGAGTGACACATGTAGAAATCAAACCCTAGTTTTGGATTAGATGTGACCCAACTAGGTTAAAATCATAAGCACAGTTTGACGTTATGCCACATGTGTAATTAAATTCCTAAATAAATAAATCATGCATGCATCCTTAATTCCACTTATGATTTGGATTCTTTTGCCTTATGTGATGTTTAACTAACTTATTTAATATTTATGATAAACCCTAATATATGGGATGTATTTTGACCACCATTTGAAATACCTTGTGGGACCCACTACATAACTCGAAGCTCAAGTTTTAAACTCTAACTAAATTTGAATCGAAGCAAAAGAAATAACAGAAAAAGAAAAGGAAAAGGAGGGAGGCAGCCGCAGCAGCCCAGCCTGCCTCGACCGGCCCAGCTAGCCCAGCCAAGCCTCGCCTGCCCTTTCACGCGCACAGCCGCTGACGAGCCGGACCCGCCCGTCAGCCGTCACGCACCGCACGCCGCCGCATCAGGACAAGCTGACAACCGGACCCCACGTGTCAGCCACCTCAGCAACAGGATCATCTTCCTCCCCACGCCGACCTCTTCCTCGACCGGGGGCCGACCAGTGTGGCAGGTGCGGGCCAGGGGGTCACGCAAGAAGCATGACCTTGTTCCCCCTTGCACCACGCCTACGCTACCGCACGTGGGCCATCGGATGCGCTGCACACATCACCACCGCCCGATCGCCGTCCGCCATTAGAGCCCTTGGAGCTCGGCTATAAAAGCCAACGCCCGCGAGCCCTAACCCTCAGCCCATTCGCTGCCGCCGCTGGTGGCACAGCACCACACCGCGTCAAGCCGAGAGAGAGGGAGGAGGAAGAAGCAAGGAGGAGAAGGAAGCCGCTGCGGAACCGGACCTTGCCGGAGCCAGGAGCGTCGCCCCGATCGGCTACAGCGACGTAGCTGCTGGCATGGCACTGCATCACCTCATCACGGCGTCGCCTCGCCACCGCACCACCATCCTATCGCCACGAGCCCTACGGTGAGCCACGTCATTCGCCGCTCACCGCGCTAGCCATACTCGCCATGAACGCCACCGTGTTCCCGCACCTAGGGGACGCAGAGGCGGAGCATTCCCGCTCCTGGACACGCTGCACACGCACCGCACATGCACAAGCCCAAGGCCTGGCCTCACCAACCCCTAGCGGCTCGGGAACACCGGCACGACCACTCCTAGCCTCTCGGACGCCATGAACGGACCACGTCGGAGCACGAGCTCTTGCTCCGACTTAGCCAACCGGTAGCATAGAAGGACCACCACGACCCTCTTGTTGAGCCAAATGGAAACACGAAGCAAAGGGAAGAAAGGGGGCGACGTCGAGCCCTCTGCTCGGGAACGCCAGCGCTGAGCGCTCTGTTCATGCCATCGCACGCACGCACGCGCTCACCATGCCTAGAGCACAACCATGGCGAGACCACCGCGTCTTCTACGTTGCGGTAAAGGCGACGTTGACACCCCGACTGGCTCCGCCATGATGAGAGACACACCGCGCTCACCTTAGCCGAGGATGAAGCCCATCGGAGCCCTGCGTTGCCGCACCGCACCTCGTCGGAGCGCCACCGCCTCCGCTTTGCCCCGACCACCATGGCCGGAGGCGTTGAGAGCTCTCAGAGCCCCTTTGACCTGCTCGCCATGACCGTAGCAGCGTCGGGGAGCTCGTGCGTACCACCAATCTCTGGCACCGCCGCCACAGCCACCACACCGCCGCTCGCCGGTGTACAAGGACCGCCGCCACCACGGCCAGCCAACTGGAGCCGCCCGGGCACCACATTAACTTCATCGGGGCACCCGCCATGGCAAGGCCAAGCTTTTTCCCACCTTAATTGCACACCCGTGCCGCTGGAGGGGCTCGCCGATGAGCTCACCACCGGCGGGAGCACACCGGGGAAGAAGATGGGGATTTTCCCCTCGCCGGCCACATGTCCGTGCACTTGGTGCACGTGAATCGAACCCTAGGAAGGAGTAAGTGGACCAAGTCCTTCATAGACCGGCTCTGCGGTCTATGGACCAACGCAGGCGGATTCACCATGAACCGTGCCTCACCTGTCCGTCACCGTTTGACCCCGGACCCACCTATCAGTGACCAACCGAGATGATGACATCATGCTGACGGGACCCACCTGTCAGCCGCGGTTTAGCTCGGATGGCGCCATGCTGATGCCATGCCGATGATGTGACCACGCCAGCGTCGAGGACCTCGGCGACCACTCCAACCACCTCCGTGATCTCACCGACCACTTCGGCGATCTCACCGACCATGTCGATGAGCTCTCCGACCACTTCAGCAATCTCTCCGACCACGTCAGCGACCACTCCGACCACCTCCGTGATCTCGCCGACCACTTCGGCGATCTTGCCGACCACTGCGGCAACCTTTCCGACCACCTCGATGACCTCTCCGACCACCACACCAGCTGATACACCACTCCAAGCCCATACATGCCCCGCAAACCAGTCACAGTGTGACACGTGTCAGCCCTGAATTAATCGGCCTTTATTATTTTCAGAAATTGATTTAATCTTTGGAAATTCATAACTAATTCATACGACCTCAGAAAAATACAAGACCAGGACCAAAATTCATTTAAAATCAAGCTCTACGTAATGAACCCATGTTTGAGTGCATTTGGCTCTTTTGAATTTTCATTGCTTCTTTGTGCTATTCTATAGACATCGCTCACGCGACTATAATTCGATCGTATGCAGACTTGGAGGAGAACCAGACAGATGAGGACCGAGAGTACCGTGAGGAGTACGGAGACGACTTCACTGAAGGTGCCACATCCCACCTAACCTCGTAGCACCTATTACGCATGGCTAATATAGAACTGTTATTGCTTTACTTTATTGTTATAATCACACTATGATAGGACTTGCATGGTAGTATGCTTTCTCGATGGCCTTTACCTTGACGCAACCTTACCCCTGCTCACCCTGCTGTTAGGCTAGTCACCCGCTTGCTGCTATATTTCATTGCTTATTACTTCTACTACGCTTGTACTACATTGATGCGTGGTGGAAACTGGTGTTATCTGAACTATGGGGAGAGTGCTGCGTGTGTGACTTGGGTGCGTGGAGGGTGAGGGTTGTGTCGACTAAGTTAGAGTGTACGACGAGCTTGGGGCAAGTCTTGCCGTGGGGTGCTACCTGGGCACCCCTGGAAATGGATACCTGTGGTGGGTAAATGGTATATGAGGTGGCCCTGGGTGTGAACCTGTGATGGGAGGAGCCCAGGGTGGAGGTGCTGTGGTGGCACGATAAATGGAAACCCTGATGAAGACATTCTGGCTTGGTCACCCCTAAGGACTTACTAGTACTCAGATTCACCAGGAAGCCTTACGTACCACTCGCCCTATATGGTGCGGGACGGTCGGACTACTTGGTAGGATATTGCCACTACTGCTAGGTTGATAGCGGACAGTGCGAGGGAGGTACGGGGCGCAGAGGATTCCCCCCCACACCCTTCCGAGACTTCATGGAGACCTTGTGGACCCGGCTCATGACTCACAATTTCAGCCACCCCAGACTAGACTTGGGGTGTACCAGGGCTGAATGGTAGAGTGGCACTATCCTAGGCTAGCAAGCGGTCGGAATCAGCCCAGTTGATGACGGTCAGCGAGGAAGACGAATCTTGTGGTTATGTAAAACCTATGCAGAGTGTATGGTTGATCGATCGATACATATGCCGACTTGTCGGCTATGAACCTTTCTTGGGTTTCGCTTAAACTAGATAGTGAGATGAGTCCTTCTCTTCTCCCCCTGGGAGTGAGTGTTCGGATGTAGCTAGGGGCTACGGGCCATGAGACAGTGTCGAGAGGGAGTTGGCCTGTCGACTGAGCGATGGTATGGTGGTGATATGGTGATGATATGGAGATGGTGGTATATCGATCCCTGGATCAAAACCTGGCTCTGGACGGGAATGGGGTGGAATGGGTGTGGGATTGGTGTTAAAACTTGACCAACTATTAATATATATATACTTGATATGGTAAAACATAGGAAACCCCAGCCTTATAGGTTGCTTTTGAATATATCCAACTTGCATACAATTTCCACAAAGCAATGCTCATAGGGTGGGAGTGGCCAGTACAAATCGTACTGATAAATTTTGGCACACAGGATCTGCTGAGGAGTATAGCTCTAAGGAGTTTGACGGTTGAGGGGTTCGTTCCTACGCTTGAGTTTGGCAATCTTGTCTTCAAGCTGTTCTGAATGAATGCTACTTTTGATTCTGCCAATGCGGCGATGTAATAATTTATGTAATTCTGCACGATTTGTACTCTGATATTATCGTTGTATAGATGTGGTATTCGACTAGAATTTGGGTAATATGATCTACAACGGTCATAATACACTTCGACTCTGTGGATTTCCCTTTGCGAAAATTAGGTCGCTTCAGAGGCCACATAGATAGATTGATATATATAATAGTTTTGTATGAATCTAGAAAAAAGATAAATTTTATAGAAAAATTATAGGTTAAGGAGGTCCAAAACTATGCAGTTGACAGCCTTTTCATCTGACACCACCACATTTTTTTTAGTTTTCAAGTGACCCTAGATGGAAACGTGCTCTAATCAAAGTTACCATGCTCAATGAGATTTAAAAATTCATAGTTGACAAATTTCTTATTTAAGATCATTTAGAGTACAAATAAGCAATAAAAAGGTTCATAGAGGTAAAGTAAAAAAGAACAGCGTTACTCATCTGCTAGGGAGATAATTAGGAGGTGACAAGTGAAGAGAGAGGTCACATGTTCGAATTAGGTCCATGGTGGCCCATGTAATTGTTGATTTGAGATTGTGGGGGTTTAGTATCGTCTTAGTTATTACTCCCCCATCCTGAAAATATAGTGCATTGTGACTTCCAAAATTTATACTGAAATATAGTGCATTCTACAGGTGTCAATGCCTAGATTTGACAAAGTTTATTAAAAAAGAAACCATAATTTGAGGACAAACACCTTAATTGGTATTAATCTATGGGTACATGCATCATTTGAGCATTCTCTTAAGTTGACTTAAAATGATTGGAATGCACTATATTACAGGACTGAGAGAAGTAAGTGTGGTAATGACAATCCCTATGTGAACTCTTTTACGTGAAGCAATAAGTCCATGCGTAAGTGGGTTGGTGGTAGCGTGTTTTTCACTTATTATGAGTGCACCTGAGCTGTTTAAATTTTGAGGCGTTACAAATGTATCAGAGCCGACCTTTGCAAACACAGTCGTGTGTGGATCAAGGATATGGACATGGGGCGCATAATACATGTGCACATGGACCCTGTGATATCCATGTTACCATGAGAGAACGTTCTTGGTCATCATTTATCTGGTTGTAAGTGTATTGTTCACTCAATGCGTAGAATAGATCGTTTGGACTCTAGGATATTATGTAACCTCTCGAAAAACTTAAACGCTAAGAAAACACCGATTAACATGCACAAGCTACACTTCTTATTATCTAAACACCTGACCAGCGTTTTAGACGACAAAGGTTAAAAGGAACAAATAAAACTCATGTTGCTACCAGCAATGAAGTACTGTATGTGTGTTGCTGCTAGTTTGGGGAGTAGCCTCTCCAAGATTTTTTTAGTAATATTTTTGTTCAGTTAACAGGCACGAATATTCCTCCATTTTGCTGTATGCATAGTTACTCGTGGGTAATCATGTCGTTTAAATAGTACCGGCACCAAAACTTGCACGGCGGCACGGATGAGAGGAGTAGATGATGGCAGTGGCACGATGAGGTCTTCGGTCCCAAGTACTAACTCAAAGCAGCCTAGGTAATCAATATCAAAGCAGCCATGGCACATACTCACATAGCACCATGCTATAGTACAATTGTACAAATATACAAATACATGTGTATGTGTAGCATACACACCGGTACACCGTACGTACATATACCCAACTTACCTGTGGTGCGAGCTCTTTAGGAAACAGGATCTAAACCATGCTTACCTTTTTCCCTACTAAAAATATACCACGCCAGCTGTTCACCGTTTAACCTTTACCAGGATATTACAACTGACTACCTTTTTAGCAGAATACGCAGGCATGCGTGATGAAACAAATATGTGGGTCTAACACAGTTCACAATAGCTTCATGAGCTGTTATAAGCTGTTTTTTTTTTGTCAAATACTCATTTGCAAAACAGCTTCATCTTCATGGATGAAGCTGTTTTTCACCTCCTCTCACAAAGATATGAGTTGAGATGAAGCTGAAAAAATAGCTTATCCCAGCTTCATCTCCCATATTATAGTCATTCTATTCATCGTTCCATTATATAAAGCTGTTTTGCCAAATACTTGTTCGAAAACAACTCAGCTTCAACAAAAAGTTGCTCATAAAGCTATTTAAAAAAAAACAGCTTATATGGTGAAGCTGAGCTTGGCCAAACGGGGTTATATTGTGTTACAAGCTCCAGGTCATAGCCGGCTGTTAGGTTGCACAGAGATTTCGGATGATTCAATAGTGTTCTATGAAAAGAAATAAAAGCTGAAATAAGGTGAAACAATCTGAAACATGAGCAGCCGAACACGCTGAATATACCCCTAAGCGGTTAGAAATATTATATGCGTATAGAGTCTGTATCATTGCGTTATCTACTCATCATGTTCTTTGTTTTTTTGTTCTTTTCGGTAAGGGGACTCTTTATCTTGCAATCGGTTTGCACATCATCATCAGCGTGTGGTCCTCTCAGCACAGCGTGCACATAGACTACTTCAGTGTGCAGTGTGCTCCACTGCTCCTTGCATTGCTTTGCTCGAATCAAAGAAAATCCATTAAATACAACATCATCTTCTTCTCAATTGTTTTCTTTCGTCATGCTGCTCTATCTTTATTTGCGCCCAGCTGACTTTTGTACACTTATCTATATACATCGCATCTACTTCAAAGATATGCCGCAGCGTAGGCTTGCCATTTTGTTCTTTTACGCGTAAAGAAAACAGGGGGAAAATCTATATATATCTTAATGGATTCGCTAAGATTTATAGTTTATCTTCCTCTGTGTGAAAATTGTAGAGTTGTATACAAACTTAGGTCCATTGTTGGATATCCTACCAATCCTGCAGAGACGCTATATACATCAATACATTGTCCTATATCATCATTAGCCTTATCATGTGACGTAACCCTGCCACAAAACTCCAAAATTTCATGCGATGTACTTGTACCAACCAATACTGTCTAATACCATATACAAATGGTAGAAGTTACCTCTGAATAGTGCCCAATACCATTGTTGGGGCCCCAAGCCTATGGGCGCCCCACTAGGCTCATACGCCGTCGCCCAGCGTGCATCCGGCATTTCGCAGTGCGAAATGACTCGAAGCAACGACCCCGCTTCTTGCCAGGACAGTCACCATTTCGCGAAGGCGAAATGTGGGCCTTATGTTCGGGTCTTAGGGCAACCCGGGCACAGGATCCGCCCCGTTCGCCCGGTCAAAAGGCGCGGGCAAGCCAGCGCGCCATTCCATCGAGGTGAATAGCATCTTGGGGGACACCCTCGCGAATTGACCTTCGGCCTGGCGGATAGTTGGCTCGGCGCTCCTGGGATCGAGCGGCAAGGCACCGGCGAAAACGACAAAGCGGTCTGGGCTATTCGCCTGGACGAATAGTTAACTCTTGGTTGTGTATTACTTTGCAGGGCCTTGTTTAACATTAAAATTCCAAGTTTTTTCGCTCTTTCTCCATCACATTAATTTTTGACACATGCATGGAGCATTAAATGTAGATAAAAAAAGTAACTAATTACACAGTTTGGTTGTAAATCACGAGATGAATCTTTTGAGCCTAGTTAGTCCATGATCGTGAGGGTTCTTGAAAAGTTTGTCCAATACAAATTGCGAACGTGTGATCTCATCTTATGTTGGTTGTGCGGCACCCTATTGAGGGTTTGGTCCCAATTAAGCGTTTGCAAAAATTTGCAATCTAAAAAATCATTGGTTCATCATTGATTCGAGTTTCTTCATTATGTGGGGAAGAGACCGCTTTACAAAACAACAAGCTAGTGTGCAGGCTATTCGTTAGCCTTTGAGAGACGAATAGTTAACTCTTGATTGTGTAGCTGACTTTGTAGGTTTTGTCCGGGGAAGAGCCCGCCGAGGGACAGGATGGCGACAACCTCCGGTCCATCGGTTTCCGCTTCGAAAGTCGGCAAAGAACTCTTGATTGCGTAGCCGACTTTGCGGGACCAAGCGGGACCAGGGGGACATGGCCATCCGTCGAGCCCGCTTAGTCGGGCGCGGCAATACCTCCGAATGGCCATCCGGCGTATATACCCCTAGGCGAGTATACCCAGCAAAGAGAATATACCTCGAATATGTAGTAATTGTAGGGGTAGTATTGTCCATAGAAAGCCTACGTACGTGTATAAATAGCCCCCGTGGCGGGGATTGTAGAGGGAGGGAACATTCTTCATGGTGAATGTACCGATCCAGTTTTTTCCACTTTGTGTTCGCTTTCATATCCACCCCGTTTGGTTCGCTCGCGCGACAGCCTAGTGTTCGAAGGCTAAGGCTTTGAACAACAACCATATACAAAGGGCGAAGCCGTTTTGTCTTCTTTACTAACATAGATTTTGCTAATATACACCTAGATATGCACTATATCTAAGTATACGGTGAAAATTACAAACCTAGAAAAAATAAAAATGACTTACAATTTAGAATGTCGGGGAGTAGCGTACAAGAAACAAGCAGCCAAAATTGGAGGCTATGCCATCCATACAAGAAAAGAGCTAAAGGTCTCCTTTGGAATGGAGGAATTCAAAGGGATTGTGTAGGATTGGATTCAGATAGGAACATTTCCTACTGGAACATTTTGGGAAAAAACATTTCTTTCCTCCATTGAATGTTTGAATTCCGGAAAAAATCCTTTATAAAAGTGGCAAAATAGTCATTTTGGTCCTTGAACTATTACTCGAGGTTTAGTTTTATTCTTGAACTTTCAAAACGGCCGTTTTAGTCCTCAAACTCCTGTTAGGCTCAATTTCATCCTAGAACTACGGAGATGATCATTTCAGCCATCAAACTTTGCATTTTAGGCTCAATTTCATCCTAAAACTATAAAGATGATCATTTCAGTCCTCAAACTTTGCATTTTCGGTCTTTAAACTTTTATTTTCAAACTCAACTTTGTCTATCGTTCTATGTAGAACGTTGTGCTGTTGCATGGTCAGCTTCAACACCACCAATGATTGGAGATAAAAAAAATAATATTCATCCAAAAACACTTTAGTGACCATTAATAATTCTAAGCTGTTATTTTTACTATTACCTTATAATGGTGTCGTTTATATATATTTGACTATAAATAATTCTTTTAGAAGCAATTACAGTTGCTTCAAACGCTATTTATTCCTTAAGAATACATGGATATATTGAAACAATAGTAGATCTATAATTTTTCCTTAGCTACTTCTAATGTTAGGCTCAACTAATAACCAATTGTGTATAAAATAATATTTTTTATCCATTGGCTAAAAATAATTCATATTTAAGAATATTTAGATCTATACTTATATTCATCTTAGAATATGAATACAAATGTTGAAAGTGTGCTATTCGATTCGGTAGCTAGAACGACGCTAGGGATGACTGTCCATCTCAAATCGCAGGTGCTGCTGGACAAAGGACAAAGTTGTGCCAAAATGCATTTTGATAATTCATGGATGAAATTGTGGCCAAAATATAAAGTTTTCTTTTTAGATAGAGAAAATTGAGTTGAAAATAAAAGTTTAAAGGCCAAAATGCACTTTGGTAATTTATGGATGAAATTGAGCAAAAAATGTAAAGTTTGACGACTGAAACGATCATATTCGTAGTTTTTGGATGAAATTGAGCTTAAAGGTAGAGTTTGTGGACTAAAATGGTCGTTTTGAAAGTTTAAGGATGAAACTGAGCCTTGAATAATAGTTCAGAGACCAAAATGGCCATTTTGCCAAAAAAATGAATATTTGAATTGAATTGGCTGTTTCTAAAATAGCTCCAACATTGTAGTTACGATTGTTTTGAGAAGTCCAATGCACAATACTTTTCTCTTGGTTCTCTCTTCTATATATGAAGCTCTTCCTGCAAAAAGAGAAAATTCCTGTGTTTGCTCTGTAACACATCCAAATACCTCTGCTGTATTTTCTCTAAAAGTACCTATGTTGTACAATTCATACATTTTGCAACTTTGTACTTCTAGGTTGTTCCAAGGGAGGTCTAAACCATTTTCTACTAGAACCTTTTTTTTGTATATAATGAAGGTATAATATCCAGCCCTGTTGCACGCTGCCACTCTACTAGAACCAAACACATCATCATCTTTAAAATTTGAAAACAAAAGAAAACAATAAAAGATGTTAGTTGACCTATTGCATCAGCCTCACAGAGACAAAAATAAGTTACCATAGAATTCGGAGGCCCCTTTACCATTTGAGTGCAGGCAAAGGCAAACTGTCAGTTGCTAGTTATGAGCTGTGACACTGCTGACCCTTGGTGTCCCCCAACGGCAAGTGCCTCCACAAGATGCCTCTCTCCTACCGAAAAAGGAAACAAATTTGGCCAGCGCTACACCTCAAGGCGTCTATAAAAGTCTCCCATCTGCACAGGCATCCACAGGGAGTAGATCGAGGACCATCCTAGCTACCCTGCACTGCGCTGCAGCCTGCAGTCTTCAGAATTCGTCAGTCACAGATCGGTGCAGGCGGCCTGAACCTGCATCACCAAACCAATTCCTCAATCAATCTGCCTGCTATTGTGCGATTTGCGAGGCAGGTCAGTTACTGACGTATTGCCTAGCTGAAAGTCTGAAAGATGATCTTGTTTCTTCTGCTTTGCTCTGTGTTTTACTGCTGGAGAAGTATTGTAACTTTGTAATTGCATATCGTCTCACAAATTTGTAGCACTGACAAGACTTCATTTTGTTTGCACGAAGCTGCAATCTTTTTGCAGCAGTAAACCTGTATAAAGTCTTGTTGCCTGAGGCTCCTGCACGCCGGCGGTGTATAAATCATGGAGGACTTCGGCAGCTGGAGTATGCAGTATGCAGCAGCAGATCCATGCCTGCCAAGCCGCGAGGGCGACGACGACGGCCGCCTCCTCGGCGCTTTTCTAGGCGGCGGCTTCGACCTCCGCTCTGACCATGGCGATCTCATCAGCAACCTGCCCTCGTCGCACCCGGTCCAGAACCTCATGCCCGGCCACGGCAGCGCGAGTCTTTCCGTTTCCGACGGATTCATGAGCCTGGACACGGCGGATATGCTCGCGAGCGTCACCGGCGCACTGGACGACGGCGGCCTCCTTGACACGTTCGCTTACGGTTCCGACGTCGTGGTCGCCGAGGCCGAGGAGCCCGCGCAGCCCACCGCGTCGAGCAACGCCTTCTCCGGTTACAGCAGCACCACGGGCGGCAATTATGGCAACATCTCCTCCGGCGAGTCCAACACGTGCGGCGGCGGCGGCGGCGGATGCCATGACACGGAGGTTGCGTCGCCGACCTGCGCCCTGTCGCGGTCGGCGCTGCCTCAGGCAACGGCCGCGCTCGCCTCGAAGCGGAAGCTGGGCAAGTACCCTGCGATAGCCGCGACCACATCAACGGAGGCGCAGATTGCAGCCCCGCGGCGTGGCGCAAAGCGTGACCCCGCGACGTCGTCGTCGTCGACCAGAATAATGTTCGCCGGGCATGGGCATGGCGACCACCAGGCGGCAGGAGGGTCCTCGCCGTCGGTTGGCGGCGGGTACGAGCCGGACTCGGAGGCGCTAGCGCAGGTGAAGGAGATGATCTACCGCGCGGCGGCGATGCGGCCGGTGCACCAGCTCGTGTGCGGGGCCGGCTCCGAGCCGGCGCCGTCGTCACAGAGCAAGCCGCGGCGCAAGAACGTGCGGATCTCGAGCGACCCGCAGACGGTGGCGGCGCGGCTGCGGCGGGAGAGGGTGAGCGAGCGCCTGCGCGTGCTGCAGCGGCTCGTGCCGGGCGGCAGCCGGATGGACACGGCGTCCATGCTCGACGAGGCGGCCAGCTACCTCAAGTTCCTCAAGTCGCAGGTCAAGGCACTGGAGAGGGCGAACCCTAGCAATGGTGGCTACCACGACGGCAGCTTGCTGCCGCAGAGTTACACGGGGAGCCTCGGTGTCAGTGGTGGTGGCACCGGTGTTGCCTTTGGAAGAGATGGCGCCGGCATTGGTGGCTACGTAAAATCTAACAGGAACACGCACTTCTAGCGAACTAGTGATGCATGTAACCATGGATGTGTGAGTGATATATGAGAGAACTACTCGGTTTTGAGGTTAACAAAGTCTTTACTTTATTTCTGAGGAATAATAATCAAAATAATTTAATTTACTCACCTCTCTGTGCTTTTTTTTGGATCGGTGAAAGGTGCAATCATGCTGCAGAAATGCTTTTAGGGATGCAAGGGGTATTTGCGGCGCTCATGGATAAAACCTTTATTTGCATTGTTCACATGCATGTTTTTTTTTTGGAGCAACTTGTTCACATGCATGTGAGTTGTGACCATTTATGTATCATCCTCTTTCGTCAATGGGCCTTCTAGATACGCCTAAAAATTCTTTAGCATCGTGCTCAATGTCGAGCACGAATCTCAAATAGGTTTGAGATGGATTATAGGATATCAATATTATGTTGGTTGTATTATTATAATCCAATCCATATAGTCTATGGTGCTTAGATCACCTAGAGATTATTTTATCTGATTTAATATAATATACAAAGATGATCCAAACAGCCCCCTATTTGGATAAAAGATGCTCATCAATCATCAGGATGACAACAATACAATTAATGCTTGCCTATTTAGCTAGCCTATGCCTCTCAAATCTCAATCAAGCACCAAGGTCGCATAAGTCTTTAATCTATACTTTGAGATAAAAATGTAAATACCACAGTACTTATATTATGGGATGGAAAGTGTATTCGAGTAGAGTAAAAATAATACTAACTAGAGAGTAGCAGGACAAATGTAGACTTATTTCTTTTTTTATAATATAATATTGATGGCACACAAAAGGGGATATTGTCCACTAAACCCGTATACTCCTCTACCATTCTTTTACATGTCGTATTAATTAGGTTTATCCTAAGCTAAACATTCTTAGGTTTGACCTTTTTTTTAAAATTCACGTAGTTTTACAACATGTAAATTATATATCATAATAATATTATGTTGCCAACCTATATTTTTTTTAAAAAATGATGGTCGAAGATTGAAATATTTGGTTTAGAACAAAGCTATGGCAGGAGGGAGTATATAGCAAAACACTTTGATGATAACGCTTGTGACCTTTTTCCTATGTATATGCACTATGCAGAGGAAACAATATGTTATTTTTAGAAAGGATGGCAAAAGCTTTGCCATGATTTCTATTAGACGAAGAAAGAAAAAAAGGCAAATGCTCGCTCAGTTTTTTGAATGGAATCTAGGCCAAAAACCATACAACTGAGGAGAGTGCTTCACTCATCCTATATAACTTTGAAACAGTAACCGAACAACTATTAAAACTCACGCCCCTACTTACTCCAACTTGGTTGAATCGACCTAACTAACAACTCAACTAACAACTAACAAGGACCGGAGAAAACATGACGACCTGCCTAGCGACGCCGAACAGCACAGCTTAGGGCCAGACGGCAAGGAGCAACCACGGAACTACAAAGCTTAGCAATGCCTCCAAGGAGGAAACGACGCTAAAAGCGTTGACAAAGTAGCCCACCAACGGAAGGTTTTCACCTGCAACATCCAGTAGGAGGAGAGGTAGTAAAGGACGCCTCCAAGAAGGTAACGACGTCCGGTCCACAGACGTCGTCGTCCAAGCTTACGCCCCGACCTCAAGCAACCTCCATACTATCGCCGTAGGAGCCCCAACCCTACCATGGAGATAGGGTGCGATGATGGTTCAGCAGCAACCCACCCGGCCGCCGCCCATAGGGACACACCGGTCAGGAGAAATGTAGGGAGAAGCCTGTCGGAGAGTCCACCCCCTACCAGAATCGACAAATTCGGCCAGCAGCAAGCGTATCCGTCTAGCTTCGCCATGAAGCTAGCCCGAGGAAGGAGGAAGGCAGATGGTGGGGAGAAGAGGATTGGGATCAGAAGAAGCCCCAGTTGCCCAGCCCACCAATGTCCCAAACCCTACCAAGCTGGCCTCGCATCCACCACGCCGTGCAAGGCTTCAGCAGCCTTCGCACCAAACCGCGCTGCGCGCGGCCTCCGAGCCACCACCACTCGACACCCGCCGTCACTGCCAGAACTGCCACCACACATGGCCATCATTACCACCGTAGCCAGATCCACCCACGAAGACGACGGGTCTAGCGAAGACAACCCCTGATGCGGCCGCAGCAGCGCCGGAGCAGCTTCACCGGCGGCAGCACAACAACGCGTCCGGAAACCACCACCCAAGCTGAAGCGACCGAAAATGGACGTCGACCAACTGGATCCAGCGTCTTCTTGCGTATCTGGCTAGGGGATGGCTGGATCCGCTCGTCGGAGGCCAGCGCCAGTCGCCGCCCGTCACCATGGCTGGAGCTTGAGCTGGGTGTCAGACCTACCGCTCGAGCGCAAGATGGATGGAAGATCCCTGCCGCTGCCATCCTTGCGGTCACACGGGCCTCCGACGACCCTCTCGGGAAGCGGCGAGGCAGAAGAGGGAGAGGTCTGGGCGACGGCGCTCAGGCCTGGAGTTCCACCCGAGTCGCCCCCGAGAAGGAGCGACGCGGGGGCGAGCTGGGTCTTTTTAGGACTATTCTACATTTCTACTAACTTTGTCCCACCAACTTTACCACGGAGTAGCTTAAAAAATCTAGAGTTTCTAAGGGAATCCAGTATGTGCTTTATAAACTCCATCTTCTCTTTATGAAGAAGCTGATAGAGCTGTCCGACCCTGTTTGACTAGCAAACGTTAAAAAGGGATGTGAAAAAGATCAAGTGGAGTACTCGGAATGGACAGGTAACACAAAACTATTTATCGTTTCTTTTGTGCAGCAGCACAGGGCATTGTCCGATCCGCAGACGTCGTCATCCAAGCTTAAGCCCTGACCTCAAGCAACCTCCACACTATCGCCGCCGAAGCCCCAACCCTACCATGGAGGCAGGGTGCGATGATGGTTCAGCAACAACCCACCCGAACGTCGCCCATAGGGACACCGGTCAGGAGAAACGCCGGAGAAGCCCATCGAAGAGTCCGCCCCCTGCCGAAATCGGTAAAGCCGGCCAGCAGCATGCGTATCCACCTAGCTCCGCCATGAAGCCAGCCCGAGGAAGGGGGAAGGAAGATGGTGGGGAGAAGAGGGCCGAGATCAGAAGAAGCCCCAGTCGCCCAGCCCACCAATGTCACAACCCCTGCCGAGCCAGCGCCGCATCCACCATGTTACGCAAGGCTTCAGCAGCCTCCGCACCAAACCGCGCTGCGCGCGGCCTCCGAGCCAGCACCACTCGACACCCCCCGTCACTGCCAGAACTGCCACCACACATGGCCATCGTTGCCACCGTAGCCAGATCCACCCACGAATACGACGAATCCAGCGAAGACAACCCCCGATGCGGCCGCAGCAGCGCCAGAGTAGCTTCACCGGCGGCAGCACAACAACACGTCCGAAAACCACCACCCAAGCTGAAGCTGTCGGAAACGGACGTCGACCAATCGGATCTGGTGTCTTCTTACATATCTGGCTAGGGGATGGCCGGATCCGCTCACCGGAGGCCAGGGCCAGCCACCGTCCGTCACCATGGTTGGAGCTTGAGATGGGTGTCAGACCTACCACTCGAGCATTAGATGGATGGAAGAGCCCCCCTGCCGCCTTCCTTGCGGTCACACGGGCCTCTGGCGACCCGCTCGGGTGGCGGCGAGGCAGAAGAGGGAGGGGTCTGGGTGGAGGCGCTCAGGCCTAGAGTTCCGCCCGAGTCGCCCCCGAGAAGGAGCGACGCGGGGGGCAAGCTGGGTCTTTTTAGGACTATTCTACATTTTTCTACTAACTCTGTCCCACTAACGTTACCGCGGAGTAGCTTAAAAAAATCTAGGGTTTCTAAGGGAATCCAGTATGTGTTTTATAAACTCCATCTTCTCTTTGTGAAAAAGCTGATAGAGCTGTCTGTCCCTGTTTGACTAGCAAACGTTAAAAATGGATCTGAAAAAGATCAAGTGGAGTACTCCGAATGGATAGGTAACACAAAACTATTTATCATTTCTTTTGTGCAGTAGCGCAGGGCATTGTCCAATCCGCAGACGTTGTCGTCTAAGCTTAAGCCCTGACCTCAAGCAACCTCCACACTATCGCCGTCGGAGCCCCAACCCTATCATGGAGGCACGGTGCGACGATGGTTCAGCAACAACCCACCCGGCCACTTCCCATAGGGACACCGGTCAGGAGAAATGCCGGAGAAGCTCGTCGGAGAGTCCACCCCCTGCCAGAATCAGAAAAGCCGGCCAGCAACATGCGTATCCGCCTAGCTCCACCATGAAGCCAGCCCGAGGAAGGGGGAAGGCAGATGGTGGGGAGAAGAGGTCCGAGATCAGAAGAAGCCCAGTCGCCTAGCCCACCAACGTCACAACCCCAACCGAGCCGGCCCCGCATCCACCACGTTGCGCAAGGCTTCAACCTCCTCTGTACCAAACCACGTTGCGCGCGGCCTCCGAGCCACCACCACTCGACACCCGCCATCACTACCAGAACTGCCACCACACATGGCCATCGTTGTCGTCGTAGCCAGATCCACCCACAAAGAAGATGGATCCAGCGAAGACAGGCCCCGATGCGGCCGCAGCAGCGCCGGAGCAGCTTCACCGGTGGTAGCACAACAACGCGTCCAGAAACCACCACCCAAGCTGAAGCGGCCGAAAACGGACGTTGACCAACCGGATCCGGTGTCTTCTTGCGTACCTGGCTAGGGGATGGCCGGATCCGCTCATCGGAGGCCAGGGCCAGCCGACGTCTGTCACCATGGCTGGAGCTTGAGATGGGTGTCCGACCTACCGCTTGAGCGCAAGATGGATGGAAGAGACCCGCCACCGCCTTCCTTGCGGTCACACGGGCCTCCGGCGACCCACTTGGGCAGCGGCGAGGCAGAAGAGGGAGGGGTCTGGGCGGCGGCACTCAGGCCTGGAGTTGCGCCCGAGTCGCCCCGGGAAGGAGAGACGCAGGGGTTGAGCTGGGTCTTTTTAGGACTATTCTACATTTCTACTAACTCTATCCCACCAACTTTACCGCGGAGTAGCTTAAAAAATCAAGAGTTTCTAAGGGAATCTGGTGTGTGCTTTATAAACTCCATCTTCTCTTTGTGAAGAAGATGATAGAGCTGTCCGTCCCTATTTGACTAGCAAACGTTAAAAACGGATGTGAAAAAGATCGAGTGGAGTACTCTGAATGGACAAGTAACACAAAACTATTTATCATTTCCTTTGTGCAGCAGCGCAGGGCATTGTCCGATCCGTAGACGTCATCGTCCAAGCTTAAGCCCTGACCTCAAGCAACCTCCACACTATCGCCGTTGGAGCCCCAACCCTATCATGGAGGCAGGTTGCGATGATGGTTCAGCAACAACCCACTTGGCCACCACCCATAGGGACACCGGTCAGGAGCAACACCGGAGAAGCCCATTGGAGAGTCCGCCCCCTGCCAAAACTAGCAAAGCCGGCCAGCAGCATGCGTATCCGCCTAGCTCCACCATGAAGCCACCGAGGAAGGGGGAGGCAGATGGTGGGGAGAATTGGGCCGAGATTAGAAGAAGCCCTAGTCGCCCAGCCCACCAACGTCACAACCCCTGCTGAGCCGGCCCGCATCCACCATGTTGCGCAAGGCTTCAGCAACCTTCGCACCAAACCGCGCTGCGCGTGGCCTCCGAGCCACCACCACTCGACACCCGCCATAACTGCCAGAACTGCCACCACACATGGCCATCGTTGTCGCCATAGCCAGATCCACCCACGAAGATGACGGATCCAGCAAAGACAGCCCCCGATGCGACCGCAGCAGCGCCGGAGCAGCTTCACCGGTGGCAGCACAACAACGCGTTCAGAAACCACCGCACAAGCTAAAGCGGCCAAAAACGGACGTCGACTAACCAGATCCGGTGTCTTCTTGCGTATCTGGCTAGGGGATGGCTGGATCCGCTCGCCAGAGGCCAGGGCCAGCCGTTGCCCGTCACCATGGCTGGAGCTTGAGATGGGTGTCAGACTTACCGCTCGAGCGGAAGATGGATGGAAGAGACCCGCCGCTGCCTTCCTTGTGGTCACACGGGCGTCTGGCGACCTGCTCGGGCGGCGGCGAGGCAGAAGAGGGAGGGGTCTGGGCGGCGGTGCTCAGGCCTGGAGTTCCGCCTGAGTCGCCCCCAAGAAGGAGAGACGCGGGGGTCGAGCTGGGTCTTTTAGGACTATTCTACATTTCTACCAACTCTGTCCCACCAATTTACCACGGAGTAGCTTAAAAAAATCTAGAGTTTCTAAGGGAATCCGATATGTGCTTTATAAACTCCATCTTCTCTTTGTGAAGAAGATGATAGAGCTGTCCGTCCCTGTTTGACTAGCAAACGTTAAAATTGAATGTGAAAAAGATCGAGTGGAGTACTCTGAATGGACAGGTAACACAAAACTATTTATCATTTCCTTTGCGCAGCAGCACAGGGCATTGTCCGATCCGCAGACGTCGTCGTCCAAGCTTAAGCCCTGACCTCGAGCAACCTCCACACTATCGCTGTCGGAGCCCCAACCCTATCATGGAGGCAGGGTGCGACGATGGTTCAGCAACAACCCACCTGGCCGCCGCCCATAGGTACACCGGTCAGGAGAAATGTTGGAGAAGCCCGTCGGAGAGTCCGCCCCCTGCCAAAACCAGCAAAGTCGACCAGCAGCATGCGTATCCGCCAAGCTCCGCCATGAAGCCAGCCTGAGGAAGGGGAAGGCAGATAGTGGGGAGAAGAGGGCCAAGATCAGAAGAAGGCCCAATCGCCTAGCCCACCAACGTCACAACCCCTGCTGAGCCGGCCCCGCATCCACCACGTTGCACAAGGCTTCAGCAGCCTCCGCACCAAACCGCGCAGCGCGGCCTCCGAGCCACCACCACTCGACACCCGCCTTCACTGCCAGAACTGCCACCACACATGGCCATCGTTGTCGCCATAGCCAGATCCACCCACGAAGACGACATATCCAGCGAAGACAGCCCCTGATGCGGCCGCAGCAGCGCCGGGGCAGCTTCACCGGTGGCAGCACAACAACGCGTCCAAAACCACCACCCAAGCTAAAGCGGCCGAAAACGGACGTCGACCAACCGGATCCGGTGTCTTCTTGCGTATCTGGCAAGGGATGGCCGGATCCGCTCGACGGAGGCTAGGACCAGCCGTCGCCTGTCACCCCATGGCTGGAGCTTGAGATGGGTGTCAGACCTACCGCTCGAGCGCAAGATGGATAGAAGAGACCGGCCTTCGCCTTCCTTGTGGTCACACATGCCTCCGGCGACCCGCTCAGGTGGCGGCGAGGCAGAAGAGGGGGGGGGGTCTGGGCGGCGGCGCTCAGGCCTAGAGTTCCGCCTGAGTCGCCCCCGAGAAGGAGAGATGCAGGGGTCGAGCTAGGTCTTTTTAGGACTATTTTACATTTATACTAACTATGTCCCACCAACTTTACCGCGGAGTAGCTTAAAAAATCTAGAGTTTTTAAGGGAATCCGGTATGTGCTTTATAAACTCCATCTTCTCTTTGTGAAAAGAAGATGATAGAGCTGTCCGTCCCTGTTTGACTAGCAAACATTAAAAATGGATGTGAAAAAGATCGAGTGGAGTACTCCGAATGGACAGGTAACACAAAACTATTTATCGTTTCTTTTGTGCAGTAGCGCAGGGCATTGTCCGATCCGCAAACGTCGTCGTCCAAGCTTAAGCCCTGACCTCAAGGAACCTCCACACTGTCGCCGCCGGAGCCCCAACCCTATCATGGAGGCAGGGTGCGACGATGGTTCAACAACAACCCACCCGGCTGCCGCCCATAGGGACACCGGTCAGGAGAAACGCCGGAGAAGCCCATCGGAGAGTCTGCCCCCTGCCGGAACCGGCAAAGCCGGCCAGCAGCATGCGTATCCGCCTAGCTCCGCCATGAAGCCAGCTCGAGGAAGGGGGAAGGCACATGGTGGGGAGAAGAGGGTCGAGATCAGAAGAAGCCCCAGTTGCCCAGCCCACCAACGTCACAACCCCTGCCGAGCAGGCCCCGCATCCACCGTGTTGCGCAAGGCTTCAGCAGCCTCCGCACCAAACCATGCTGCGCGTGGCCTCTGAGCCACCACCACTCGACACCCGCCGTCACTGCCAGAACTACCACCACACATGGCCATCGTTGTCTCCGTAGCCAGATCCACCCACGAAGGCGACGGATCCAGCGAAGACAGCCCCCGATGTGGCCGCAGCAGCTTCACCGGTGGCATCACAACAACGCGTCCGGAAACCACCACCCAAGCTGAAGCGGCCGAAAACGGACGTCGACCAACCGGATCCGGTGTCTTCTTGCGTATCTGGCTAGGGATGGCCGGATCCGCTTGCCGGAGGCCAGGGCCAGCCGTCGCCCGTCACCATGGCTGGAGCTTGAGATGGGTGTCAGACCTACCGCTCGAGCGCAAGATGGATGGAAGAGACCCGCCGCCGCCTTCCTTGTGGTCACACGGGCCTCCGGCGACCCGCTCGGGCGGCGGCGCTCGGGCCTGGAGTTCCGCCCGAGTCGCCCCCGAGAAGGAGCGACGCGGGGCGAGCTAGGTCTTTTTAGGACTATTCTACATTTCTACTAACTTTGTCCCACCAACTTTACTGCAGAGTAGCTTAAAAAAATATGGAGTTTCTACGGGAATCTAGTACGTGCTTTATAAACTCGTCCCTGTTTGACTAGCAAATGTTAAAAACGGATGTGAAAAAGATCGAGTGGAATCCGAATGGACAGGTAACACAAAACTATTTATCGTTTGTTTTGTGCAGCAGCGCAGGGCATTGTTGGGTGCACGCTTTTTACTTGCTCCTTTTGGTTTTGGGAGCAATGTCACGACTCAGTGCCCATTGGAACTATACGTACGTTGGGGTGCCGAAAGCCAAACATTCTCTATTTCTCTTGCACCTCCTCGCTGGGTGCCAACTGCCAAAGCGTGCTCTCTGCTCTCTTCCCAAAGCTGCTGTGTGATTGCTCCTGCTCCTATCTCCTCACAGGCTCACAACACATGCATGCATCTCCTCTCAACGTTCACTGGCTGCTTCTGGTGCGAGACTTTCCAAGATCGCGCGCACGTAACAAACTCGTGGCGTCACCACATAAAGGTCGCGCGCGGTTAATTGACTATATACCGAGAGTCCAAGATGAGCTAGAAGAGGCTGCAGCTAGGCAAGCCAGGGGCCGCGCCAAGCAAGCACATATCGTCGCGCCTATCATTCACCCGAGCAGTGCCGGTCCTAGATTCTAAGGTCCTTCCGACGATCTCGTCCTCGTCGTAACGGTTCCTTTTAACTATATATAAAATCTTATAATATATATGTGCTAATTTTAATTACAAAACGAAAACAAATTCAATAACATATTTTTAATTTAACATGTCTGATAATTATCGAGGAACAATGTAGATTAAGCAATATATTTGTAGATGTATGATAATTATTAAGGAACAATATAGATTAAAAAAGCAATATATTTGTTTTTTTTTCTCACCCATGACAAATGTTTCTTAGGCAACATTCTAAAATTCTAACACCTAAATTATAAGAAAAATATAACTATATGGGTACAAAATACTAGAAGTTTAGAATACTATACAAATGATTAATTTAGATTAAAAAATAAAAGGAAAAAAATACCTTAGACCTAAACAACCGATCGGTGATCGCGATTCATAAGAAGCCAAGAATCCAGATGTCGTCGTCGTGGAGCCTGCTCGGTCGCCGTCCTCGTGCGCCATGTCCGTGTCTCCGGTAGTCTAGCTCTTCGCGGCGGCGCGGCTCACCAGCTCCGCGTGTGTAAGGCGCACGTCGCGAACTCACGATCAGAGTGTGCTGTGTGCAGCGTGACTCCTCGCCTTCTCTCTACCCGAGGGCCGTGGGAAAAGAAAACTAGAAAAAAAATGCCGATGTTATTTTTTTTGGCTGCTGGTCAATTCTATGTCTCTCTTCTCATTAGTTTACTAATGTCTATTAGAGGACTTGGGGGCTTGTATACTGAGCTTGAGCTTGGACCCTGCCTAACCGAGCCGTGTACTGCACTTGGACCTAGGGCCGGCACTGCACCCGAGCCGTGTAGCAGGTGGGCACTGACCTAGCAGGCACCACGCACCAGGCAGTTTGGTGATGCCACCCTGCCTGAAACCGAAACGGCTCCCCTATAAACTACTAGACGGCGTCGGCAACTGATTCAGGTGGTCATCGGGTGACACCAGCGTACGTGTAGCTCCCGTCCAGGATTAATAAAGTGCCGTGTCATCAGTCAGGCAGAGATGAATCATGGTGTATATATACTGACCTTTTTTTCCACCACGGAGAACCAAATTTCGTTACTCATCGAAAGCAATAAAAATATAAGGACCCGTTTGAATCATTGGAATTTGATTCATTCTAATAATTAAAATAATTAATTAGACTAGAGTAAAAAAATAAAAAAGAAAAGAAATAGAAATAGAAGAAAAAAGAAAATAAAAAATAATTAATTAGACTAGAGTAAAAAGAAATAAATGAAAGATAAAATAATATAAAGAAAACAAAGAGAATAATAAAAATCACAAAAACAAAAAATAAAAAGAAAAAAATGAAACAAGAAAAAAAAAAGAAAGATTTTTTTGTGAGGAAGGTAGGATATTAACTCACTTTTGAAGTGTTTACATCAACAAATACAGGAGGGGACTCAAGCCATATATATCTTCTAGATCTAAGAGTACATGCACATTTTGCAAGCATTAGAGCCTCCCTATTAAAATTCCTATCTTCACGTGCAAACCGCACAAAACTAAAAGACTTTGATCTTTGATGGGTATCTTGGAGAATCACCATATAAGAACATCGAGGCATCTCCCTGATGTTTTTAACAACATTAAGACAATCTAAAGCAACAACGAAACTTCTAATTCCACAATCTTCAGCAAGCGCAAGTGCCTCTGAACAAGCCATTGCTTCTAGCGTTTTAGGATCAGTTATGTGGGGTATCACCATAGCACTTGCAGCAATAAAACCTCCCTGATTAGTATGACAAACAATTGCCACTACACCTTTAGTTCCTGTTCGGTCAATAAGGACATCTGTATTAATCTTGCTAAGACCATTTTAAGGAGCTATCCAGTTATGAGTTCTTGTCTTTTCTTGATACAAGTCTTTCTCTTGAAATCAATCCCCTGAATAAATTCAAATTCTTCTATTAAGCGATTGATGATTATCATAATAGAGAAAGGACTTTTGAAGATTTCTTCGTGAATAGCCTTTCTCCTAGCATACTAGATGACCCAACAAGTAACCAAGATGTGAATAGCATCAGCTCGTGGAATATTGCAGCACATATATGAAACCCAATTTTTTGGGTCAGAGAAACATAATGAAGCTAACAAATCCAACAGATCTTCATCCATTAGGGCCCACACACATTTTGATACATTACACTGCAACAATGAATGAATCCATGTATCTTCTTCCGCCCCACTGAATGGTCCTAATATGGCTAGAGGGGGGGGTGAATAGCCTATTTAAAAACTCTACAAGGCACTAGAAGAATTTGTTAGTAAACTAAATGGTGAAATGCAAACTTGCTCTAACTCTACAAGGGTTGCAAGCCACCTACCCAATAATTCTAGTTGCTATGATCTCTAAGCACCCAAAAAGCTAAGTCACTACTCACTAAGAGCTCTCAACAAGGCTACACTAAAGAGCTCCACTAGATGAAACTAAGCTACAAAGCAAGCTCTCAAAACTAGCTAAACTAAAGAGCTTGCCACAACTAGTTTGTAAGAAAGCAATGGAGTGAGTAGGGTAATTATACCGCCGTGTCGAGGAAATGAATCAATCACAAGATGAAGCCAATCAATCATAGAGAGAAATCCAATCACACAAGAGATAAGATTTTTCTCCCGAGGTTCACGTGCTTGCCGGCACGCTAGTCCCCGTTGTGTCGACCAACACTTGGTGGTTCAGCGGCTAAAAGGTGTTGCACAAACCTCATCAAACAAATGGACACTGCAAGAACCTACCCACAAGTGAGGTAACTCAAAAACATGAGCAATTTACTAGAGCTACCTTGCGGCTCTTCGCCGAGAAAGGTGCAATACCCCTCACAATCACCGGAGCCGGCCACAAACAATCACCAACACGTGCCGAAGCTCCTTCGCTGCTCCAAAGCCATCTAGGTGGCGGCAACCACCAAGAGAAACAAGAAATCCACCGCCACAATGATCCCTAATGTCACATATCCAACCAATTTATAAGAGCACAAGCACAATGGCAGCCCGCAAGCGGCCGCACCGTCATACTTGAGCCCATATAAACCCGGTAGTCCATCGAGTACCACGACGGATCTTGATTAACGATCCACATACAACTAAGATCATACATGATTCAACATACATATCACATGTTATATAAAGTTCACAAATACAGTTCATTCATCAAAGTACAAAATAAGGTTATTACAAACCAAGTTCGGTAAATAGTAGCAGAAGCAAATTAAACTTTGAAGCTAACTTTTTGATATCATAGTTCAGATACAGTGCCAACTCGTGATCACACTCCCACAAAAGCACATAAGGAGGATTAGTAACAGATGCCTACCCAGGGCTCACTCTTCATCCACGGAGGGACAGAAGCAGTTCTTGCAATAGCCGTGATAAACTGTACCATCTGCAACAATGGAAATAGAACCCTGAGTATGAGAAGGTACTCAGCTAGACTTACCCGTTATAAACCAAAAATAAGGTAACTCCAAGGATTATGCAAGGCTTTATAAGTAGAGGTAGCTTGACAACATTTTGCATAAAAACGACTAACTCAGTTGTACATTTATAATTCGGTCATCAAGTTAATTATAACTATTCATCTTTAGATTAGCAACTAACATGTGCCAAACATGTGGTATATCATTTAGTAGCATACAATAGTAACCATAGCCGGTGTAGTAATTCCATGTTCATCCGAACCATCACATTCCATAACATAATTACTATGATGTTGGGACTAGCCAAGTTCCTCACTGTCCGGGAGAGACGATGATTTGAATCGATTTCAACCAGCTAAGAATTTATTCCTAACACAAACCTAGGCTGACCAGATCAATAATCACCTTAGGTCACCTTTGGTACAACTCAGGTACACATTTCATGGGTTCGACCAGCCACACAATCAGGGACAACCAGCTGCCAGGACAATCAAGACTACCCTACCCTTGGGCTCATGGCTGGCTCCTCGCACATCCTTACTACCATTCAGAGTGTGCACTTTTATAGAACAGGGCCCAGCCTGAGTTGAGCTACTTAGCTTTGCGATTGAAATGAGTTATCCGACCAGCTAAGTGATAGGCATGCGTTCAATCTTGTCAGAAGCGTCAACAACGGTACGGTCCTTAACCAGCACAGATGGAATCACATGAGTCAACCTACACATAGACTCCGCTTGGTCTCCATTTACATTACCCCATGGTTCTTTTCCATGATAGCAAATATAGCCAACCGTGCTTCGGTATCCACCTATATCTCATAGGTGATAGAAAATCACCCGACTTCTACTGGTCTATGCATGGCTAAGCATATATTCGATCCTGGACCTACACAAGGTTAAAGATATATGTAACTGGATAAGGTAGTTCTATGCATCAAGTGCTTCCAATCAACTCTTATAATCTAATGCATTAAACATAAAGGACTCAAGTAGTATTTTTGTAAACATGGGAGACTTAGAATGCTCCGGAGCTTGCCTTTGAGGAAAGAGGTTGGCCAGTGATCCAAGCACATAGGGAGATCTTTAGGAGTCTGCTCCTCTTCTCCTAGGGCTGTGGCTTGAGGAGTCTCCTACTGACCCTCCTCCTCTTCTTCCTTGAACTCCAACAACGTTATCTCTTCGGACGATCCTATATGCATGGAATAAGATATCACGAATGCATGTATGATGACACGTATAATATGATATAACGTGATGAATGCATCCTCATAAGTGTTTTCAATAGCATGGTATTAAAGTAAAAACAAGTGCATCCTATTCTACTGAGCAGGTGTATATCTATTCTCTATTACTTAAGTAAACACTTCTGTAAATTATTTTCTAGACTACAAGACAACTACTTGTTTTGACCATAACTGGAGTTATATACATCAAAATAATATGGTTGTGGACATTCTGGAAAGCTTACGAAATTGTATACAACTTTCTTTTAATACCCTTAATGTGATTCAATAGTTATCTAGGTCAAACAATCCAATTATTCAAATATGTCTAGAGAGCAAGTATTTCTGACAGCAGAATTCCAATAGCCATAATTCTTAAACCATAAGGCCTATGACTATGAAAATTGAACACAAGGTATATAAGTAAGTTATCTACAACTTTGTTATTAACAAGTTTTATAGAAAAGACCATTATCATCATGAACTTATCAACTCAACCAAAACTATACATGAAGCCATCTAGTTGAGTTATAAAGCAATAATTAATTAGTTGCATACAACTAATTGCTTTTAAGCCTTACTACTAACATCAATAGTTCATATGTATCACAAGTACCATAGAAAACATCATGGTCAAGACCAATTTATTTATTTAAATGCCTTTATTAATTTAATTAGATAATTAGGTGAAA
This sequence comes from Miscanthus lutarioriparius, assembly GCA_904845875.1. Lineage (NCBI taxonomy): Eukaryota > Viridiplantae > Streptophyta > Magnoliopsida > Poales > Poaceae > Miscanthus > Miscanthus lutarioriparius. The sequence goes on along the minus strand of CAJGYO010000016.1, from coordinate 10,004,231 downwards.
TAACAAACATATACCAAATGTGCACAAAAAATTCTACAGTAGCTTCCAAGTGCTCCAATAGACTACTGTAAAAATTTTATACCATTTGAACATGTATAACATCCTCTACAAAAATGACAAGATAGCAAGGTTTATTTTAGTAATAATAGTTAACCCTATAGAAAAGTGTCAAGCCACAGATTTGATATTTTTCTTAGCTTCATCCTAGTGCCATAATAATGTACAAAAATTTGCATGGCAATATGCTACTTATTTTTATCCCTATAACTTTCCTCAGAAAACACCATTTATTAATAGATAAATAGAAAGACCCTACTTCAATCAAGTTTACTGTAAGTTTATTATTTTTCCAAACTAGAGCATGTCAACACAAGATAAAAAAACTGGAATCACAATTTTATCACTTTCCTAGCTCAAGTTATACATTTTACAAGATTACAAACATTTAAAAAGCACTTATCTAATTACATTTTATTCAGCTAGAAAATTCTAGAAATAGTGCATTTCATATTTTTATAAAATACTACACTTCATGAGGAATCCAACAAAATTTGGTTCACCAAAATTGAACACTCCTAGCTCTAGATATGAATTTTGGAAGTTGGTATTCAAATCTATGAAAACAATTCAGAAATTCAAAACTTAAACACACTGACATCCGGGGCCCGTGGTCAACGGGGCCCACCCGTCCGTCACACAAAAATAGAGCACGGTGCTGACCGGCCCTAGCTCGTCGCCGATGAGGCCACCGACGGTGAGGTCACCACCAATGGCTTCGCCTCGACATCCCGCATTGCTAGGTACACAAGGTTGGCTCAGAGGCTTGACAGAGTAGGCTCGACGGCGGCCATGGCGGACGGCGGAGCTGCGCGACGGTGCTTCGACGAGCTCCGGCCACAATAAGCTTAGGTGAGGCTTGCTACATCTACACGGTGACCTAGCAAAGCTAACGGATGTAGGTTAGGGTATGAGGGTGGCACCGGTGAGCATGACCGCGCGCAGGGTGCCATGGCAGCGGAAGGCCGCGTTCTAGCGCCGACGTGTCAGCATTGGCCAGCGGTCAATGACGTGAGCTAGACGCGACTCTAGGCTAGCCTTAACGCGAGAAAGGAGTGAGGGACATGGCTCAGTGGAGCACGACCACGATGAGCGCGAGCATGTCGGTGCTCCGGTGACGGTCGTGGCGACGGCGAACATGGCGCAAAGCTTACCACAGCTCGAATGCTAGTGCAAGTGAGTTGGGGAGGAGGAGGAGACAAAGGTGGAGCGATGGGTGTGCAGTGGTGATCAAAGGTGTGGTGGTGGAGCGTGAGGGAACACAGCGGCACTCAGTAATGGCGACGGCGGTGCGGCGCTCCGCTCTGCCCAAGCGTGCGCGAGAGAGGGCGAAATGCGAGAGTGAAGTGAGGCGAGCACCGGGGTCGCATGACTTAACCCTCCACTCTGGCCCCGCCAGCCGGGCCGGCACCGGCATACGGCCGCCACGCGGTGCGCCTGGCCTGCCCCCGGTCGGCCACTGACACCGTTTCACTTCGGCATCAGGCCCATACGAACTCGACTGACAAAGCAACTTTGAGCAATCAATACTCCTAATCCATGGCAAGTTAGTGAAAACCATATTAGTGAAAGTTGTAGAGCTACGTGTAATCTACAAATTTGCTTTAGAAAGATTTCCCAAATTCTCAATAGTTTGAGATCTACAATGCCCTAAAGTGTTGTACTTCAAACTAAAATCCTCGTTTTTGACTTAGACAAAATTTTCAAATCCAAAACAGTATTTTCTTGTTACTTGTGAGCTGTTTTTGAGCATGCTATGCACCGAATTAGACCTTGACCCAAAAATAAAAGTTGTTACTCTAGTCAAGTACTACAACTTTGCTTAAGGGTGCACTGCCATGAAAATACTCTAGGCTATAGTTCAACTTAGGTCAAACATACAACTTGAAAATAATGAGTTACACTATAACCATGACTTAGAGGCCAAATTGGTCCAAGTCATGAATACCAAAGTTGTTCCATATGACATTCTAAACATGTTTAAGGTACTCCTAAGGTCCCACAAATATTTTATACATTGGTTACATGCAAACCCTAGCATATGTAAAGCATTTTAGTGACAACACATAAAATATAAGCAAACATAGATATAATATTTGAGATACTCATGCTCATAAATGATCAATGATGCTTGTGCTCATGCAATGCCAATGTTAAATGCATGCTTAACACCTAGGTTGTTACAACCCCTCCCCCTTATAGAAATCTCGTTCTGAGATTTGCAAGACCTACCATTCTTCGTAGAAAGCGGGATAAACCTTACATAAGTAATCCTCCTGTTCCCACGTGTTATTTTGTTCACTATAGTTATTCCACAACACTTTGTAGAACTTAATGACCTTGCTATGTGTTACTCTTTCCATCTCTTCTAACACTCGGATTGGTTTCTCTTCATACGTCAAATCCGATTGGAGCTCAATGTTGGTGGGTGCAATGGCTTCCTCAGGTATGCGAAGACATCTCTTCAACTGAGAAACATGGAAGACATCGAATATAGCACTCATCTCTAGAGAAAGTTGTAACTTGTAGGCGACATTTCCTTTCTGTTCAGTAATCTTGTATGGCCCTACATATCTAGGCGCAAGCTTTCTTTTTACTCCAAATCTCTGTACTCCTTTCATGGGTGACACTTTTAAGTATACATAGTCTCCCACTTCAAAAGTCAGTGGTCTTCTTCTTTTATTAGTATAACTCTTTTGTCTTGACTGAGTTGCTTTCATATATTGTTAGATAATGCACACCTGCTCTTCAGCTTCAGTGACAAAGTCAATACCAAAGTATCTTCTTTCATCGGGATCAATCCAATTCAAAGGAGTTCTACATTTCCGACCGTACAAGGCTTCAAAAGGAGCCATCTTGATGCTTGCTTGATAATTATTGTTGTAGGAGAACTCGGCTAAAGGTAGACATTTCTCCCATGAACCCTTGGAAGATATAACACAAGCTCTCAACAAGTCTTCTAAGATCTGGTTCACTCGCTCGGTCTGTCCAGAAGTTTGTGGATGGTATGCTGAACTTCTAATTAGTTTAGTCCCCAAAGCTTGGTGCAAGTGTTCTCAGAAATGAGCTATAAACTGTGGTCCCCGATCTGAGATTAGGGCCCTGGGTACTCCATGTAGTCTCATGATCTGAGAAATGTACAACTCAGCGTACTTCCCAACTAGATACCTTGTGTTAACTGGTACAAAATGTGCTGACTTGGTGAGGCGATCTACAATGACCCATATGGAATCGTGACCTTGTTGTGTCATCGGAAGGCCTGTAATAAAGTCCATACTTATTTCTTCCCATTTCCAGCCTGGAATAGGCAATGGCTGAAGTAATCCAGCATATTTCAAATGAACGGCCTTTACTCTACTGCAATTATCACACCTAGTGACATAGGTGGCAATTTCCTTCTTCATCTTGGTCCACCAAAAATGGGTTTTCAGATCTTGATACATTTTACTACTACCCGGGTGGATAGACAACTTGGACGAATGAGCTTCATCTAAAATTTGATTTCTAAGCTCACAGTCTTTCAATACCATATGTCGGTCCTCAAACCATAGCACACCTCTTTCATCTAACCTGAAATGCTTGGTTTCTTGTTCTTTCATCTTTCTCTTGATGTGAAATATACCTAGATCTGTCTTCTGCAGTTCTATGATTTTGCTCTCAAGTGAACAACTAACAGTGATATTGTATAGCACAACAGGATGTAACAAATTAAATCCATCTTCCAACAATGTTCCCAAAGTGTTGCAATGAGATTTCTGACTAAGTGCATCTGCTACAACATTGGCTTTTCCTAGATGGTAGTGCACTTCCAAATTGTAGTCCTTGATTAGCTCTAACCATCTTCGCTATCTCATGTTCAGCTCAGGTTGAGTGAAGATATATTTAAGGCTTTTGTGGTTAGTATATATGTGGCATACGTTGTCCAACAAATAATGTCTCCATATCTTTAACGCAAGAACAACTACTGCAAGCTCTAAATCATGCGTAGGGTAATTGGCTTCATGTTTTCTCAACTGCCGAGAAGCATAGGCAATAACTCTTCCTTCTTGCATGAGCACACACCCCAAACCTATATCTGATGCATCACAGAACACATCAAAAGGCTTTTCAATGTCGGGTTGTGCTAAAACAGGAGCTGTAGTGAACAGGGTCCTTAGGGTGTGAAAAGCTACTTCACACTCTGGTGTCCAACTAAACTTTTTATCTTTCTAAAGCAATCTGGTCATGGGCTTAGCTATCTTGGAGAAATCCTGAATGAAACGACGATAGTAACCTGCTAACCCTAGAAAACTCTAAACTTCATGAACCGAAGTCAGGGCCTTCCAATCCATGACCTTTTGTACTTTTGATGGGTCTACTAAAATTCCATCTCTAGATAAGATGTGACCCAAGAAAGGTAATTTGCTCAACTAGAATTCACACTTGCTAAACTTGACATATAACTTATGTTCCCTTAATCTGGACAAAATAATTCTCAGATGCTCTGCATGATCTGCCTCATTCTCTGAATAAATCAAGATATCATCGATAAACACAACCACAAACTTGTCGAGCTCGGGGCATGAATACCGAATTCATCAAGTACATGAAGTAGGCAGGAGCATTTGTCAGTCCAAAAGACATGTCCAAATACTCGTACAAGCCATACCTAGTGGAGAAAGCGATTTTAGGTATATCCTCTGGCCTGATCTTTATCTAATGATAGCCTAACCTCAAGTCAATCTTGGAGAATACATTTGCTTTTGCCAACTGATCGAACAAGATATCGATACGAGGCAAAGGATACTTATTTTTAATGGTCACAGCATTAAGTGGCCTATAATCCACACACATTCTCAAAGACTTGTCCTTCTTTATAAACAAAGCTAGACATCCCCATGGAGATGAACTAGGTTGAATGAGATCTTTGTCCAACAGTTCTTGTAACTGAATTTTAAGTTCAGCTAACTCATTTGGTGACATCCTATAAGGTCTTCTTGAGATAGGTGCCGTACCCAGCACTAAATCAATCCTAAATTCCACACCCCTATCAGGTGGTAAACCTAGTAACTAATCTAGAAATACATCAGGAAACTCACAAACCATCGGAATATCATAAAGGGTAGTGGTTTGGATAGCACAAGACAAGTTTTGGAGATCAAAACTTTGGGAAAGTGGTACTAGAAAAGCATTACCTCCCTTTGGTTCTCTCAACATAATTGTACGAGTGCTAGTGTCAATAAGAACTCCATGATCGCTCATCCATTTTATGCCTAAGATCACATCTATAGATAATCCGGGCAATACTATTAGATCCATTGTGTACTCCCTCTCTTGTATAGAGATGAGCACATTTCTAACTATCTTATTTGTAGAGATAGTAGCCCCAGCCGAACTTATACTATAACCACCCTTGTTTACCTCAATTACTTTCTGATCATATCTAGATGCAAATGCTTGGCTCATAAATGAATGAGAAGATCCAGAATCAAATAAAACAATGGCACGATGTTTGTTAACAAGAAACATACCAGCGGTGACAACCTCTCCCGCAGGAACCTCTTCAACAGCTGTGTAATGCACGTATCCAGGACGTGCTTTAGGATTTGCCTGTCTCTGATTGCTCTGGTTTTGATTGCTGTTCTTCTTAGGATGGGGGCACTCTTTGGACCAATGGCCCAACTGATTACATATGAAGCATGGCTGATTGCTCTAGGGTCTTTCGGAGCTCTGTTCCCCTTGGGTAAGGCAATGGTGAATGCCTTACGAAAACACCTTCTAAGGTCGGTTCGCCTGGGCTTTTGGTGGAGGAGGCCTAAACTTGGGAGCTGGCAGTCGAAACTGTGGCTAGCCGCCACTAGAGCTCTAGACTGCGAAGACCCTGAGGCGCCTGCCTCAGCTGCCCTCTTGTGGCCCTTTGCTACCGCATGCAGATTGTTCTGGTTCTCCCGAGTCTAGGCATCACTAATGAACTCATTGTATGTGGTGCACCTTGAGTTGGCCATAGTTTTCATCAGCTTAGTGGTAAGGCCTCTCTTGAAGCTTTCAATCTTGTTTTCTTCTGTATCGACAAAACCTAGGGCATAACGGGACAAATTGTTGAAAGCATGTATGTACTCAGTAAGTGTCCTGGTCCCTTGTGTGAGTCGCATGAACTTGGCTGCCTTCATGCGCATTAGCCCTGGGGGAATGTGGTGTCCCCTAAAGGCTAACTTGAATTGCTCCCTTGTGACCTGTGCATTGGCAGGTAAAGAGGACATGAAATGGGTCCACCATATCCTGGCCCTACAGCTGATGGGAAGCATATTCTACCTTCTAATGTTCTGTGACCCTCAATAGACGGAACTTTTGCTCAATGGTGTTTAGCCATTCATCCGTCTAGAGTGGTTCTTCGGCCACCTTGAAGATAGGAGGCTTGGTGTCTAAAAAATCCTTGAAAGAGCTATATTGATTTGGCTCAGGCCCCTGTTGTTGCTGACGGGCATGAGCCATGTTCTGTGCAATGAGGCACAGGGTTTCCTCCATAGTTCTCTGACTACCCAAGAATTGTGCAAAGAATTCATTCGCAGACGGTGGTGGCGGTGGTGGTAAGTCACCGTCGTTGCCCTCTTGGCTGCTGCCTGCTCCAGCGTGAGTGCGAGTCATCTACAAAGTTGCAACAATAAGTGATTATTGGATGGTGTCAAGAGATTGCAGATGAATTGTATAATCATGCCAAACTGAAATTACTGGAGAGAATCTTAAATTCATACAATAAAATAGAGGCATAATAATTCATTCTCGCAACATGACATCACCAATTTGATCACTTATCGAGCTCATAGCGCGTTAACATACAAGTCATAATCACCAGTAAAACGATACTGGAATTTCATTAAAGTTCCACCCATCATGAAACAACACGCAGAGTGCTAATATTACATGGAAGTCAAATCACAAATACCAAACTTTAAACTACAAGTCCATTACATAAATAGCAGGGATACATCTAGCGCTTTAACTAGTCACTAGGCGATTCTAATCTTCAGTTTGCTCGCTGTCGAGGTTGGAGATAGGATCATCCTCATTCTCTAGCTCCACTTCTTCATCCCAGCCGTCATCTTCAACTAACATCTCTGGATCTTCTTCTTCCTCATCAAGGATCGGGTGCAGTTGGTTGTTCAAAAAAATGCACCTCATGCTGAAGATCAACTACTACATTCTGGGTATGTGCAAGCTGCTGGCGCAAGTCACTCTCGACATGGTCCTGCTGGACACTCAAGGCATGGGTCCTGTATCATTCTACTTCTGCCATAGCTGCATGGTTGTTTGCTAGGATCCGCTGGGGCGTAGCTGTGAATGCCTCAGCACGGGCGGCCTCTAGCTACTCCCACAGTCCTACTAATATTGCTTGATCATCCGCTCTTACCTCTTGGGCGACAGCTCTTTGCTGATCAACTTGCTCCATTTGGGTGTGGAGATTTCCCAGTGCTACATAAGCTTGATCAGTTTCCCATCGAGCCTCACTTGCTGCCTTTTTGTGCTTGCGCACACGCTTTTTAAGCTTACACTGTATAGCTTCGGCTCTCATGAGCTTATCCATGCAAGTGGTATAGAACTCCTACCAGAACTCACTCGTGTCGTGACGAGTGTAGAACATCTTCATTACCGCAAACATGGCGCACATAGCGGGACTAGAAATGTCTGCCTACTCATCCTGATCTCGGATCAATGCATTCCTGTTGCACTGTGCCCATACTATTGTGGACGGATCCACCCGAGGAAAAGTACCAGTGGCACTACCGATAAGCTCATCCCCGTGCTGCTGACAAATCTGACTCAGTACCTCAAAGGCTACTACTTGGGTAGCCTCGCAAGGAGTTCTTCCTTCAAATTCTGCCTTCCATTCCTGCCAGAAGGGTGCCTGAGTACGAGCTGGTATGGTCAGTCGTACTTCATACTATGGTTGTCCCTCCAGGTATACTTCATTCTAGTAATAGACGGACAGTTCGTAATACCCCGCATAATGCAAGACTCTCCAAAGTAGGGTAGGAGTTCCAAACATCAATAGGAAACTCTCACTTCCAGCTAGTGCTGCCATCTGTACCAACAACATGTGCAACTCTCGTGAGACAAAGTCATAATGGATAAGAGTTACATAACCAAGTAAGAGATTTATAAGGGGAGGAACAATACAAGTATGGAATAATGATTTATCATGATGCATGCACGTTTCGTATGTCCTTACAAACTTAGGAAAAATTATTTCTAACGACATACACGGTGGCATACATACGTTCTCTCATATATATCGTAGCTAGTCGGGCTACACGTTTCGCTGTTAGTGTACCTGCACAAGAATTTCATTTCAGCCCAACCCCACAATTATATATGCAGAATGTAAATCTAGGCTCTAGGTTGTAATCTAAATACTTTCATATATATATAGCCATATATATACTTCCGTATCAAAGCTACCCAAAAGTAAATACGTCCTCTATATAAATATAAATATGCATACACAGTCGTATCAAATCTAACCCACAATTAAATACCTCTGCATATATATGAGACATATATATACTTTAGTATCAAAGCTAACTCTCCCCATAGACCGCACGCTCACAACCTTCGGTCATGCCACTGTAATGACGATTGGCATCTTACCTTGGGCGTAGAGGCATTTGATTCATACATTACCACTCAAGTGAATGGCATCCATACAATAGCACGCCGTATGGACGACAAAAATGAAAACCCCTAAGTTAGTACTTAATTAGCCACCTAAAGTCCTTAATTGGGCATAAAGAAAGTGATCACTGGCACACTTTAGATTTCAACTCTAGGTTTCAAATTCCTATTTATATAGCTATTAGTTGCTAGAAACGGGTTTTAGAAAACAGAACCTTTGTTTTAAATACCCATGTGGCAATTAATGTTGAATCTTGCTCTGATGCCAGCTGTCGCAGAACCGACCAATTTATAAGTGCACAAGTACAATGGCAGCCCGCAAGCAGTCACACTGTCATACTTGGGCCCATATAAACCCGGTAATCCGTCGAATACCACGACGGGTCTCAATTAACGATCCACATACAACCAAGATCGTACATGATTCAACATACATGTCACATGTTACATAAAGTTTACAAATACAGTTCATTCATCAGAGTATGAAATAAGGTTATTACAAACCAAGTTCGGTAAATAGTAGCGGAAGCAAATTAAAGTTTGAAGAAAACTTTTTGCCATCATAGTTCAGATACAGTGCCAACTCGTGATCACACTCCCATAAAAGCACATAAGGTGGATTAATAACAGATGCCTGCCTAGGGCTCACTCTTCATCCACGGTGGGATAGAAGCAGTTTTTGCAATAGCCATGATAAACTGTATCATCTACAATAATGGGAATAGAACCCTGAGTACGAGAAGGTACTCAGCTAGACTTACCCATCATAAACCAAAAATAAGGTGACTCCAAGGATTATGCAAGGCTTTATAAGTGGAGGTAGCTTGACAACATTTTGCATAAAAAGTGACTAACTCAGTTGTACAATTATAATTTGGCCATCAAGTTAATTATAGCTATTCATCTCTAGATTAGCAACTAACATGTGACAAACATGTGGTATATCATTTAGTAGCATACAATAGTAACCATAGACGGTGTACTAATTCCTTGTTCATCTGAACCATCACATTCCACAACACAATTACTACGATGTTGGGACTAGCCAAGTTTCTCACTATCCGGGAGAGATGGCGATTCGAATCGATTTCAACCAGCTGTGAATTTATTTCTAACACAAACCCAGGCTGACCAGATCAACAGTCACCTTAGGTCACCTTTGGTACAACTCAGGTACACATTTTGCGGGTTCAACCAGCGCCGCACAATCAGGGATAACCAGCTACCAGGACGATTAGGACTACCCTACCCATGGGCTCATGGCTGGCTCCCTACACATCCTTACTACCATTCAGAGTGCGCACTTTTACAGAATAGGGCCCAGCCTGAGTTGAGCTACTCGGCTTCGCGGTCGGAACGAGTTATCCGACCAGCTAAGTGATAGGCATGCGTTCAATCTTGTTAGAAGAGCCAACAATGGTACGGTCCTTAACCAGCACAGACAGAATCACATGAGTTAACCTACACATAGACTCTGCTTGGTCTCCATTTATATTACCCCATGGTTCTTTTTCATGATAGCAAATATAGCCAACCGTGCTTCGGTATCCACCTATATCTCGCAGGTGATAGGAAATCACTCGACTTCTACCGGTCTATGCATGGCTAAGCATATATTCGATCCTAGACCTACACAGGGTTAAAGATATATGTAACTGGATAAGGTAGTTCTATGCATCAAGTGTTTCCAATCAACTCTTAAAAGCTAATGCAATAAACATAAATGACTCAAGTAGTATTTTTGTAAACATGGGAGACTTAAAATGCTCCGGGGCTTGCCTTTGAGGAAAGAGGTTGGCCGATGATCCGAGCACTCAGGGAGATCTGTAGCCATCTGCTCCTCTTCTCCTGGAGCTATGGCTTGACGAGTCTCTTGCTAACCCTCCTCCTCTTCTTCCTTGAACTCCAACAACGTTATCTCTTTGGACGATCCTATATACACGAGCATGGAATAAGATATCACGAATGCATATATGATGACACGTATAATATGATATAATGTGATGAATGCATCATCATAAGTGCTTTAAACAGCATGGTATTAAAGTAATAACAAGTGCATCATATTCTACTGAGCAGGTGTATATCTCTTCTCTATTACTTAAGCAAACACTTCTGTAAATTATTTTCTAGACTACAAGACAACAGCTAGTTCTTTTGACCATAGCTAGAGTTATATACATCAAAATAATATGGTTGTGGACATTCTAGAAAGCTTATGAAATTGTATACAACTTTATTTTAATACCCTTAATGTGATTCAATAGTTATCTAGGTCAAACAATCCAATTATTCAAATATGTCCAGAGGGCAAGCATTTCTGACAGCATAATTCTAATAGCCATAATTCTTAAACCATAAGACCTATAACTATGAAAATTGAACCCAAGGTATATAAGTAAGTTATCTACAACTTTGTTATCAACAAGTTTTATAGAAAAGACCATTATCATCATGAACGTATCAACTCAACCAAAACTATACATGCAGTCATCTAGTTGAGTTATAAAGCAATAATTAATTAGTTTCATACAACCAATTACTTTTAAGCCTTACTACTAACATCAATAGTTCATATGTATCACAAGTACCATAGAAAACATCATGGTCAAGCCCAATTTTTTTATTTAAATGCCTTTATTAATTTAATTAGATAATTAGATGAAATAACAAACATATAACAAATGTGTACAATAAATTCTCAAAAAATTATAGTAGCTTTCAAGTGCTTCCAATAGACAACTGTAAAAATTTCATACTATTTGAACATGTATAACATCCTCTACAAAAATGACAAGATAACAAGGTTTATTTTAGTAAAAATAGTTAACCCTATAGAAAAGTGTCAAGCCATAGATTCTATATTTTTATTAGCTTCATCCTAGTGCCATAATAATGTACAAAAATTTACATGGCAATATGTTACTTATTTTTATTCCTATAACTTTCCTTAGAAAACACCATTTATTAATAGATAAATAAAAAGACCCTACTTCAATCACGTTTACTGTCAGTTTATTATTTTTCCTAGCTAGAGCATGTAAACACAAGATCAGAAAAACTAGAATCATAATTTTATCACTTTCCTAGCTCAAGTTATACATTTTACAATATTGCAAACATTCAAAAAGCACTTATCTAGCTACATTTTATTTATCTAGAAAAATACTAGAATTAGTGCATTTCATATTTTTATAAAATACTACACTTCATGAGAAATCCAACAAAATTTGGTTCACCACAATTGGACACTCCTAGCTCTAGATATGAATTTTGGAAGTTGGTATTCAAATCTATGAAAACAATTCAGAAATTCAAAACTTAAACACACTGACATCCGGGTCAGCGGTCAACGGGGCCCACCCGTTCGTCACACAAAAACAGAGCGCGGCGCTGGCCAGCCCTAGCTCATCGCCGACGAGGTCACCGGCGGTGAGGTCACCACCGATGGCTTCGCCTCGACGTCCCGCATTGCTGGGTACACAAGGTTGGCTCGGAGGCTTGCTGGAGTAGGCTCGATGGCGGCCATGGCGGACGGCGGAGCTGCGCGACAGCGCTCCGATGAGCTCCAGCCACGATAAGCTTAGGTGAGGCTTGCTACATCTACATGGTGACCTAGCAAAGCTAACATATGCAGGTTAGGGTACGAGGGTGGCGTCGGTGAGCTTGACTACGCGCAGGGTGCCACAACGGCGAGAGCACGACGGCGGAAGGCCGCGTTCTAGCGCCTACGTGTCGGCATTGGCCAACGGTCAATGACGTGAGGTAGACGTGACTCTAGGCTAGCCTTAACGTGAGAAAGGAATGAGCGACTCGGTGGAACACGGCCACGGCGAGCGTGAGCATGGTGGTGCTCCAGTGACGGTCACGGCGACGGCGAACACGGCGCAAAGCTTACCACTGCTCGAATGCTGGTGCGAGTGAGTCGGGGAGGTGGAGGAGACAAAGGCGGAGCGGTGGGTGTGTGGTGGTGTCCTAAGGTGCGGTGGTGGAGCGCGAGGGAACACGGCGGCGCTTGGCAATGGCGACGGCGGCGCGGCGCTCCGCTCTGCCCAACCGTGCGCGAGAGACAGCGAAGTGCGAGAGTGAAGTGAGGCAAGCACCGGGGTCACGCGCCTTAACCCCCTGCTCTGGCCCGACTGGCTAGGCTAGCACCGGCGTACGGCCACCACGCGGCACGCCTGGCCTGCCCCCGGTCGGCCACTGACGCCGTTTCAGTTCGACATCGGGCCCATATGAACCCAACTGATGGAGCAACTTTGAGCAATTAATACTCCTAATCCATGGCAAGTTAGTGAAAACCATATTAGTGAAAGTTGTAGACCTACGTGTGACCTACAAATTTGCTTTAGAAAGATTTCCCAAATTCTCAATAGTTTGAGATCTACAGTGCCCTAAAGTGTTGTACTTCAAACTGAAATCCTCATTTTTGACTTAGACAAAATTTTCAAATCCAAAATAGTATTTTCTTGCTACTTGTAAGCTGTTTTTGAGCATGCTATGCACCAAATTAGACCTTGACCTAAAAATAAAAGTTTTTACTCTAGTCAAGTACTACAACTTTGCTTAAGGGTGCACTACCATACAAACACTCCGAAAGCATCTAGGCCCCTAGTTGGGTTTCGGTGATTAATGATAATACGAGATTACTACGACTATCGTGTGTTTTGCAGAGGCAATTAAGTTAGGTCATGGTAATGGCAATTGATTGGGCAATCATGGTTGTCATGCCCCTACGATGGAATTCATTTCAATTTTCAAAGGATGGACTAGTTCTAAGTGTTGTTTGGTGTTGAAGAGACACTTAGAATTGTTTAGGACTTTGTTTTTACTTTGACCATACTATTAAGGGGGGTATGAACTAGTAGCTTGATCTAGGTGAGTCTAGTGGGTTAGGTGTGGTGCACACTTGTCAAATCTAGCACTAGGTAGCTCCAAAGTAGCTCTAAGATCAATTGGAGCAAACTTCATTCACATATGATTTCAAGTTGGAAGTGAACGGATGGTCAAATGTTGACCGAATCGCTGGTCCCAGTGTGACCGGACGTTGGCAGTAGAGTCTGGTCAATTCATTTGATCAAGTGAAGTTGTCTGGATGTGACCGGACGCTGAGTGAAATGTGACCGGACGCTGGGTGCTAGAGTCCGGTCAACTCTAGTAAGGTTCCAGAGAGGGAAAATCCTGATCGAACGCGTCCGGTCAGTGGTGACCGGACACTGGTCAGGTTCCGGTTACTGACCGAACGCTGAACAGCGAAGTGACCGGACTCTGGGCTCCAGCGTCCGGTCAACATCAGTAAGGTTCTAGAGAGCAGTTTTAGCGACCAGACACTAGTCAGAGTCCGGTCACAACTTAACGGCTCTATGGCGGGGAGAACTGACTGGAGCATCTGGTCACCCCGCAGAGTGCTGACTCAGGCACATAACAGTTCGTTTTGATTGAGGGGGTATAAATATTTTCTCTATTCATTCAAGGGAGTACTCTTGCCCATTTCAATAGCTAAGAAACACTCTTGAGAGTGCCAAGGAGAGCAAGAGCCTAGTGAGATGATTGAGATTTGAGAATCCAAGATTAAGGCCTCATTAGTGAAAAGAGAATAGCAAGTGTGCATCCACCCTTCTCATTAGGCTTGTTGTGGTCAAGTGAGAGTTCTTGCTTGTTACTCTTGGTGATTGCCATCACCTAGATGGCTTGGTGGTGATTGGGAGTTTGGTGATCATCCGGCGGAGCTTGTGGATGACCCAACTCAAGTTGTGAGCGGTTGTGGATGATTCACCGCGACGGAGTATCAAAGAATCAACCCATAGAGAGCACTTGATCCTTGCGCGGATCAAGGGGGAGCTACACCCTTGCGCGGGTGCTCCAACAAGGACTAGTGGGGAGTGGTGACTCTCCGATACCTCGGCAAAACATCGCCATGTTCCTTCTCTTCTCTTTACTTTAAGCATTTATATTTGAGCAATTATATTCTTGTATTTACATTCTTAGAATTGCCATGCTAGAGTAGGATTGGAACTTAGGGTGCTAAACTTTTGTGCGGTAGATCAATAGAATCACTTTCTAGACACAAGGGGTGAAGTAGGCTAAGTGTAGGGTTTAATTATTGCAAAAAAAATTAGAATTAGCCTAATTCACCCCCCTCTTGGGCATCTTGATCATTTCAATTGGTATCGGAGCCTCGTGCTCACGTATTTAGGCTTAACCGCCTAGAGAAAGATGTCTCATGAGGATGGACCTCCTCCTATCTTTGAGGGAGATAATTTTTCTTATTGGAAAATCCGCATTGAGGCATATTTAGAAGCTCTAAATGTTGGAATTCTTAGAGCCGCCTCTCAAGGTTTCCCAAAACTTAGGGATCCCACGCACCTTCAAGGCGATGAAGTGAATTATAAAAATGGAATGCAAAGGCTAGAAACACCATCTTTAGAGGCCTTTGCAAATATGTGTTTAACCGGGTGAGGAACCACAAATACGCCCATGCACTATGGTCGGATATTTGTGCGCTCCATGAGGGAACTAAGAGCGAGCGTGAGGAACGATATCATCTTGTTATAAAAAGCTTAATTCATTTGAGATGCTTCCGAAAGAAAGTGCTAATGAAATGTACTCACGCTTAAATGCTCTTGTAGAGGAAGTCAATGGGCTTGGACTCACTCAAATACAACCATCCGATGTTATAAGAAAAATCTTGAGTGTCCTTCCCATTGACAAATATGGGCACATTGTGATCGTGCTTCATCAAGGTGATGTTTCCACCGCTACACCAACTCAAATCTTGGAAAATATCAACGCTCATGAGATGTACATGCACATCACACCACAAGATGGCTCATCGTCTACCAAGAAGAAAGACAAAGACTTGGCATTCAAGGCTAGCCAAGAGAAGGACAAAGCAAGAATTGAGTATGAGAGCTCAAGTGATGATGAAATTGATGATGCAAGTCTTGCTCTCATGGTGAGAAGAACCGCCAAGATGCTTAAGAAGCTAAAAAAGAACGGCATCAAGTTTGATGGCAAGAAAAAAAGTTCTTCACTAGCAATAGAAGGAATCCAATCTTGGAGATGGATTGCTACAATTGTGGAGAACTTGATCATCTAGCTCATCAATGCCCCAATCCTAAGAAAGACAAGTACAAGAAGAAGTACAAGGGCAAGAAAGATGACTCAAGTAATGAAGATAAAGATGAGAAGAAGAAAAACAAGCCATACAAGAAGAAGGATGGCAAGAAGAAGGACTTCCACAAGAAGAAGAAGAATGGTAAGGCATACATCGTCGGTGATTGGCTCACGGATATTGATTCGTCAAGTTGCTCATCCAATGATGATAGTGAGAATGAGAAGGTGGCTGTTATTGTGATTGACTCTTCATCATCTTCACCAACACCACCACCATCATCCTCTACACACCTATGCCTTATGGCCAAGGGTGAACGAAAGGTATCAAATGATGATGAAAGTAGTGGTGATGAAAATGCTTGCAATGATGATAGTGATAGTGATGATGATGAATTTGAATCACCTTCATATGATGATCTTGTTAAATTGCTAAATCAATATACTAAGATCATTAGAAAGTCAAGAGCTAAGAATGAAAAGCTAGAACTTAAGAATGATTCTCTTTTAGCTAAATGTGACATAGCGGAAAAGGCTAGTGTTGAGCTTAGAGAAGCAAATGATGCTATGTCATTCAAACTCAAGGAGCTCAAATCTTCTAAGAAAGAGCTTAAAGATAAACATGATAAACTTGAGGGGATACACAATGAGCTCATCACTAGCTACAACATGCTAAAAGAAGAGTATACCAACCTCAAGGTTAATCATGATAATCTTGTTATCTCTCATGAGTTTTTATCCAATGAGACACATAATGCTACTAACGATGTTGTTAAGATTGATATAGCTACATCATGTGATGATTTGATTATTGAGAGCATTGAGCAAGGTTCTAGTAGCAAAGGCAAGCAAGTGGTTGAGTCTGATGACTATAATGAGTATGTCAAGATCAAGAATGAGAATGAGATGCTAAAGAAAGATCTTGAGAAGCTATCAACCACCAACACCATCATGATAGAGAACCTTGACCATGATAGTGATCTAGCTCTTGAGAATGAGAAGCTTAAAGAAGAAAACAAGAGACTCAAGAAGGATAAGAATCATGATGAGCTCAAAGAAGAGAACAAGAAGCTTAAGCTAGAAAAAGAGCATCTCAAGACTGGGTTGAGCAAGTTTACAAGAGGACAACATCTTCAAAGTGAGCTACTCATGAACACCATCATGAAGATGGATAGAAGTGGAATTGGATACTTGGCAAATCAAGAGAAGAAGGATCAAGCTCAACAACAACAACACAAGTCAAAGCCAAAGCCAAAGAGGTGTTTTGAGTGTGGACAAGAAGGCCACTTTGCCCATGAGTGTCAAACTCCACCACCACAACCCTTGCCCAAGCATGCTAGACATTTTGCTTTCAATGCTCATTACATGCTTAGAAAGGATTCTAGTAGTAAAATAAAAGTCATATTATTAGGACATCTCAACAAGAATAGGCGTAAAAAATTTAGGTTGCAAAGTCACTAGTAGAGAAAGTCAAGGGCCCTCAATAAGTTTGGGTCCCTAAACAAGCTTGATCTCTTGTGTGTAGGTGAACTACAAGACCGGTGGAAGTCATTGGGTAATTGATAGTGGTTGCACACAACATATGACCAGTGATCCTCGTGTGTTCACCTCATTAGATGAAGAAGTAGATGGCCAAGAAAGAATTACATTTGGAGATAATTCAAAGGGCAAAGTAAAAGGATTAGACAAAGTAGCAATATCAAATAATCACTCTATTTCAAATGTGCTATATGTTGCTTCCTTGAGTTTCAACTTGCTATCCATTGGACAATTATGTGATCTTGGCTTCCAATGCTTGTTTACCAAGAAGGAAGTTGTTGTATCTAAGAAGGATGATGATCAAGTGATATTCAAAGGATTTAGATACAACAACCTATATCTAGTGGATTTCACCTCCGAAGATGCTAACTTAAAGACATGCCTATTCACCAAAATATTACTTGGGTGGCTATGGCATAGAAGACTTGCTCATATTAGGATGAGTTCACTCAAGAAGCGTATGAAGAATAAATTGATGAGAGGGTTGAAGGATGTGAAATTTGAGAATGACAAGCTTTGTAGTGCATGTCAAGCCAACAAGCAAGTTGCAAACACTCATCCTACAAAAGCTTTTATGTCAACCACAAGAGTGCTAGAGCTCCTTCACATGAACTTATTTGGACCAACAACTTACAAGAGTTTGGGAGGAAATCTTTATTATCTTGTGATTGTTGATGACTACTCAAGATATACATGGATGTTCTTCCTTCATGACAAATCCAAAGTTGCATCATGCTTCAAGAAGTTTGCCAAGAGAGCACAAAATGAGTTTGAAGTGAAGCTCAATAAGATTAGAAGTGATAATGGTAAAGAATTTGACAACACAAACATTAAAGCCTATTGTGATGAAGTTGGAATCAAGCATAAGGTCTCCGCAACATACACTCCTCAACAAAATGGTGTAGTAGAGAGAAAGAACTGGATACTCATTAACAATGCTTGATGAGTACAACACACCCGAAGCTCTATGGGTAGAAGCTATCAACACCGCATGCTATGCATCCAACTGCCTATTCTTTCAAAAGTTTCTTAGCAAGACACCTTATGAGTTGCTCAATGGGAAGAAGCTGGACGTCTCCTTCTTTATGGTGTTTGATTGCAAATGCTACATCTATAAGAAGCGGCAACACCTAGGGAAATTTCAAAGACGTTGTGATATTGGTTTTCTTATTGGTTACTCATCAAAGTCCAAAGCATATAGAGTATTTAATCATGCCACTGGCTTGGTTGAAGAAATATATGATGTGGAATTTGATGAATCTAACAGCTTCCAAGGAGCACATGAGAATCTTGATGATGTAGGTGATGAACCATTGAGGGAGGCCATGAAGAATATTCCAGTTGGAGACATCAAGCCTAAAGATGATGAAGATGATGTACAAGTGATTGATCCACCTTCTTCATCAAATGTGCCATAAGATGGTGATAAAGATGGGAGAGTAGAAAATGAAGATACTCATGTCTCCCATGATCAAATGGTGACACAAGCACAAGATGTTGATGCTCCACAACCTCCCCCTCAAGTGGTTGATAGAAGAAATTCACCTCTACTACAAGCTCATCCACAAGATCTCATCATAGGGAGTCCATCAAAGGGTGTAATGACTCGATCTCAAAAAACTTGCTTCTTTTATTGGACATCACTCTTTTGTCTCTTGTGTTAAACCTAAGAATGTAGAAGAAGCTCTTCAAGATTCTGATTGGATAAATACCATGCATAAAGAGTTCAACAACTTCGCTCGTAATGAAGTTTGGACTCTTGAAGAGCAACCACAAGGTGTAAGAGTCATTGGAACAAAGTGGTGTTCCACAACAAACAAGATGATCAAGGTATTGTTGTGAGGAACAAGGCAAGACTAGCTGCAAAGGGGTTCTCTCAAGTTGAAGGGTTGGATTTTGGAGAGACCTTTGCACCGGTTGCAAGACTTGAAGCCATTCGTATCCTCCTGGCATATGCATCGCATCATGAAATGAAACTATATCAAATGGATGTTAAATGTGCATTTTTAAATGGCTTCATAAATGAACTAGTCTATGTTGATCAACCTCCCAGGTTTGAAGACCCTAGATATCCTAATCATGTTTATAGGTTGTCTAAGGCGCTATATGGGCTTAAGCAAGCCCAAGAGCATGGTATGAACGCCTTTAGGATTTTCTCATTGAGAAGGGCTTCGCCATTGGAAAGGTCGACACCACACTATTCACCAAGAAGCTTGATGGAGAGATCTTCATTCAAGTATATGTTGATGATATCATCTTTGGATCATCAAATGAAGATTCTTACAAAGAGTTTGGTGAATTAATGTCGAAGGAGTTTGAGATGTCTATTATTGGAGAGCTTACATTCTTTCTTGGTTTTCAAGTTAAGCAAATGAGAGAAGGGATTTTGATCTCTCAAGAAAAATATACCAAGGATCTTCTCAAGAGGTTCAATATGGATGAATGTAACCAATCAAGATACCAATGCCATCTAATGGACATCTCGACCTAGATGAGGGAGGTAAAACGATTGATCAAACTCTCTACCGTTCTATGATTGGTAGCTTGTTATATTTAACCGCATATAGGCCCGACATCATGTTTAGTGTGTGTATGTGTGCTAGATTTCAAGCTAATCCTAAGGAATCTCATTTGATTGCCGTTAAAAGAATCCTTAGGTATCTTAAGCACACACCAAGCATTAGCCTTTGGTGTCCCAAAGGAGCTAGATTTGAATTAGTTGGCTATTTCAATTCGGATTATGCCGGTTGCAAAGTTGATAGGAAAAGCACATCCGAAGGGTGCCATTTGCTTGTTAGATCACTTGTGTCTTGGTCCTCTAAAAAGCAAAATAGTGTGACTTTGTCCACCGCCAAAGCGAAATATATTGTCGCGGGTGCATGTTGTGCATAAATACTTTACATGAAGCAAACTTTTCTAGACTATGGTATAGTTCTAGAAAATGTACCTCTTTTGTGTGATAATGAGAGTGTGGTAAAGCTTGCTAATAATCCGGTTCAACACTCTCGCGCCAAGCACATAGATATCCGCCATCACTTTCTTAGAGATCATATTGCTAAGAATGATATTTAATTAGAAGGTGTAAGGACCGAGGATCAATTGGCGGATATCTTCACTAAACCGTTAGATGAGGCTATATTTTGTCGGTTGAGGAATGAGCTCAATGTGCTTGATTTTAGCAACTTCACTAGAAAATGAGCTTGTGTTGTCCCTTGCATTGCATTGTAATATACAACATGTTTAACTTTTAGTAATGCATTTAGGGCTTGTCTAACATGGTTAAGATAACCGCTAAAAAGCGTGTGAAGAAGCTTAACCTTGGATCAAACTTGATAAGCAACTAGAATTACTTTCAAGTATTGCATTGCATATGCATGTATGTTGTTTTGTCGTTTCTCTTCAATCACCCTTTTATTGCCTAATTTCATAAAAAGAATTATAGCCTAAGGCAAAATACTTTAAAAAATTTGAGCGTTTGAGAGAGGTCACTCATATCAGTCCCAATTGGTGTTTATTTGGGTCTTATTGAAGTTGAAACTTGATTGGGAACAGGCAGCACGAAGGAACATTGAAGATTTGCTAAAAAAGGGTGACCGAATGCTGGACCGGACTCTGCTCCCTACGTCCGATCAGTTCACAGGAGGTGAACCGTTGCTGCAAAGGAGTGATCGGACACTAAAACTGTACCTTTCCTGCGTCCGGTCAGATGGCGTTCCTGCGTCTTGTCAAGTGAAGAAGATGAAGACAGAATTGACCGGACTCTGGCTATGTCCGGTCAGTAGGGATCGGACGTGTCCGGTCATGACTCAAGGGGATTTGGACCTCTCTAGGGTCGACCGGACTCTGGGTGGCAGCGTCCAGTAGTCGCCACCGGAGCATCCGGTCAGTAGAAGTCGTGTGGGTTTCGGTCTCTATTCCGTTTCCTTTTCTCATCCGTCACGGGGGCCACCATATAATGGCGGCGTTCGGCTGGTCTAAAAATTTTAGACCAGCCGGCTAGTCCGGCTGCTTCTCCTCACATTGTTACAGTGCATCTTCTAGCCGCTATAGTATTTCTCTCTCACACAACCAGCCGCTACAGTGTTTTGGCTTATTTTTTAGACAAGCGAATGGGGCCAATGTTGACGCACCTTGACCTAATCATGTACCCTATGCCGACATCGCCATCGCCGTGCCGTAGCCACCTCATCCATGCCGACCTCACATGCCTCCGCCGCCGCACAGTCACTCGCGCCGCTCCTGAGCCGCCGCACTGCGCCACCATGCTTGCATCGCCGGCTCACCCATGCCGCCGCCTGCGCCTCCCTTGCCACAATAGCGCCGCCGCCTCCTTGCCCTAGCTTGCGCCTATGCCTCCCCTGCCGCATTAGCGCCGCCACTAGTGCCATTGCCTAATCGTGCCCACTACATTGCACGGCTCGGCGCCGGTACCCTAACCCTAATTGTCGTTTCCGGTGGTGCTCGTGATCCATTCCTCTTCTCTTCGGACGCCGATTCATCAGGTAGCAAGCTCTCGATTGTAATTTCATATCTAATGCTTGCTTCTTAGGGTTTCGTATCTCTAGATGTATATTGAAATTATTCATATATCCAATCTATTCCATCGTGCAGTGAGTCGGTGTTGTTGAGGTCACTTTAGCAGTTGTCAGATAACTTAGGGCCAAGCTCGTGAGTATGGATCGAGGCCAAGCCTCGCTAGTGTCAGTGACAGTTAGTTCTTGTCTGTGATTGCAGTTCATTTTAGCTCCAGCAATGGCACATGTCAAGAATGTTGGAGGTGGTCTCGGTGATGAGGATCCGAGGCCTCCGCCTCGCTTGCCTGCTTGAGGTGAAAGGCAAGGGGACAAAGAAGACTACATCAAAGAAGTAGAAGTTTGCATATGCTGATACAATGAGAGCAGCAGCAGTAGCAGCCGCGCGCAGAGCGTGCAGAGAGGGGAGGTTTCGGAGTGGTGTTGTCATTGCAGATCAGCTCTCACCAGCATAGAGGGCCACCGTCAAGGCGGTAGAGCATCATCACGGTAGTCCTGCTAGGGACTGTCATGCTTTAGGGACGGCATGTCGTTTTGGAGGAGAGTCAACCTCAGGGGGAGCCATAGCAGTAGGCTCAGCCAGCAGAGCAGACAGAGCAGACTCAGGAGGCAGAGCATACCAAGGAGACAGAGCAGGCACCTCAGTCACAGTTATGCCGCTCTGGTCATACTCATACCTAGGTGACACCGAGGCTAGAGACACAGAGGAGGAGTTCTCATCCGCCTCCTAGACCACAGGGTCTGCCTCTAGTGACTCACCTAGATTTGAGGGCCACCATGGCCAAGCAGGTGCGACAGCTCAGGTTCATGCAGTTCGATGACTGGTTCCCGTTGAGGAGGGATGAGCGTGCTTCAGAGGGATTCTATACACAACTATAGGAGGACTTCTACAATGCTTATCTGAACAGTGGTGTGGCTTTTAGATCATAGAGGGTTTGTTCCATTGAGGCCATTATAGCAGCAGCTAGAGAGCAGATCCGCCCTCACCTCTCTTACTTGCTAGGGCTGACAGACTTACTTGGATGGATATGCAGATATGTTTCATCTTGGGTCCGTGAGTTCTACGCTACACTTTGGATTGACCCAGCTCATAGGTTCATACACTTTGCATTCAGAGGCCGTGACTACAGGCTTATGAGCTTTAGGGTTAGAGAGATCCTTAGGTTACAGGAGTCACCCATCCACCTTCATGAGGTTTACTATGGACACACAGAGCCTCCTAGACGCCCTCACGGTGGTCTTGTGCCTCCCACAGATCTCATCCGACCTTGCTTCACAGAGCCATTCGGCGAGGGGTCAAGCAGGACACCCAGAGATCTTACTCCTATAGCTAGACTGCTTGATGCTATCATGAGGAGGACCCTGCTACCGATGATGGGATATCACGAGGGATTGACTCACATTCAGCTATGGCTACTAAACTCTCTGATGTAGCAGACAGTGTTTGATATATGGGATGTCATTCTTTCTGAGATGGAGGATAAACTCATAGAGGGATTCAGAGGTCATAGGCAACTGTCGTATGCTCACTGGATCACTTTTTTGATTCACAGGGCAGTCACAGTGAGGCCTTCTGAGATGTTGGCAGAGTATTCTGGTGCTACTATAGAGTTTCTAGCTTATAACATAACTCAGATGCTCTGTCATAGCAGAGTGAGGACACCTAGCTAGTCAAGCCATCGCCTAGACGTGCCAAAGTCTATAGCCCAGTAGGATGAGATTATCAGGGGCATTGCAGCGATAGAGGAGCAGCAGCTAGATGCACAGCAGGAGGGTATGGTTGAGAGTGATCCGAGTGACAGCTCAGATGATGATTATTAGGCTATTCCTAAGATGCCTCCACGATGACATGACGGTGAGGCCAGTGGCTCTAGCTCAGCTCTATAGGCACCGCAGACAGACCCTGCTCTACTTGCTATTCTTAAGCGAATGAGGTAGGATCAGGCTCACTAGGCCTAGGAGACAGCAGCCGCCCTTGCACAGGTTTAGGCTAGATAGGACGAGTTCCAGCGATAGCAGCAGGCTATCCAGTAGCAGCAGTAGGCCATGTAGCAGTAGCAGCTCCTCATTCAGCAATAGTTACTTGGTTTCATGCAGCATGTCGTTACTGCCATTGGGGCTCCACCGCCATAGCTTACACCTCAGCTCGGCCATCCTACCACCACTACAGTGACTCCAGGTTTTCAACCCAGTGGGCTTCAGAGTCAGGGACAGCCAGCTACCATGTTCACTTCACCTATAGAGTAGGTGTCCCAGTGGTTTGCTTCGCTAGTGCTAGCCCAGGGTCTTTCATTCACACCTATACATACGGGCTTCACACCGGTTCAGAGTTCGTCGATGCTTGTGACAGACACCCCAGTTTCTAGGAGCCTTGGTGCTACTTTTAGTGAGTTGACAGGGCAGCCTACACCTCTAGAGCTATGAGTCCCTAGACCTTCCACCGTTGCTCTAGTTACTCGGGACTACAGAGATGCTCCCATCATCAGTTGCATCATTAGAGCCACTTGCTACAGTCATACCTATAGAGTCACAGGTCGCACAAGTTCTAGAGCAAACCTAGACCACTTTAGCGCCACTTCCAGTGAGAGAGGGTTAGATAGCTCAGAGCTCTAGATCAGAGGATGATGCTACCTAGTTCCAGATCACTCATCGCACCTTAGCGCCCGACTCATCTGCTGCTGCCCCACCGATAGACCCTTAGGTTTTGGTGCTTGACGCCAAAGGGGGAGAGAGATCAAGTATGATAGACATAGGGGGAGCTATATATCTAGGGGGAGCTTACTTATTACATTTGTCTTTTTATGTGTGATACATTATTATGCATTCATGTTTACTTTCATGCATTGAACTACATAAGTGTGATTGTGATATTTATGTGATACATGATATTTATGTGATATGTGACATGTGTGCTCTCTACTTTGAATTATTTATATATGTCATGTCACTTGGCTATGCTCATTTGCTTTGCTTCCGTAATTTACTTCGATGCAAATGAGCTTTATTTCTTGTACTCATGCTTATTTCATATCTGTTGAGTACATCATGTTGGCTTGGGTCATATAAGCTTGCCTAACTCTTTTGTTCTTATTGTCAAAAGCTTATATGAACCAAGCATATTGAAAACCTCATCTCTTTTACATACTCGAGGTTGTATTGTCATCAATCACCAAAGAGGGAGATTGAAACCATCTAGGCCCCTAATTGAGTTTCGGTGATTAATGACAATACAAGATTACTATGACTAACGTGTGTTTTGCATAGGCAATTAAGTTAGGTCATGGTAATGGCAATTGATTGGTCAATCATGGTTGTCATTCCCCTATGATGGAATTCGTTTAGATTTTCAAAGGATGGACGACAATGTTAAGGATGGACTAGTTCTAAGTGTCGTTTGGTGTTGAAGAGACACTTAGAGTAGTTTAGGACTTTGTTTTTCCTTTGGCCATACTATTAAGGGGGGTATGAACTAGTAGCTTGACCTAGGTGAGTCTAATGGGTTAGGTGTGGTGCACACTTGTCAAATCTAGCACTAGGTAGCTCCAAAGTAGCCCTAAGATCAATTTGAGCAAACTTTATTCACATATGATTTCGAGTTGGAAGTGAATGGAGGGTCAAATGTTGACCGGACGCTGGTCCTGGTGTGACCGAACGCTGGCAGTAGAGTCTGGTCAGTTCATTTGATCAAGTGAAGTCGTCTGGATGCGATTGGACGCTGAGTGAAATGTGACCGGACGCTGGGTGCCAGAGTCTGGTCAACTCTAGTAAGGTTCTAGAGAGGGAGAATCCTGATCGGACACGTCCGGCCGATCTTGACCGACGACTGGTCAAGTTCTGTTATTGACCATACGCCGAATAATGAAAGTGACCGGACTCTTAGGCTCCAGCGGTCCTCGTCAACATCGATGAAGGTTCTAGAGAGCGCTTTTTTGCGATCGGACGCCGGGTCGAGAGTCATGTCACAACTTAATGGCTCTATGGCGGGAGAAATCGATCGAGCGTCCCGGCCACCTTGACCGAGCGTCGTCTGTCACCCCATAGAGTGCTGACTCAGGCACATAATGGTTTGTTTTGAATGAGGGGGTATAAATACTTCCTCTATTCATTCAAGGGAGTACTCTTGCCCATTTCAATAGCTAAGAAAGACCCCTAAGAGTGCCAAGGAGAGCAAGAGCCTAGTGAGATGATTGAGATTTGAGAATCCAAGATTAAGGCCTCATTAGTGAAAAGAGAGTAGCAAGTGTGTATCCACCTTTCTCATTAGGCTTGTTGTGGTCAAGTGAGAGTTCTTGCTTGTTACTCTTTGTGATCGCCATCACCTAGACAGCTTGGTGGTGATTGAGAGTTTGGTGATCATCCAGCGGAGCTTGTGGATGACCCAACTCAGTTGTGAGCGGTTGTGGGTGATTCACAACGATGGAGTGTCGAAGAATCAACCCATAGAGAGCACTTGATCCTTGCACGGATCAAGGGGGAGCTACACCCTTGCGCGGGTGCTCCAACAAGGACTAGTGGGGAGTGGCGACTCTCCGATACCTCGGCAAAATATCACCGCGTTCCTTCTCTTTACTTTAAGCATTTACATTTGAGCAATTCAATTCTTGTCTTTACATTCTTAGAATTGTCATGCTAGAGTAGGATTGGAACTTAGGGTGCTAAACTTTTGTGCGGTAGATCAATAGAATCACTTTCTAGACACAAGGGGTGAAGTGGGCTAAGTGTAGGGTTTAATTATTGCAAAAAAATTAGAATTAGCCCAATTCCCCCCCCCCCCTCTTGGGCATCTTAATCCTTTCACACTCTAGGCTATAGTTCAACTTAGGTCAAACATACAACTTGAAAATGATGAGTTACACTATAACCATGACTTAGAGGCCAAATTGGTCCAAGTCATGAATACCAAAGTTGTTCCATATGACATTCTAAACATATTTAAGGTACTCCTAAGGTCCCATAACATTTTTATACATTGGTTACATGCAAACCCTAGCATATGTAAAGCATTTTAGTGACAACACATGCAATATAAGCAAACATAGAGATAATATTTGAGATACTCATGCTCAAGAATGATCAATGATGTTTGTGCTCATGCAATGCCAATGCTAAATGCATGCTTAACACCTAGAGTGTTACACCCAAGTGCCGCTACATGCAATCACTCAAACAAATGCACTCAGAATCACTTCCAATCTCACTATAATGATGAATCAATGATGGAGATGAGTGAAAGATGTTTATTTAGGCTCACAAGGATGTCAAGTATGTCAAAGTGCCAAGAGAGTGAGCCTAGGGCCGGCCAAGACCTTTAAATAGGTAGCCAACCACGAAAGAGCTATTGGCCCCCTCACTGCCTGTCTTCTCGGACCAACCGGTCACGCAGATGGAGAATGGCCGGACACACACACCCAGCGTCCTGTCACCCATCGCCGTCCACGTGTCACCACCTTTGAATACCGCGCGTTGATCTTCAACGGTCAAAACTCAAAGCCAGTGCTATTAATGAACGACCGGACTCGCCACCACGTAGAGTCCGATCATTTACAGAGAGCAACCAGAGAAGGATTTCTCTAATCAAACCTTTCTGTCTCAAGCGCCATGCCTCCGCTATGCTAACAACAACGTATGTCAGCGTGATCCTGACACAGCCCCTGCGCGTCCGGTCACGCGCGCACACCTGCGTCTGATCGCCACTACACTCTGCGCCTCCTCTGGACATAGCATGACCGGATGCATCCTCAGCGTCAGGTCGCTACGTCCGATCGCTACACCACGCCCTCGGCCAAGTCTGCCAACTTGGATAAAAATGACCGGACACGCCCGGGGTGAGTCTAGTCACGTGCCTTCTCCTTCTTTTCTTTTTCTATTTCCTCAATCGGTTCACCCTTGCTTCCAACTTGCTAACCACAATGTGTAGAACTTGTGTGCACGTGTGTTAGCAATTTTCAAAGCATCTTACAATGGTCAAGGTTATCACACTAGATTCCTAAATGGATATGCAAGAATCTTGTCACCTAGTGGCACTTGATAAACCATTTAGCCAAAGATTTCTCCTCTTTATAGTACGACTATCGGTCCTAAATATGATCACACTCTTTATAGTGTCTTGATCACCAAAACCAAAACTCTAACCAATACCTTTGTCTTGATCTCCATAGGGTTTTGTTTTCTCTTTCTTCTTTTCCAAGTTGAGCACTTGATCATCTTTTGGTCATCACCATCCACCATGATCATCCTCTTGCTCCACCACTTGGAATAGACTGTCCTCTCTTGTCTACACACTTAGCATTTAGGATTAGTCCATAGGTTTCATCAATTATATAAAACCAAACTAGGGCTTTCACCCACAAATCTTGCAATTTGATGTGTTTGCTAGGTTCTTATTCTTCAATACACTCCCAGTAGGCAATGAGTTATGTGCCAAGCGCCAACAAAAAACTTTGGTTTTTGATGGCATCTTCATCCTCTAGAGATGTTTCCATTCATTCTGAATTCTTTGCACATCAGAACAATTGCCACAACTTTCAAAGTAGTCTTCTCTATTTTTCTTTGTTTCAATCAACATCCTATATGCAGAACAAACAGTAAATAAACCATTTCTTTCATGATGCCATGCCCAACAATCTTCTTGTTTCCTCATGCTGAGTGGAATTTGGAGGATTACATCACTGTCTAAATCAAAGAAACAATTCCTTACAACTCAACTTTCCATGTCATAGAAGTGTGATCAATCAGCTCACTCACTAGCACCGGAGGCTCAGGAACTTTAGAGGCTATAGGTCTGAACATTCCAGTTCTTGGTATCCAATTGCAAGTCCATATTAGAGTGGTTTCACCATCTCCGATGCGCTTAATCAGTCCTTGTTTCAACACATCAATTCCATCACATATTGCTCTCCATGTCTTAGATGGCTTGGAACCAATATGCGCACTAAGAAGATCACCTGAGGGGAAATAAATAGCCTTTAACAATTGTGAGCATAAAGATTCAGGATTAATAAGAATGCGCCAAGCCTGGTGAGCTAACAGGGCCAAATTGAAAATTTCTAAATCTCTAAATCCCATTTCCCCCATATACTTAGGTTGGACCAACTTCTCCCATGCTACCCAATTTGTTTTCCTTTTACCTCTATCGCTTCCCCACCAAAATTTTAACAACAAAGAATTTAAATGTTCACATAATCCCTTAGGCAATCGGAAGCACCCCATGGTATAGGTAGGAATTGCTTGGGCAACAGCTTTTATTAAAACTTCCTTCCCTCCAGCAGACAGAGTTTGTTCTATCCAACTCTAAACTTTATTCCAAACTCTATCCTTAGGATACTGGAAAGCTTACCTCAGTAGGCAAACCCAAATACTTTTCATTTAAACGGCGACAACCTGCCCAGTCTAAATGATAAGGTCTCCTACGAACTGCATACTGTGCTCATTATGGGCTACGCGTTCGTTGTTTTCATTTGAAGTCATTAAGATGCTCAAAAAAAATTAATAACATATTTGAACGTCTGCATTTTGTCTTTTCACACGCAGTATGCACTTTGCCGTTCGGCGCGCGGCTCCCGTCCGAGCGAGCGTGGACGGATGATTTCCGCTTCTACCCCACCCCGCCCGCAAAAAATCTGTTTTCCACTTCCCTGTTACGGATCAGAATCCGCCGCCGGCCTCCTCCCATCCCGTGTGCCGTGTCTATATTTGCCTGCAGCCGCTTCATCGTCGAGCCCGCTCCTTCATCTCCTCCTGCTATCGCCGCTGAGATCACCTACGGGATCCGCTTCTGCGACCATCCTCTGCCGCAGTCTTCCGCCTTCCACTGCCTTATCCCAGGATTTGCTCCGACCAGCGACCACAGCTGACGCTGGTGCCTCGCAGCCCAATCCAACCGAGAGAGTCCGTCGCCGGTCACCCCTGCCACCACCAATCGTCTGCACCCGCGGTCGGGTCCCGCGCGCCATAATTTCTGATGCGGGCGCCTCCATTTAGCTGCACCCGCAAGCCCGGGCCACCAGATAAGCGCGCCACCGCCGCTGTCCGCCCGATTCACCGCCGTCGGCTCGGCTCTGCCATTTCTAGACAGGGTTGGTGCCGGCGGCGCGGGCTGCGCGCGTCCTGCAGTGAAGACCGCCTCAGCGCCCTCACCGCCGACATACTGCTCCTCATCTTGCGCCGCCTCGACACCCGCACTGTGCTAGCCACCGCGACCCTCTCGAAGCGCTGGGCCTGCCTCCCACGTGGTCTCGACTCCCTTGATTTCAGGGTCAGTGACATACTCCCGCCGCGGTACCACCGTTGCATTCGTGTCCACCGCGAAGGCGCTCGTTATACTTATGGTCTCCAAGTCAATCTCAAGGCGATTTGCGACAGCATCGAGCGTTATCAGCGCCGTGCCATGCGCACTATGGCCGCGTCCATCAAAAACTTCCTTGACGCGGATGATGATCACGACAGAGGTGCTCTAGGTCTCCGGAGTGTCCGCAAGCTGAGGCTTGAGTTCTTTGCTACCCAGTGTTCAAGTGGCATCAATAGATTGATAACCAAGGCTGTTGATTCATGGGGAGCCGAGGATCTGGAGGTTTCAGCTAAGAGTATGTTCCGGTGATAGGATGCTCACAGTTTCTCTCACCATGGCCTCTGCAATAAAAGGGCGTACCCAGCGCAGAGAGCTCTCGCTCTGTGCGGGGTCTGAGGAAGGGTGTCAGCCACGGCCTGTTTGCTTGAACTTATCAGCCGGCTTATCAGCTATAATCTACAGTATTTTTCTCTCACAAAAAATCAGCTTCAGCCGGCTTTAATACCAGCCGAACAGGCCCTTACCCTCTCTTGTGCAATGCGATGAGACCGCGACTCGAACCCGGGACCTTCCGGTCATAGGCGGTAAGACTATACCGCTTGCACCATGGCCTCTGCAATAATTCGCAAAATTCTCGACTGAGAAGTTTGAAGCTCACAGCCTGCTATTTTCCGCCATTGAAGGGATTCCATGCACTCACTAGTCTGGTTTTGCAAGATTTGCCCAAGTCCACTCCAACCTCAGCCTATGAATCTATTTTCACCTTGTGCCCTCAGCTACAATCATTGCATCTCAAGTCCTGCATGCTCAACCAAGGCGTTGTAGTGGTCGATGCTCCTAGATCAGAGATCAAGCAGCTTATCATGGAGGATTGCTCATTTGGATGGTTCAAGCTGCACACTCTCCCAATGCTTGAGAGCATGGCTATTGTTGACACTACAGTGATTTACAGGCTGAGCTCCTTCCCATACCTCAGACATTTCAGTCTTACCAAATGCCATGGCATCTTAAAAAGCCGTACCATTCGCTTTACACCAAATTGGGACCTTGATCGATATCTTGGAGGCAGCTCAGGAATAACCAATCTTGTTGTCCGCTTCACTGGATATGATAGATGGTTTAAGCCATGGAGCCCTGCGTTGTTGTTACCTAAACTCAGGAGGCTCCTGATTGCTGATGTGCCTTCATCCTGGGATGTCTCTTGGCCCCGCCTCCTCATCGAGGCGTCGCCATGCCTTGAGAGCCTTCACATCCATATTAGCCCTTGGGAAGAGGATCCTTGTGATGACATTGCATGGCAATCCCCTAAGTTCTGCCATAATCAGCTTAAGGAGTTGGTAATGGTTGGTTTTGAGGGAACAGAAAGACAGATTTACTTTGTTGACTTTGTTACAGAAGTATCGACATCGTTGCAACTTGTTTCTTTGTACAAAAAAGGGCATGTTCAGGACATGGGGCGTTGGGACTGGGCCATGGTGACACAACGATACGAGTGGGACGAAGAGGAGAAAGTCAAATTACTGAACCGGATGTGGCAAGTTGAATAAAATGCATAAGTTATCTATGCATAAATTATTTTCCCAATTTATTCTATGTAATTTATAGATCTGTTTCAAGTACTTCTGGAGTGATCTCCTGTGTGTGTGAGTTGCATAAGTTATGTATGCATAATTTGTGCTCCCAATTTAATTGATGTAATACATAAGCCTCTTACTACTCAGTTGATCCACTTATTATTTTTGTACTATGTAGCAGAGAATTTTCTGATCACTACTGCATATGCTAGCCTGATTACTGTCTTCGCTATTGTTCAACAGCTTATGTTTTGCATCATATCAGCAATTAGACATTTTGGGCACAAATTCTAGTCAGTTCCAGTCTGCTATGCGAAGAAAGATATATGAAATTTAGTTTCTTTTTTCAGCAAAACATGTCTTCCATACTTCATTGTGAAGTAATGAAGAATGCATCTGGCACTGTCGTGCCTCTGTAAAATAACTTGTTTATTGTACTATTTTAGAGTTTTAACAACAATGTTTTAATATAGTCTGTGAATTTCTATAATTTTCATCTCAGTGCATCAACACCAAACAGCTTGAAGTATGCCTTGATAGCACCACAATAAAATTGGCAAGATCCATCTGTGATGTTGGGTCAGGGTTTCTAACTTTGTATGCAGTCTTCAATTTGCAATCAGGTGCTTGTTGCCACTTGATTTTTTTGTAGTGCAAGGTAGTTTTGTTTTGTTTTTGTTTTTGTTTTTTTAGAATCAGGCAGAAGAGCTGCCGACAATATTAAAAAGAAGAAAATACCCAGACTAGGCCTTACAACTGAGCAACAAGCAATAAAACCTTAAAAAGAGTTACTGGGAGGTGGTTCAAGTTGAGATCTCAATCTGTTGTCAAAAAAAAAAAAAAAAAGTTGAGATCTCAATCCAACCAGCCATTGTCTTTAGCTGTTTTAGTTGCTTTCTTTGTTGTTGTTGCATTTGCTTGACCCTTTGGGGGTTTGTTGCCACTCTTGAAAATTGAACTGTAAAGGAATTCCTTCCTCTACATGGTTTACTTTCTTAATGGCATATGTGCCATGTGTTGCAATCTTATTATGACTGAGATACATTGCCTGTTTGGGAACAAATATATGACATACATTGATTATTTGAATATTGCAATCCACTTGCTTCATCATATTCTGTTATGCTCTTACCTATTAGATATTTTGTGTTGCGTTAGACAATCATTCATGATGAAGTAATGTTATCATTTATTATAGTTATTTTCTGGTGTTTTCCTGTGCTTGTGGATAATATTAAGTTCAGAATTTTGGCTGGTCTTCTTTTCAGTTTTGTATCATTCTTGTAGTTTCTAGTTAAGGTTCTAGCACCTAGGTCATGGTCCGCCTCTGGAATTTGGGACAATTGTGGCACGTCTTGGGTAATTCATGCTACACAGTTGAGATGCCATTCCATCTATTATATCCTCATTTTAACCTTGTTCAGGTGTTTGCATTAGATCACTCTGGCTCTTTCCTTATGTTCTGAGGTTTACCGATATCTCCTGCAATTTGTGTTTCAAATACAAATTTATTTATTGAGTTTCCTTGCTGGTGCTATTATAGTATGTAGCTTCTCAGAGATGCCAAATAATCATGAGATGTTATTA
This sequence comes from Miscanthus lutarioriparius, assembly GCA_904845875.1. NCBI lineage: Eukaryota > Viridiplantae > Streptophyta > Magnoliopsida > Poales > Poaceae > Miscanthus > Miscanthus lutarioriparius. The sequence continues at coordinate 9,970,893 of CAJGYO010000016.1, read as the reverse complement.
TTGTAAAATTCATGGCTGTGTGACCTAATGGGACTGATTGAGTTCATTTTGTAATATATAGTTTTCCTGCTATCAGCATATACATTTCGCATATAATGGCTGCTCTTCTTTTGTTGTAAAATAGAGTTTTCTTGCAACCCACTTGCTTATCTTATACTGGTATGTTTTTCTGAACAATATCTTTTGTGTTGCAGCAGATGCATTAGTTCATACTGAATATTCTCTTCTTTCAGGTATTTCTGGTGGATGCTTCTTAGGGCAATGCTACGGTACTCCCATTACTTACTAAGAGGTAATAGCTCAAACAATCTGAGCCATTGATAATTCAGATTTTATGAAATAAATAAATAACCTAATAAAAAGGAAAGAAAATTCCTCCAACTAATCTCGGAACAAAGGCAATCAACCCTTCATTTCTTCATGCACACTGGCCCTAAAATATCGGATTGTTGTGATGATCTCCAGAGGTCCAACTCGTGAAGATTCTGTGAGCACTTTATAGCATTACAAAGAATCAGTTGATGATCCATTTCATGTCAATGATTTGATCTCTGCTACTCGTCCAATGATAATATGTTTGCTGCACCTTCTAGACATACTTACAGGTTACATACTCGATTATAAAAACAGGGTACATGCATAAAAAAAATCGGCAGCTAACATGGAGGTTGGGAACAAAAACACGTTACATTACATGTAAAAGATTTACCTCCTTCAACAGATAATAGATGCATCAATTAGATCTAGGAAAAAGATTTTTATATCTAAAACTTTCCTTATTTATCCTACTTTATTACAAAATAAAAGACTAAATAAATATATGTTTCATCTGTTACCTCCTAAGAAGTAATAGATGATACTAACCATCCGATTTAATTAAATGAATGGCTCGCAGTCATTTGGGAGTAAATTCAGAATTGATATCATAGCTGTGGCTTGCTATGTTGTAGGCTTGTAGCACATGATATTTCTCTCTTACAATGGTAAACACTTATTTGAATAATTGCTAAAATAATCTTTGTTTATGATTTTTGTTCCTTTTGCCCAGTGCATGCTTATGGTAAGGCTGCATTTTAAGATAAACCATTTCTGCCATGACAAATTCTTAGATCTGTTCCTATCAGCAAAGTGCTTCACCATATCATGAGCTTGCCGAAGAGTGTCTTTCATAGATTTGAGCATAGTTTGTTTTTCCTTCATAGTAGCCTTGGCATCGTCAGAGATGTTTGCAGGGAGTCTAAACTCATTGACTCGTGGAGGGTGGTACTGCCTGAAATGGTGTCATCTTGATAGTGGTATAGTAAATTATGTTGTACCAGCATTCAGCCATAGCCAGCCAGGGGAACCATTTCTTGTGTTCATGTAATGTCATGCAGTGCAAGTAATTCTCAAGGCACTAGTTAACTCTTTCTACTTTGCCACCAGATTGCGGATGGTGGGCTGAACCCATTTGCAGAGATACCTTCAAGGCAGAGAACAGATAAGTCCAAGGGGGCTGGTAAATGTTCTGTAATTATCAGTGAAAATTGCAGCTGGAAACCATGGACTTTGAAGATACTGTCGAACAAGGTAGCCACTATATGAGCTTGTAAATGGGATGAGGATGACCAAGAACAAGATTGAAGGATTGCTAATAATAACATCCTTGAGCTGATTGCTAATAATGATGTTCTGTGCTTGATCAGCAACTCCCATTCAATTAGTTATGGAGTAATCTCCAATATGTGTTAGTTAAAATGCGTAAGTTATATATGCATAATGGTGCTCCCAATTTGATAAATTAATTTATGCATACTAGTGCCCCCAATTTAATAAATGATATAAGCCTGTTATTAGTACTTGGTCCATTATTTTTGTGGTATGGAGGACTTGGACTTGCTGTTGCTGATCTTGTCATGCATGTGCTCTCTTGTTTATCTTCTCTATGCGATTTGTTTGTACATATTGCCAAGTTTGTCCCATTTTCTTATCAAGTTTAGTCAGTGATGAGAAGGGGAATATATGCATGCTTTCTGCAGAACTTATTGTATTGAAGGATGTATTTGACATTGAACTTTACTTGTACTGGTAACTGACTGCTGGCATTGTTTTGAAAAAAATGCTTGTATATTCTCAATAGCTGGACTCTTCAGCTTAGCGATACCAAACAAGTTTGAATTATGAGTTTACAGCAGCCTAATAAATCAAATAATTGATAAGACCACTTTATATCCTGTTCAGTTTCCAACTTCTCATTCAGTCAGCAAAGTTCACAATGAACTACCTGTACATTGGGTGTAAAATACTATTGCACTTCATATGTTCAAGAATGGTTTTCTACAAGTCCAGACGAACAAAAAAAAGTTGTTCTAAGAAAACACCAATCTTGGACAGTGAACATTGCATCCTTATTTTTAGATTGCATGATCTTTTGTACTCGCTTTCATCTCTTTTAAAGCGCAGTTCAGTTGCATCATCTTGAATGGTGCAGAAGATGCAAGGACAGAATAATCTTGTCTAGGAAGCGCACAATCGTACGGGCATGTTAAACGCAAGAATAACGTGTTGTCCATCTCAAGCTACTGGTTTCGGAATGCAGATGTCACTTTTTCTGAATGAGGATAAAAACTCGAAAAGAGACTGCTTTTTCCAAGTTCTAATAGAAATTATATGATACTGTAGAACCCTTGATGTGATTCGAGAGAGAGTGAGTTTGGATGCAAATGTCTTCTCATTGAATCTAGAAGATCCCTATAGAACTAGCACTTATAGCTATGTTTGGATCTTCAGAAAGTCTTTCTAGCTATCCACATACACAATTGTTCGACATTATTTTTCCTTTTTAGGCCTTATTGGGAAACATGTGTATCCACTTTGAAGTGGATTGGAATAGAACTTAGTTTAATTCCACTACAATCCACTTCAATACATGTGAATTGAGATTAATACATGTGCATCCAAACAAGGTCTTACTGAAGGTCTTACTGTAGATAGCCTCTTAGGGTTATGTTATTTGTTTGTATTTTCTTTTATATTAATAAAACCGGCTCGGTAAAAAAAAATGTAGTACTGTTCATACAGTATCGGGACTGTTCATTAGATCACCGTGTACCGTTGTTCAACTAGCAGGTAACCCCCCGCGCGAATATACACACCGTGTCCAACAGATGTAAATATTCCAGTGAACACAGACCAAGAACCACCGAAATGTTGGTTGGAACATGCGGTAGTAGGACAGTAGGTCTACCACTTAACCTACAATATAACATTTAGTTCTGTATAGTGACATATTGGGGGAATAGGAGTACGAAAGTAAGAAGCTTTGGTGCCTCGATGGACAGCTGCTGATGGTAGGGACATGCTGATCTTGCATATGTGTTGAACAAAAAGTGAAGAAATCTAGGATCCGGCCGCTTAAAGCAATTGGTACCTGTGTACGGATCTAAAAGGAGTTTTAAAACTTGATAGTAAAAGTAAAAGACACTAACAAATGCAGCATTTTACTGGGAGAAGTTTTTTGTCGATGGGTGGGTAGGGGGCTTATTGCCTGATGACAACAATAATGTTATTAGCACTATGAATGACAAATGGCAATGGCAAGGAAGTACTAAAACTATATATGTATTTACCAAAAGGTTTAGGAACTGGTTTTGTGTCCTTGGAAAAGTTGAAAGGAGCTAACAAACAGATCTATCACAAAGGAGTATATACACTGCAAGGCCAAAAATGTGCGATCTTCGTACACAGGACAGCACACTTTGAATCATTGAAGGTAAATATGGGCAAAATCATTTCTTCTGAAGAAGCGTTTACCTGGCACTAATTTAAGTCTGGCCCAAACAAAGAACACAATTTTCCAAAGCAAAAGAAGTGTTTGAATTGAATGATACTACTGCAGCAAGTATTGAGCCTGTTCTTCCGTACTCTTCGATCTGAGTTCAGAAAAATGGTCCAGGGGTCACAACAGCGAAGGACTCAGTCGTGAGCACAGAAAAGATGACCAATCCAAGGAAGACGGCTTCGAATCCTCCAATAAACTATAGAACCATATGCTGCCATTTCTTGTATCGAAGCCTGCAAATAAACTCCAGATTAATTATAAGGAATTAATGTTTTGATATGGCCACTTTGTAAGCGAAGGGAAGCAAATATAGCAGGTTGGTCACAATATTTGATTGCACTGTAAGTGGTTCTTGTGGTTAATCTTGCCTGTCAATAACAATAATGTAGCTCTGAGACGAAATAATGGGGTTTCGTTGCCAGAAATAGTGTAACGGCTAAAAGCTATATCAACAGGTTAGATTTGAGAGAATACAATCTTCTTAAATAGGCAATGAAGCGAAAAAGGTTTTTTACAGTGGATAGATAGATTCGAGAAAATACAAACTTCTTAAATTGCCAATGAAGCGAAATATTTTTTTTACAGCAGATAGCATAAAGCAACAATCTTGTTAAAGGCTATGTTGTTGTTGTTGTTGTTGGATAGCATAAAGCAACAATCTTGTTAAATATATTGCGTGGTCCAGTGAAACCCAGGTCAGAAAATTTTCCCAGACCGGTAACAAAGCAAAAATGTGAACATAACTGTAACCTGTATGGAACCTGGTTTTAGGACCACATGTATTTCTCGCATGGCTTTGGATTTATGAATCACATTGAGCAATTCGTAGGCAGTAGAGAGTTTCAGAGCCACTCACATGGTGCTTCATCAACCAAACAATCAGTATTCAATAGGTAGGGGCAGCCTGTAAGACACCACATAATTCAGTAAATTCCTGAAATCTCAATGTGTTTGGACTGGAAGGTTAGGCACTCTCGAAACGGGTAAACAAACAACAGGCCATGCGATATTATATAAGAAATATGGAGATCTAATCATTTGATATAAAATTATCAAGTAGGGAGCTGACCTGTCAAACACTTGTCTGTTCCAATATGGATGGAGAAAAGGAAAGTTGTTGTACATATGTATAAAAGAAAATGATCCTAGATCTTAGAAGTGTACAGGCAAAAGCAAAAGTAACCTAGCAGATCAAAACATGGAGAGGAGACCTAACTATTTGTAAATTGAGATTCATCAATTCCCCTGCAGAAACCATAGAAGAGAAATGAACAGTTTAGTCACCCACCATAAGCAGGGCATATCAGACAAATTCAGGAGCTGAGCATATTTATAGTAATAGATGGCACCATAGAGGTAGCCTACACGGGTATGGTCGTTGTCATTGTAGAAAAGTACCTAGGACGGTAAACTGTATTGAGTCATATATATAAGACCTGGGACATGTGCTAACAACTGCAATATACCATCAATTAGTTTGTAGGCAAAGACGACAAACTTTGTTAATAAGCAAAATAGGATCGCTAGAATGCCAAACGGCAGGAAACACATGAATTGGAAGGTAAAGAAAAAGGGAAAAAGGAATGTACTCACCCAGAGGCAATGGCTTGTAGAAGTGACATCTGTTGGCTGAATCACTAATAAACACCGACTGGGCACCACACCTGCAGGAGGAAAGCAATTAGCGTCTGCAGGTTGGAATGTGACACTACCAAAAAACTTTACTTGTTGAGGACATATCAGGATGGCTGTGATCTTTCATGTGTGAAAGTAGAGGAACATCAGATCATTTGCAATGAGCAAAATAAAATTGCCACCAACAGAACTAAATGGCAAGAATGTATGAGAGGCAAGGGAAGCGTTAAAAAAAGATCTAACCGAAACCAGAGATCATCTCGAAATCGTAGCTGGTGACAGAATTAGTATGAAATAGCACTTCGTCACTGCACGGCAACGACCAAAGAAATCAGTCTCATGAAATAGCACTTCATCACTGCACGCCAACAGGCAAAAGAAATTAGTCTCTACTAATTAGTCTCAATTAATATGGATTGTGAAATAGCCTGAAGGAACCATCTGTGCGAACGTTGGGGACCAAATCCTAACCCCAGATGACCACAAAATAGTATGACACAAAATCCTAGCCCTAAATGAGGCAGGATCTAAGGCAAAAAAATGTTAAAAATTTAAACAACAACCAAGCAATGGATACATGACGAATCGATGTGGTTACCTGGTCATCAAGCCGTCTATTCGGATGCTGTGGAGGAAGAGGCGTTCAGGAGAGGCGGAGCGGCGACGATGAAAAGGGGCGACGTCGGCGATGGGGGCGACGCGGTAGAGGCGCGACGCCGGCCATGGGGGCGAGCGAGATGGCCGGAGGCGGCTCCGAGCTGTTGCTGGGCCACGTCGCGGCTGCCCTGCGGCGGGGCGGCGCGGCCGCGCCGCGGCGCGGGCGGAGGGCGCAGGTGGGGCGGCGGCGCCCCGGTGGGGTGACGTCGCAGCCGGCGTAGGGTGCAGGGTCGGTGGAGCCCGTCGTTGCGGTCTGGGTGCAGGCGCGGTGGAGTTCGTCGCTACGCGTCCGGGTGCAGGCGTGGTAGAGGTCCTCGTCGCCGTCGCCGCAGCGATTTCCTTTTTTTTTTTTAGGCAGGTGATGAGTTATTACTGGGCCGTGGTGCCCGTGAATCTTGAAGCGGTGGACAGGGCGGGCGGGTAGGGCCGCTGGAAGAGGTCGTGTCGGGCATCTGCTGCGGGCATGCCGATCGGACGGCCAGCACGTGTGCACTGTAGATGAACAGGGATATGTGAGGAGAGAAGGGGAGTGCACTGTTTATAAGATCACCACGTTTGAGTTGTGTAATCTATGTTTTGCAGACTCAGTTTACTATTCATCCACGGTCTCTGCCACCAGCCGTTCGATCCTCCCTCCACGCGCTAGATGGCCGCCACGCTCGCCTGCATCTCTGAGGTTCTCCATCCTCCCTCCACGCGTTGGGTGGCCGCCACGCTCGCCTGCATCTCGGAGGTTTTCGCAAAGAAAACAAAAATCCTTACGTGCTCGGCTCGTCGCCGGTCCACCCTCCCATCGCCCGCCCCTCTCTTCCCCTGCTCCCCACGCTCGCCAACGCCGCTCCACCCGCCGCCGTCGCTGCACTTTGCCCTGCATGTGGCTACGTGGATGAATCGCATCGCCTCCTCTTCCTCCCCCGACGGCTACGACGTCTGGGGCACGACCGGCTCCGGCTGCAAGCGCTTCCCTCATCTTCATCTCTGCCCAACCGTGGTGCTCCCCGAGGTCTACCTTGCCGGTGTCTTCGACTACAACCACACCGTCGAGGTTCGTGTCCCATTCTTCTTCTCCACGGCCTCTCGATTTGGTTAGGTTTTTACTAACATCTCTGTCTTTGTTCTTTCCTGAGGTCCTAGAGCTTGCCAGGATCGTCGCAGAGGATCCACATCATCGTTGCTCTACCACTAATCATCCTTTGTCCTCTCATCTGTTTCTTCAAATTTGCAGATAGGTTGGTAAACCGATTACAATTCCCTTCAGGTTCTATTTGTTGTCCAAGCAGTAGTCAGCGATTTTTAGAGGATGGATGGATAATGCTGACACCATGACCCGGTCTGGGGAAGTGCACGGTGGTCCCAGAAACATGTGCCGTGGCTGGATCGGGTGGAGCCTCGCGTATGGAACGGAACGTATGAACGGCTCAAAGGTCCTAATATGGCTAGAGAGGGGTGAATAGCCTATTTAAAAATCTACAAACCAGCTAGACCAATTTGATTAGTATGACAAATAACGAAATGCAAACTTGCTCTAGCTCTACAAGGGTTGCAAGCCACCTATCCAATAATTCTAGTTACTATGATCACTATACACACAATTTTGCTAAGTCACTACTCACTAAGAGCTCTCACACTTGCTACACTAAAGAGCTCCACTATATGAACTTAAACTACAAAGCAAACTCTCAATTCTAGCTACACTAAAGAGCTTGCTACAACTACTTTACGAGAATGTAAATGAGTGAGTAGGGTGATTATACCGCCGCGTAGAGGAGTGAACCAATCATAAGAAGAATACCAATTTAATCACTGGGAGAATACCAAAGGGCAAGAGAATCAATTTTTCTCTCGAGGTTCACGTGCTTGCCGGCACGCTAGTCCCCGTTGTGTCAACCAACACTTGATGGTTCGACGGCTAAGAGGTGTTGCACGAACCTTGTCCACACAATTGGACACCGCAAGAACCTACCCACAAGTGAGGTAACTCAATGACACGAGCAATCCACTAGAGTTATCTTTCGGTGCTCCGCCAGGGAAAACACAAGACCCCTCACAATTAACGGGAGATGGCCACGAACAATCACCAACTCGTGCCACTCCTCCTCCGCTGCTCCAAGCCGTCTAGGTGGCGGCAACCACCAAGAGTAACAAGCGAATGCGGCAGTGAAACACGAACACCAAATGCCTCTAGATGCAATCACTCAAGCAATGCACTTGGATTCTCTCCCAATCTCACAAAGATATTGAATCAATGATGGAGATGAGTGGGAGAGCTTTGGCTAAGCTCACAAGGTTGCTATGTCAATGCAAATGGCTATTCAACTCCTTTTTAACTCTATCTTCTTTACCCTTTCTCAAATATGCCAACAACCAAGTGTATCACCTTGTACACATGTGTTAGCATATTTTCATAAATGTTTTTAAGGGTGTTAGCACTCCACTAGATCCTAAATGCATATGCAATGAGTTAGAGCATCTAGTGACACTTTGATAACCGCATTTTGATACGAGTTTCACCCCTCTTAATAGTACGGCTATCGATCCTAAATGTGATTACACTCACTAAGTGTCTCGATCACCAAGACGAAAAAACTCCTATCAAGTTTCACCTTTGCCTTGAGCTTTTTGTTTTTCTTTCTTCTTTTCCAAGTCCAAGTATTTGATCATCACCATGCCATCACAATTATCATGTCATGATCTTCATTTGCTTCATCACTTGGAGTAGTGTTACCTATCTCATAATTACTTTGATAAACTAGGTTAGCACTTAGGGTTTCATCAATTCACCAAAACAAAACTAGAGCTTTTAATCTTCCCCTTTTTAGTAATTGATGACAACCCTTTCTCAAAGATATGAATTGAAATTCATTTGAATCCATGTTGCTTGTCCAAGCATATTTATCATGTGTAAAAGGATATGGACAAGTTTCATGAATCCTAAATGGTAGCAATTGCTCCCCCTACATATGTGCTAAGAGTTTAGATTATAGCTTGCGCATATGCTTAGATAGGAAATATAGGAGACAATGTCTATCAAATGATGCTAAGATATAAGAGATGGACCTTTGAAGCGTGATACCAATCGGAGTGCACCAATATACCATCCTTAGCACCGTTACTAACTAGACATATACAAAAACTAGAATACCCCATGAGATCAACACTAGAAGCAAGGATCTAGTTTCCATAAAATAAACATAAGTCTAGTTGCTTAACCTATGCATTCTAGTTTCTCATTTCATCATTCAAACCTACAACTAGCATACACCACACAAGCATGGATATTGAAATTTAAAACTTGCGCCATGCAAGCAAATATATGAAATGCACATTCAAATGCAACATACAAGTTTATGAGCTTGCTCCCTCTACTTGTGTACAATTTTGATTGATCCCCTTACAATATCATTTCATTTATTTGCTTCCCCTATCTTACTGTCTTTGTGAATTTCTCTCCCCCTTTGTCAACAATTAACACAAAAGACAAGCTTAAATTTTAGATAAGTTGAGGTAAAACCATGTGAAGTGAGGATCATTTTCTCAATTTGGTTCAATCTAAATCACTTACAAAAGATATTTAACTCGGTTTGATCCAAGGGCAAGCTTCTTCACACCTCAAAAAGAGGGTTATCATGCACCATGTTGAGTTAAACACGTATAGCTCATTTTCTAGATTAAACACTAGGTTTACAAGCCCACAAACATGTCATATGCTACCACTAGATCATTTCAAGTATACAAGCAATAGTGGTACCATACAAGCATCAAATTCATTTGATTTTCATGAATGAGCCTAAGACATGATAGGAATGACTAGATGCACTAAACATGTCCTTAGTAAGGATGTATGCCAATCAACTTTTACCTTAGATTGCTCGAAAAAGAGGCATGTCATATGAGTGGGGGTGCATCAACACATATTTGAGAAATCCAATATTTCAACTCATTCCTTAGCTTGCAAAACCTTTTCTCATCAAGTGGCTTGGTGAAGATATCGGCAAATTGATCATCGGTGCCAACACTCTTAATATAAATATCCCCTTTTTGTTGGTGATCTTTTATGAAATGATGGCGGACATCTATATTCTTTGTTCTTGAATGTTGAACCGGAATGTTGGTGAGCTTTACGGCACTCTCATTGTCACATAGCAATGGCACTTGCTTGAATTTGATTCCAAAGTCACTAAAAGTAGCCTTCATCCAAAGTAATTGAGCACAACAACTATCGGCCGAAATGTACTCCGCTTCGACGATTGAAAGTGCTACACTATTTTGTTTCTTTGATGATCAAGACACAAGTGATCTTCCCAATAGTTGACATGTGCCCGATGTGCTATTTCTCTCAACTTTACATCCCACATAATCGGAGTCCGAATATCCAATCAATTCAAAACTTGCTCCTTTGGGATACCACAATCCAACATTTTATGTATGTTTCAAGTATCTCAATATTATTTGGTTGCCTTTAAATGACTTTCTCTTGGTAAGGCTTAAAATCTAGCACACATGCATACACTAAACATCACATCCGGCCTTGATGCGGTGACATAGAGTAGACTTCCAATCATAGACCGATATATCTTTTGATCCATCATGTTGCCACTAGCATCACTATCCAAGCTTCCACTTGTTCCCATTGGTATACTAATAGCTTTAACATCATCCATTCCAAACTTCTTGAGCATGTCTTTGATGTACTTGCCTTGACTCACAAATGTGACATTCTTCATTTGTTTGATTTGAAGACCAAGGAAGTAACTAATCTCTTCAATCATGGATATCTCAAACTCACTTGCCATCATCTTGCCAAACTCCTCACAAAAAATCTTGATTGGTTGACCTAAATATGATATCAACGTAGATTTGCAATACAAACAAGTCATTTCAAAGCTTCTTGGTGAAGAGAGTGGTGTCAACCTTTCTCATCTTGAATTCCTTGAAGAGTAGGAAATCCCTCAATCTCTCATATCATGCTCTTGGTGAATGTTTCAATCCATACAAAGCCTTTCTCAACTTGTAAACATGGTTGAGTTTTTTTTCATCTTCAAAACCGGGAGGTTGCTCAACATACACAAGCTCATTGATGTACCCATTGAGAAATGCACTCTTCATATCCATTTGATACAACTTAATGTTGCGGGCATAAGCATAGGCTAATAAGATCCTAATTGCTTCCAATCTTCCAACCGGTGCATATATTTCTCCAAAGTCAAGACCTTCAACTTGAGTGTAACCTTAAGCCACTAATCATGCTTTGTTCCTTATTACTATCCCATCTTGATCTTGCTTGTTTCGAAAGATCCACTTGGTTTCAATTACATTATGATCCATAGGCATCTCAACTAACTCGCATACTTGATTTCTCTTAAAGTTGTTTAGCTCTTAATGCATAGCATTGACCCAATTAACATACTTCAAAGCTTCATCTATCTTCTTAGGTTCAATGGATGACACAAATCAGAAATATTCATAAAATGATGTCAATCTAGATCTTGTTTGTACACCTCTAGAAATATCACCAATTATAGAGTCCAAAGGATGATCTCTTGCGACATTGGTTGGTTGGAGCACTTGCAGTTGATTGCTTGCATTTGATCGATCATTTGGTTGAGATGATGAACTAGCCACTTGTTGTTGATCTTGCACTTTGTCAACACTAGCACTTGCTTGACTTTGATTTTGAGAACCACTAGCTTGTACATTTGAGTTAGAGAGCACTTGATTCTTGTCATCTTTAACATCAATCACCTCTCTAGGTCATATATCAACAATGTTCATGTTCTTCATTGCTTTGACTAATTGAGTGCCTCTCACATCATCTAGATTTTCATCTTCCTCTTGGGAACTATTTGTTTCATCAAATTCCACATCATGGATCTCCTCAAGAGTATCACTATCCAAATTTCAAACTCTATATGCCTTGCTAGTAGTGGAGTAACCAAGCAAGAAACCTTCATCATATTTCTTTTAAAACTTACTCAATCTAGTGCCTTTCTACAATATGTAGCATTTACAACCAAAAACCCAAAAGTATGATATGTTGGGCTTTCTTCCATTCAATAGCTCATAAGGTGTCTTCTCCATCATGGGGTGACAATAGAGTCGGTTGCTATAGTAACAAGCCGTGTTGATTGCTTTGGCCTAAAATGAATGACTCACATTGTACTCACTCAACATTAATCTTGCCATGTCAATCAAAGTTCTATTCTTTCTTTCAACTAGGCCATTTGATTGTGGAGTGTACTTGACCAAAAATTGATGCCAAATTTCAAACTCATCACACAAATCATCCACTCTTGTATTCTTGAACTCACTTCCATTATCACTTCTCACTTTCTTGATGGTTATTTCAAATTCATTATGAATTCTCTTGATGAATGTCTTGAAGATTGCAAACACATCACTCTTGTCAACAAGAATACCCATGTATATCTAGTGTAATCATCTATAATCATAAATTCATATTTGTTTCCATCAATGCTAGTGTATGTGGTTGGTCCAAACAAGTCTATGTGCACCAACTCAAATGCCTTAGATGTGCTCATCATGCTCTTCTTAGGATGCGTGTTACCAACTTGCTTTCCGGCTTGACATGCACTACATAGCTTATCCTTCTCAAATGTGACATCTTTCAAGCCTCTAACTAAGTCATGCTTGATTAATTTGTTCAATTGTTTCATTTCAACATGGCCAAGCCTTATATGCCATAACCAACCCATGCTAGACTTAGGGAGCAAATATGCTGACAATTGAGCTTCTCTAGTATTGAAATCAACCAAGTATAGATTCTCATATCTAGATTCTTTGAATATCAAGTTTGAGCCATCTACACTTATGATCTCTACAACATCCACACCAAATATGCACTTGAAACCAAGATCACATAATTGAGCTACCGACAATAGGTTGAAGTTCAAGCTCTCTACTAGTAGCATATTGGAAATGCTCAAGTCATTGCATATTGCAATCTTACTAAGACCTTTGACCTTGCCTTTGCCATTGTCACTAAATGTGATACTATCAATCCCATTTCTTTTATTCTCATTGATTGAATTGAACATTCTTGAATCACCGGTTATGTGTTGTGTGCACCCACTATCAAGCACCCAATGCCTTCCTTGGGCTTTATAATTGACCTACAAAAGAAGATCAATTCCTTTTAGGTACCCAAACTTGCTTGGATCCTTGAAGGTTAGTTACCAAGGTCTTTGGCACCCAAATAGCCTTCTTCTTTGGACCAACAATTGGTGTACCAATTAACTTAGCCTTCACACCATTGGCACCCATAACAAGCATGTAACAAGAATCAAATCTAATTGATGATACTTTAGATTGCTTATTCTTGTTAGTCTTGCAATATTGCTCTATATGCCCAACTTGCTTGCATCTATTGCAAAACCGACAATTACCCTTCATAAAGCTAGCTTTGGGAGTGACAAAGGCCGCCTTGCCTTTCTTGGGGGTATAGCCTAGTCCCTCTTTGTTGAGAGAAAATCTTTGGCTACCCAAGCACTTTAGCAAGCGGGCATCTCCACCATAGGCATGAGTGAGCTCATACACCTCCTTCTTAAGGGTCTCATTTTTCATCATTAATGAGGCCTCACAAGTGAAACCATCACTCAAAGGTGAAGTAGAAGTAGTAGTGCTATAAGAAGGGTTAGTGGGAGCAACAACAATGTACTTATAAAAAGATTCATCAATAATATCACATGTTAGTCCCACATCACATGACACAATCACTTGCTCCTTCTTGGCTTTCTCTATTTTGACTTGCTCGATGAGAGAGAAGAGAGCATTTTCAAGCTTAGAGTGAGCTTTGCCAAGCTTCTCATGGGCTTCTATTAGCCTCTCATGAGTGTCATTTAGCACATCAAAGGATTGCTCAAGAAATTTGACCTTCTTGCATAATTCTTTGTACTTCTTTCTCTTCATCTCAAAGCAAGTGTGCACTTGCTCACACAAGTCCATGAACTCCTCCTTGGTGTACTCCTCATCATCAACATCATCACCCCTACAAGCATCACTTTCACATTTATTATCATCACTCACATCATATTTTACCTTGGTAGGCTTTGCCATGAGGCATGTCGATGGAGTGTCGAAGATGGAGGGCTTGTTGTTGATGGCGATGCTTGCTAGTGTTTTTTTGATAGATTTCTTGCTATCATCACTAGAGCCATCACTATCCGAAGAGCCATCACTATCATATGTGATCACATAGCCTCCACTCTTCTTCTTATTTTAGAAAGTCATCCTCTTCTCCTTCTTCTCCTTTTTTTTCTTCTTGTCCTTCTTGTGCTTCTTCTCATCCTCATCATTGTCACTATTGTAGAGACAATCCGCTACAACGTGATTGGGGCTCTTGTAATTGTAGCATCTTCTCATATATTTTTTGCTTTTGGTGTGATCTCTTCTCTTTCTCGCACCATAGCCCTTCTTGAATGATGAGCTAGCCTTGAATGCTACACTCTTTTTCTTCTTGTCTTCATCTTCCTTCTTGTCATCCTTGTCAACCCCCTTCTTTTCCACACGGTATGTCTCTTGTGTCATGACATCACCTAGTACTTGGTTAGAGGTAATCTTCTTCAATCCTCCTCTTATAATAAGCAATCTCAACATCTCAAATCTTGGAGGTAGGCACATCAAGAACCGATGAGAGACATCATTATTATTGATCTTTTCTCCCAATGCCTTCAAATCATTGACAATTACTTGCAATCGATGGAACATCTCCGGAATGCTCTCATCTTCCTTCATCTTGAAGCTTATCAACTTGTCCTTAAGAATATACAACTTGGCACTCTTCACCGCTGGTGTGCCCTCATATGTTTCCTCTAATCACTTCCACACCTCATTAGCTCTATCACAATCCTTGATTTGCTCAAACACCTTGAAATCAATGGCATTGTATATGGTGTTGATAGTCATTGTATTGCATTGCTTGTTGGCCTTGTCTTGCTTGGTGAGATTGTCGGGATCAATGATGGCATAGTCACTCTCGGTCACATCCCACACTTGATCATTGATTGAACCAAGATATATCTTCATCTTTCTCTTCCAATAATCATAACATGTGCCATCAAAGAACGGTGGTTTGCCCCGCACATGGTTGAACACAACTTGAGCCATAATTTGACACCGAGGTTGTTAAGCCTTTAATCAAACAGTGACCATACCTCTGATACCACTTGAAAGGTCCTAATATGGCTAGAGGGGGGGATGAATAGCCTATTTAAAAATCTATAAACCAGCTAGAGCAATTTAATTAGTATGACAAATAGCGAAATGTAAACTTGCTCTAGCTCTACAAGGGTTGCAAGCCACCTATCCAATAATTCTAGTTACTATGATCACTATACACACAATTTTGCTAAGTCACTACTCACTAAGAGCTCTCACACTTGCTACACTAAAGAGCTCCACTATATGAACTTAAACTACAAAGCAAGCTCTCAATTCTAGCTACACTAAAGAGCTTGCTACAACTACTTTACGAGAATATAAATGAGTGAGTAGGGTGATTATACCGCCGCGTAGAGGAGTGAACCAATCACAAGAAGAATACCAATTCAATCAACTGGAGAATACCAAAGGGCAAGAGACAATTAATTTTTCTCCCGAGGTTCACGTGCTTGCCGGCACGCTAGTCTCCGTTGTGTCGATCAACACTTGGTGGTTCGGAGTCTAAGAGGTGTTGCACGAACCTCGCCCACACAATTGGACACCGCAAGAACCTACCCACAAGTGAGATAACCAAATGACATGAGTAATCCACTAGAGTTACCTTTCGGCGCTCAGTCGGGAAAGGCACAAGACCCCTCACAATTGCCGGGAGATGGCCACGAACAATCACCAACTCGTGCCACTCCTCCTCTGCTGCTCCAAGCCATCTAGGTGGCGGCAACCACCAAGAGTAACAAACGAATCCGGCAGCGAAACACGAACACCAAGTGCCTCTAGATGCAATCACTCAAGCAATGCACTTGGATTCTCTTCCAATCTCATAAAGATGTTGAATCAACGATGGAGATGAGTGGGAGGGCTTTGGCTAAGCTCACAAGGTTGTTATGTCAATGCAAATGGACAAGAGAGTGAGCAAGAGCCGGCCAAACAATATTTATAGACACCCCCAAATAATAGAGCCGTTGGCTCAATTATTGGGCTGACTACTGGGATGACCGGACACGCAGGTCGTGTGCATCGGACGCGCAGGTCGTGTGCACTAGATGCGTCCGGTGTGGTGACCGGACGCGTCCGGTCGCAGCCTGACCGCCACGTGTCCCTTTCAAATTGTTTAGCCATTCGCGCCCAACGGGTATCTCTGCACACAGTAATACTGGTGACCGGACACGCTGTTAGAAAATGACAGGATGCGGGAGATGCAGCGTCTGGTCAAGTCCAGAGAGCTCCTAGAGCCGCTCTGGGCCGACCGGACACGTCCGGTCACAACGGACCGGACGCTCCCAGCGTCCGATCAATTATAGCGCTGAAAACCCGAGTCTAGCTGGTTCACACGTCCTCCGGTGTGGTGACCGGACGTGTTCGGTCGCTGCGTCCGGTCGTTGTGTCCGATCGAGTCTAGAGAGCTCCCAGAGCCGCTCAACTACGACCGGACGCGTCTGGTGTGGCCAACCGGACGCACCCCTGTGTCTGGTCCTCTCTGGACCAACACCCGCGCCCCACGTCACCTCGACCGGACGCTAAACAATGATTGTTTAGCGTCCGGTCACTGCATGACCCAGAGTTCGATCATTTCATCAAATCTGTCGTGCCTAGCCAGAATATCGAACACGTCCGGTATGGATATCGGACGCGTCCGGTCACGTCGGGAAGATACCGTACGCGTCCGGTCCTCACGTCGAACGCGTCCAGTTACCCATGACCAGCGCATTCAACTTCTTTTCAACTCTATCTTCTTTACCCTTTCTCAAATGTGCCAACCACCAAGTGTATCACCTTGTTCACATGTGTTAGCATATTTTTCACAAATGTTTTCAAGGGTGTTAGCACTCCACTAGATCCTTAATGCATATGCAATGAGTTAGAGCATATAGTGGCACTTTGATAACCGTATTTCGATACGAGTTTCACCCCTCTTAATAGTACGGCTATCGATCCTAAATATGATCACACTCACTAAGTGTCTCGATCACCAAGACGAAAAAGCTTCTATCAAGTTTCACCTTTGCCTTGAGCTTTTGGTTTTTCTTTCTTCTTTTCCAAGTCCAAGCATTTGATCATCACCATGCCATCACAATCATCATGTCATGATCTTCATTTGTTTCATCACTTGGAGTAGTGCTACCTATCTCATAATTACTTTGATAAACTAGGTTAGCACTTAGGGTTTCATCAATTCACTAAAACCAAACTAGAGCTTTCAACGGCTGGGATTGAATCACTGTGGATCTACAGTGGTCTGAGTCTTGCATGAGGGGCTACGCCAAGGCGAGGTGTCGAGGGAGGGGAAGACGGATGCAGGTGGGGTCGAAGAAGCCATGGCGAGGAGGGCGGACTCCTGCGGAGCAGGCGAGGCGGGGATTTTGTTTCCGCCTTCGATTTTTAGAGGATGGATGGATAGCGCTGACACCATGACCTAGTCTTGGGGAGTGCTAAGTGGTCTCCAAAACATGTGCCATGGCTGGATCAGGTGGAGCCTCACGTACGGACGGAACGGATGAACGGCTGGGATTGAATCACTGTGGATCTACAATGGTCTGAGTCTTGCATGCGGGCTGGCACTATTCATAAAGCTCATCTTTGCGATGGGAGCAGGGGAAGAGAGGGGCGGGCAATGGGAGGGTGGACCGGCGGCGGGCCGAGAGCGTAAGGATTTTTGTCTTCTTTGCGAGAACCTCCGAGATGCAGGCGAGCGTGGCGGCCACCCAGTGCGTGGAGTGAGGATGGAGAACCTCTGAGATGCAGGCGAGCGTGGCGGCCATCCAGTGCGTGGAGGGAGGATGGAGAACCTCTGAGATGCAGGTGAGCGTGGCGGCCATCTAGCGCGTGGAGGGAGGATCAAACGACTGGTGGCACAAAACTGTGGATGAATAGTAAACTGAGTCTGCAAAACGGGGTGCACAGTGTGGCTCACCAAAAACAAAGAAGTTTATAGATTTATAGATAGATTCTGTAACGTGGAATTAGACGACCAGAAATGTGTGCAGTATTAACTTGCAGTGACAAGTCACCGCATGCTCGCATTTGATCTCCGTCTGTCTTCGGAAGGTCTTTGCAATACATATAGTTTTTCTTGTATTGTAATGTATTAAATATAAGTAATAATAAAATGGTTCTCTTTTAGAATCTATCAAAAAAAAATGGTTGAACCAACCAGAAACGTAGCAGTAACGTTTGCAATTTTGCCTAACGGTTCATTGGAAAACTGAGCCGCGGTCAATGTCTTTTCAGCTGGTCAAAGCAAGAGATTGGGCTGGCCCACTGGACACCGGCCCGATCCAAGGCCCACCAAAGTCGCTCGTCCAAGGAAGTATTTCTCAAAAAAAAAAAAAAAAACTGGACACCTCCCAGTCCCAGCAGGGAAGAAGAGTGACGAGCTGGGTGAATCCAAGCAGTCCACCGTTAGATGAGCGGCGGGA
The DNA here is from genome assembly GCA_904845875.1 of Miscanthus lutarioriparius. Taxonomy (NCBI): domain Eukaryota; kingdom Viridiplantae; phylum Streptophyta; class Magnoliopsida; order Poales; family Poaceae; genus Miscanthus; species Miscanthus lutarioriparius. The sequence continues at coordinate 9,952,188 of CAJGYO010000016.1, read as the reverse complement.
GATGGCCCGGCGCAGCGGCGACAGGATCCGGTTGTGGTGTACGCGACGGGTCAGCCGGTCAGGAGCGGAGCGGGGGAGAAGGCATATAAAAAATGCGAAGGCCGCCTTCTTCCTCTTCCTCCTCACCTGGCATCCAGAGAGGAAGGGGAAGGAGGAACTCGGGGGGCGCAGAGGGGGCGTCCGGAATTTCCTCTGCTTCCGTTTACCGTGAATCCTTTGCCTTAAGGAAGAACCCGTGCCTCTGCTTGATCTGTGTTCTTCTGGAGGAGAGGAGAAGCGGAGGAGGATTAATAGAGCTGGAAGGTGAATTGGGCACAGAGACGCGCAGTATTTTGAAGGTAGGTACTGCTCTTCCCAGTCCGCTAAACAGCGGTTCCTTTGCTCTTTTCCTTGATCGTTGCTGTATGCAGCTGTAATTTTGGCGCGGATTGGAGTTTGGAGGTTCGCACCATGATGGCAAGTTTTCTTTGGATTTCGTGATTTGTTTGAATTCTCGATGTGTAAGGTTCTTCGTGGATGGTTGTTCGATCTGAACGATTCATCCCCTTTTTCTTGCTGGGATTGGATTCTCTCCCACTTTCAGCTCCCTTCCTATGCTGGGATTCCTCTGGTTTTGTGATTCCGGGATCCCACATGAAGTGCGGGGATATCTCAAGTGGATTATTTGAAATCGATTCTCCGGGAGCTGCATTTCGGCATGACTTGAATCAGTTTGCGCTGCGATCAAGCGCAATCTGAGCTGCTTGACTTACGATTCCCGTGATTTGGAGTTGGTTGGGAGTTTACTGATTCGGATCGAACGATTTGGCTAACAATCTTTACCAATTTTCACTTGGTATTCCTTGGTTGTTCGGTCGGAGAAGGAAGCAGAATCTGGAGTTGTTTAGGTTGGTTGCTGGTTGTGGTTTGGATCTCCTCCGTTTCCCCCTGTTTTTTGTCTGGCGTTCTGTATCATATTCGTTAAGTCTGCCCATTTCAGTCTTTCCCCCTTTTACAAGGAAGTTGTTCTGTTCCTTGCTTGATTTGTCTTTCTTGTTCTATCCCAATTTGTTGTCGCTCTCTCAAAATCTCCTTTCCATTTGATTGTTGAATTACTGAGAACGCAAAATTGTGTATAATACACCGAAGAGTCCAGATTTCATTTGATTGATCGATTGCTTGTTTTCTTCGATTTTACTCTTGAGCTAATGAGTTAAATTGAGCTCAGTTACATTTTTATTCCAATTCGATCTCTTTTAGCCTTTTTCTGATGTGACATGGGTTCAATCAGAAAGCCAGCAGCTCACCATATGTGATCAGTCAGTTAAAACCGAGTTGGAATTTAGTGTTCATACCGTTTTAACTCAGGATTTGATTGGTCAGTGGAATCACTACCCGTTTCCAAAATATACTTTTTTTTTGGGTAAAATCAAACTGAAATTTGGCGATGGCTCATCCCCTTGCAATCAGTCTCCTACCTTTCAGTTTCTCCTCCTTTGCGTGGCTTTGCATCAATCTATGCAGAGAATTAAAGCAGATGGCTTCTCCTCTGATCTTGAGATTTTTTTTGGATGATCTGATATGAGCTAAACTTTCCCAGCATTTCATCCGTTCCTCTACATGGAATTTCAGCTCGTCGCGAAATGGAGAAGGAGGCGAGGAACCACTACCACACGCGGGGCTCCTCGCGCGGCGGCGGCGGGGGCACCGCTGCGGAGCGCGACCTGCTGTTACAGTGGGGCAACCGGAAGCGCCTTCGCTGCGTCAAGGTGCAGCGCCGCGACGTCGAGGCCGCCGCCACCGCGGCCGCCGAGAAGGCCCAGCGCCGCGCCGCGGCCGCAGCTGCCGCAGCCGCCCAACACCACCCAACCGGTCACACCCACCACCGCGTTCTCAGGTCTGTGTCTTTCTCTTTTTTTTTTTTCGTTCGTTCCTTCGTGGTGTCGATGTGCCCATTGCGTGTGCCGCCTGGCTCTCTGCATGCTTTGTTTTGGTGGCTACTCGTTAAACACTTAAACTAGTGCCCATTTTTGGGCTATTTGGTACAGCAACAACTGGGATGTCACGTGATGCCGTCCTGGGCACGTGGCGTCGACAAGAAAAAGCAGAGGCCTGATCTGGTTTCGTTTTGATTTGAGAAGAAATTCGATTTGAATGAATGGCGGACAACTGGACATCGAATTCGAAGATGTGGTCTGTCTTTATCCTGAAGAGCTGAAAATACCAAAATTGCTAGTTTTCTGGTAGAGGAGCCGCATGTTAAGCGAAGCAGTGATGTTTTTTGGTTTTGTTGAAGCATGATTGCCTGATTGGCATGGGTTGGCCTATGGTGGTGATTGGTCCAACTTTTTCTTCCTCCAGAGTATGGAGTAGTCCGTGCCCAGTACTGCCGAATTCAGTATTTGTTGGTTTTTACTTGCATTGCTAAAATTGGGCCTGTTTTTTTTCTTCCAAAAAAGGGGTCTGGAAGGCTAAAAGAAGATAGTGTTTAGAACAGAAATCTTGATATTAGTTACGAACACTGAAATTAGAAGCTTGTTTGGCTTATCTCCTCTCTTTTTCATTCCAGGTGAGATTGATGTCTGGAGTTTAAGGACCAACAGGCTCCTTATCTCCATCTTCGATCGATCCAGCTATATCTGTATTTGGATTTATTCTCTGAATTTTCAGTATTTCTAGCTTATGCGCCAATTTGATTTCTGCATCACATGATTTACCTGACCTTTTGTTGGTACAGTTTTCTCAAACTGATATGTGATTTTTCTTCACTGAAACTATTGCAAAAAAGAACTACGACACTGCTGTCAATAATAGCTTATCGGTATTCTCTTAAAAAAGGACTTATCAGCATTACGATAAATGTTGATGGCTGAGTGTTCTTTGCCTTCAGCTGTTGCTATCTTTGGACTCTAGTCACGTCATATCAACTATATTTTGTTGACTAATTTTGGATTCCGAAGAAAACACCAATTTTATCTTGAATCAGTCACCACCACACGTATAAGTGGATGGTGAGGGCCTGTTCATTCATTGCTCTTCCTTTTGCCTCCTTGAATTCATAGCTTGTTGCCTGGACAGCACAAAGCGTTGATATAGGCAGTAGGTGGAAGTTTTTGCCTTCTATGTTGCCCCTCTCCCCTAAACTGGAGGTGAATCATGAATTTATGCAGTCTGCCTATTTCAGAATTTAATCATATTTTGAAGTTAATTGTGCATGAGGGTTAAAAACCATTTGAACATCATCTTTCTTGCCAGAAGATTGAACTGCAGTATTATGTCCCCTTTTTTCATTTAAAAGTATCAAAATTCATGCATTCTATGTTTACTGGAAAACTCAATGAATCAAATTTGAAGAAGTATGTGTTGTTTGCACATACTTTTCCATTAATGTGAACAACTTCAGTGTGTGTCGCTTCCTTCTCTTTATCATGTTTGTTCTTTTCTAGGTATTATGTATGACTTAGAGCAACAAGATGTGTGTTTTTTGTTGGATAGATTAAAATTAATAATTAGGCATTCTCTCTGCATCCCTTCTAATCTATGTTGTTACTGATTTTGTAGGAACTCAGAAGAGTTTGCAATGATGAAATCGCCAGCACGGCAACAACAGAACAACAGGATCCACACGGTTGCTTCACCAGACAGGGAGTGCCCTGGTAGAGGTAACAACAACAACAATGGAGTTCCACAGACCTATCCAGATGACAAGAAAGGCTCTTCGTCAGGGAGTGAGGGGTCCATCTGGCCGAAGTTTGCAATCACCCTATCAAACAGGGAAAAGGAAGAGGATTTCCTGGTGTTCAAAGGATCCAAGCTGCCTCAAAGACCCAAAAAAAGAGCCAAGGTCATCCAGAGAACTGTCAATGTATGACCCTCTCACAATAGCTTCTGATTTGAAGAAATTATTTTCCGTTAAACTGAATGCAATCAATCCACATCAATGTGCATAGGGTATTATTTTGCTGTCCATGGTAAACTCTCTCCGTCCGAAAAGAATACAATTCTTGCTTCCTGAGGAGTTAAACAATTTCAAATTTGACTAAATGATATTATTTTTTATGAATTTCGTCAAACTGAAGAAAGTTTTGAGTTGTCGCAAACCTAGAATTCTTTTTTTGAATAGAGAGGGAGCAGGTAACAAATAAGTATACCTTGCTTCACACAGAGAGATTCCAAACACATAATATGCAAATACCAGTAGACAGCAGTACTGTGCATGTTCATTAAAAAAATATACTCCAAACTATAGGGTATAATTTTTTACCAGTGTTGTAAATAACTTGGTTATGCTTATTATAATAGATACAGCCATACAGGGCATCAGGCCACATGGAGGCCGCCTCTGTGCACTCTGTCTGATCTGTCCCCTGAACACCGCAGACCTGCAAATAAAATAGCGCTCGGTGGATACCTGGACATTTGATTTGCTTGCCAAGAGCACCCATAGCCCACAGCATGCTTCTGTATGAAGCAAATAAGTTTGTTTAAAAGCTGATGCCCCCCATCTGGTTGTCCCCTAGATGCTTGATGAGTTGCACTGCTGGTTGCTACTATTTGAAACTGCAGAACTAATTTACTAGTCTTGATGTCATCAGACAATGTTGTGATTGTTGTATTGATTAGCTATATCAATTTAATTCATATCTAATCAATTTAATTCATATCTATTATCTTTTTGAGAGAAAAGAATATATTAGATATGAACTAAACTGATATATTACTCCTGTGTGATTTGTTTTGAGGTCCAAGCATCCATGGAACTAAGCTTAAGAAAACTTTCTCTAGTATTTTTATATGTATCTCTTGAGTTTGTATATTTGAAAAACCATCATTCTGTGATTCTTGCCTAAATATTGTTCATCTGCAGTTTGTATGCCCAGGAACGTGGCTATGTGACTTGACTCTTGAAAGATATGAAGTCCGAGAGAAGAAGGTTTCCAAGAAGGTGGGTCGATTGTGGAATGTCGATATCTATCAATTTCATACTCTTGGAGCAATTCAGTCAGTCAGCTGACATTTGAACTGATTTTGCAGCGCCCCAGGGGATTGAAAGCTATGCACGACATGGATAGTGACTCGGAATAAAGAAGAAAAGAGCACTGAACATGAGGAGCTGAATATTAGAAAGAAGGCCAGGACAGATCCAGCAGATGGAGGCCGGCGATAAAGCATCCTGATTGAATGAATGGCCTGATCAATGGGTCACCACTTCTCGTGATTGCTACTGGAGATCAATTTGTTCCAAAAGGACTAGCTTGTGGAGATCGGAGGACGACCGAAATGTAAGGAACTTTACGGAAGAAAAGAGAGGAGAAACACAGGAGCTGGAATTCCTGAACATTAGCAACCATTCAGTTCCCTGTAAAGCAGCAACGCTGTTTTGCAAGCCTCTCGTGTTAATTTCGCGCTGCCAAATATCAACGTGATCACGAAGCTAGCCAGTCCTGGGGCGTCTAGTTTGCCGGGTTATCTGACAATAAAAATTAATGTGAATCTGAAAGGGCCTTCCATAGTTTCTTTTTTTCCTCGTGGTGCTGTATAAAGGTTCAGTGTACATTCATTCAGGAGCATGAGACAGTGTCGAGCACTCCAGTGTGAGTGGATCAGGATTCAGGCAACACAAATGATTGGACCTCTGTGTAATTCAGGACAGACAGACTTGTAAATTTTGGAAGTTTCAGTAATTTTTTAAAGTTTACACTTTATACAGATCTACCCTCCCCGTCCTAGAAAATAGAAAATTCCCTATTTGACACTAGAAAAACTTCTACTTTCCTATTTTTCACCCTCCTTTCATTTTTTTTCCCTATTTGACACTTCCTTTACGAGTTGTAACGGTGTTTTTTTTTTTTTTGACAACAGAGCTGTAACAGTGTAAGTCTCAGACGAAAATACAGTTTTGCCTCTGTTGTTTTTTTTTCCCAGTGATGATATTCCCTTTTGCTTGATGAAGAGAAACATGACAGTTGGAAATAAAAATGCCAAAAAACAACAATAGCCAGCCAAGGGGAACGGCCACAACTGGATAAAACTACAGAGGTAAACGGTCTTTTCTATTGGGACTTAAAATCATTGAAGTGTCAAATAGAAAAGAAAAAAGGTTGACAAATAGGGAAGATAAGTTTGGGCTGTCAAATAGGAAAGTAGAATTTTTCTTAGTTTTAGATAGTAAAATCTTTTCCTAAAAAAGTGCAATTGTAAGTTTAGTATAAGTCAAATTTTCTTAAGTTTGTCTAAGTTTATAGAAGATAATATCAATATTTATTTTTTCAAATAAATTTACTGTAATTTTTTTTTAAATTAATTGCTAACGCCCGAATATCCGGACGAGACGACCGCAGCTGTGGTCCATTTTCCCACGTCCACGCATGGGCCCGTGCCAGCCGGATGTTGCTCGCCCGCGCGTATCCCATATTCAACACCCGAACCACTTTTGAAACATTCAGATGCAACACTTCCAACATAAAAAAAGACGGATGAAACACTTGAAACATACGTCCGAAACACTTGCAAAAACACTTGAAAACCATTGCAAAACATATATAACATCAAGATAAAACACTTGCAATATATATGTTAAAACATATGCAATATCAAATAAATACGCTTGCAACATACGTTAGAAAAACAAATGAAACATTGGAGACAGACTTTTGCAACATACGTGCACAACCATTGCAACACATGCAACGCCCCGATCTACTTTTGCAACATTCGTATAAAACGCTTGCAACATACCTCTAAAACATCTGAAACATTTGAAATGTGAGCTTGCAACATACCTCTAAAACACCTGAAATATTTGAAATATGAGCTTGCAACATGCATCATTTCTAGAAGCAAAGCCCTCCTCCGCGTCTCGACCATCGTGAGGTTTATTAGGCCGAGTCCGCAGATGGACACCCACGTTCTAGCAAGCGAGGCCGACTGCTGAAGCTGAACTTTGATGCCGTGCATGGGTCCTGCGGCCCTGCCCAACGCCTCGCGGGACCAGACCCTCCTGTCTCCTGAAAATCATTCGTGCCGGACTGCTCGCGCCGCGGCCTACAGGCAGGTGGTGGAGCAGCGGCAGCGTGGCAATGTGGACGGCGGCCGAGCCGCGAGATGGGCGCGTTACGCGTCCTGCAGGTAGCAGAGCAAGCTGGCTGGATCAACGCGTAGGTGGCGGACGGTGACGAGCAAGGCTAGCCTAGCAGCGAAAGCACGCGTTACTTTTTCTTTTCTGATTTTTTTTCGAGCGGAACAAATCAACACGGAAGGGGATTTTGAGAACAATTATTGATTTCGGAGGAGAAGCAAGAGCAGCGCACGCTGGCGTGCGGCAGGAGCAACGGAAGGGGACAAACGTGAGGTTTATTAGGACGGCTGATCTGTAGGCCTAAGTGCGCGGTGTCCGGACGGGATGACACCTGCATCCTATCATTTCCGTTAATCTTATGATACTTATTCAGTGTCATAAGTATTTATTTTTTGTATAATAAATAAATTTATTTAAATTTGAATTTGTCCGACTGCTGAAGCTGAACTCATTGATGCCGTGCATGTGGTCCTGCGGCCCTGCCCAACGGCACGCCCGCCTGCATAGCAACCGCCTCGCGGGACCAGACCCTCCTGTCTCCTGAAAATCATTCGTGCCGGACTGCTCGCGCCGCGGCCTACAGGCAGGCTACTGATGGCACGCACATCTCGGGCGCGGCGGCGCATTCCCGCACGGACATACGCGGTGCGTGGCAATAGAGGAGCGGTCAGTCGCGGCCGGCCGAGCCGCCGTTCGTCGTGCTCGTGCGTTACGCGTCCTGCAGGTAGACTTGGCCACGCTGACGCTGGCTAGATCAACGCGTAGCCTCGTGGCGGACGGTGACGAGCAAGGCTAGCCTAGCATGAACAAGCACGCGTTACTTTTTCTTTTCTGATTTTTTTTCCCAAAACAAGAGAGAACAAATCAGGCGTTAGTTCAGACTCAAGGAATTCAACGAGCAGCTCGACAGCACAAAAGGGGCAGCGCCATGTTAGTTTATTTAAATCATCAACATACACGGATATTCAAAATCTCGATTATAAGTCATGATCATTGTTAGAGTAAAAAGTATTATCGACCTGGTTTGGTGTTGATAACATGTGAAAGTGAATGAAAATAAAAAGATAACGTCATTTCGATCGATCTCTTAGATATATATACAAGATAACGCGTCAAATAACGACCAAAATCGAATACAGATCATCTGTTGAATAGGTGTCTGTTGGCATTTCGTAGATTAAAGGAATTCAACGAGCAGCTCGACAGCACAAAAAGTTGCATTATTAGCTCGTATCGGTCGGTGCTTTACAGCAGCAGAGAGAGAAACAAAGCGAGGGAGCCAATTTTTTTATTTTTAGTTCTTTTTTTCAAAAAAAACACAAATATGTCCTGGAGTTGCTGCACCGAGCTCGGATAGCTGTACAGTGGCATTGCTGCCCCTATTCCGTAAGAGTTGGTACATACTCGTATCTACCCAAAACATAATCACCCGTTTTTGCAGATATAGCAGGACTCAGGAGCTACTGTTAGCCGGATATGAGCACATCAGCAATTGGTCCAGACAAGGAAAACATGGCAGGGAGATTAGCCGAAAGGAGCAGACACTGTCTACTTAAGACTGGCAGCAGACATGTAGCACAACTCAACAACTGAGCATCGATATAGCAAATTTGTTCCATCACAATTTGTTTGCGGAACAAATGATCATGGATATATCAGCAAACAAAGTGCAGATCAGATGATGCGAGATTAACCACAGGTCCACAGCCAGTCACAGCATACAATTCTTTCTACAGAGGGTTCATAAAACACTACTTCCTTCCCTTGCCCTTCCTTTTACCCTTTGCAGCACCCCGCTTCTTGTCACCCTTTTTCGCTTTATTCTTCCTCTTGAACGTTCTCTTCTGTGGCTTCTTCTTCACACCTAAACTGTTGTTCTTCTTGGCAAACGAGCTAGGATTCTTGTTGGTGTAGCTCGTCGCCACAGGGCCAACAGTTTTCAGGCTGATGTCATTGTCTCCAGGAGTAATTTCACTGGTGGTGACTATAATTCTGGTCCCATCATCTTCGTAGGTTTTGATTTCTGGAAGCACGATCAATTACCAGAGAATGAGGTTTGATTTCTAGAAACATCATAGTGTGACATGGTAGTTTACAAATTTAGTTAAGGTACTCACCAGACAAAGGTTCGTCATTTTCCATATCCTCACCATCATCACCGTTATCTTCATTTTCTAATCCAGCACCATCATTGTTATCCGATGACAGTACTTTACCATATAGAGCAATCTCCTTCTCTTCTTTCCTCTGTAACAAAATAACAGCACTGAGAAAGACCTAATGGCAACAACCAAGTAGTGTGCTCATGTATAATTACTGAAACACAAGCCACCTGAAAATGACATTAAACTGTTCATAGACATCCCTGTCAGGCTGTCACCTTTACATGGATATCTGTAAAATCCTTGGGTAGCATTTGGTTATTAGATTGGGGCTGGAATTGGCTCCAAGTAACTATCCCAACCATTCACTTGCCAACCAAACAAAAGCATTAAATTGGTGCCTCCATTTCAATTTTCACATGGATTTGGTTTTAGGACTTGTTGAATCGGTTCTAACAATATAGCGAACCAAAAATAGTCCAAGCAACCTACAATGACTGAAATCCTTAGGTAGCATTTGGTGATTAAATTGGGGGCTGGAACTGGGTCCAAGCAACTATCACAGCCATCCATTTGCCAATCAAACAAAAGCATCGAATTTGTGCCCCATTTCTATTTCCATATGGATTTGTATTTGAGACTTAGTTCAATTCGGTTCTAACAATTTGGACAACCAAATGGGCCCTTTGTGTTGTCTCATCGCCAAAAAAGGAGGGGGAAATCAGCTTTAAGAACTGCAGTATGAGCTGCGATCTGCAGGCATCTTCCATTGAACTTACCCATCAGTCCATTGGAGTATATATTAGCAGTCCCCTTAGTCACTACTCCCCTAACGATGCATATCAACTGTCAATTACTAGAAGCTTTCTCCATTTCAATATGAACAACATAAGCACACCCTCTTTTGGATTTCTTTCTTACTATTTTCTCCTAATATTGGACTCGTGAACATTGGCATAATGGCATACATTACTATCCCAGATGAATAACAATCTATAGGACAAATAGCAAGTGATTGGAAAGAGAAAAATCAACGGCCAATCATTTTTCGCTAGGACAAATAGACAATTTGTCTTTCATCAATACAAGAACTAGCCACCATTCATTCTAAAATTCTGAACCAAGATATCTTTCATGAACCACATCGTTACAGAATAGAAACTGATATCTTTCATGAACCACATCGTTACAGAATAGAAGCTAAACAGCTTCTGTATGTGTGTCAGGGAGAGAAGTGTTTCTTACCCTCTTGCGGTCCTGTATTTTCTTCTTCCTCTCCTTCTCCTGCAAAATCTTCTGCGCCTCTTTTCTTCTCTTCTTCTTCCTCTTGTGGAACCCAGTCACGAAATCCCTGCCAAACCAAGGTCCCGGCCACGAATTGGTCAAATCCCTTGAACCACAGTACCACAGCTATATAATGCGTCGATTGACACAATTCGCAACAAAAATAACCACTATAATCATGTTTTGCAATAGGAATTTCGCGGGTGTCGCCAACGGGGACAAGGCAAGGCAAAGGAGGTAGCCGCACCTGAGCGCTTTCTTGTCGAGCGTAACAGAGAGCGCCTTGTTCTTCAGGGCCCTCTTATTGATATGCTTTGGCACCATCACCGTCGGCATCTGCCCCACCACAACGTCCTCCTCCTCCTCCGAAGCCGCCATCTCATCCCCGTATTCCTCCTCTTCCACCGCCTCCTCCTCACACCATGGCTACGGTCGCCATTTCCCTTCGCCTAAATAATTAATATAAACCGCCAAATGTGAGATCCCTAGCAACATTACACAAGGAGAAAAATAATCTGATCGTCATCTGACCATCTACAAAAGACTTAGGATTGCAAGAGGACGGTGGAAAACTTACAATTTGCAGAGGAGGCTATAGGCAATTTTTAGCTAGAGCTGAACATTTGACTCGGTATTTCTAAGACGTATAGCCCGATGCACTATGTCTCTACCAGATCTAACTGAGCGAAGTATAATCAGAGTGCAAAATAAGATACGAGCAGGCTACAGCTACCTAAACAACGACGAATCATATACACTAAGCCCCACAAAACCCCAGCCGAATCATACAAATAATTCGATTAGGGGTGTACTAAGCAGAGACGGCCGCTAAATCAGCATCAACTTGAACCGCCCAAACTTACCACGAGATACAGCCGAGAAGACGCTACTGGACTTAACAAATCATAGTCGCATGCCACGAGCCCACGAGAGAAGCGATCTCACTTACCGGAGATGAGGTACCGCGGCGTCGGCTCGCTCTGTTCCGGGGTCGGGGTGGCGGTGCGGGGCGTGCTCGTAAACCCTAGTTTCTAGCAAGCGCTTCATGGGCTTAATTGAGCTGCACGGGTCGAAGCACCGGCCCAAAAGCAACCGGCGCCCCTCTCGTGCGCGCCTGTCTAGTGTAGTCACAGCACATGGCCCACACACACGTTTCTCAAAATAAAAAAAAAACATGGCCCACACGCGCCTGGTCTCGCACTCGCCGTTGCTGACGTGCCAGTTCCGCACATCGCCGTTCGCGCCTTCTTACGCTCTGTTGGCGTCGTCGGGCCGGGCGGGTGGTGGAGCAGGAGCACCAGGCGCGGACGGCGGAGTAGCGAGATGGGCGTGCGGAGCAGGAGCAAGAGCAGCGGGGCGGCGCGTGGAGCAGCGGCAGGAGCAGTGGGGCGGGCGACGGAGGAGGAGCAGGATCAGCATAGCGCGCGAGCGGCAGGAGCACACACGGAATGGGGCTGGCGGCGCAGGAGAAGCAAGAGCAGCGCGAGGCGGGTGGCAGGAGCAACGGAAGGGGATAAACGTGAGGTTTATTAGGCTGGCTAGTCTGTAGGCCTAAGCGCGCGGTGTCCGAACGGGATGGACACCCGCGTCCTATCATTTCCGTTAATCTAATGATAATTATTCAGCGTCATAAGTATTTATTTTTTGTATAATAAATAAATTTATTTAAATTTGAATTTGTCCGACTGCTGAAGCTGAACTCATTGATGCCGTGCATGTGGTCCTGCGGCCCTGCGCAACGGCACGCCCGCCTGCATAGCAACCGCCTCGCGGGACCAGACCCTCCTGTCTCCTGAAAATCATTCGTGCCGGACTGCTCGCGCCGCGGCCTACAGGCAGGCTACTGATGTCCCGCACGGACATATGCGGTGCGTGGCAATAGAGGAGCGGTCAGTCGCGGCCGGCCGAGCCGCCGTTCGTCGTGCTCGTGCGTTACGCGTCCTGCAGGTAGCCTTGGCCACGCTGACGCTGGCTGGATCAACGCGTAGCCTCGTGGCGGACGGTGACGAGTAAGGCTAGCCTAGCATGAACAAGCACGCGTTACTTTTTCTTTTCTGATTTTTTTTCCCAAAACAAGAGAGAACAAATCAGGCGTTAGTTCAGACTCAAAGGAATTCAACGAGCAGCTCGACAGCACAAAAGGGGTAGATTAAGGTTGCATTATTAGCTCGTATCGGTCGGTGCTTTACAGCAGCAGAGAGAGAGAGAGCGAAGGGAGCTGCTGCTTTGTTAACCTGCTTTAGTTTTACGCTTTGCCCCCTTTTATCTCTCGAAATAAAAGCGTCGCTTTTCTCTGCGAATGAGATGCAAATACGGCAAAGGCGATACGCACAGACGTGGCTTTCACTAAGGAAAAGAAGAAGAAGAAAAAAAAGCCGCAGCCTACCCACGGGAGAAGGGAAATCACGATGAAGCAACATTTTCTCATCATCATCAGATGAATTAAGTTCAATGTTCCTGCTTAAACAAACACCAGAATCTGGGCAACAACACAGTGTTCACTCTGAATCAATCAATGCCGCTACAGAAACGATCTGAATCTCTGAAACTGAACGAATACAATTCCACGCGTGGGGTGATACGAAGCACAGGTCAGGAACACACAAGCAAGCGGAAGATATCATGCGACGCAAGCTGACAGCACACGGCGGTTCTCGACCTCAGTGGCGCAGGTTGCCGAGGAGGAGCGCGACGGCCGGGCAGAGGACGGCGGCCACGAGCGACGAGGAGACGGCCGCGGCGCCGGAGGTGGGGCTCGGCGCGGGGGCGTCGGCGGCGAAGGCGACGCCGGCGAAGGAGGACACGGCGACGGCCGCGACGACGGCGGCGCGCAACATCTTGGAGGAGGCCATGGCGATGTGGAAGCGAACAGGGATTTGCCTGCGCTAGCTTTTGAGCTGAGCTCGTAGGGAAATTGCAGACGATTTGTGTGTGAGAGGTCGGAGGTGGTGAGAGCGCGTGTTTATAGGTGAGCGGAGGAGAAGGTTTGGTGGGCCCCACGTTTACAGTCTGGCCTATTTCCCATCAGCCAGCTCAGAATTAGTGGCAGCCCATAATTAGCTTAAAGTTAGGAGACTGCTGGTTTTCAGTCACATAATAAACCAAGCTACAATTAGCAGAGATTTCTACTAACATTCATAATTGAGATTTTGGAGACTTGCTTTTCAAAATTGGCAGCTAATGCAAGAAGGTGAAAGTGCAGGATGGTCTGGGCACCAGACAGCAGTACACCTCATCAGAGAATTTGATTAGTTCATGATAATATATGAATGTCCAGCAAAGCACAGATCAGCAGAGCTTTAGGTTGCAGTACAGTCTGGTTCGATGAAACCACTGCATGCATATCCGGCGCCCAAGGGGGATATTGCTGTAAGATTTTCCTTATTTGGTTCTTGGCAAATTTGTACAGAACTTCTTTGGAAAAGTTCAGTCTGCTCAATAATGAAAGAGTACAGAATAGAGACGGCAGGATGTCACAAAGACGGTCAAATTGAGCTACTAATAATAGTACAAACGAGGATGCCCTGTCACATACAGGTACATTTACTTACTTGAAGCCACAGGCACCATAATTACTGCAAATGTGGCGAAGCATGTACCTGAAGTTTCAGAAAACGACAGCTACCTCTTATCTGCTTCATTATTTTTTTCCAGCCATACTACTAATTCTACAAAGGTTAGCTGTGTGTATTATTGGCTTCTTTTGGACTTTATGCACGCTGTCAGCTAAGATTCTCCTGTCCTGTGTTGTTCAGTGGCAACCAACTCGTTCTCGGTAATGATTATTGGACACATCACAAATATTATGTTGTTGTGGACTGTGTGGTGCCATGGACATTTCACATTTCAATATTTCATACATGTAAGTTTGTCTGACCGGATCCAAAAGAATATTGCACAGTTTTTTTTTAAGGTCAAATATTGCGCAGTTTATCAGAAGCGCTCTGACAATTAATCCGCTCTGTTTGACTATGATAATTCAGGAAAAATAATAATCTCCAGCAAAAGTCTCCCAGGCAACCTGTTTGTATTTTCTCCTTCATTCAGTTCAGTGAGATAAAATGCACTATGTTGTGCTTAAAAAGAATACTGCAGCAAAAATAGGCAGAATGAGTTATTCTCCCTTACCAATAATGCTATCAGCTCAATGGCATCCTATTCTCCAGTTTCATGATTGTCCATCAGAGAACCCATACCTTTCATGTCTGTTCCTTACTGACACGGCATGGCTAGCTTGAGTATAATGTTTTGAGTCACCATCGTTTCTTATTTTTCGAGTCACCATCTGATGTACATAGAGGTACCAAAACCTCGTGAACTTGGAGTTCAAGGGAGCAGTGCAATCGTTAGATCTTCCTTTTTCTTGAAGGAAACTTCATAGACAGTTGCCAAATATATAGATAGATATTTTTCAGGGGCATGCTAAAATTGAACCGTAGATTATCCACAGTTTCAAGATTATTCTACGAGACTTCTCGTTGAAGAACAAAGTGCTCTTGTGCAATATGCTTATCGTTCTAGAAAGCAGTATACTCCCTAGCCCTTAGGGCATCAATTCTGATCCCCAGCTATCCCTCCCCACATCCTCCTGCAACTTTAAAAGAGCCACACCTTTTGTTTTGTTGTGCAATTTCTTCAGTAGCTCTCTGTCTATCTATAAGCACCCTTGCTCTTCAAGGAACTTTAGCTGCCTGCAAATCTTACCACTTGTGCAGCTTTGAAGACCCTTGGAAGGAAACATGGTACACACATGGACTTTACTAGTATTCTGTTCGTTTGCTTTTTCGTTCTTGCAGTTGGGAATCATCTGAATTTTCACTTCTTTCCTGCATACCTCCGTGTGCCTATGTTCAGACATAAACTGCCGAAACTTTATTTTTTCCCTTTGAAAGAGAGGAACTAACTAGGGCATGAGATGCGATTGCTGGCCTGAACATTTTATAGAAATTATGTTAAGGTCAAAGCATACGGGATCTGCGAAAAGGGAAATGTCCGAATTTAAACACTGCATAAATTTTCTTGGCAGCACCAACCTCAGAGGAAGATGGTGGTGTCGAAGAAGCTGATGAAGATCGGCCCATGGGGTGGCACCGGGGGACACCCGTGGGACGACGGCGGCCACTCCGGCATCCGCAGCATCACCATGTCCTACGACCGGTGCATGGAGTCCATCAGCGTGGAGTACGACAGGGACGGCTGGCCCGTCCCCGGTGAACGGCACGGAGGAGCCGCCGCCAGCCACACGACTCAGGCACGTACAACACCGTCAATCTGTCAGTCACAGTGACAGCGACACAGCTCAGCTGGGTTTCTGAAGTCTGAACCGTGCGCACACGTACGCAGATCAAGCTGGGCTACCCGGACGAGTACCTGACCACCGTGAGCGGGCACTACGCGCCGATCGCGCAGGGCGGCTCGCCGGTGATCCGCTCGCTGGCGTTCCGGACCAACCAGAGGGCGTACGGGCCGTTCGGCGCGGCGGAGGGCACGCCGTTCACGTTCCCGGTGGAGGGAGGCGTCATCGTCGGCTTCTGCGGGAGGAGCGGATGGCAGCTCGACGCCGTCGGCCTCTACGTCGCGCCGCTGCGCTCGGAGACCATGTCCGACAGGGTGCAGAAGATCGGCCTGATGGCTTACCGGGCGGTTTGGCAGCGGATCGGATCCCAGCAGCAGCATGAGCCGGTGAAGCAGTTGAACGGCATCGCGCAGCTTACTCACAAGACATAACCACTTGCCACAGGATGCCAATCAAAGCCTATTTCTGAATCTATGCAGTCTGAATGTATATGTATATCCAGCTAGCATATGAATCTAGTGTGCTGAACGCCTGAACCTGAAGTGCTTGATAGTTGATAAGAACACTTTCTCAACTAGCATATATGAATCTAGTGTGCTGAACCTGAAGTGCTTGATAGTTGATATGAACACTTTCTCAACTAGCTAAACATGCAGCTAACTGTTCTGTGGCGGAAGGCCCGTCAGGATCAACGACCTTGACACTACCGCCGGCAAAACCTAGGCTACGCCTACGCTGCGGGCGACGTCTAACAGCTCGGCAGACAATGGTTGGCCCTAACAAATCATTTCCAAGCAAACTCCGGTTATCGCTTCTTCGACGATGCTTTGTTTGGCGTCCAAGCCATCGGTTCTCCCCTAGGTCGACAAAGCGACTTGGCAAGCCCTGCTGCGCCAAACAAAGGTGTTTAGGACTCCTTCGCTCCAGTTTTTGCAGCTCTACTTCAGCTCTGCGTTGCCAAACACCTTCGCTAAAGTCTACATAGTAGATACACATTTGGGCAGTACACCACTCGGCGAAGCAAATGGAGGACAGTCAAATGGAGAAAGCTACAATAGGATAGACAAACATAACAAGCATCAGACTATCCTCTTACAGAACCCAAACCAAAAAAACGATAAGAGGGGGTAGTCACGAGCATAAAGTTTGCAAACAAAGCAGAAATCAAGCGGCAAGCAATTTTTGTCATGGAATGACACACAGCAACTAAGCGGTAATCATCAAGAGCCAAGCAATTTTTGTTATGGAATGACACACAGCAGCAACTTAACATGGTTTGCTCTAGTTCTAACAAGTCTCACTTCAAGTCTCAAAACTGTTGGAACATAGATAAATATAAGCTGGGACTATGAGCATCAACAGGCCCCTTGATAGAACAGAAGCTTAGTGCTTGGGCTGCCTGTTCTTCTTCTTGACACCAGACTTGGCAACCTGGAGGCTGCGGTACACTGAGCTCAGCCTAGCAAGAGCCGGCTTGGTCAGATCAGGCCTGTAGTAGTTGTCGCTAACCTGCGTGGCAAACCAAATGCAAATTAGAATATTCAGCAATTATAAGGTACCAGCAAGTTCAAACAGAATTGGCAATTCTAGCATGAAGAAACTGAAGCACCAAGTATTATTAGAGTAACTTATATAAAGGAAAAACAGGACGTCAATCATACAAGACTTAGGTAACCTGCAAGATCAGCTCAGAAGCCAAGCGTATCAGCTTATATTTCATCGAAGAACCAATTGATCGGTTGGTTTTCTCACAAGTTATGGCTCATCACAGCTAAACCTTGGACCAGCGATGGAACCCAAACATATAAAAGAGGAGAATCTATCTAACAAGAAAGACCCACATAGCACCATACAACCAACAGAAAAAAACAACTATCTTACAAACGAACAAATAATGTTAAAAACAGGGATAAATAAACAGGAATATGAAACCAATATCCAGTATGCAGCTCAGAAGCCAAGCGTATCAGCTTATATTTCATTGAAGAACCAGTTGATCAGTTGGTCCTCTTACTTGTTATGGCTCATCACAGCAACAAATTAACATGAATTAAGTGCGAAAAAATATCTAATAAAGCAAAGAGCTATGTGTTGCCATTTATAGCATGACAAACACTGCCATATCACCATAGAGACAAGCATAATGCATTTCCATGTGCTAGTACCTGGTTTTTCACAGCCTTGGCCATCTTGCGGAAGTCCTTGCGCATCACAGACTTGTGGCTGAGCTTCGCAGGTGTGCTCTGCTTCTTGGTCTTGGTAGTAGAGAGGACCACAGCCGAGTCCTTTCCAGCAGCTGGCTGGATCGTCACGGTCTTCTTGTTGGCCAAGCCTAACAGAACAAAACAGCCAAAGCAGTCAGCACTAAGTGATTCATTATTTTTATTACTAAGATCACATAAGGTGTTATGCATGCAGGACAAGCATACCAGAGTGCTTGTAGGAGTGGACGTTGTAGAGGTTGTTGGGCTCCTTGGTGAACTGCACCTTGGCATTGCCATTGCCAAACTGCTTCACAAGGAAGGAGTTGTTCTTCCTCACAACCTGCCAGATCAAATCCCCTGGAACGGTCGCCATTTCCCTTCGCCTAAATAATCAATATAAACTGCCAAATGTGAGATTCCCTAGCAACATTACACAAGGAGAAAAATAATCTGATCGTCATCTGACCATCTACAAAAGACTTAGGATTGCAAGAGGACGGTGGAAAACTTACAATTTGCAGAGGAAGCTATAGGCAATTTTTAGCTAGAGCTGAACATTTGACTCGGTATTTCTAAGACGGATAGCCCGATGCACTATGTCTCTACCAGATCTAACTGAGCGAAGTATAATCAGAGTGCAAAATAAGATACGAGCAGGCTACATCTACCTAAACAACGACGAATCATATACACTGAGCCCCACAAAACCCCAGCAGAATCATACAAATAATTCGATTAGGGGTGTACTAAGCACAGAGACGGCCGCTAAATCAGCATCAACTTGAACCGCCCAAACTTTACCACGAGATACAGCCGAGAAGACGCTACTGGACTTAACAAACCATAGTCGCATGCCACGAGCCCACGAGAGAGGCGATCTCACTTACCGGAGATGAGGTACCGCGGCGTCGCCTCGCTCTGTTCCGGGGTCGGGGTGGCGGCTGCGGGAGGCCAAGCGGCTCGGAGCCTCGCCTGTTTTATACCGGGGGCGTGCTCGTAAACCCTAGTTTCTAGCAAGCGCTTCATGGGCTTAATTGGGCTGCACGGGTCGAAGCACCGGCCCAAAAGTAACCGGCTCCCCTCTCGTGCGCGCCTGTCTAGTGTAGTCACAGCACATGGCCCACACACACGTTCTCAAAAGAAAAGAAAAACATGGCCCACACGCGCCGGGTCTCGCACTCGCCGTTGCTGACGTGCCAGTTCCGCACA
The DNA here is from genome assembly GCA_904845875.1 of Miscanthus lutarioriparius. Lineage (NCBI taxonomy): Eukaryota > Viridiplantae > Streptophyta > Magnoliopsida > Poales > Poaceae > Miscanthus > Miscanthus lutarioriparius. Next base: position 9,933,036 of record CAJGYO010000016.1, on the reverse strand, counting down.
TCGCCATTCGTGCCTTCTTCTACAGCACCAGTACCGCGCGGCATGGTGAAATGGGCTCAGGATTGCCGACGACTCGCCGAGGTCGGAGACGTCAGGTGGGACGCGCTAGCACCATGGAGCCAGAAGCGTGGTCAACGTGACACGGCGTAGACAAGACTACAAGCGCAAGCGCCAGGTCCAGCAGCTCATCACGGAGAACAGGCAGTGCGTGCTGCCGCGACAGCGCTTCTGGTTCTGCTTCGGCTCGACCGAGAAATATGGCAACGACGAACTCAAAATCACACACACAGTTCAAAAGGTATTGATGACATTCTATCAACCTTTGTTTTAGGGAAAAAAAAATCCAAAACTGTCACATTGCAGTATATGTGATTCAGGTACAATGATTATTCCGTGGACACCATCTAGAGTTGAAAACCATGACTCTAGGAGATCCGTCCACTCTGGTCGCCAGAAAACATGGGGGAAGAAATGTGGGACAACATTGACATGAGAAAACAATGCAAGCTCACTACTTTTTCTTGCCGGTGACACCTGCAACCACCTGCACAAGTAACAGAAGATTAAACCTTGTCTCGACCATTTTCAATCACAGGATAACAGCATCTAACCGCCTGAGGGGAGTACTTTGGCTTCATTGTTCAAACGAAGGAGATCAACATAATGGCAGGTTAACTATGGCAAGTCCTCAAGTCGACAACACAAGGATGCAATTATGCAACACAAAGTAACAACAAATGCCCTTGGCAATTTACTCTGAGCTACCGGTAACACATTTAGAGCTCATTTATGGGACTTTTTCAGACAGGTTAGCTTGAAGTGCCCAAATTGATTGTCATTGAAGATGAATACTAGTAAATTTTATTTGCTAAGGAAATGAACATTCTGAATTGGGAAATGATGAGAAATTGAATGGAAGCAAAAGCAATGTTTATAATTTATATGATCTTGAAAATAGCATAGCACACATGAAACCAAAGGAGGAAATCACATACATCATTTAGAGGCGGTGGAGGAACTTTTTCCGCGGTCTCCCATGAATCCAGGATTGGCCGCACAACTGCTGGAAGAAAGAGACCTGAAATTGCACATTATAAGGTTAGTTGAAATATTTTGGCAGAACGAAAACCAATAGCAGGTTGCTAACTTTTCCCCAAAAGATAATTCCAAAGGTTCAGGCAGGCAAGTCAGAAAACTTAGGAACCAAGTTTGTTTGTGTGTTCATAGAATCAATAAAAATTGATCGTTTCTTTCTGAACTGTCAACACCACTCCCTATCCGTTTGTCCCCTACTAATCGCTGAAAAGTGTCAAATTGCACAAGAACATTTTGGGTCATGAGTCATGACCATAGCAGTCCACTACTTAAATTGCGATGTTCTATGCTTGATATTTAAAATGGGGTTCATAGAGTGTGCATTCGATTTCATCACTTTTAGGCTGACCCTTTCCAGGTAGAAACCATGTGAGAAGAATTGAGTGCCTAGTGCTAATGGTGCCCCATAAATTTGAACAACAGTGGTTGCCAGCAAAAATTTATTTGCCACACAAAATTGTCGACCTGAGATGCACTCTGTCACGTGACCAGCATGTTTAGGGTAGGACAAATGCTATACTTAATCAAACTTCATATCAAGGGATTGTTAAGAATAAACTCAGGCATGGTATTACGAATATACAATGATATAAAAAGTTTAGATTCAACTAATGCACACAGACATTTCTAGCCTACAACACCAAAATTTTCTCTTAATCATGGACAATTTTAGGTGCAATCAGGATTCTCAGAAATAAACATAATTACCCAATCGGACAACAAGTTAAAAGTAAACTTGACGGAGCTATTCCTTGTACTATCCAAGTGAATGGATCCACAAAGCAGAGTTCATATATCATGTGGCCTTAACACTTTTTTTGGTATGCAATGGCCAATTTCTACAAACTATATTGACTTTCAATGTCAATTTGCTATTGGTAGAGACCTCTTCGCTGGCAATCAAATCTTTTCAAATGCCATTCAAGTTCATAACACATACCCTAATGCGGTCTACCTCTACAGACTACAAGTAAAACAAGCATTCACTTTTTAAGATAATTTTGGAGGAATATGAGAAACTTAGGATAACCATATTGGAGGGAGAAAATAAGACCTCTTACGGCGCTCATCTGTGCCAACAAATTACAGTGGCCTTCACACAGAACATTTTCAGGCAAACCAGAAGTGGACATTTAAAAAGTGAAGATAAAGGACAAAGGTAGTCACATTGAGCTGAAAGCGATCTGGCATTGTAAGTCATTTTAGTTTTGTCCTAAGTCAAACTTCTCTAGCTTCGACTAAGTCTACAGAAAAATGCACAAATATTTACAAGATCAAATTAATTCATTAGATACACAATGAAATATATTTTGATAGTGAATTTATTTGACATTGTAGCTGTAGATGTTAATATATTTTCCAATAAACTTGGTCAAAGTTAGACAAATCTAAATCGATTTACAAATTGGAATGGCCGAAGTACTAGTTAACACTGCAGTCAACTATCTTGGGTGGGAAATGGAACAGCTGAATCTTTGTATTGAGCAGGGAAATGTATAGCTTGTCAGTTACGAAATAGATGGATCATTTGTCAATGGCCATAGGAGCAGAGCTACTGAAAAGTTGAATTTGTATCAGTGCCTGAGATTTAGAATACTGGATCTAACGAATAGTAGCAATAGCAAGTGAGATTTGAGAAGGCCACCCAAATGGAAACCCCAGCCTACAATTCCCTAGAAAAACCCTGCGTTCCCAGACCTAGTCTTACAGAGTCAACCAGAACTAAGCGCACACCGAAAGCAAGGGACCCTGCGCCCAAGGGCGTGCGCGCATCTAGTAGGGTTTGCAGAGGGGAAGCGAGGGCGCGTACCGAATCCGGCGATGAGGCAGGACGCCGCGACGACAGGCTCCTTCACGACGAAGATCTTGAGCTTCTCCATCACGGCCATGGCTGCCGCTTCTGCTTGCAGTCCTCCGCTTCGCCTTCGCGTACCTCGCCCGCCGCCGTCGCTGGAGACGAGACGCGAGACAAGTCAGTGCTCTCTCCTCCGATCTGTGGACGTGGGCCCGTCGTGTCTTGTGCCGAGAGACTTCCACGCTCAGCCCGTTTACGACCGTGGACCAGTGGGCCACGATCCATTTTGTTGTTGGGCTGAGGCCCGTACCGATTGGCCGTAGCCCGTAGCGGAGGAAACGAAAGGCTCACGGCATATTCAGAGTTGCCGGTTGGAATATTCGTCTCGCGCGCGCGAATATTTTGCCCGGACGAGCGAATCTACCGTCCCTGCGCCGCTTTCTCGCGCTCGCCTTGCCTTGGACCGCACGCACGGCCCACCCTTCTCCTCTCCTCTCTTCTTCAGCTGCCTATTCTCTTGCTCGGCGCGCGTAGGAGAGGCACTTCTTCCTCCTCGCCGTCTTCCTCTCCATGTCGGCATGTGTCTTGCTCGACACCGTACCGTGCGTGGGTCGTCGCCGGACGACGGGCACCAGCAGGCGGCCGGCAGCGCAGCCGTCAACCATGATGTTACCAAAGGTTAGTACCCCCGCACTACTGTCTCGTGCCTGGAGCATCAATTCATCATGGTGTTCGTGTTCGTGCTTATTTGGTCCTCTGATGAAATCCTCTCGTTAGATAGGTCTGCAGCACACCATGATATGATGCAATCGTTCGCCAAACAAAAATGATGCAGCCAATTACTGAATTATTACGCGTGGTTTTACCATTGTTTTTTTCGCCTGGTTATGTTTGTCGCCTGACGCCAAAACATCTAAGCTGCCTTTTAATTTGCCGGTTGCGGACTCTGATTCAGAATTCAGAGTCGGACAAACCTTGGCAAATAGTAAAATGGAAGCCGCAGGGGCAGCAGCTCGACAACTCATCAGCATAAGCGTGCACACGACCACCTTCCTTGCCCGCAGGGGCAGCAGATCGACAACTCATCAGCATAAGCGTGCTCACGACCACCTTCCTTGCACGGGAGGCCGCCGTCTCTTATTAACCAGGTCGAGCATGGAAACACATAGCGGTTCATGCAGATGAGATGAGACACATAAGAGAGACCTGAATGAAATAACAACACGACAAGGAAGACGGCCGGGCCGGGTGGCGGCCTCTATTAGGAAGCTCAATTTGGACATTGAGATAATCCTCAACCCGAACCACGTACGTGAGCACTGAGCCATCAGATAAAGTACATCAGACGTGGCACCGGATGGTCCGCGGGGTAGCAGAGATAACTGATAAGGCACGACATTCCAGGGGTTTCTCCGGCGTGGTTCTCCAGCGAACTGAAGCTAACGTGTCCTCGAGAAAGGCTCAAGGCCTTGTCGCCGGACAGACAGACTGTGCCGAGCAGGACAAAGGTTCGTGTTTTCGCCGCTGGAAGACAGAAGAGGCAAATGGTGTCGTCATCATCAACGCCGGCGCACTGACTGGCCCCTGGTATCGCTTCACAGCGGTCCGTCTGGGTCCTGGATATCCTGGGTGTTATACGTTGTGGAAGTCAGTTCTGTGGCTGCTATTCTCGGTCTCTTTTCAGTTTTACGCTATTGGAGTATTTGCGAAAATGTATTGCAGCATCTGCACGCTCGTTCTCTTTTCAGTTTTACGCTATTAGAGTATTTGCGAAAATGTATTGCAGCATCTGCACGCTCGCATTGATCTTTTTGTATGCCTTGCAGGAAAGAAGATGTCCACAGACACCGTACCACACGGAAATAAGCAACAAAGAATCGATTTGAAATCTCGGTATGATACAGGAGCATGGTGGGCAGCACCAGGCACCGGCGCAGCAAGTGGCCGTGAAATAGGAGCAGCAAGTTACAGGTACTCTTACAGGTACATACACCAACCGTGCCCTTAGACACTTCTGTCCAGGCGCACACTGTTTTCTCAATGTTCTTGTGTCGTATTATTCTGCTACAAGGAGCAGGCCTTTCTTCACATGTATTTGGAGATGCTACTCTAAAATCATCATCTCCAGGTACCGGGGAGAAGTGAAAGTATCATCTCTACTCTCACAAGGTCTCAAGGATAATTTACATGTCTTTGGTTCTACAGAATCAGAGAGGAAGTTCAGTTGCAAAGCCACGGAGTAGAGAACTTATGTACTGCAGGGGAGCAAAATGGATATCCTTTTACCTTATGATGACTCAATTGCTGCAACCCTTACTGGCTTCATTACCCTTACAATGTTCCTCATGTGCTCAAACCCCATGACTATCACTCCTATGAGATAAAGAAAGCTTAGTTGCAGCTTGCCAAGCAAGTTATAGACTGCTACGGCGGCATTTGCACCTTCATCTGTTCGCATCGTGACGGTAATGGGTCTCGCAGAAATGAGTGCCCCGGTTTCTGATGAGGATGCAGCATAAGAGATTTGCTCCGGAACAATTAGCCTTGAAGAGAAATCGGAGGCGTTTGGTCTTCTTAAGCTTACCTGATGTGTTCTCAGGCTGGGCTGACCACTCTTCAGGTTTCATCGCAGATTTGGTGGCCTTTATCAAATCCATAAGTGCATTGTTCACCTGAAATTCATAGAAGGTTACATGAGTTCCTACTGTGCTTTTCATGTACTCAATCCATCCCAAATTGTAAGACGTTTGACTTTTTTGACACCAAGTTTGACCACTCGTCTTATTCAAAAATTTGTGTAAAATATCACTTCTTTCGTCGTGGTTTGGTTTATTAATAAAAATTCTTCAAGAATGACTTTAATTTGACTATATTTGCACAAATTTTTTGAATAAGACGAGTGGTCAAACTTTGGGCCAAAAAAGTCAAACGTCTTACAATTTGGGATGGAGGGTAGACTGTGAACAAGCAAGAAAAGGAAACATCAGAAAGCTTCGATGAGATGAAATTAAAAAAAAAGAGCCATGGAGAAGATAACCATGCCAATAGCACGGCACCCTGGTTGGTTTGCTCTCAACTTATCTCCCTATAAAGATATAATATGCTCGGTCAATTGTTTCAGTGTTTCTTAAAGTCCTTGTAGTGTGTTTTATCTAAAAGTCCTTGTAGTGTGTTTATTACTGTCCAAATATTCTCCTAATTATCCATAACTTGAGTATGTGAAGGCATACATATTTATGGTGTTTAAAACAAACAGGTAAGTGAGGTGCTTGTTATATTGATGAAGCATACATATTTAATAGTTGATTGATATGATAAAGCAGTTGAACCCAGACTTGGCGAAGTCTACATATTCACTACAAATAATTCAGTTTGCAACTCCACTGCACTGCTTGGAAAATTCCTAGAAGCAAATGTCATGGTTGCTTGGTTAGTACAAAGTATTATGCTGAGTTCATGCAAAGCCATATGCTTCAATACTTCAGACAACTTGATTTCAAATACGACTTTTCGTACTCTATTGGATCCTATAATTCTGTTTCTCTGCTAGACATAGTAATGGAGAACAGTTATCTTCAAAAGTATTGTATTATGTTGCACATTTGGATGGGATGAATGATGCTTTCAGAAAACTGCAATGTCTGATGTCATCTTAGTTCACTCAGGAAAAAAATATATGAAGTGCAACAGATTTTTCTCACTCAATCCTACTGCCTAGTTTGGTAGACAAAAGTTGAGTATTAGAAAGCTCAAATTTCTCAAGAACCTTGAAGACAGCCACAGCTTTTGATGTTATCTTTGTTGGCCAGGAATTGTGGGATTTTCCACCACTATGCAGCAGTTTAAGAAATCAATCAAATCAATGTCCTTCCTAGTATGTCAGTGGCACATTTTGCTGTTTTATCAGAGTCCCGCACTTTACCTCGTCTAGTCTTGTCTTTTATGGTTCTCTAGATGTGCAAAATGCTTGAGCATGTGATAAGCCAGTAAGCCACATACCTAGATACTTGAGGCAACGCGATTTCATTATAACTTTAGACAACCTACTGGATCCTATAATTCCGTTTTTTCATGCTAAACCTAGTAATGGAGAACAGCTGCCTTCAAAAGTAACATGTATTCTGTTCTGCTTTTCCATGCTAAACCGAGTAATAGAGAACAGCTGCCTTCAAAAGTAACATGTATTCTGTTCTGCTTTTCCGTGCTAAACCTAGTAACAGAGAACTGCTGCCTTCAGAAGTAACATGTATTCTGTTGCACGTTTAGGTGCCGAATGATGTTTCAGATAACTGAGATGTCTGGCGTCATCATAGTTCACTCAGCAACTCTGGTATTCTGTTGCACGTTTAGGTTTAGGCCATGAATGATGCTTTCAGCTAATTGAGATGCCTGGTGTCATCTTAGTTCTCTCAGCAACTCTGGAATATATGCACAAGTTGCAACAGAAATTTCTCATTCAGTGTTCCTTCCTAGATTGGTGAGACAAAAGTTTAGTGTTAACTAGCTCAATTTTGAGAAACTTGCAGAGAGCCACAGTTTTTTATGTTACCTTCATTGGTCAGCAATTTTGGGGGGTTTCCGTTAAAGCATATAAGCAAAACAATCAATCACATCAACGTCCTCAATATTTCAGTAGCACATGTTGCTGTTTTATGAGAGTTCGAAGTTTACCTCGTCTGGTCTTTCATGGCTCACTAGATGTGCACCATGAAGTTCTACCATTCTTGCAACAGGAAGAAGCCTTTCTGCTAGACGTTTTGCATGGCACAATTGAGCAATGATATCATACCTGAATTTTTGTAATGTAAGCTACATGAAATGGATGTGCACTATTCTCTGACAAGAATATCCATTGTTAACAAAACTAACCTTCCATGAATAACTGAAACTAGAAAACCGGCAGATCGTATTGTATCTAGTTCCTTAGTAGTCATTTTGTGAATCCAGCATGCATTAACTTGCCCTTCAAAACCACAATTAGATTGCATCCCTGTTGACGATATGCCCTTCACATATTCCTGAAAGTAAACACGGTACAGATGAACCTTCCATGAGTAGGTTGACGCATATATGTTGTCTTCATTTTAGTGTATACCTACTAATATGTTTATATTGTAAAGATAAAGAGGGGTATGGAAAACACAAAACCATAAATTCACAACAAAAGACCTGTTCAGGAAGAATCACAACAAAAGATGACCAAGTCAAAATCACATAATCCAGGGGTATGGGGCAAATACAAATATGTTTGTATTCTAAAAGGGTATGCACAACATAGAAACAAATTCACAACAAAAATGGTATGGGACAGCTGAAAATAATGCCAGGCAAGTTTTCAATGTGTAAAAACAACAAACGTCATCCGGAATACCCAAATCAATGTTTCATGAGAGAACATGACATATCCCATATGACAATCTAGAAGATACATCGTCGTCAGCAGACTGTTACAAAGCAACATCAGAAATGTGATATCACTCACTTGATAGAGGACCATTCTTCTGGTACACGACCCAACAGTCTCCTCAAGATATTCCTGCATAGTTGCATTGTTAAATCAAACATATCAACACTGATGCAGTGAATCTGAAAAAATAAACACTAATTTTTCATCAAACAGGGAATGATAATGGATGCATTATTAGTTCCTTACCTTAGTATAATGTGTTTCCAAGTCCACAAGAGCTCTTTCCTCTGGAGTTTTTGCCCTTAAGAAACGGAATGCAAGAGATAGCATCTGCCCATCTACCTACAGAAGCAGGGACAAAAACTTAACTCAGTGCCACGAGTAGTTGAAAATTATAATTAGTGCCTCGTGTAGCATTTCCTTTGCATTTCACAACATGAGCGCATTCAGTTCTACAAGTGTGTATGTGAAAATCAAAATTCCAGTACCTTTGGGAAACACTGAAAGCCACCTCCAGTGACATTAAGCAATGCCAGCGAACATAGCCTGTGAGGCGCCATCGCCGCTAGCTTGCAAGCAATCATGGCACCTGATTGCACAGAGATAATAGGGTCAATGCCCAAAGCTCACGCATTTGAAAAACAGGGTCCCAAAATTGAGAGACGCACAAAAACAGGACTTACCCATGGAGTGGCCAAAGACGTGAGCTTTCTTCCACCCCAAATGATCCATCAAGGCCAAGGCATCCATCGCCATGATTGCCGTCCTGCCAGATATGAGAGAACACGTTTGAGATCAAATACTCATTAGACCCACCGCCCATTTTGACTTTTCCTACACATGACCGCGTGAACGTGATGGAAGATATGATTCCCCCCATCTTTCTTCCCCATCACTCATTTCCTCGTGAAAACTACTGTGCCAGGACGCGAGTGAAATGTGGAATTTTTCTCGTCGAAAGCTACATGCAGCTGCTCTCGTCCACCAGATCCCCATGTACGATCCTTCTGGATCACAAGGGGAGGAAGCAATCCTGTGGTATCTACCGAACGGTACGGCCCACCGATCGTTCCAACCATTGGAACCGAAGACGGGGAGGGAGCCAGGGAGGATTTGGGAATAATTAACTTTTTACCAGACTTACGGGCTGAGTGCTATATAAAATACCATCTGTGACACATGTTACGGTGTCATCCCTGATAATGGTAAAAATTACCGAGGATTTGGATCTGTTGGAGGGGATACTCACGAGTAGAAGGATTTGTTGGGGAGCACGGAGCTGCGGCCGACGCCGCGGTTGTCGAAGCAGCAGACCTCGATGCCATCGCCGCCGCCGCCGGCCTCGTCCGCTTCCGCGGGCGCGGCCTCCGCCGCGCCGGCGGCGCAGACGCCGGCCTCCTCGTCCGGCCGCACAGCCTCGTCGTCGGCGGGCTCCAGCGACCCGGTCAGCCCCTTTATCTGCGGGCCCCACGAGTCGTGCGTCCCCGCCAATCCTGTGATTCCGACCCAAACCAAACACACAAACCGTTTCCCATCTCAGCGAAAAAGCGGAAAGAGGAAACCAAAAAGTAATCTTTTCTACTGCTATACTACACGAGAAAAAGGAACAGGATTCCTCTTTCTCCTCTCGATCGAGGCCCGGGAGAGATCGGCGTGCGTGCGTACCGATGATGAGGAGCACCTTGGTGGCGCCGCGGCCGTAGCGGCGGTAGAAGAGGCGGACGCCCTCCCACTTGTCGCCGTCCGCGTACCTGCCCACCTCGCAGTAAGGCATTGCTGCTCGCCGGCGACTCTCCTCCTGATTCAGCTAGCGCGGCAGCGTGCGTCTCGTTCTCGTTACCGCCGCCGCCGCGCGCGGTTGGTTTTTGGCTTGGGAAAATTGGTTGCCTAACGTCCAAAGACGGCGATCTCCGCGAATCACCACCGAAGCTTTGGCGCTTAGCATTATGTTAAAATAAAGTCACGGGCTCCGTCGCGCACGTGTTATCACGGATGCTAGCCGCGACCCCACCACCACGTGCAACGTCCGTAGGTTGTGCTCACGTCCTTGCCAGACAGGATTATAAGAGCACGCGCTAGGTTGTGAGCTCGTAGAACCGCTGCACCAGTAGTAGCACCTTCTAGCGGCTAGAAGCACACGTTCTTGCTGAGTTGAAGAAGCACACATACAGCAACGGGTTCCGGCTGCTAGAAGCAGCGCATTGCCTTCGCCACCGCCGGACTATGGCCTTGTCGGCGGCTTGGACAAATCGACGAGACGCCGAGGATGACACAGCTGTCGATGGTGGAGCCGAAGTCGGCCTTCCACTTTAGGAGCACGCCATCGTCAGTGCTAGCTCGATGTGGAGGCGCCGCAGCTGAGCGGAGCACCTCGGAGCGCGAGTGGTGGGCTGGTGGGAGACGTCCGCGATGGGCACGAACAGTGGCTCGGAGTGCCAGGAGACGCGCGCGGAGGACAGGATCTGGCCGAGAAACGCGTGGCGATCTGCGTGCGACCGAGACGCGCGCGCGATGTGCCGAACGCACTGGTGTGGCGGGGGAGCCCGTAGATATTCCAGCGATGCGGAGGAGGAGGCGGGGGTCATCGGGAAGACGCGGTGCGGGCGCGCAACAAAAAGACAGAGTCGACAAGCAAAGACGAAAGGCGCGGAAGCGAAGCGCGCGAGACAGCGCGCGTAATGCGCCGAGCGCCTTTGATGTTGCCGCTGGCGGTTGAGGACATCTCACGGGTGTTTATGCGGCCCTCCTCCTCCTCCTCCTCATTCCACGCAGACAGGCACAGCAGGAAACACACAGGGATCGGGATCGGGAGAAGGCGTCGGCTGGGCAAGCAAGACCGGCGGGGAGAGCGGCAAGCGATATGTGCTCAAGCATGGCATGGGCGTGGCGTGGTGTCGGCGGCCGCCATGCGAGGAGCCGCCTATTTGCGGCGAGCGTCTATGAGAACCATCCGTAAGGACGTGACGGTGTAATAGAGGCTACTTTTAGTTCCGTCACTTCTGTCACTTTATTTTAACGAAATGCTATTTTCTGTTCACGGTTCAATCTTTTGGTGGTATTTTATAAAGATGTAAACTTTCGATGGTATTTTACGGATACCGTGATCGTTCGATGCTAAAAAAATCCCTTTTGGCCTAGACCGTTTCGAGGGGATCGGTCCGGGGGAATGGGCGAGGCGTCGTTACCTGGAAGGCAGCTGGAAACGAGAAAATGCGCAGAGGAAAAACGAGGGGAGCGGAGCTGCGGAGGAAGGGAGACGGTTATTTATAGCCGTCGGACTCAGAATGGGCGCCGCGGCGCGAGTGAAAGGAAGAAGAGATGGCGCGGGCGAGAGGGTCCGATCCGTTCCGGAGCCGGGAACACGTGGACGGATGGCGCGGGCAGATATGAGCGGGACAGAGACACATTGGCGCGTCGCCGTCGGCTGAGTCAAACCGGCCGTGCCGCGAGGATAAATAAACTATGATGCTGAGGTCCATGTTTTTTGGGGGGCAATGGCCCTGTTCGGCCTACCCATATTTCGCTTGTTTGAAGGCTTTCTTTTTCATCGAATGATATTTTCTCTCACAACAATTCAACCGAACAGTGTTTTTTTCGGATTTTCGGTCAAGTTTTTATTCCGCATCTGAGAACGAGACCTTCATTTCGTTTGTTCGCCGCCGGCTTTTTGGTGCTTGCCGAGTTGGACTGGGGTCTTGTTTCCTCTCCTAAAATTTACTCCATATTTCATCGAATAATGGGACACATGCATGGAGTATTAAATATATATACTAAAAAATGACTAATTGCACAGTTTGCGAGACGAATCTTTTAAGCCTAATCAGTTCATGATTTGACAATGTGATGTTACAATAATACATGTGCTAATGACGGATTAATTAGGCTTAATAAATTCGTCTTGCGGATTACTGACAGATTCTATAATTTATTTTTTTATTAGTATCCTAATACGCCATACGATATCTTCGTATGACACCTGATATGACATCTCAAAACTTTGCTGGATCTAAGAGGCCTGCATAATGAAGCGAGAGCGATTGGAACGCGGTATTGTATTGTGCTTTTGCAGTCACAAGCCGATCGTGCTGTGACTGAACGACCGGTGAGTGACGCTGAGTCCCCGTTATCCTGGAACAGAGGGAACCGGTTACATTGGACGGCCAGCTTTCACAGCGATCGGGAGCAGATCATGCAGGGGTTCTGTCTGCATCAGAGCAATTCGTTCATTCATCCGGAATAAGTTTTTTTCCGAGAAGTGGGCAAAAGCAAACTTCTGAAAGAAATGCAGACGGAAGTTCTGAAAGAAAGCAAGCTGAGGTTTTGATTGCTCAACGATAGCAGCTTGAAGCAGCCCCGGGAGCTGTTGTCTGTTGAGTGCCGATCAGCCGCACGCCGCACGCGGTACGTAATATTCTTGTGATGCGCGTGCGTGCGTGGGCGCATGGCCGCAGACGCACAGTGCGCGCTGACGCGGCTGTCCGATCGGGTGGGAGGAGACGCGGGCGTCGCCGCCCCGGGGCCCCGCGCACCGTCCCTGTCGTCCGCTACGGCCGCACCTGGGTCCCGGCGCGGCCGCTCGGTACCGGCCCGCCCCCGCGCTCGTTGGTGGTGCTGTTGTTGGTGGCTGCTTCCGCTTGGCACCGGCACGGGTGCGCGCCGGGCGGTGATCCATCAGACGACCATCGCTGCGTCAGGCTCAGCCTGACGCGAACCACCGGCCGGCCATGACGGATACCTTTCGCTCCGCTCTGTTTCTTCTTTGGAGTAACCTTTCTGTGCGCGCCGTCGTGCTTTTCGTGTCGAGCGTCTCGGTCGGCGTCAGAGATCACCCAAAACACCCACCGAATCGTGGGAATCCTCTTTCAGGCCTTCTGCCTGCAGCTGCAGGGGATCGTGACCGAGAAGGAAGGCATCCAGTTGTCATCCATTCAGGTGTGTGTATTACTGTAGACGGGCTATAGTCTAGAGTGCCTGGAATTATTTCTTCTTTTGGAGTGATGGATCGGACATGTCAAAAATGACGTGCGGTGGAGGCGGCTTGGAGTCAAGGATTTTCTACCAGGTTTCGACCGAGTCCTTTCGCGCGTTTAGAAGTAGGCCCGGTCGCCGCGCAACCCCGGGCCCATTGTGTCGATGACGCTATTAACGAGTATAACCTGGTGTTGTTAGATCACCTCCAAACTCTCGACTCTGAATCATGAGATCTTGCCAGCTCCTACACCATGCATCTTAAACGGAAGCGTAATCCAAATTAGCACGATCAGAATGCCCGAGCATATCCGGACCGGGCGCAGAAATGGCCAAATGGGGAAACTCGCGATCCACGAGATCCTGCATCGTGTGTTGTCGCAGGTCACACAGCTCACGGCAGCAGAGCGTACGTTTCCTGCGCCGACGACCAAAACAAACTAGAGATCCAATCGGGAGACGTCTCCGGGAAGGGAAAACGGTCGACCAGACGCGCATGCACAGCTTGAATTTGCTACGATCAACACCGGCCTCCATCCAGATCCCTTCCAGCGATTTTCTTCGGTTTCCAGAGAGCCCGACACGGACGTGGCCTGCGCACAGCCTCCTGTGCCGTTGCTGTTCCATGATGGAGGTCGCGTCTAGGAGCCACGTCCATCGGCTCACGACGAGGTTCGTAGCGACGGGCCGTCTCGTACGTCTAGGTCCTGTTTGTTGGATTTTCGCTGACCATGCAGTGTGGTACACGAGCTGTGGTATGTACAATTAGACTACACGTTCAATGTCGTGGTAGATGGGTGTTGTGCATCGTGAGAACCGTGAACGTTGTAGGACATTTTGTGGTATTTTCAACCATTTTTCGTGGTCAACCATCAGAAATCTGATTTTAAACATATCCAAACATGGTCATAAACATTGCCTCTGGGTGCATGTGGAGTGCTATGAATCGACTCTGCATCTCGATATTTATGTCCTTATGGATGCATTGATCATGACTAACCTCAACAGACTCTCGTCCAAAAATGAACATACAGTGTGTTCATAAAAAAGATCATTGGGATTCGTAACCTGACTCGATCCTTGAGTGGCATAGGAACGGCATCTCCTCCAACAAAGACGCTCGACTTTCTTATGCATGCTGCATTCACCTCCCTCTCAAAATATGCCCACACAATACGTAGTTTCCGTGGAACTTCTCCAACACTTGTACCTGCCATAGCTACCCTCGTAAGGCGCTAAGGTCATGCCTTCCTGACTCAATGTTGTCCAATAACTAAGTCATACTATTTTGCCTGGTCATATATGCCTTCACCGTGCATCAAGACGCGCAACCATATCTCATCGGCACCAAGAGCCAAGCCACACGACAAAACTTATGCAACATCACATCACGTGCTCCATGGCATAATAGTAGAATATAAATAGCATGTGTACGCAAGTAAAGCATGCTAAACCTATCATTGAGTATGCAAGGGCAATATGTTATGACAAGGCAAGGATCAAACAATGCCAACCTATCGCATGATATAATAGGATTATAGCACCGATACATCTAGTTGTATGCTTGATAGAGTTATATGAGTGGGTGGGTATGAAAACCCTCATTGTTAGGGAGGTCGTCACCCTGGTTCTCTGTGTACTCAGGGTCCGCTAGGGCCTCCTCTTAGAAATCCTCTAATGCTGAAGGCACCGAAAACAAGATCAAGCAAGTAAACAACCATAGATATCACATAAAATCGATTCCTAACAAAAAAAAAGTTCAAAGTGCTTATATACGTAATTATATTACAAACAGTTCATTTTTAGGAAAAGTTTGATAACTAGCTATGATTTTTTAAAGATGGGCACTCATTTTCCTACTTCCAAAAAAATACATAACATTTTTAATATTCTAGAAAATTCTTGAGATGACAAGTGGTAGCATATGGTGGCGCCTTGTTGAAAGGTCCTAATGGCTAGACGGGGTGAATAGCCTATAATTTTTTTTACAACAACACTTAGCAAACTGGTTAGACAAATATGAGGCGAAGCGAGTGTTGCGTTAGCCTACTAAAATGCAAGCCATCTACCACAATTCTAGTTTGTATAGTCTCTATCCACACAATGGCTATGTCACTACACTAAGTTAGTGTGCTCTCAAAGGCTAACTAAAAAGTCACACTAACCAAACTAACAAGCTCTCACGACTAGCTACACTAAAGAGCTTGACAACTAATTTGTGCTAATGTGAAGAGAGAGAGCAAGATGGTTATACCGTCGAGTCGAGGAATGAACTAATCAATCACAAGAATGAATACCAATGAAGACCAATCACCTCGGAATCAAATGATGACACAATGATTTTTATCGAGGTTCACTTACTTGCCGGCAAGCTAGTCCTCGTTGTGGCGATTCACTCACTTGGAGGTTCAGACGCTAATTGGCATCACACATCAAACCCTCAATAGGGTGCCGCACAACCAACACAAGATGAGGATCACACAAGCCACGAGCAATTCACTAGAGTACATTTTGCCTCTCCGTCGGGCAAAGGTCATGAACCCCTCACAATCACCACGATCGGAGCCGGAGACAATCACCAACCTCCGCTCGATGATCCTCGCTGCTCTAAGCCGTCTAGGTGGCGGCAACCACTAAGAGTAACAAGCGAATTCCGAAGCGAAACACGAACATCAAGTGCCTCTAGATGCAAACTCTCAAGCAATGCACTTGGATTCTCTCCCAATCTCACAAAGATGATGAATCAATGATGGAGATGAGTGGGAAGGCTTTGGCTGAGCTCACAAGGTTGCTATGTCAATGCAAATGGTCAAGAGAGTGAGCTAGAGCCGGCCATGGGGCTTAAATAGAAGCCCCCACGAAATAGAGCCGTTGGCTCTTTAGTCCGCTGAAAAACAGGGCGACCGGACGCATCGGTCGGTTTGACCGGATGTAGGACCCTAGCGTCCGATCACGCGATGCACGCCATATGTCCCCTGCTTCAAATGCTGATTGCCCGATCTCAATGGTCATCAGTACATTTAAGTTATGACCAGACGCACTGCTCAAAGTGACTGGACGCAGGACCCCAGCGTCCTGTCGTTTCCAGTAAGGTTCCACTCGCGACCGGACGCGTTCGATCATGCCCGACCAGTCTCACCCAGCGTCCGGTCACTCACTGTCTCCTCTGTGCACTGCCACGTCAGCAGGATCGGACGCACCCTGCCAGCGTCCGGTAACGAAGTGACCCAACATCCGGTCGAAGAACGACGCCAGCGTCTTCACTGCTTCCACTGACCGGACGCACCGGTCCAGCTGAGGCCAGCGTCCGGTGCACTTTATGAAATCCTGTCTTTTCTATACAGGGTGCTGGTGGCACCGTTGGACTGTCCGCACTCTACGTGCGAACACTCCACCGGTGAAGTTTCTAACCCTTGCTTAAATATATCAACCACCAAGTGTATCATCTTGTGCACATGTGTTAGCATATTTTCACAAATATTTTTAAGGGTGTTAGCACTCCACTAGATCCTAATGCATATGCAATGAGTTATAGCATTTAGTGGTACTTTGATAACCGCATTTCGATACGAGTTTCACCCCTCTTAATAGTACGGCTATCGATCCTAAATGTGATCACACTCGCTAAGTGTCTTGATCACCGAAACAAAATGGCTCATACCATTTATACCTTTGCCTTGAGCCTTTTGTTTCTCTTTCTCCTTTTTCAAGTCCAAGCACTTGATCATCACCATGGCATCACCATCATCATGTCATGATCTTCATTTGCTTCACCACTTGGAATGTGCTACCTATCTCATAATCACTTTATAAACTAGGTTAGCACTTAGGGTTTCATCAATTCACCAAAACCAAACTAGAGCTTTCACTTGTGGACATAGGGAGCGAGAGGCTGACAAGTGGCTCTAGAGGCAATGGTTGTTAGGATCTATATCCTTCATTGTATACCTCTTCTTCACCATTCCGCGTGCTTTTTCTTAACTGTTGACAGTTGTAGAAGACATCATTGTGTAGGAGACACTTGCAAACAACATCATTTCCAAGGAGGCACTCACAAGTCGATGTCACCATGCAAGTTTTTGTTCGGCAAGCCTAAAAGGTCCTAATGGCTAGAGGGGGGTGAATAGCCTATTAAAAAATTTCTACAACAACACTTAACAAATCGGTTAGACAAATATGAGGCGAAGCGAATGTTGCGCTAGCCTACTAAAAATGCAAGCCACCTACTATAAGTCTAGTGACAATGATATCTAAGCACACAAAAGCTATGTCACTACACTAAGTTAGAGTGCTCTCAAAGACTAACTAAAAGCCACACTAACTATTAGACTCGACACAAGCTTGCTCTAAAAACTAATTACACTAAAGAGCGAAGCAACACTAGAAGTGTAAATACAAGAGAGGGGATGTGATGATTATACCGCTGTGTCGAGGATAGAGCCAATCACAATATGATGGAGCCAGTCAATCCAATCAATCAAGAAATCCTCGGAACAAGATGACATAAGATTTTTTTTACCGATATTCACTTGCTTGCCGGCAAGCTAGTTCTCGTTGTGACGATTCACTCACTTGGAGGTTCACACGCTAATTAGCATCACACGCCAAACCCTCAATAGGGTGCCACATAACCAACACAAGATGAGGATCACACAAGCCACGAGCAATCCACTATAGTACATTTTGGCTCTCCGCGAGGAAAGGTCAAGAACCCCTCACAATCACCATGATTAGAGCCGGAGACAAGCACCTTCCTCCTCTCGACGATCCTCACTGCACCAAGCCATCTAGGTGGTGGCAACCACCAAGAGTAGCAAGCAAATCCCGTAGCAAAACACGAATACCAAGTTCCTCTAGATGCAAACACTCAAGCAAAGCGCTTGGATTCACTCCTAATCTCACAAAGATGATGAATCTATGATGGAGATGAGTGGAAGGACTTTGGCTAACCTCTTAAGGTTGCTATATCAATGGAAATGGCTAAGAGAGTGAGCTTGAGCCGGTCATGGGGCTTAAATAGAGAGCCCCCATGAATAGAGCCGTTAGGCTCCTCACTGCTGCCTGTCACGCGTTGATCGGACGCGATGATCAAAACGATTGGACGCACTCCTCCAGCGTCCGGTCAATAGATCAACGCCACATGTCATCTCCTTCAAACGTGAGCCGCTGATATCCAACGGCTAGAAAGCCTCGCACCATGCATTAAGTGGTGACTGGACACACCGCCCTAGGCGATCGGACGCGCCGGTGCACACACTGCTTCACGCATGCGCCTGAGCCACCAAGGCTTGACCGGACACACAACTCCCTCTAGCTACCGCACGTTAGGTCACTTCCAAAGAGGTACTAGAGCGCCCAAACGATGATCGGACGCGTCAAATGCGCCTCGACCAGACCCAGCCCAGCGGCTAGTCAGTTCTTCTCCTCTAAGCGCCAAACCATTCGACTGACATCAGCTTACATCACCTGTGACCGGACGCAGGCCCTGCGTGTCCAATCACTTTTACTGTGCAGCGTCCGGTCACTGAACTGACTGAGCTCGAGCGCGCCAACACTTTTATAAATGACCAGACTCACCACCTCAGCGTCCGGTCACCTCGAGTTCAGCGTCCGGTGACTGATTTTCAGTGAAAATCACCTCCTTCACTTCACCAACTTCTCCACCCTTACTCAAAATGTGCCAACCACCAAGTGTATCACTTTGTGCATGTGTGTTAGCATATTTTCACACACATTTTCAAGGGTGTTAGCTCTCCACTAGATCTAAATGCATATGCAATGAGTTAGAGCATCTAGTGGCACTTTGATAACCGCATTTCGATACGAGTTTCACCCCTCTTAATAGTACGGCTATCAATCCTAAATGTGATCACACTCACTAAGTGTCTCAATCACTAAACCAAAAAGCTTCTATCAAGTTTTACCTTTGCCCTGAGCTTTTTATTTTTCTCTTTCTTCTTTTTCCAAGCCAAGCACTTGATCATCATGGTCACCACACCATCATCATGATCTTCACCATTGCTCACCACTTGGAATAGTGCTATCTATCTCATGATCACTTTGATAAACTAGGTTAGCACTTAGAGTTTTATCAATTCACCAAAACCAAACTAGAGCTTTCAAAGCCGGAGGGCATGGCCGCGTCCAGGGGGCCGAGGCGTCCAACAAAGTCATCCTTGGGAAGCCTAACATGAAGTGAACCTTGAAGGGTGTGACAGGCGCGAAATAATCATCCTCTCCGATTGGGATTCCTGAATGTTGAAAGGACTAAAATGCCCCTATTCTGTGGAAATGTGTCCACAATCTAGCCTTAGAGTAGGAGCATTCCGGTCCACCTGTTGTAACCTGAGCACTATAAATAGTGTTCCTCTTGAATAAAGAGAATTAACCTCTCCACTCTACTACTCTCGCATTTCGGTAACCAACCATTCGAGGCTTGGGGCAAGGACTACAACGGTCAGATCATATGGAAAGCTACTCCCTCCGTCCCAAATTGACAGTCGTTTTGGGTTTCCGTACCGTAAGTTTGATTAGATTTGTAGAATATACATGCGACAATTGTATCTCTAAATAAATTTATTATGAAAATAGATTCAACGATCTATCTAATGATATTAATTGTATACTATAAATATTAATATATTTTTATATAAAATTAGTCAAAGTTATTTCTCGGGAAGCGAGAACGATAATTATTTTGGTATGGGGACTATGTTTTTTACATGTCAGTATGTTGTCCATCACCTGACAGAGTCACTCAAAAAAATTGCTTTTTCCTTGAGTACACTGGATGATCGTTTGTTTCAGCGATCCTCTGAACTAAATCCAACGTCTGAAGTAAATACGACAACACCTTCGTATGGATTCCTTTTCAAAGTGTTGACAACAAAAAATGTTCATTTTGTGAAGTTGTCAAAATATGAAATGAACTTCACCATTGCGTTCCTCTCGTCGAGACGGTCGAAAACATATATGAAACGTCTAATTCGAAGTCCGGATGAAGAAGTTATGCCGTCGGAAAGATGCCTCGTTGTCGAGAGTTCCGACCCAAGTCGGGACTTCCGACTGTCGGAAGTCCCGATGAGTGTCGGGACTTCCGAGAAGCCTGAAGAAATCTGCTCGGGTGTCTAGGGTTATCCCTACGTTAGGAGTTCCGACAAAAGTCAGAAGTTCCGACAGTCGGGAGTTTCGACCTAAGTCGGGACTTCTGACATACCTAACAGAAAATCCTGTTCGGATCTGGCCTTTTGGATTCCGATCCGAACTGTTGCAAACTCGTGGAAAACTTAGAAAATAAGGCTTAAAGAGGTTTTCTACTAGATAAGACCGCCCCTCTATATATATGACAGGATCATGGCCGATTGAGTCTCCATCTATCTAATCATCAAACAAATCAATCTACACCTCTACTCCAATCCTTTTGCTCTCTTCTCTAACCCCCATGTTGTTCATCCCTTGATCCGATGACCAAGGATGGTGCCATAGGCTTGCCGGCCGACCTAGGGCAACTCGACGACATCCTTGCCCTGACGGGGTCCCTCCCAGGCGAGAGCTTCGACGGTTTCTTTGCTAGTTTGCCTAAAAACTAGCCGGTTCTTCGTCACGTAAGCACGTTGGTTATCCTTTGGTGGTTTGCCTGTAAACCTCTCCATTCTTTACCACAAAAGAGTGACATCCTCGCTGCATTTTTCAGTCTATAGCGGCCTGGGCGTCCAAGGCCCTATTGGTGTTTGATTCGGATCACTTCCGACGTCAACACATTTTTTGGCGACTCCGCTGGGGACGATTAGTTCGGCTATCTCTTATAGCCGATCTCTCTGGCCTTGCCTTACTCCTCGTTGATCTATCTTCTTGAGCTCGCCATTACCGTTGCATCTGGCCCAAAAGGCCGATCGCATCTGGTTTTGACCCCTTGTGATCTTGTTTGTGATTTTGCAACAAGTTGCGTTGCTTATCGGAAAATTCAGCAAGGCAGTCAAGTTATAAATCATGAAGTACCAAGGTGTTGCATCACAATATTACTACAATCACCCTAAGGTACAACTTGCAAATGCATCATATGATCATAATAGTTATTTTGCAAGTTCTATGAGCTCTCACGTTGATGTTGCTAGCTGTAATGATACTAGATATGTTATATCGGCTAATACTTTTGTTAATGATCCTCGTTATACACATCATAATTATGAATATTATGGTCAAGAGCCGATGCATGTTGTAAATTCTTCGAGCTTTGATGCTACTAGCAATATACAACACGTAAATTGTTATTCATCGGCTATAAGTTCATAATATGTGGTTTCACCACAAGACATGCCGATGAATGAAAGAATTGGTTATAACAATGCTAATTATTTAGCCAATTACTCTAAAAATTCAGCACCATATGCCAATGCTCCTATTCATAATTCGGCTCCATATGTTATTCCCAACTCGAGCCGAATTAATGAAAATTCAGCAAGGTGTTTAAGTGCTAATACTTATGATTCGGCTTCACGTGTTACTAGTAACCATAGCCGAATCAACGAAAATTCAGCACCTTATGCAAAGATCAATGCTCACAATTCGGCTTTGTATTTCGCTCATGACCATAGCCGAATTAGTGAAATTTCAGCAAGGCATTCGAGTGCTAAAACTCATGATTCGGCTCCACATATTGCTAATAATTGTAGCAAAATCAATTAAAATTCAGCAGTGTGTGCACTTGCAAACAATCACAATTCGGCTTAATTTGTTGCTCTCAAATCAAGCCGAATCGATGAAGATTTAGCCCATGCTAAGAATCCATATGGTTCCTCTAAATGGAAGGTGCCCACTTATCATAGACCGTACCCATTATGCTATGATTACTTGAAAACTCTTAATGGTTGGTGGGTACCTGATTTTTATGAATTTAGTGGTGAAGATGATAAAACCACTATGGAACATATTAGTATATATCTCTCACAGCTGGGTTTTGCCGATAAAGAAGACTATATGAGAGTACGAAATTTTCCTTTATCTCTCACCGGTATTGTCTTTGCATGGTTTACATCTTTGTCGCGGTATACTATTAGTTCTGGTCTCAATTAGAGCAGCAATTCTATGAATGTTTTGGAAAGACTAATGAGAAAAGGCCGATCACAGTTGAGTCATTGGTTAAAAGATGATTGATAGTGGGCATGAAAGAAATAATTGATACGGATGTAAGCAAAGGTTCGGCTACAAAAGCCGAACAATACAATATCCTTTCCTAATCAACCACATCTCAAAAAACAAGTCCTGCTATAGAAAAGCATGGAAAACACCAGAAACCAACTAGACTTGATTTTTCAGGAGCTAAAGGGGTTGTACACTTATCTAGTAATTACCGCATCATTGATGGAGATCAAGCCCCTACAAGCAACAAAGGAGGGCTGCCTGTCTGCTCAGAATCGGCTGAGCTGACTTCAAAGTCAGATGAGCCGATTGCTGCCTGCCCTGAGTCGACTAGGCCGACTGCCTCTGCTGCCTTCCCTAAGTCGGCTAGGCCGACTTTCCAGTCGGCCAAGCCGACTGCCTCGGCTAGTGCCCAAGTCGGCCTAGCCGACTTCCAGTCGGCTACGCCAACTGTCTCGGTCTCGGCAGCCGCCAATGCATCTTCGGATGATTCGGCACCTATTGTTGATAATTCTCTAGAGATGAAGAGCAACATCATGCAAATCAAGGATGTGCACTTTTCCAACATGATCAACAAGGTAAAAAACACAAATATTTTGCTCAAATTCCAATCTGGTCATACTATTTTAATTTCTGCATCTATTAGAGATGTCCTTGCTAATTATTGTAATAGACCGATTGAGAATAGCAATTTATTTGTTGATGATAAAATAAATTCAGATTTTATCGGCCAAGACATTGTTCCATATGGCAAGGCCGATAGTGGTAATTCGTCAAAGCTAAAGCTTCCTGTAAGCAATTGCAAAGGTGTGGCCGAATGGATTGATAATAAATCCGATCCATTCATTTGCCTAGCTTTAAAGCCGACTCCACAAAAGAATCGGCTAAAGAAATCAAAGTACACCTTTGACTTTACTTTTTGTGATCATGTCTTTGATGTCTTGCTCAAGAATAATTTTATTAGAATCATTGATCACAATGCTTTGCCATCTGTTAAAAATTTAGAAGAGCTTACATATTGCAAATGGCATAATTCTTCTAATCATAATACCTCTAGTTACAATATGTTTCGTCGAGTGATCCAGTCAGCCATTGATAAAGGACGATTGAGATTTTCTGAAGCTCAACACATAGACCAATTGGATTCAATTGGTCTTGATGGCAAACAGGTTTCGAATCGGCTTGCATTAGCCGATTCACTCAAAGCTCAAAGCTTGAACGCCCAAGAGATAGATGTGGAGCCCTCAAGTGAAAGCAAGGTTGTTGTTGATGAATTGCAAATAGAAGATATTCCAGAGGACAACAAAGTTATCACAGTTCCAGAAGGCACTGGGGGCAGCTGAAATCTCTTCAAACAAAGCAAAAGCCGATTGATCTCGTTGAACAAGGGAAATTGGCTAAGGATCCTCCTTTGTAGCATGTCTATCAAGATGGGGAGAAGGAGGATGCTTGTAAAGCTAATGGAGGTAAAGGCCGTGACAAACAAAGAAGTAAAAGGCCAAAACTCAGCTTCGAGGAACTTCTAGATAAATATGAGAAGATAGAAGAAGCAAATATCACCAATCGGCCAAAGAAGGTCTATTCATCAAAATTGCCTCCAAAGCGCAAGTCTCAAGAGTGGAATCGGCAAGGAGATAAACCTCACGCAGCAGTAACATATTCTCCTTTTAAGTAGCCAATTCCCATGTCGTATGGACCACGGCCCACATATTTTCATCCTTATTCATCTTGGGGCTGGTTTGATCAAGAGGCACATGTTCCATCATATTTTAGGCCACAATATCTAGAGTATGCAGCTCCTAGACATTCAAAGAGATCATCATTTTATAAAGACCATTTTGATCAAAATCGATCTGGAGCTCAACCAAAGAAGAAGGTGGTAAAACAAGTTTACCGCGTGAAGTATGATGGCCGAAAGAAGAAAAGTTTAGATCTGAATTCAACTATTGAAAAGCCGATTGCATTGCTGAAAAATCCTGCTGTTGATGACAAAGAAGTGGAAAAATCATCTATTGATATTCTAGGTACCAAATCTAAACAAAAGAAGGCGAGAGTGCCAAAAATCAAAAAAGATTTGCCGCTGTCCAAAACAGAAATAAAAGTAATATGCTCAATCGGTTTACCAAAGTGGCAAGAGAAGAAGTTACAAAAGCTTAGTACAGAGAAGCTGAAAGGAAAAGGCTTGGCATGAGTTCCTAAAGGAAGTATTCAAGCCCAGAAGGATGATGTTCAAGCAAGTGGTGCAACAAAAACAAAGGAGAGGAGATTCAAGAATCAATTGCCAAAGTGGAGGTTTGCACCAAATCATCAAAATCATTGGTCATGACATCATCCATACTCTCTGCCTATGCCTATGTGGAATTCATCCTCTGGTATGCATGGTTATCCCTCAGCTCCTTATTTTGATCCTTGGTGTGGATCTTTATGTTATGGAGGATTACCAAATTATTTTACTTACCAATGATCGAGAGCTAGAATATTTTGTTTCGGCTATGCATATTTATGTGGATGAATTCATATGGTTGATATTTTGATATCGCCCTTAGTGTAAAATATAGTCGATGAATGCTTGCAACCATCGTGCGATTAGAAAGCCGCCATGGAATTTACTTTGATGGCCTTAAGGCCCGAGGGGCATGATATATGCATTTTAATTTACTTCATGGATGTGACAATATAATTAGTCGGCTTGCAAATAAGGCCAATGTGTTGGCATAATCATTATTTCTCACAATGGTGCTATTGGAGACATAAAGCCGATTAAAATTATATCTGCACCAACATTTGAGTCGAATGTGAAGTTTTCTTATTCGGCTTGGCCATATTGCAATCCATGGGGTAAACATGTTGAAGCCTATGGTGATTCCTTGCTGGTGGTACAGCAAGTTGCTAGTGAATTTCAATGTTTAGAAGGGTCACTAAGAACTTGTCTTGATGCTTGCCTTGATATTATTGACTATTTTACCGAATTTCAAATTTGGCATATTCTAAGGAATGAAAATCAAAAGGCCAACATGTTAGCTCAACAAGCATCTGGCTATGATGTCAGTGGACATAATTTCCATATTCAAGAACAGCCGATGCATGAAGATTTCAATTTTTCCTGTGTAGGTACAGACCAGTCGGCTAAGCCGACTGACCAAGTCGGCTCAGCCGACTACTCTTCTGTTGTGGCCAAGTCAGCTAAGCCGACTGCCCTAGTCGGCCAAGCCAGCACCTCCAAATTGGCTAAGCCTACCGGCCCTGTTGGCTCAGCCGACTCCCCTGTGACCAGCCTGGTTAATTCTCCCGAGAAGCTATCAAATCAGTCTGATATAACTTCTAGTGATGTTGGGGTCGATTTAGAAGATTGGAGGACTCCCTTGTTGAGATATCTACGTGATCCAAGTGCCAAAATTGATAAAAGTGTTCAGCAGAGCGTTTTCAAATATGTATTGCATAATGATGAGCTCTATCAAAGAACCGCCGAAGATTTGCTGATTAAGTGCTTGGGATCAGATCAGGCAAGAGTGGCTATGGGAGAAGTCTATGAAGGCATCTATAGTATGCATCAATCGGACCCAAAGATGAAGTGGTTATTGCGTAGAGCCAGTTTTTATTGGCCTACTATGATGGTCGATTGTTTTCGCTACTACAAAGGTTGCGAAGAGTGCCAGAAGTTTGAAAATATTCAGCTTGTGCCTGCTGCTATGCTTCATCCTATCATCAAACCGTGGCCTTTTCATGGTTGAGGGCTAGACTTCATTGGCCAAATATATCCCCCATTTTTGAAGGGACACCGGTTTGTGTTAGTTGCTTTGGATTACTTTACTAAGTGGACCGAGGGAGTTCCTTTGAAGAATATGACACACAAGGAAGTAATTGAGTTCATCACTGAGCATATTATTCATAGATTCGACATCCCTCAAACGTTAACTACAGATCAAGGGACATCGTTTGTGTCCAAAAGAGGTGAGGGAATTTGCCGAATTATATAAGATCAAGTTGCTCAATTCATCTCCATACTATGCTCAAGCCAATGGCCAAGCTGAGTCTAGTAATAAGACTTTGATCATGTTCATCAAAAAGAAAATTGAGGAGAATCCAAGGAGATGGCATGAAGTTTTGTCTGAGGCTCTATGGGCACATCGCATTTCAAGGCATGGTGCTACAAATGTTACTCCTTTTGAGTTAGTATATGGTCAAGAAGCCGTGTTGCCTGTCGAAGTAAATTTGGATGCATACAGGCTCGCTAAACAAAATGATTTATCAGTTGTTGTATATCATGATTTGATGATAGATAACATCGATGAGGTGACTGATGTGAGATTAAAGGCTCTCAAGGAAATAGAGAAAGATAAAGCTCGAGTTGCCAAAGCATACAACAAGAAAGTCAGGAGCAAATCCTTCTAAGTGGGAGAATTGGTGTGGAAAACCATACTACCAATTGGATCGAAGAGCAATCAATTTAACAAGTGGTCACCGAATTGGGAAGGTCCTTACAAAGTGGTCAAAGTTATATTCGGAAATTCATATGTACTAGAGACATTGCAAGGTGAACGTATCATGAGAGCATTCAACGAGAGGTACTTGAAAGGGTACTTTCCAAGTGTTTGGCAAGAAGCCTAAGTGCTCTCCAGACAATGGCCGATACATGTATCGCCCTTAGTCACTAAGCAGCCGATGAGATGGGTATCGTCGCTGTTTTGTTTTGAATAAGTGTTTTCAGGTTCATGCATCATTCACCTGAAAACAGGGGGGCATATGTTGACAACAAAAAATGTTCATTTTATGAAGTTGTCAAAATGTGAAATGAACTTTACCATTGCATTCCTCTCGTCGAGGCAGTCAAAAAACATATATGGAACATCTAATTCGAAGTCCGGATGAAGAAGTTATGCCGTCGGAAAGATGCCTCGTTGTCGGGAGTTCCGACTCAAGTCGGGACTTCCGACTGTTGGAAGTTTCGATGGGTGTCGGGACTTCCGAAAAGCCTAAAGAAATCTGCTCGGGTGTCTGGGGTTATCCCTACGTCAGGAGTTTCGACAAAAGTCAAAAGTTTCGACCCAAGTCGGGACTTCCGACATACCTAACAGAAAATCCTGTTCGGATCTGGCCTTTTGGATTCTGATCCGAACTATTCCAAACTCGTGGGAAACTTGGAAAATAAGGCTTGGAGAGGTTTTCTACTGGGACAAGACCACCCCCTATATATATGAGAGGATCATGGCCGATTGAGTCCCCATCTATCCAATCGTCAAACAAATTAATCTACTACCTCTACTCCAACCCTTTTGCCCTCTTCTCCAACCCCCATGCTGTTCATTCCTTGATCCGACGACCAAGGATGGCGCCCTAGGCTTGTCGGTTGACCTAGGGCAACCCGACGACGTCCTTGCCCTGACAAGGTCCCTCCCGAGCGAGAGCTTCGACGATTTCTTTGCTAGTTTGTCTGAAAACTAGCCGGTTCTTCGTCACGTAAGCATGTTGGTTATCATTTGGTGGTTTGCTTGTAAACCTCTCCATTCTTTACCTTGAAAGAGTGACATTCTCGCTGTATTCTTCGGTCTGTAGCGTCCCGGGCGTCCAAGGCCCTGTTGGTATTTGATTCGGATCACTTTCGATGTCAACACAAAGTATCTATTTCCAATTCCAATAATGCTCTACCTAGCCATTTAATTAAGGGAGAATTGTCTGTTGGACATGCAAAGTGATAGTTATTTGCTGGTGGACACCCCGTTTTGAGCAGTTTGCTAGAAAGACACTCTGGTTTGGTGAAATTAGGCCATAGGACACCGCGGACCGGTTGCAGCCGGTTGAGGAGAGAGAAGATTTTGTTTTGGACATCCGGTGCTCCTGAGCTACAGTTGGGTCCGCCCCTCTCCCTCTCACTGACACGCGGACCCCACCTATCATCTTCTTCTTCCTCCTCTTCTCCTCTTCTCTTCTTCCATTGCTGAGCAGCAGCCACCGCCGTCGACCAGCCCTGGCCACGCAGGCGCACGGACGAGCTGGTGAGCTGCCGCAGCCGCGGGCATGCGGGCTTGTGGGCGAGCTAGCGAGCCTCTATCGCGACCACGAGCACCACGTGTGAGCAACCACCCTCGCTGCTGCTGCCGGTGATTGGAGCGCCGCGGTGTCCGCGCCCACGCCCCCACGCGCCGACCCTACCCTGCCGCCACCCGACGTAGCCGGCTCTGTCCCACCTCCCACGGCCCCTTCCTCGCTGCTGCCTTCCCGCCCCGCCACTGTTTGCCATTTGCATCGTGCGCGGGGGACCTGCTCGGCAGCGCCGCCATGTCGTGGCACGTGGCCCAGCCATCCGCACGTCACCCCTAGCCCGCGCGCCGCCATCACGCATCACGCCGTCGCGGCCCACTGAGAGAGAGAGAGAGAGCAGGGGAGGGAGCACGCGCATGTCGGCCTATAGGGCATGACCGTCGGGGCGTGGCGCGTCGGCGCAGGGTTGGGGCGTGGCCGCTGAGCATGTAGGGCCGCGACGCTCCGTCGGAGGCGCGAGGTCAGAGCGCGGGCGCCCAGGCGCGGACGTCGGAGGCGTGGTCCCGGGTGCCGGGGGCGCGGCACCGTAGTAGGCCGCTGGAGGCGCGAGGCTAGGGCGCGGGCGTTGGAGGCGCAGCCTGCCGCGACGGCGTGATGCGTGACGGTGGGTGCGGGAGGCGGAGAGGGTGGCGAGGACAGGAAACAGAAAAAAGAGAAAGGGAGAGAGAAAGAAGAAAGCGGCATGGGCAATAATGTTATTTTACCGCTGTTCTCTCTCCTCAACCGGCTGTAACCGGTCCGCGGTGTCCTGTGGCCTAATTTCACCGAACCAGAATGTCTTTTGGCAAAATGCTAAAAAGTAGGTGTCCGCTAGCAAATGACCATCACTTTACATGTCCAACAAACAATTCTCCCTTTAATTAACTGTCCAGAGATGCTTAAGTCATCAATATTCAGATGTGCCTAATTCAAAGAAAAATGGACAATTCAGTGTGAATTATTAGGAGGTACCTAATACATCGATACCCAGATTCAATAACCTTTGTTTCCAATAGTTGTATTGAAAAATATTTAGAACTTTTGTTTCAAATATTATACTAATGTTTAGTGTTCTTTTAGTATTCAATATGCAATATATGTTTGCTGAAGTTCAGTCATTTGTTATATATTTTTGCAGTATGCGTTGGATCCATATTTCCAAAATTGAGATAATGTAACAATATATGTAAAAAGATGAATGATACACGTGTAAAAGTTACACATTTCATATAATTTTATTTTTTAGATAAGATATAATTTGATAGTAGCCATCTATTTATCATTCTCAAAAGTAAAATAGTATTTTTATTTAAAATCATGAAAGTATCTATAAACATAAAATCATCATGGTATTGTTACATATCAAAATAAATATTAGACCTATGCACAAGGTAACGAGTATCTTGTGCAGTTTTGTGTGAGTGCATGACAAGTTAGTCGCAGTAGTGCATGGGCTGTAAATAGCTCACAATGAGGGTCAAACTTGAAACAATTTTTCTATCATGGTGCAGCACATGCAAACTTGAAGAGTAAAGTCTAGTAGTCCATTAACGGTCCTCGAACTTATTCGGTTGTGTTATTTCGGTACCTAAATTCATAAATATCCTGTTTAGGTCCTCAAACTTATTTAGCTATGTCATCCGGGTTCCTAAACTCACATATTGCTCGATTAGGTCGTCAAACTTGTTTGTTGTGTTATCTAGGTCCTAAACTTGAAAAATCACTCGTTTAGATTTTTAGACCCCGTTCGTGTGCTCTTAAACCCGGTTTGATCTGCTTCTTTTTTCATCTGGAACAGTGTTTTTCTCTCACAAATTCCTCCAGATTCATTCAAATTCATCCAGATTTTCCCAAAATTCCTCCAAGCGAACGGGGCCTTAAACTTGTTTGGTTGTATCATCTTGAACTCTAAATCGCAAATCGTCCATTTAGATTCTGAATCTGGCCCCATTCGCGTGCCCTTAAATCCGGCTTGATCCACTTCTTTTTTTCATCCGAAACAGTGTTTTCCTCTCACAAATTCCTCCAGATTCATCCAAATCCATCCAGATTCCTCCAAACGAACGGGGCCTATGTTTATGTTTCAGTCTAAACAGGGCTTAGACCCGTGACCGCATGGTAACGTGGTGTAACAACCCAAAAATCCACACACTAAAAATCACAACTACAAAATTTTTGTTTAAACCCTATTTGATGTTGAGTGACACATGTAGAAGCCAAACCCTAGTCTCGGATTAGTTGTGACCCAACTAGGTTAAAACCATAAGCATAGCTTGGTTTTAAGCCACAAGTGTAATTAAATTCCTAAATAAACAAATCATGCATGCATCCTTAATTCCACTTGTGATTTGGATTCTTTTTGCCTTATGTGGTGTTTAACTAACTTACTTAATAATTATGATAAACCCTAATATATGGGATGTATTTTGACCACCATTCGAAACACCTTGTGGGACCCACTACATAACTCGAAGCTCAAGTTTAAACTCTAACTAAGTTTGAATCGAAGCAAAAGAAATAAAAGAGAAATGAAAGAAGAGGGAGCAGTTCAGCCTAGCCTACCTCGACCGGCCCAGCTAGCCCAACCAAGCCTCGCCTACCCTTTCACGCACACAGCCGCTGACGAGCTGGACCCGCCCGTCAGCCGTCACGCACCGCATGCCGCCGCATCGGGACAAGCTGACAAACGGGCCCCCTCTGTCAGTCGTCCAGCTACAGTGTCGTCGTCTTTCCCACGCTCCCTCCACCACGTGACCGGGAGCCGACTAGCGTGGCAGGTGCGGGCCAGGGGGTCACGCAAGATGCATGACCATGTTCCCCCTTGCGCCGCGCTACGCTACCGCACGCGGGCCGTCGGTTGCGTCGCACGCATCACCACCGCTCGATCGCCGTCCGCCATTGGAGCCCTTAGAGCTCGGCTATAAAAGCCAACGCCCGTGAGCCCTAACCCTCAGCCCGTTCGCCGCCGCCGCTGGTGGCACAGCACCACACCACGTCAAGCCGAGAGAGAGGGAGGAGGAAGAAGAAAGGAGGAGAAGGAAGCCGCTGCGGAACAGGACCTCGCCGGAGCCAGGAGCGCCACCCCGATCGGCTACAGCGATGTAGCTGCTCGGCACGGCACTGCATTGCCTCATCACGGCCTCGCCTCGCCACCGCACCGCCATCCTACCGCCATGAGTCCTACAGTGAGCCACATCGTTCGCCGCTCACCGCGCTAGCCGTACTCGCCATGAACGCCACCGCATTCCCGCACCTGGGAAACGCAGAGGCGAAGCATTCCCGCTCCTGGACATGCTGCACACGCACCGCACGCGCACCAGCCCAAGGTCTGGCCTCACCGACCCCTAGGAGCTCGGGAACACTGGCACAACCACTCCTAGCCTCTTGGACGCCATGAACAGACTACGTCGGAGCACGAGCTCTTGCTCCGGCTTAGCCAACCGGTAGCATAGAAGGACCACCACGACCCTCTTGTTGAGTCAAACGGAAACGCAAAGCAAAGGGAAGAAAGGGGGCGACGTCGAGCCCTCTGCTTGGGAACGCCAGCGCCGAGCGCTCTGCTTATGCCATGCAAACGCCTCGCACGCCTCGCACGCGCTCACCATGGCTAGAGCACAACCATGGCGAGACCACCGCGTCTTCTACGTCGCGGTAAAGGCGACGCTGACACCCTGACTGGCTCCGCCATGATGAGAGACACACCGCGCTCACCTTAGCCGAGGGTGAAGCCCACCGGAGCCCTACGTTGCTGCACCGCACCTCGTCGGAGCGCCACCGCCTCCGCTATGGCCCAACCACTGTGGTCGGAGGCATTGAGAGCTCCCGGAGCTCCTTCGACCTGCTCGCCATGGTTGTAGAAGCACCATGGAGCTCACACACTCCTCCAACTGGGCTCTCGCTACCACTACAGCTTGTCCATGCACGCCGACGAACCCACGCCGCCGTTCACCGCGGCCAGCCAACTGGAGCCGCTCGACCACCACGTTAACTTCATCGGGACACCCGCTAAGGCATGGCCAAGCTTTTGCCCACCTTAATTGCACACCCACGCCGCTGGAGGGGCTCATCGGTGAGCTCACCACCGGCGGGAGCACGATGGGGAAGAAGATTGGGATTTTTTTCCCTCGCCGGCCACACGTCCGAGCACTTGGTGCACGTGAAACGAACACTGGGAAGGAGTAAGTGGACCAAGTCCTTCATAGACCAGCTCCGCGATCTATGGACCAATGCAGGCGGGTTCACCATGAACCGCGCCTCACCCGTCAGACACCATTTGACCCTGGACCCACCTGTCAGCCGCGGTTTAGCTCGGATGGCGCCATGCTGACGTCATGCCGATGAAGAGACCACGCCAGCGTCGGGGACTTCGGCAATCTCTTCGACCACTTCGGCAAGCCCACCGACCACTTCGGCGACCACTCCGACCACCCCCGCGATCTCTCCGACCACCTCGGCAAGCCCACCGACCACTTCGGCGACCACTCCGACCACCTCAGCGATCTCACCGACCACGTCGGCGAGCTCTCCGACCACTTCGGTGACCTCTCCGACCACCACACCAGCTGTGTCCCTACATGCCACGTGGACCAGTCACAGCGTGACACGTGTCAGCCCAGGATTAATTCAGTCTTTTTCCATTTTCAGAGATGATTTAATCTTCGGAAAATCATAACTAATTCATACGGCCTCAGAAAAATATGAAACCAGGACCAAAATTCATCTAAAATCGAGCTCTACGTAATGAACCCATGTTTGAGTGCATTTGGCTCTTTTGAATTTTCATTGCTTCTTTGTGCTGTTCTATAGACGTCGCTAACACGACTATAATGCGGTCGTTTGCAGACTCGGAGGAGAACCGAACGGATGAGGATCGTGAGTACCGTGAGGAGTACGGAGACGACTACACTAAAGGTGCCACATCCCACCCAATCTCGTAGCACCTATTACGCATGGCTAAAATAGAAATGCTAGTGCTTACTTTATTGTCATGATCACACTATGGTAGGACTTGTATGGTAGTATGCTTTCTTGATGGCCTTTACCTTGACGCAACCTTACCCCTGCTCACCCTACTGTTAGGCTAGTCACACGCTCGCTACTATATTTCGTAGCTTATTACTTCTACTACGCTTCCACTACATTGAGGCGTGGTGGAAAACTGATGTTATCTGGACTATGGGGAGAGTGTTACGTGTGTGATTTGGGTGCTTGGAGGGTGAGGGTTGTGTCGACCAAGTTGGAGTATACGACGAGCCTGGGGCAAGTCTTGCCGTGGGGTGCTACCTGGGCACCCCTAGAATGGATACCTGTGGTGGGTAAATGGTATATGAGGTGGCCCTGGGTGTGAACCTGTGATGGGAGGAGCCCAGGGGTGGAGGTGCTGTGGTGGCACGGTAAATGGAAACCCTAATGAAGACATTCTGGCTTGGTCATCCCTAAGGACTTACTAGGACTCAGATTCACCGGGAAGCCTTACGTACCACTCGCCCTATATGGTGCGGGACGGCCGGACTACTTGGTAAGGTATTGCCACTACTGCTAGGTTGATAGCGGACAGTGTGAGGGAGGTACGGGGCGCGGAGGATCCCCCACACCATTCCGAGACTTCATGGAGACCTTGTGGACCCGGTTCATGACTCACAGTTTCAGCCACCCCAGACCAGACTTGGGGTGTACCAGGGCTAAATGGTAGAGTGCCATTATCCTAGGCTAGCAAGCGGCCGAAATCAGCCCAGTTGACGACGGTCAGCGAGGAAGGCGGATCTTGTGGTTATGTAAAACCTCTGTAGAGTGTATGGTTGATCGATCGATACATATGCCGACTTGTCGGCTATGGACCTTTCCTGGGTTTCGCTTAAACTAGATAGTGAGATGAGTCATTCTCTTCTCCCCCTAGGAGTGAGTGTTTGGACGTAGCCAGGGGCTACGGGCCATGAGACAGTGCCGAGAGGGAGTTAGCCTGTCGACTGAGCGATGGTATGGTTGTGATGTGGTGATGATGTGGAGATGGTGGTATATCGATCCCAAGATCGAAACCTGGCTCTGGAATAGTAATGGGGTGGAATTGGTGTGGAAATAGTGTTAAAACTTGACCAACTGTTATTATATACTTGAAATGCTAATACATAGGAAACCCCAGCCTCATAGGTTCCTTTTGATTATATCCAACTTGCATCTAATTTCCACAAAGCAATGCTCATAGGGTGGGAGTGGCCAGTACAAATCGTACTGATAAATTTTGGCACACAGGTTCTGCTGAGGAGTATAGCTCTGAGGAGTTTGACGGTTGAGGGGTTCGTTCCTACGCTCGAGTTTGACGATCTTATCTTCAAGCTGTTCTGAATGAATGCTACTTTTGAATTCCGCAAATGCTGCGATGTAATAATTTATGTAATTCCGCACTATTTGTACTATGATATTATCGTTGTATGGATGTGATATTTGACTGAAATTTGGGTAATATAATCTACAACGGTCTTATTACACTTCGACTCTGTGGATTTCCATTCGCGGAAATCAGATCGCTTCACGTGGTATGCTATCTCTCTTCGTCCTAGCAACATAGCTGAGATCGATATGGCCGGAGATGTTAGACCATCGAACCCATAGAGATGTCGTTGTATATGGACACTGGTCTATACCCATTTATATTGACTTTGAGGCCTAAACATATATTTTGGATCTGAACGGGTGATTTACGAGTTTAGGTACCGGGACAGTATAATCGAACAAGTTTGAACACTTAGATATGGACTATTTATGAGTTTATAGACCAAAATAACACATATAAACAAGTTTAATGATATAAACAGCCAATTTTAAAACTAAGATGACACGTCTAAACAAGTTTCGAGGACCGCCAATCGACCTTACTTAAAATTCGTTATCTTGTCTTCTCTTTTGTTCGCGACTTTGCGTTGAAAACGGACGAAAAGAAAAATCAGAAAATAAGGGCTACCCTAGTTATTATTAGGAAAACCAAAAACCCTTCGCCGAGGATGCGAGGCGAGGATCCATCGGTGTGAGACGCTGCTCCGAGTAGCAACGAGCCAACGACTGAAGGAGCCGTCGCCGCCGCCCCGGGTCGCCTCTGCGCGCCTCCGCCCCCGCTCGGTCTCGCCTGCCACGCCGATCTGCTACTCCCAAGCCGGTGGCCGGAGTTCGCGCGGCCCTCACCCTCACCGGATTCGGCGTCCGAGCCCTCGCTAGAGCTCGCGCCCTCGCCGGAGCCCTCACTGGATTCGGCGCCCTCTTCAGAGCCCTCGCCGGAGGTTGCGCCGCCCTCACTGGATTCGTGCTCTCGCCGGAGCTCGCGCTAACCTGCTCGACCACTCCCCGCCTCCCGCGGCCATCTCCCAGCCACTCCGCGGTTCCGCCGCCCTCTCCTCACCTGTCGGTCGTCCCTGTCCTCGCGACGAAGACGACGCCCCAAGCTATCCTCTGTCTCTCCTTCCCTCTCGATCCGATCTGGAGTGGCTCACGTTCCTATTCCTCGCCAGCAGCAGAGGCGGCGACCGGCGATCGGTGTCAATCGTCCACTAGGTACGTCGCCCTTTTCCTTTCCTTCCTGCTGTGTGGAACCGACCAACCCAAGCTATATTGCATCCGGAAATGACCCAGTTACTAGTTATACATGTTTTTGAATGTAATAGCAGGAGCTCTGCTTTTGAATTAAGAGGAGAAAACGGTTTTATGTACAAGAGGCGCTGAGGCCAAAGAAGTAGTATATACATGGTTCATACACACTAACTTCGATTTTTAGCAAAATTTATCGCACCCATGTCCTGTATTGAGCCCGTCCCCGTCTGTGAGTGCCACCGAGAATTTGACGGCACAAGTTTCTACTAGGAAGGAAGGAGCGCAGTGATTAAATTGAAAAAAAGAAAACATTTTGCTATGTCTGTTTGGTCTTCTTGCATGCAAAAATGGTGAATTGGGGAATTGATGAAGAGAAATTGGCTCCCCAAAAACCTTTGTTTTTGAAGAAGACAACTGGAAGGGATATGGGAAACATGGTTCCAAAAGTCTCTTTTTATTGGGTCTGCATATATTTTGTAAATGTATATGATGGATGTTTTATATAGGCTTGGAACTGAACAGAAAATCCATTCAAAATTTCACAGATTGATATGAGCTGATCATCCCTGGCTGTGTAGTTCCTTCTGCAATGATTTACTGCACTCACTGCGCTGATTACTGCCCCTCCATAAAGGACCCTGACAAAGGATACATGTGAGATCTCCCTGTTATTTCTATATTATTCTTATGGGATACCTTGCAAAACCAGTCAGTATGATTGTTATGAAGATGGCCTTATTTACAACTCTGTTAATGGTTGTCCATCAAAGTTTCATAAACGCAATTGAAGCTCTTGTGCTTGTTTGTTGATATGAAATCTGACATGTTTCATGATCAGATGTTGTGGTACATGTGGGAAGGTTCTTGATCAGGAGGTATACACTGATGAGCCTACTTTTGTTAAGGATAACACAGGGCAGGTTGGTTTTATCTCCATGCTTTGTAATCCTTGAGTTTTTCTTTTTCGTTTACCAATTGCTGAGATTTGATATATTTTGGGGCTACACAGAGTCGCTTAGCTGGAAATATTCTTGCAAGCATTGAGTCTGGATATTCGATTTCTCATCAAAGAACCTTAGACAAAGGTATGGTTTTTAGGGCACTTATTTATTTTACTTTCCATGGTACTCTAAAATCTTTTTGGCTTTATTTTACCAGGGAAGGATGAGATTAGACAGATTGTCAATAACTTAAATGTCAGCGGTGGAGAAACTATCGTTAACAAGGCTTATCGCTTCTATGAGGTATGTATTTCTGTTATCAGTAAGTAGTAAGGTTGTTTAAATGGAATGCAGCATTACGATATTGATGTTTCTTCGTTCTGAAGCGCAGCTAGCTGTTGACCGCAATTTTACCAGGGGCCGTAGAACAACCCATGTTGCAGCTGCTTGCCTTTACATTGCCTGCAGGTATGCTAAAACCTAATTATAGGTTCACTACTTTCTTTGTTGGAACTTCAGAAGCATTTAACCTATTCTACTAACTTCAGTTCGAATATGTCCATTCACTGTGCGACTTGCCCCCTCCCTGGCCACTTTTGTTGGACTACTAGTAGTTAATGTTATATGTATTACCTTCCTCTTTTGTTTTTTTGAAAAGCTCCTACAAGTTACTATTTCTATCATATCCTTCTTTAAACTTGCAAAAGGTTTCTTTTGTCAGATACTCAGATTGAAAATTGAATTAATTGACTGCAGGTATACTAAGTGCCGTTTGACTTTATGCCTCGTGTTTCTAGCCTCTAATTAGAAAAGTAAATACTTGACCTTGAGAAGGTCCCTCTCAGTGGTCCATAAGGATTAGGATGTTTTAAATGCCTAAACTATAACACAGCTACACAAGTAAGCTTTTCCATACCATATAAACACATGTCAAACCCATTCAAGAGGCTTTGTTATATTAAACAAAACGTATTCCCTGCACATTTAGTATACTTTCTAATGAATGCCCCACCACTGTAATCTGTGGTTACTAAATTTTCTTTTGCAGACTTATTAGCAGCCAGGATGTATTAGACCTGTGGGTCCTTTTTATTTTTTATTTACCTAATACACCATGGAGCATGAGTAACATTTATACCATCATCTATTTCTTCAAAAAGCTCTTATGTTTCATTAATTATTCCTGAACTCACAATTTAGTTTATTTTATCTTTCTTAATCCTCAAAATACTGCTTTTCGCCTTCATGCTTTTGTTGGTATCTGTTGCAAAGTTTATTTTGTTTGTTTTTTGAGCAAGCTATATTGTAGTACTAATGTTCGGTTTCTCCAACTTTTCTTGCCAGGCAAAGTAAGAAAGCTTATCTTCTTATCGATTTCTCTGACTATCTCCAAATAAGCGTGTGAGTATACCAACTCTTTGGCCTTCTATATGACTCAATGAAGGGGCTCATTTGGATTTTCTTTCAGTTATGTCCTAGGTGCTGTTTTTCTCCAGCTCTGCCAAGTTTTGCTACTCGCACATCATCCAGTTGTTCAGAAACTTGTAGATCCCAGCCTTTTCATCCATCGTTTTACACACCGTAAGCTGATGACATATGTTGCATTGTATATTTCATTCGTTGGATCTGCTGTATGTAGTGTGTGCTATTGTTCGAAGGGTTGAGGTATCCACAAATATTTATATGCTGCATTGTATATGGCCGTCAGATTGGCACAGGAGTGGTTATCTGCAGGTTTTGATTAATGGCATTGTGTGTTTGGCTAATCCGTTTAGTGCTATCTGAGACTCATCTTCATCTAATATCACCTCATGGCTAATTGAAAATTGTGCCATTGAACAATCTGTAGACTGCTCATGTTTTTTGTGCAAATGTTGTGATTTAAATGCCATATGGGCTATGTTTATCAGAACATTCTACGTGTGCTATTCTGTTTGTTGCAACTAACGCGATCCTTATGTGAGGATTGACCAGAAGTAGTTCCCCTATTTATGTACATGGGTCTGATTTCGAGTTTTTTATAGTATATATTGGTTTTGTTTTTAGGTTTGCTGGGAAAAAGAGATAATGCTGTCTCAGACACAGCTTTACGCATTGTAGCTAGCATGAAGAGAGATTGGATGCAGGCAGGCTTCTTTCGTTTTTCTTCCATAATTTTTGTTTCACAAGGCTGTGACTGGCTTACTGCCTTGCTCTATGTTGCAGACTGGGAGGAAGCCAAGTGGATTATGTGGTGCAGCATTATACATCGCTGCACTCTCTCATGGGAAAAATTACACCAAGGCAGATATTGTAAGTCCAGATGCTCATGAGATATCTTGAACTAATTCAACAATCTATATTATGTATATTCTCCTTTGTCAACCTACGACCTTTTGTTTTACGTTTTAGTGATGGCATGAACTATGTTTTACGTTTGCAGGTCTCTGTTGTGCATGTGTGTGAGGCCACTCTAACGAAGCGATTGATAGAGTTCGAAAATACGGATTCTGGCAGCTTAACGGTATGTTTCTTTCTTCCACAAAATTTCCAAATTTGTTGAACCTGCAATTTATAGTATTTAATTGAAATTCCTTGTGATATTCTGCAATTTATTCTTGGGACACTGACTGCTAAGTGTTAACTCACACAGTGTTTTTCTCATTGGAACAGAGTCATTTGTTGGTAAGCTGCTATTGTGCAGCATACTGAATTGCTCCGCAAAGCATGAGTTGTATTGTTTATGGCTAGGATTAGATCTCATGATAACGGTTTGAAATTCCAATTTTCAGGAAAAACTCAGATCCATGGCCAAACTGGTCCTTTCTAAGTAACTGCGAGGAACCAGTGTTTTGTCTGTGGATTCACAATTTTAGGCTGGCCATTTGTAGACCTGTTCCCACACAGAATTGACAGTACCTAGCTAGTTCCCTTTCAGAAACACGTTTCATCAATTTGAATTTTTAATGCTTCTGGATTGTTATTAGTTGTCCTGCTACCTTTTACAGAACATAGGTCACTTGTGGATCTGCAACCCTGATCATGTGTAATACACTAATAAACAAGTACCAACCTTAAGGAGTTAGAAGGCAATAATAATGCGTTCCCCTATGAAGAATATATTGCTTCTGTTGTCATTCTTAATGTATGTTATCACCAGTGCATTTTTTAAACAGTTCTCTTAAGATGTGAGCATGCCTATATCTTCATGCCCCTTTGTTAGATTGAAGAATTTCTGGCAACAGCTGATGAATGTAATG
Source organism: Miscanthus lutarioriparius (assembly GCA_904845875.1). NCBI lineage: Eukaryota > Viridiplantae > Streptophyta > Magnoliopsida > Poales > Poaceae > Miscanthus > Miscanthus lutarioriparius. The sequence goes on along the minus strand of CAJGYO010000016.1, from coordinate 9,892,857 downwards.
AAGAGCCTGTTCCAAAACATTCGCCCAAGTCTGGAGAAATCCTTTGCAAACACAAGAATCAAAGGGATAAAGGTTTTGAACATTTTGCACATGGACTTTGTGAAAAATGCTACAATAAGGTAGATCTTATCTACAATGCGCACAACACATTGACTTGCAGACTAGACTACATTTGCTTTTGACACTTTGTCTGATTGCCCAGTTCACTAAACTGTCGGGTGGACTAGAAGGTGGTGCTGACCCTCCAGCATTCCAACGAGCTGAAAAGAAAAGACTTGAAGCTGCTAAAAGGGCTGAAGAAGCTGCTGCAGTTAAGGAGGCAGCGCTGGAAGAATCTCTTTGCGACACACAGAATTCTGAGGTTGAAAGTACCATAACTCCTAGAAAGGTAGTATACAGATTGGCATGGCCTAAGTTTATTTTTCTCTTTTGGGGCAGGTGGGGTGGTGGGTGGGTGGGTGGGTGGGGTTGGGGCGGGGTTCACTCCCACTGCAAAGTAATGGTACATTATAATCTGTGTGTGAATTTATGGAAACTTATCCTTATTATAAGTTTGTATACGAAAATAAATTTAGTTGACAATGAAACTGGCTATTCTTATATGTAGTTTCAATCTAATCTTTGCAGCCTGCGTAAACAGAGGTTTTCATCCTCCCTACTATAAGAATCTATATAGGTTAGTTTCATAAGTTGATATCTTTGTTTAGTACTCCCTCCATTCTAAATTATAAGACGTTTCAGCTTTTCTAGATGCATAACTTTTGTCATGCACTTAGATATATGCTATGTCAGCATGTCTAGATACATAGTAAAAATAATGTATCTAGAAAAGGCAAAACATCTTATAATTTGGAACAGAGGGCATATGTTTTTTGTGCTAGGCTCATAGGCAAATTGTATTAGAAGGCGTCGCCTAGGGGACAAGGCGTGGTTGGACACGAAAGGTGTCCTATTGCCTTATTAGATGTGCGATGTTACCTGTCGATTGTCACCTATGCGACCAGGTGATGATTAAGACGCGAACAATTCTTTCCCTGTGTGGAACTTGTTTTTCCTGCAGGTAGAACATTTTCTACTTACCCCTTAATGGTGGACCATTCTTCTCGTCTAGGAACAGCTAAATGTTCTAGCAGAAAGAAAAGAAATGTTGTAGTGCTTGGCATTGGCACAGCCCTCAGTGGTGGCCAGGGGTTGGGCTGTATCTATTCCATTCAAGCCATGCTCTGCCATTTGCTGTCAGCAACATAAATAAAATTTTACCGTTAAAAAATATCTTTTCATTGTTTTTTGTAGAATAATTTTTTTATTCTTTGAAAGTGTTATCGGGTGGGTAACAATACTAGGTGGGTACATGAAAGCCACCCCATGAAACGTATGTAGAAGTTTAGAACAATTCCTAAAATAAAGTTACCATATGCTGGCTGGAAAGCTGATGTTCTACAATTATACAAATTGTCAAGAGGGAACTCAATTTCTAATATGAGATATGAAATTGGCAAAAACGGATAAAGAGCCAAAAATCGGTATAACTAATTTCCTGCACTGAGTTTGTCTTTTTTCTTCATTGTTTCCCAATTTCACGTATCACAAAAGAAATGAAGTCTGATCTGGAAATTTTGCATGTTTGTGTATTATCACGTCCTCTACATGTGACATCTTTTTGGTATATTTTAAAACAATAAAACTTCACTTTTATTTTATGAACTTCTTTCCATTTTCTGCCCAGGGCATGATTTCTATTAAATATGTACCCGGGTAACAAATTCATTTGGCACCACTGGGTTGGACCATTTAGACCCCAAACAACAGTACCGTTGTATGAATATTATAGAAGGATTAGCCACTATAATTATTAAATGGTGCATAATCTATTTTTGTTTCTGAATTTTGTGATGTGTGGCATTGTGACATGTTATCTCGTCGATTAGCTTTTTATGTTACAACTCTTGTGCTTATTTCCCACCTTTTTCTTTTCTCTGGGAACACACTTCGAACAGGGTTTAAGCGGACATAAATCTTCAACAATTGGATCTGGGGAACCCATAAATGACTCTGTGCCGCCCAAGGATCCTGAAGAGGGAGGTTTGTTACTTCCTGAACCCATCATACGCTGCAGTAATTTCAGTTTTCCTGTTTTGAATCCTTCTTTGAAAGCTGAGTGCTATCTTACATCCTTAGGTGAAAATTGTGAAGGCGATGCTGATCCAGAAAGCCTTTCTGACATCGACGATGTAGAGGTGCTTTCTCAATGAGTCCTTTTTATCATATTTTTCAGGATTATTCCATTGCACAAGTCGTTAGAGGTGTAGTGATAACCAAACAAGCCTTTGCAATTTGTTGCGATGCTATCTATCAATTTTGATAGGTTGATTGGTACCTTCACAATGAGGAAGAGAGACAATATAAAAAGATTATCTGGGAGGAAATGAACAAAGAATACCTTGAGGTAAGTAACTCCATCTATGGTCGCATTTTTTCATCTTGACTAGAGAATGCAACTATCTGCTTTTTTATGTTTACAGGAACAAGCAGCCAAGGAAGCTTTGGCAGCTGAATTGGCAGCTAGAGGGATTGTTGTGGAAGAGGGAAAGAAGAAAGTAAGGAACACTTTTGGGCAATCAAACTTCCTGTTTACCATTTTAAGTTGAATCGTATGATTATCCGTGGCTGTTTCAAAACATAGAAACGAAGACGTAATGAAGACACCAAGAGCTCGACACCTGCTGAAACACCGGCAGAAGCCACATACAACATGCTGAAACGGAAGGTATTCACTTGTGCTGTCACATACAATCCAAAATAAACTTGTCCTTTGAACACTGCATGTACATTCTGAACCTGATGTGCAAACAAACTGAAAGCCTGAAATTCAATTCAACGTCTCTTCTCACAGGGACTTGGTTCAAAGATCAATGAGGGAGCTGTTGGCGAATTGTACAAGGTATGCCTGTTTGTTTATGCTTAAAATTTAGAATCTACAAATTGTATCCTGCCGCGAGTCGAAAACTATTCTGCAGTACTTTTTTAAAGATGTTTAGTTGTGTAGCTGATTTTATTTTGAAAAACTAAATGAACTAACAACACTGACTCTGTAATCGTCCATTATGCTACATTTTTCTGACCCGGTGGTGATTGATTCTGCGAGCAGACTAAAGATGAAGTTGGCAGCGCAAGTAAGGAAGAAGAGATGGACTTCGACGCACTGTTTGGGCCGGACAATGCTGATGGTGAAACAGTTGATGATGGTTACAACTATGGGGGCTATAACGACGATGGCGCAGAAGCCTACAATGGCATTGACGATGATTCTGATTTCTAGGATGTTGCAGCATTTGCCGAACGGCAAAGCTGACCAGCACGGGCAAGATTCTTCATTTGTACATTTTATAGTTTCTTTTGTTTTGGTTAAGTTTCGACGATTATTATGGAGCTATTGGATAGTCAACATAGTTTTGCTTTGTATAATAATGCTTAAAACTAGGTTCTGCCTGATTGTAGTTGTAACTGACTGTAAGTCCTGTGTGCTCAAGCGCCTAAAGGGCATTGTACATCCACCCCAAAGGATTGCAAGTGGTGATGTAACATTTGTATTCATAATAAAGGACTTGGGCCATCTTACACGAAAATGCATTCATTTGGTCATTTGAGCAAACTGCCCAGCCCGGGCTTCCTATGAGACCCCATGCTGAAGCGGCGTGTTGCGGGCGCCCAAAGTTGAGGAAGTTTTCTGTTGTGAAACAACACCTATACGTGAACGGATGTCTACATACGAACAGACGTCTCTTCACGAGTGATCTTATCCATCAAGCACATGATTAATAGATACGATTAGACAGTTAATTTTAGTTTCAAATGACATGTCTTTTGAGAATAGTCGTATTTTTTCGTGACACCTCTCCACTTGTATAAATATATTTCTGAGATCAACGAAAGCAACAGTTTTTTCTTAAATCTTGTTCGTTTACATTCACGCTTTAACACGTTATCAGCGCTCTACACTGGGCGAACGACGGTGCGACGACGGATTCACAGAGCGGGAGAATAGGCAGGCTTCTCCATCGGAGATTGCTCCACAAGAGTTCGTTTGTCGTCATCAATGGAACCAAATAAACTGATGGTTCCTGTCCAGACTGCATCAAAGGACTGTAAGATGCAATTTAATTTTCATCAATTTGCGGCGTTCTTACCTTGAGTAGGAACATGTGCGATGTGCCTCTGGATTAATGGATGCCGGAGAGGAGTTCGCCGGCGTCGCTGCCTCCACTGCAAGGAAGCATCCCGGCGGCGGGCGGCTTCCTGCTGTGCCCAGGCGGCCCTCGCAACCGGCACGCCTGCAGTCGCGACCCCCGTGGCCGAGCACGCGCGCGGCCCCAGCGCCTGCAGACGGTGGCCTCCGCGCCGTGGCCTCGCGTCGCGGCCGGCGGCCCCGCAGCGGCCCGGAGACGGTCTCCCACACAGGCCAGCATGTACTGCCCTTCGATTCCTTCATCATGTACGGCATGTAGGAAATCAAACACAGGCAAGAACATCTTCAGAGGAACAACAATCACGCCGCGTGCTTGCTGATGCTTGGCACCATTGATGGCGGCACTTTCCTGGACGGCGGTTGCCGCACGACAAGCTGGCCACGGTGCCCGTGTGCCACCAGGCCGGCAGCGGTGTCTGTGCGCCAAGCGGCGGGGCCGCCCGCAAGGCCAGCGCACCTGACTGCCTATGGCGGTGTCCACGCATCAGGCTAGCGACCCCGCGTGTTGCCGGAAACGCCCGCGGCCAGCGCCTCCACCTGGACGCGCACGCGGCCCCTGCGCCTGACGGAGGCGGTCCTGCGCTCGCCCCTCGCTCCCGGCGTCTGATCCAGACCGGCAGCATCTCGTCCGGGCAGTCAAGGGACGGGATGGACGGGGACCGTCCGCTGGATGGTTGTCTCCCTGGGAAAGGAAGGATGTGCGTTTTTGCATAAAAATCCTTCTTCTCCAATGAATTACATGATAATCCTAATAGATTATTGATGTATTTTAGATTTATGTTTAAGCCCTCAGATTTTAACATACTGCGGTGTACTATATTTACCCCACGTAAATGCTCATTTTACACCTTAGATTTAAAATGCATTATGATGCATAATATTTACCTCCTATAAATAAGTATTTTTAAGACCCATGTGTCATCAAGAATTGCATCATGACATGTACTGTTGCAGATGAATTTACCACTGCAAATTTGCTTTCCAGATCCTATGTTTTATGGAATTTTTTTAGTATTGTTCAAAGTGTTTGTCCAAAATGGCAAACCCAATAAACATGTAGTATTACTATCACGACGTTTTCATTGCAACTACTTTGTTATTTGCAATTTTTATTTTATGTTAAGCCCATTTATGCTTTATTTAAAGCTTATAGCGCTTACATTTTTTAATGCAAAATCAATTAAGTGTATTACCTCATTATTTGTTTAACACAAATGTTCCACATTGTATATTGGCCATACACAAGGTAGTGTCATAGTTGCTACTGTGGGATCTACACTAAATTCTTAGTGACTATCCTCAATGTGCGTACCCAACATCATAAATTGGAACATACGGTCTACATCTTTTCACAAGATGACTACCATTAATCAGCATTCCTATTGGCCATACACAAAGTAGCATCATAGTTGCTACTGCGGAATCTACACTAAGTCCACAACTTAGTGACTATCCTCAACGTGCGTACCCAATTCGTTTGCGGATTAACTAAGGTCTACATCAATCTTTTGATGATTACCTTAAAATGTATTTATACAAATTGCATACACCACTTGACATCTACTGTTCAACAGACTATGTCCATATTATTAGAGGTCTATATCTTTATAATGACTACCTCTAATGTGTTAGCATAAATGATGTTTACACTATTAGTGAAATAGATCTTATCTCCTATTTATTTTACATTAATTAATACAGCATCACCATAGCAATTTTAAATTTACCCTTAACGTAAATTTAGAAAATCTATGGTTTAAACCTTGTTAGAATAATAGCCAGCAAAGAGTTTGATCTCTTGCTCTTAATGGTCACCATAATCTAACATGGTCAATGGACGTAATGTTAAACTTGATGTTCTATAGATTCATGGCAATATTTGATGCTCCTCATAAGAGAGCATCACCACTTACGATCAATTTAAATACGGAGTTTTATTTAAATAAAGGACCATATACATCCAGGTCACACGTATGTGGATCTCAATGGGTGCAAATCGAAGCACTATATGGCTAGCTTTCAATGAGTGATACAAACAACACAAGGCAGTCATTCTGCTCAATGCCAACTATGATTGGCCACAACTTTATCTCTAGGATCTTAAGTCCACATGAGAATATAATTATTTTGTTCCAGAATATCCCTCAACATTGCGTTTTCGCGAAAGCACACAACTTACCAAATATATTCTAGATTAATTCCTACATTACTTCAGGTCTAAGTGTATGATAAACTCTTATCGAGGAATCATCATTAGCATTATAGTGATGCTCTATCATATGAAGTACATTGAATTTTCAGAATCATTACAAGTTCGATGCCATATAGTAATGCCATCCATAAAACTTTAATGGTAAGATTTAATGCAAAAAAAAGTAGCAGCCCCGTGCATTCTTTAGGGTTAAGGCATTTCCCAAATATGACATAACCATATTTTGTCCCAATTATGTATGTTACAACCACACAACTTGAAAATGTCATACCTTGAAACATTTAATTGATCGGTATTACAAATTCATTGGACATAAATATTCGGCTAAACAATAAAGATATGAAGCATGTTTCTATCTTCAACCTGACACCACCAGGAAGGCTAGTTGTTCACAATAAGTTTTATGAAGAAACCAAGTAGCAACCAAACACTTAATTAATAAGTGGGTCTTATGAGCATGGAGAGCACGATCATCGAATTTACTTCGGTTGATCCATTTTGGGGACCAAAATTTGTCTCCCATTTACAAACATACCTAGTATCTACGCCCCATTTTCGTGTTGTAATATAAAATGTTGTCATCAATTTCAATTGAATATCACAATAATGTGCCATCACATTTGATATTCCATTAATTAACTTGTATGCAATCTATATATCTGCAAAGAATGTCATTATATTCTTCATGCTATATATAGACCTATACGGGAGTTGATCCAAATACAAAGAGGAATTTTGCTTAGTAGATAATTGCATCACAAACTCTATACATAGGGAAGCAAAATATTCCTAAACTCTTACATAGAGATAAGAAAATATTTTGTTAATCGCTTGACGCGATGTCATGATAGTGGGCTTTGGTCGTGCTACTATCATACTCCCTATTGGTACTCAAATAATAATCATGAATCTATTGTTGTATTCTTATTCCAAAATGTACCCAATTAAAATTATAGAGATATCCGTCAATGTGGTTTTCATATGGAAACCCCAAGATGACAACTAAAATGAGTATTTTTCTCTTAACAACGGATATGGCAATACTTAAACAAAATATCCTCAGTTGGATTTGACTACATATACATAACCTGTATCCAATATTGCGTACAAATAATTCTCTCTCTTGATGTCAACAAGACTTGGCACATTTACCTTAATTATTCAACTATAGAGATAACTTGAGAATTATTGTCAATTCTATTGGTCATAGCATCAATATGAGCCACTACATTTTTTGAAGAAATTCAAGAACATACATGTGACTCTATTTATCATTTTATGGACCATAAAGATACTATGTAATGCACATTTATGCATCTATAATATAGTCCTAGGTGTGTCTCTTAGTCATGAGAACCATCACTATACTAAACTCATTGCTCGAAATTTTTAATTTAAAGCAAATTATCCTGGATGCGGGATCAAATCCATTTTATATAGAGCAATTTGTTTTTTGGGTACTATATATCAAGTACCTTATGTCCATACCAATAATGATTTTATTGAGTCTCTTATTGAGAATCAAATTGCATGACATATTAAAATAGAATTGTAATTTACCAGAACTAAGTTGTTTTCATGCGGCCTTACACACCACATCGTTAATTCAAATTCATCAAGCTGCACTTATACAACTCCCTCCGTTGCAGTATGTACGTGAAACTTTGGCCACAGCCAAACATTTCTCATCTGCGCATCGAGTATGTTTTCACATACCCATATCACCACCCCAATATACCAATGGGCATTAGGGATCCCAATAGGTAACTCTACATGGGGATTTATAAATTGCCCGTATGTTGATCATATTTGAGGATAATTCCAAACATTAGGGGGAGATTTATACCACATTAAGAATGCTAGGAATCAAAAGAGCAATCCTCACATCCACGTACCAAAAAATTCTAAACCTAATCGTTTGGAATATCTTATATTTGCATCATATTGTAAAGAATCTGCTAGAAACATTTACTGATAATAAGGGTGTCACAAAATCCTCTTATCCTACTTATAATGCGTCTAAAAGAATGGAGGTACCAATTAAAATCATTCAACTCCCACTTTTAAAGAAGAGGGAGAGAAGTACGGCCGCTCCTAAGGATAATGCTTCAAGTAAGCGTCCAAGGATACCGAGGACAATATCCTCCAAATAAGTAAATTCAAGCCAACCTCAAGTTGGTAGACACCCAAAAATGGATAAGCATCCAAAACCTGGATCAAAATCCACCCGGATCAATGGTGCACCTAAATTTTGATCCTGGGGCATTGGAACACCCTGACTCCATATGAAAAATGACTCGGAGTCCAAAAGGGTTAACATTTTCACATGCTATATTGATTTTAAGAACCAAATCAATCATTTAAAGACTACGAATTGTCGCGGCATATACTCAAAGATTGCTTTTTTACCTTACTGGATCGAGACCAAAAGTCCTACGTAGAGTGTCTTCACACTCAAATTTGGTCAAACTAAAAGGTGACAATTAAGGAGATTGCTCTTGTTCAATGATGAGAAGTATTACCTTAGTAATATCTTCTCTCACATAGTTTCTTTTCAAAAGCAAGGTGGTGAACAATGAGAGCTTGTAGCATATGGTTTCACGCAGAGACCCAGCATAGCATACCCCATGGTATGTGTGAAAATAAAGTTTTCCAAATTCAATAATTGGCATATCAAATGAATTTGATAGATTCGGACGTATAAGTCTCATTTGACTTTATATTCTGAATCCAAATATAAATCGCAACATACATTGTGTATACTTAAGCATGATTGTGTATATTGGTTATTTTGATATAATCATGATACAGAAATAATTATGCAATCATTTGAGATACAATTTCCATCATGTGGATTTGAGATGAAGGATTTGGGTAAGACCAAATGTTGCCTAGGCTTACAACTTGAGCACCGTCCTTCAGGGATTTTAGTGCATCAATCAGTCTATATCCAGAAAATATTGGAGAAATTTAATATGGATAAATCATACCCTAATAAAACTCCGATGGTTATTCGTTCCTTAGAAATAGAGAAAGATCCATTTAGACCACGGGATATTGGGGAAAAGATGTTGGGACCAGAGATCCCATATCTCAGTATCACTGGCGCACTTATGTATCTTGCAAATTGCACCAGGCCTAATATCGCATTTGCAGTGAACTTACTAGCTAGGCATAGTGCGGACCCAACTCGTCGTCATTGGACGTGAGCGAAGTGTATCCTCAGATACTTTAATGGCACAAAGGATCTTGGTTTATTCTTTAAGAGAAATCATGATCCCAATATGATTAGATACACGGATGCTGATTACTTATCTGGCCCCCATCTCAAACTGAATTTGTATTCTTACATGGAGGTACAACTATTTTATGAAGTCTTTTAAATAGACTCTGACGGCGACCTCTACTAATCATTCTGAAATTATTGCTCTATACGAGGCATCACATGAATGTGTATGACTTCGCAGAATGATTAACCACATACAACAATCATGTGGTATTGGTTCGATTAAATCACCTACAATTATCTATGAAGATAATTTCGCTTATGTTACATAAATGCAAACAGGTTACATAAAGAGTAATGTCGCTAAGGATATTGCCCCTAAGCTGTTTTATCCCCATAAGTTACAAGAAAGCGGGGAAATAAACATCTTGCAAATCACCACATGTGATAATCTCGCTGACCTATTTACTAAATCCTTACCAACTTCTGTGTTTCAAAAATTGGTACATAAAATTGGTATGTGGCGATTTCGAGATTTGCCAGAATCAGGGGGAGACATCTCCTAAATGTTGACCTGTACCAGCATCATAATATACTCTTTTCTTTTACAAGTTTTACTTACAAGGTTTCTTGTCAAAGTTTTTAATGAGGTAATATTAACCTAAGCATATGTCATATTTCCTATTTTCCCCACCGGGGGTTTTGTGGAAAATATTAAAGACACATATTGCCCTCACAACCCATCCATGGTTTTTTTCCTGAAAAGGTTTTTCATGTGAGTTATCCAAGAGGCAATACCAATAATATATCGTCATATTTTCTCCTAATTTTCCCACCGGGGGTTTACAGGAGTTTTAGCGACATATCACTTTATATTGCTTCTCATATTTTTCCTAAAAGGTTTTTACGGGAGTTATCTTTATGTCGTATCTCCAATATTTTTCCCTATTAGGGTTTTAAATGAGATACCAATGACATAGTGGTTTATTTAAATCATAAATAAATATGCTATTTTCTCCTTATTTTCCAATAAGGTTTAAAAGAGTTTTTATGGCATATCATATATTCCTCAGTTTTTTTCCATAGGGTTTTTCGAGAAATTTCAGCTTACAGCTGCATTGATCTCAAGGAAGATTCGATCAAGGGGAAGTGTTGTGAAACGACACTTATACGCGAACGGACGTCTATATACGAATAGGCATCTCTTCACGAGTGATCTCATCCATCGAGCACATGATTAGTGGATATGATTAGACAGTTAATTTTAGTTTCAAAGGGCATGTCTTTTGGGAACAATCATGTCCCTTGGTGACACCGCTCTACTTATATAAATATATTTTCGAGATCAATGAAATCAATAGTTCTCCAAATCTTGTTTATTTACATTCACGCTTTAACATTTTCCATGTGGAGACGGCCTGTGATAGTAGGCTGGCGAGGAGCTTAGTCACGGCCTATCATGGAGGTACTGGAGGCTGAAGCCGTCTCGTTTGACCCTGACCTGAGCTGATGCTTGCCATTCTTTCTCTGCAATCAGAGTTGAAGTCACAGAAATATATCGTAGATATAAAGGGTTCTGTTTGAGTGTTTCAAACTCGAATAGAAAATGTTGCTGCTGGTTGTTTAAGCTTCTGACCGGCGGTTCGGCTGCTCGTATAAGCCGGCTTATCAACAATGATACAGTATTTTTCTCTTCTAACAAATCAGCCATACAAATCAGTACAAGCGGCTTATAGAACAGCCTATCTAAGGCCTAAGCTCCTAGAAAGTTTCAGAAACGGGGAAGCGAAATGGTACAAGGACAAGGCAACGGTACAGTTCTGTATCTCATCTCCAGTTGTGCTGAGCCTAGCAGCAGGAAACGACGTAGCACCGTTTCCAGCCTCGAGATTTCAGATATTCTGAGAGTTCCCCCTTTTTTTAGGAAAATAGTGGAGTTTTTTCCCCTTCCTTTGGAACGCTGATTGGTCGTTCAGAATTAGGAGGTGGCTAGTGATATGAGACAACCAAAATTTAGCACGTCACCTGGAAGATACGGACGAATTTCAGAGACGGTTGTCCTGAAATTGGAGTGTTCTTTCTGAATCATTGGCGTCAGGCAGACCAATCTCAGGGTAATCAGGTGGTGCACAACAATGATAGGTCCAATTTTTTTTACAGCGATCCCACTGAGAACAGTATTAAATTTTAGAGACTACGTGAGAATCGAAGTGACATTTCATACATGGGGCTCGTTTAGTTCGCCCACGGAATCGGCGCCGCCGAAATTCCGGCGGTCAGCACAGCAGTTTTGTTTTTATTGGTAATAATTGTGACAGAAAATTCTGAATCTTTTTAATTCGTGGGCAAATTTGTCTTCTCGTTCTTTGGGAGGAACTAAACGAGGTTTGAGAAGTTCACAGCAGTCATTCAGAACATTTTCTTTGGGTGGGCAGTGTCTTCTCGTTCTCGAGTTCGAGTATTCTTTTCTTTTTTTTATCGGAGTTCTAGTATTCTAGCGAAAGCTTAGCCCTTTTTCTTTGTCTTTGGGTAGGGTAATGGTTTCTGAGAATTTGGTCTCTTTTATTTTTATTAGTTGTCGCATCTAGTCAACCGATCCACAGTATGCAATGCGAGTGATCGTTTGTCTAATTGGAAAAAGGTTACGCCAGCTTGCACAAGGCAGTAAAATGTTACCGTCAAATTTATCAAGTGGGCTCACACGAATCCCAACGAAATTGCCAAAATGGTAGCACCTTTCAGCAAAAACGAAACGGGATGCATCCCAGATACAGTTACTATGATGAGTAGTGCCGATACACCATCAAATCAAATCTTACAAATCATCACTCTACAATGTGTTATTCCATAGAATTGTAGAGTGATCAGGGCAACATTCAGGACCTGTTTAGAACAAAGACCAGAAAATCGTACAGGAAAATTTCACATAAATTAGTTCAGTTTTGTAGTGAAAACGTAAGGGAAAAGATCTCATGTTCCAAACAGGCTTCAAAGGTTCTGTAGTATCTATTGGAATAGAAGAGGTATATATAAGATAGAAGAAATGAGGCTGCGGATAATTTTGGCAAGTGTAGCAATGCAAGAATTGGGACATGGGAATACAGGAGGTGCCGGACTAGCCCTGATTGACCATGTTGTCCCCAAGAGTAACGTATAAGTACTGAAACTCCTCCCAATTTACATGACCACAAAAGGGTGAACGATTGCTTATCATCCAGGGTGAAAATTGTGTACACACAGTAGTATGAGTAAAAATAAAAGAATACTATGCATAGCAGCCAGAGCATCTCGGGCAGAATGATACAGAAGATCAAGCGACGAAGAATATGAAGATCATGAGGAACACCATCAGCACAAAGAATATCTTCATCATCAGCCACCTGTTGGATGAAATGCTGTTGAGGTACTTCAGGAGCTGGCCCTGTGCTCCCTCCACGTTAGTCAATGTGTCATCCATGTTCTCGTCAATTCTGTCATGGACAACACGGCAATTAATACAAGATAGCCAATAGGGCACACCAATACCACACCAATGCAATACAATAGGGGCAGTGTGGGCTGATAATACAGGAGCTGTTTGGGGGTAAGGTCCAGGAAGATATATGCTTCTACCAATGCCAAACTTATCACAGATGCCACGAGATTCTAATCAGCAAGGTACAAAAGTTGGTTCATTTTTCCCCTGATCTTAATTTGGCACATAGTGTACCGTTTAAAGGCCTCCTTGACCGTGCTTGTACCACAGTGCCGTGGTACTGTTAACGTGCCCAAGGACTGTCTTGACCCTTAACAACAGTCTCCACCTTCCTAATGGACCATACCTTACTTTTCTAACTAAATAGATAAAAGTCCAAGAATAATAGATAGGATACCGGTTAACTTAACCTTATCCTCATAATCTAATTACTTATTAAGAAAAAAAGAAATTTCAAATCCCATCTAACTATAATGCTTGCAGTAGGTACTGTTCAAGTGCTAGTGTCAGTGCCTACTTACAAGCTACCCACACAACCAAGCAGCCAGCAAATTCTCAAATTCATTATCAACATTTCAGACAATATTCCTCCTTGATAAGGCCATAAGATTCTCTAGGTGAGATCATGATATATTAATACTAATGCTCACCTTGAACAATAGATGGAATAAAATTTGGATAATGAAGTTCACCTGATTGCTAGCTCTCCCTGTTGAGAAACCATGGTCGCCAACTGTGTAAATATGTTGCTCAGCTCATGGATTGTTGATTCCACATTTTGAAGAGCCTCAGCTCTGCTCTGCATGTAACTGTCCTGTTGGACTGTCAATTGCTGCTGCTGTGCAAAAGGCTGAGATGATGATGATGATGCCCCATGGTCTCCATTAGTCTTCTTCCTGGTGAACGGCACCACAAATTTAAGAAGCACAAAAACAATGGATGGCTAAGCAACAGATGCATTCTGCCAAAAGTGTAGGTCTAGCCAATTTACATAAACTTCAGGGCGCCACAGAAGCAACAAATAACAAAGATTAGCTTATTTCAATATGTAAATGTGTGCCAGCATTCATGACCTCAAATAACAATACAGACAGAAATGTCTTATTTCAATATGTAAATGTGCGCCAGCATTCATGACCTCAAATAACAATACAGACAGAAATGTGAACCAAATGAACCGGTGTCCGCATGGTATTGGTATATTAACAAATTTCATGACTTAACAAATTTCATGAGTAAGCATTGAGGACTTGAGGTTGTTCCATCAAACTAGTAACCTAGAAAATACTCAATCAAGCAGTGCAACAAGCAATACATAGCATTGAATTATTGTAAACATGATTAGGAAGGTTGTTGTACTTGGTCAGACATGAGAAATTTTATGGAACAGTACCTCTTGCACCACATTACCTACATGATAGCGGACAACTCAGGTGATTTTGAATAGACTAAAGCAAATGAGACGTTAGCTGCCCAATACACAACATACAGCTAGCATAGCATGTGAAAGGACAGAAATAAGATGATTTTGAACGGCTGCTGACAGGTGAAAGTACAAATTCATCGAGTTTTGTATGTGTAACAGTACCTCTGGAATAATGGGGTAGATGCAGAGTCGCTGGCCCATGGTGCTGGGGGCACAGAGGACTCTGATGGATCCCTAGCAACAAGGGGTCGTTGACGGATGAATGGATTTGACGCGTCCTTTGCAGCTGACGAGGAGAACATTTGCCTTCTATTTTCATGAACCTTCAAATTCTGCACATCAAGGAAACAAAGGTTTTAAGCAACCATCTTGCTAAAGACTTTACAAGGGCAGAAAGGAGCACTATATAATTGAGGAAACAAACAATTGTATCTAACCTCTGTTCGCATGGTAAGAACTTCTTTAAATTCTTTTGTTGCACTCATCAGACGATTTTTAAGGTTGTCCACGACTGTAGTGGAATGATTTGTTGTGTCCTTGGAGAGACTGCCACTCTCATTTTGTGAATTGCAGAGAGCTTGTAGGTCTACAACAGCAGTATTCAAAGCCGTGATATCCTTCTTGATAACTGCAGTCAACTCTTGAATCTCCACTGTAGGGTCATCAAAAACAGATGTTCTCTTTGCCACTGCAAACATTCATTTTATATCAGTTCCATAGAATAGCGCAATCTTTATAAGTGCATAATATGTGAGTGTTCACGATAAGAGACTCCGAGTCATGTGATCATATCATTGGTGAGATTTTGTCATAATACATCACAAGTGCCACTGAACTAATGAACAAAATTAGATCTTTTGGCAGCACCATAGCATGTCAGAATGACGTAGACTATATGATTAAGGACTTAGTAAAATACAAATTCATAATGTTAGAGTGGCACGTCAAGGAACATAAACCCATAACCAAAAAGTGGCAACAAGCAAATACTCATTTTGTCAAGGAAAATTGCAAAGCTGAAGATTTCGCAGCCTACCCTACTTTACATAACAAATGGAAGACCAGAGTACCTAAATCATTTAGAATGGACTCCCATTCAGACATTGCCTGGACAAGTAGGACGTCCAGTCATGTAAGCTATTCGCAAACCAAGCTAATGCTCATTGACGTGATATGGTGCAGATAAATAGCATTCATCTTCATCACCATATTTCCTCAACAATGCTCTTCATCACCATTAAGCACAAGTTTTGATACATGAATGCACTAAAACACGAAGTAATAAAGCGCCAGTATCAAAACAGCATCAAATCAGATCTGACGCTATCAGAACAGCACCAACCATTAAGTAGCAAAAAAGTAATTGAGAAGATATAAAATCAATCTGTACCTTGCCCAGACTATGGTTCATGTTTGACACACTTGCAGCCACATTTAAGCATGCAACACTGAAGCATCTAGAGTAGCAAGCTGACACACAGAATGGTTATCTTAGCTCGTTTTGGCTGATTACGGTGCTAATAAACTGCTAATGGCATCACCGAATCCACGAAAACAGAAGCACATCCAGGGGCGGATATTGGGCTAGGGCCACGGCCCTAGGGGTGGCCCAGAAAACCTCTTATGTCCCTCTTAAATTCTCCTGGCCCAAGCTCGCAGCCCACGGTCGCGCGGCCCAGTTATGCCCAGCTTGGCCTCGCGCCTGGGGCATCCTGCGTCGCTGTACGCCGGCCCTTTCCCTGGCGCTCAGCTTTCTTCTCGCACGCCGCCTCTCACTAGGCGCTCCGCACTCACTAATGTCCAAACCCCTAGCGCATGACTAGCTGCTGTCCATCGCGGCGGCATGCAGCCGGCAGCCCCCTCCTGGAGGCCGGAGCGAGGTGAAGCCGTGACGGCGCCTAGAGGTTGAGCCGCGGCACTGCGGCCTGTGTCCATAGCATGCGCGTCTTGCTGTGGCCTGGTGGTCGTCAGACCAGCAAGAGGTGGCGCCCCTCCTCTGAACCAATGTAAACATCCATCTACCCAATCTAGATCAACCCAAATTCCATTGGTGTGTTCATGTATGCATCTGACATAGCAGATGGCACCGTTTGTATATTTTATTAAGATTGGATGAATCAATGCTGTACATTGCGGATCTCTTGATTCATAAAGATGGAAACACATGTATATCCTTCACTACTTTTATATCCAGTTTTTTTTGTTGATTATGCATTTTCTTTGTTGCTTTTCTTATCTATAGAGTATTTAAGCCTGTAAAACCGGTGCTGGTGATTCACTCACTTAGATAGTGGCCCTAGGCGTCAAAATTCACCAGCTCCGCCACTGAGCACATCACACTGTAGTATCAAACGGAATATAGCAGAAAATATTCGGTTAAACATCATGCAAACAGTACAGGTCAAAAGTGCCATGATATTCCCAAGCTAACCACAAGCACAAACACCTAGCAATCACTACCTACAGAGTAAATCTCTAGCCTAGCATCCTATACACGACGCGCGTCCCGAGATCTCGACTAGCAGTTTAGCTAATCTGAAGCAACGCGCGAGACGAATCCGGAAGCACGGGAAGGAATAGGACGGAGGCCATACATTTGGCAAGGCGGCTTAGCTTCTGGGAGGTCTGGTGGATCCCAAGCCCGATCTTGGACGCGCGGTTGTTGAACTCCGAGCGAGCCGACGTGGCCGCGATCAACCCATCGAGGGTCCCGGTGGAGCTGCTGCTCGCCGCCGCGGGGGCGGACGACGAGGAAGGTGCGGCGCGGCGGCGCGCGCTCTCGACGGCGGCGCGGAACTCGTTGGTGCGATCGCGGAACGACGCCTGCGCGGGCCGCGTCGGGATCATGTCGGCCCCCCGGCGATGGATCTGCACGCGGATCTGGATCTCGTGCTCGCGCTCGCCCTCGCCTTCGCTCTCGCTCTCGCTCTCGGACTCGTGGGTGGGAGGGGTTGGGGAGGAGAACGAGGGAGACGAGCGGCGGTTGGGATCAGGATTCAGTGACTTTGCTTCGTAAAGTCACGCCGTAACTTTTTCGCGTCATCCTGTGCGTTCAATGCCGATCCAAGGCCTCTTAGCCATTCAAGGCAAAAATAGCGTCGCGTGAGGAACAGAGGAAGGCAGCCGGGAGGAGATGCATTCGCGCTGTCTCGCGCCTCGCTGCTGTCCAGCTCGCCCTGTCGGCTGTCCGGCCAGCGCGTCGCCTCGGCACTCGGCCGCGAAGCTCCACCGCATCGCCCCGGTCGTTCTCCCCCGCGTCGCTTGGCCCTGAAGGTCACCGCATCGCCCTCGTCATGCTCCACAGCTCCGGTGAGATGATGGAGAAACTCGGCCGCGCCGCCGTTCGTCCACGCGTTCACGCCGCCAGCTCTCCTGCGACGCGCCCAGCCGTCGCAGACCTCCTGTGTAGCGCGCCGCCAATGGGACGCATCATGGCCGGACGACCACGGAGGAGCTAGTTCGGCGGCCGCCGGCCAGGCGCAGGGAGAGCAGGACTGCAGGAGCATGGCCTCCGGTCCGGGTCTGCCGGCTGCCGCAGTCACGGCACGCGCATGGCCCGCCCGCATCCTGTGCCCGCGACGGCCGCCCGCTCGCCAAGCCGTGTGCCCACGCCGGCCGCCCGCTCGCCATGACGCCCTCCGCGCTGGCCGTGCACGCACGGTGCTGGCCGCAAGCTCGCCGCGCCGCCCTCCGCGATGGCGGCGCTCGCTCGCCGCATCCCATGTCTGCGACGGCCGCCGCTCGCTGTGCAGCCCTCCGCGACGGTCTCACGCGCTCGCCGCATGTCGTGCCTGCGATGGCCGCCCACTCGCCGTGCCCTGTGCCCACACGCCGGCCGACCACTCGCCACGCCACCCCACGCGCTGGCCGCGAGATCGCCACGCCAGTTGCGCACGCTTGCCGCGCTGGCCGCAGACCTCCCGCTCGCACGCCGCCAACGGGACGCAGCAGGGAGGAGGCCCGGACGACCACGGATGAACTGGTTCGGTTCATTACGACGGCGAACAGCAGGAAGAGCATGAGGTCAGCCTCCAGGCCTGCCAGCGAGGCTGCCGCAGTCACGACTGACAACTCCAGCGCGTGGTCCAGTATCGCTCTTCCGGCACAGGATGGCGGTGGTGGCGCGGCGCAGGAGGGCTGCAACAACGCAGCGCGCGGTGCCGGACGGCTGCAGCGGCACGGCGCGGCGCGCGGTGTAGGACTTGGGCGATGGAGGCGCGAGGTGCGGAAGGGCAGCGGGCGGCGGCTGCAGCGGCTCATCGTGGGGGGCTCAGCGTGAAAAGGTGAGGCAAGTTTCTTTGAGCCGTCGGATGCTGCTTCGACGTCGGATACAGACTCGAAAGTTTGTGACTTGCAAGAGCAACGTTACCGAATCTACATGTGAGATGTTTTGGGATATTTTAAAACTTCACTTTTATTTTATGAACTTCTTTCCATTTTCTGCCCAGGGCATGATTTCTATTAAATATGTATACCCGGGTAACAAATTCATTTGGCACCACTGGGTTGGACCATTTAGACCCCAAACAAAAGTACCGTTGTATGAATATTATAGAAGGATTATTAAATGGTGCATAATCTATTTTTGTTTCTGAATTTTGTGATGTGTGGCATTGTGACATGTTATCTCTTCGATTAGCTTTTTATGTTACAACTCTTGTGCTTATTTCTCACCTTTTTCTGTTCTCTGGGAACACACTTCGAACAGGGTTTAAGCGGACATAAATCTTCAACAATTGGGTCTGGGGAACCCATAAATGACTCTGTGCCGCCCAGGGATCCTGAAGAGGGAGGTTTGTTACTTCCTGAACCCATCATACGCTGCAGTAATTTCAGTTTTCCTGTTTTGAATCCTTCTTTGAAAGCTGAGTGCTATCTTACATCCTTAGGTGAAAATTGTGAAGGCAATGCTGATCCAGAAAGCCTTTCTGACATCGACGATGTAGAGGTGCTTTCTCAATGAGTCCTTTTTATCATAATTTTCAGGATTATTCCATTGCACAAGTCGTTAGAGGTGTAGTGATAACCAAACAAGCCTTTGCAATTTGTTGCGATGCTATCTATCAATTTTGATAGGTTGATTGGTACCTTCATAATGAGGAAGAGAGACAATATAAAAAGATTATCTGGGAGGAAATGAACAAAGAATACCTTGAGGTAAGTAACTCCATATATGGTCGCATTTTTTCATCTTGACTAGAGAATGCAACTATCTGCTTTTTTATGTTTACTGGAACAAGCAGCCAAGGAAGCTTTGGCAGCTGAATTGGCAGCTAGAGGGATTGTTGTGGACGAGGGAAAGAAGAAAGTAAGGAACACTTTTGGGCAATCAAACTTCCTGTTTACCATTTTAAGTTGAATCGTATGATTATCCGTGGCTGTTTCAAAACATAGAAACGAAGACGTAATGAAGACACCAAGAGCTCGACACCTGCTGAAACACCGGCAGAAGCCACATACAACATGCTGAAACGGAAGGCATTCACTTGTGCTGTCACATAAAATCCAAAATAAACTTGTCCTTTGAAGACTTGGTAGGCAGTTTGGCACGAGATCTTCCTCATCTTATGCACCTAACTTAGCAGACTTGGTAGTCAGTTTCAAGAAGAAAATTTCCTTCTCGAAGTACTGTATAGTTTTCTTGGTTAATGCTATTATATTCTTCTATATGGACACAGCTGGCGAGTCCATGTCGGTGCTTAACTACCTATGTCGCTTCCCTCACACAGTCACACTACAAACTCAATCTTCCATGCTTAACAGATCTTCATATTCAGTAGCAATGAGATCAACTCGGAATGCTAGCAGGTGAGTAGTCGTATGTACTTCTCATTTGAGTCTTAATCCTATATTTTGCAATTAGTTTCAAGATAGGAAAAAGAATGTGATACCTCTAATTTGCGGAAGCCATCACTATTGGTACTCTTATCTTTATTTATCTCTAATTTTTTTGCAGCCTTGCTCAGCACCTATGTGTAAATCAGCTGAACAACCGGTTATGGCCCACAAGCTGATATCTACCTTTCATATCCCCAAATTTGGTGCAATTTAGTCTTGTCAGGGAAAATAACTTATGAAATTGTCAGACCACTAAATTACTCCCAAGATCAATCCTATTATTCTATAGTTATTATAAGTTTTTTTTTGGTTTGGGCAATATGAACTCCCATTAGAAATATACACAATAAGCAGATAGTTCACCTCCTCCATTACCTGATAAAATTGAATTATTCTTCTTTCTTCAAAGTTTCCTGTACCATTCGATCAATTCTACTGATGATGTTGATGTATCTCTACTGTCAGTGCCAGCCCCACTGATGTTCAAATTATTTCTAATGAGCTGAGCTGCTCATCCAAACTTTGATTAACCAAGAATGTTTAATTGTTTTAAAAGATCATACTTGCCATTGACATATAACCTTTCAAGCCATAATGTTTGCGAACTGTTTTCTGCTCTCCTAAAGGCATGCAATTTGTGTTGCGATATTGGTAGACGTATAACTAATGTACATTTGAGTTGCCATAAAGCAGTGCTTCACTATGCTGTACACATTACCTTGCCGTAGAGACTTACAGTAGCACCTCAAAAGCACAAACACATATAGAAGCGTGTAGCCACTGCGGCGCGGCCAAGCGCGCCTCCCTGATTGTTGTACTCATAGAGGACAACTATGAAGGACGGGCCTGGTGCAAGCGGTAGTGTGACCGGAAGGTTCCGGGTTCGAGTCGCGGTCTCCTCGCATTGCACAGGCGAGGATAAGGCTTGCCACTGACACTCTTTCTCAGACCCCGCACAGAGCGGGAGCTCTCTGCACTGGATACGCCCTTTTTATAGAGGACAACTATTTTCATTAGATGTTGCCAACATTTTTTCTTGAATTTTAGCATAGCAACAGTGATTCACACTATGGTACATATTCCTCAATGAAGTTTCTTATATAAATACATATTCCTCAAATAGTTTCTTGATAATGAGAACTTTGAACACTGACAAAATGTTGTCCTCACAGTTGTGTTTTGTATGTGCAGGTGTAGGTAGAATTTTCTAAAAGCACTGTCAAGGACTTCATCAAAAGTACAAATTAGGTTTCTGATGTGCCTATGCTGTATTCACCGGGGCCGTTCGGCTGCTCACAATTTCAGCCGGAATTCACTGTGCGCGGATGAAAAACACTGTTCACGCTCTCACAAGTTTCTCTAGATTCATCTAGATTTCTCTAAATTCCTCCAAACGAACAGGGCCACTATCTTGAGATACAAGAGCAGAGGTTAATGAGGTTTGCTAATTTAATTTGAGTGTCCTTCTGAGCTCTTACCTGCAAGATTTATTCTTACATGCTGCAAACAGGTTTGTTACTGCAAGATGACCTTCACAAAAATAGGCATACTACATATGCTTTGACTGTATTTGCATTTTTGCTTATTGGTCTAAATGTTTTTTTTTTCAAAAAAAAATTGTTTGCAGCCCTCTGCTACGTGCCACCTCAGCTGGCCCTGTCCTCTTCGCCCGTACCCACTCCATCCACCATCCCCAATCTGTCTCTCAGTGACGTCGTCGACCATCATCCGGGATGGTGTGGGGTTTAATGTATTCTACTGTTTTCATGACCAAACTCATGTATTATGCGTTTAGTTGGGTGAAATTTAGGAATTTGGTTACTGTAGCACTTTCGTTTTTAGTTGGCAATTAGTGTTCAATCATGGACTAATTAGGCTCAAACAACGTTAATTATCGCTAATTTCCCATGGAGACTAATTTACGAGACAATTAGTTTTTTAATCCGCTTTAGCACATTTTAATGCTCCAACATTGTTAAATCATAGACTCAAGATTTGATGTGATGACTACTGTAGCACTTTTTAAAAAAACTTTTTGAAACTAAACAAGACCTTAGCTTTCTAGCCCGCGCAACTGTGCAGGGTTCTCTTCCAGTAATAATAATGTTTGAAACTAAGTTCTGCCTGGCTGCAGTAGTAACCGACTGGAAGTCATGTGTGCTCAACCGCCTAAAGGGCATTGTACATCCACCCCCAAAAGATTGCAAGTGGTGATGTAACATTGTGTTAATTAATAATAATAAAGGATCTGGGCCATCTTATACACGAAAATGCGTTCATTTAGTCATGTGAGCAAAATTGCCCAGCCCGGGGCCCGGGTTTTCTATGGGAACCCGTGCCGAAGCGGTGCCCAAGTTGAAGCTCTCCTCCGGCCAAATCGATTGGTGAGGCCATGGGATGGAACCTGCCTTTGAGGCTTTGACGGTGGCGAGGCCGACCTGTGCTGACATGATGGAACCCTTGCCGTGGAGCAAGTTTTCCACAAGGTGAGCATGGAGAATGAACGAGGAGAGCACGGAACGAGTCAGTGGCTCTACCGACTACATGATGACATTGTGTATTGTGTTGTGGTATAACATAGCAGCACACGGCACACCTTTGGATATTTTTTTTTTATTTGCGTTCTTTTTCGTCCTAAATCCTAAACTAGGCACGCGTTTGGCCGGGCTAGGCTAATCGATCCCTCAACCATCGCCTTACTTAATACAGTATATTTATTTACGATAGTAGTATTCTTCAATTGTGCGGAGGCTGGCGAGGAGCTTAGTCACAGACTCACGGCATACATGGGATAAGACCATCCATGGATATTCAGTGTTTGATTTAGTAGATTATTGAGATAAGAAAATCCTTGATAGGGATTATATCACAAGATGCTAGATTTTTTGGTTTGTAAAAATCTTGTGGACCAGTTTATCCATGTGTTCAAATCTTTGTCATTAGTAAATAAATTAAAGATTATTTATATGTTATATTATTACTTAATAATTATGATGGTAGGATTAGTTTTGATAAATGATAATACATTGATTAGTGCATGTTTCATGTGCTAATTAGGTTATTAATGGTGCTAATTAACATATTTATTTTAAATTAGTGATTATTATGACAAAATTAGTATTAGTGTAGATTTATTAGTGTCTAATTAGTTGTTATTGTTTTTAAATAATAGATATAATTAGTCAACTATTCTTATCCCATCCACTTTCATCCATCCAACTAAACAGAAAAATAACTCGTCCCAGCCATCCAACTAAACATGCATCGTGCATATCCTTATCCTAATATCCATGGATCCACATATCCCATCCAACTTCGTCCTCGAACCAAACGCAGGATGACCAGGTACCAGGCTAGATAGAGCTTATCATAGAGGTACTGGAGGTTGAGGCTGAAGCCGTCTCGTTTGACCCTGACCAATGCTGATGCTTGCCATTCTTCCTCTGCAATCAGAGTAGAAGTCACAGAAATAGTTTCAAAAAAAAGAAGTCACAGATTTTTTTTTTTTGAAACCACCGGCAGCTGCCCGGCATATATTAATAGAGAGGAAGAGTGCGTTTAAAGGGCAATATATCGTCAGAAATATAGCGTAATAAAGGGCGCTGTTTGAATATTTCAAAGTGGAATAGAAAAGGCTGCTGCTGGCTGTTAGAGCTTCAACTCCTAGAAAATTTCGGAAAAGGAGAAGCGAAATGGTACAAGGACAAGGCACCGGTACAGTTCTGTATCTAATCTCCAGTTGCGCTGAGCCGATCAGCAGCAAACGACGTAGCACCGTTTCCAGCCTCCAGATTTCAGATATTCTGAGAGTTCCCCTTTTTTTTTTAGAAATAGTGGAGTTTTTTTCCCCTTTGGAACACTGAATTATCATTTTCAGCAAAGCGAACAGGGTGGATAGTGATATGAGACAATCTAACATTTAGCACGTCACCTGGAAGATACGGACGAATTTCAGAGACAGTTGTCCTGAAATTAGAGTGCTCTTTCTGAATCTATGGCGTCAGGCAGACCCATCTCAGGGTAATCAGGTGGCGCACAACAATAATAGGTCCAAATTTTTTTACAGCGATCCCGCTGAGAACAGTATTAGAGGCTGCGTGAGAGAGAATCGAAGAGACATTTCATACATGGTTTGAGAAGCCATCAGCACAGCAGTTAGAAAGTCTGGTGACTCAACTGACAGAACATTCTGAATCTTTATTCCATATCTAAAAAGCTATCTCATCTGAACAACACAACTGGCTAGCCTTAGTTTTTCCCTTATAATAATAAAGTGACTTAGGTGTATACATGCATGGGATCAAACCATTCTGATTCTACTCATTACATGAACTCAGCAAGATTAGATACCAGTCCAGTGACACCAGAGTGTCATCAGTCACCAGACGTTTATCCTGTTCTTGGCCATGCAGGATGATGGAACTTGGAAGTAACGTGATCAGTGTCCATTCCCTGGCTTCCTGCGTGGATCATGTTTGGGGTTGGACCCACCGTAGTCGTAATCCTGAACGTCCGTCAGAACCCTCCCGCTGCGTCTCTGCGTTTTGGGGAAAGGTGAGTGAATAGGGTGGAACTGTCATTTTAAAATATCTACGCCCTCTTTCCTTGGTTTATAAGCCGTATTTTTAGCCAATGAATAGTATTTCTCTCTCACAACAAATCAGCCAACGGTATTTTCAGCCATGGCTTATCAGCCAAGCGAACAGGGAAGTCTTTGGAGAGTTTTTTATCCAAACAAATAATAATAGTCCACTGACTGAATTGTAGCAAATACTATATGCTTTCTATAAAAGCAGCTAAAGCTTTCACTAAAAAGATAATAATAATAACAGAACCGAAACAAAACGTCTAGAACAGCATGATCACATAGGATCAGCTTTCCTGTACTCTACTGCTCCTCAAAAAAATTCAGAAGAGCACATGTCACAGAATTTGTATGACCTCCTATCAGAGGCAAAAAAAAACTCAAACAATAGGTCTAGCTACTATTTATATTTCCCCAACAGCTAGTTAGTTTCAGTCAACTTCTAGATAAAGAGGCGCTCTGCACCCTCCATATTCAGTGGAAAATTATTCAGGCAGCCCGGTGATCTTTCAAAAAAAAAAAAAAAAAACTTCTCGCTAAAGAAACTAAACATAGGCAAACCAATTAGCCTCCAATGATGGTTCTTAAACACGATTTCACTTTCTTTAATTAATGTAAGGAAAAGGTAAAACCAATTGTTCTTATTTCTGTCAGACTGTTTCAACCAAGAATAGCATATACGGACCTCAATCACTTCAAAACGATCTGCATCATTGGCTTGTGTAGTTGTAGTTCGTCCTGCATTCAAACAGACAGGAATCATGTACGACTAACTAACCGTCAAGGGAAATACACATCTAACACAAGGAAACAGACTGTGAAGAGGCGTACCTGAAGATGCACTGAACAATAGAAACACCACAAGGATAACGGTGAAGATGAACCTGAGCTTAGGCATTATTGGTCTACTAAGCAGCGCCGTGAGCCGGCAGAGTCTCCTTCCTTATGCAGCTCAGGACTGTCAACTGTGGCGAGGAGCTGAAACGTAGCAATGGTCCCTTTATATACGACGAAACGATGCGCTGCTCCTACAGCTGGAAAGCAAGGAAAGGGCACACCAATTGTCCAAGCTTTTGCAATAGTGTGCCCTGTGCCGTGCCCCCAGTGATCTGCATCTGCTCTGCCTCTACGGGCTAGCCATGAAAACGAAAGCCAATATGGTCCTCCCAGCACAAGGTCAACTATGATTCGCATGCAGAAGAGCGACCTTCCGAACCACTCACTATTCTAGTCATCACCACCACAGTCCACAGGTTAAGACAGAGCAAAAGCAGAGCTAGCACACAGTGCAACTGTTCACGGGCTCATTTGTTGGGTGCTGGTTGCGCGAAGCTGCACATGTACAACTGTTCATTGCTGTACAGTGTTCACAGCCATTTGTTGGGTGCTGGGTGCTGGCGCAGTGGTGCGGCACGCACGCACGGCACAGTTGCACGCTCTGGAGGTGGAGCAGTGCGCGCCGCGCGCGCTATAGTGCAGTGCCATTATAGTGCAGTGCCATTTCGATCTGCAGCGCTAGCATGCGTACCTATCACCCTAGGGACCTACGGCTGGGTCGACGCACACGGGCGCAGGAGGAGGCAGGACGATGGGATCGTGACCAGTGCTACTAGTGCAGCACGAGCGGCGCCCACTACCGGAGGCAGCGCGCACCGTCGCCGCCGACCGGTTGCTCTCGCGTGCATGATGCATGTATGTAGTAGTAGTACTGGCCAGCAGCAACAGCAACAGCAAGCGACCTAAAAGATGGCTGCGGCCTGCGGATGGGCGGGCGGAAAGATCGCGGCTTTGTGCAGGCGAGTGGAGGTTGAGGTTGCAGATCGCATTGCACAAGGGCGACCGAGCCTGCGAGGTAACTGGCCGAAAGCGTCGGAGATGGAGGTGGAGGGGGACGACAGGCGCAGCAGCGAGCCAGCGACGATCATCCGCCGATCCGCGGCCGCAGGTGCAGGGGTGCTGTTACTGGCTGCAGCACCAATGGGAATGGGATAGTGAGTGGGGGCTCCTGCAGCGCGAGAGGTCGGTCGACCCGGCCATCTGCCCATCCAGTTATTCCTAACCTCTACTCTAGCACAGTGGTGTGTTTCTGTGTGGGAGTGTGGGACACAGGACACGGGTGGGTCCTCTGACTTTGGTACCATGCGGTGATCAGGTAGTCTCCCTACGAAATACTCGCTATGTCTAAAAAAACATCGTTTAGAGTTTGTTTCGACCAAACTTTCTTAAATTTAATTAGATTTATAATAAATACTAACAATATTTATATCTAAAAATAAGTTTATCATAAAAACACATTCAATTATCAATTTAATGGTATTTATCATCCATAATAAATATTATATATATATATATATATATATATATATATGGTCAAAGTGAAAAATGTTTGATTTATGGTGAAGTGAAAATACACTTTTCCGGAGAATAGGAGTGAGTTTACATTTTTTTATAATATATAGTAGACACACCAAAAAGCAATTGGCAGTCTAAAATCTCAACTTAATAAACATGCTAAAACACCACCAACTGTTCCTATTGCTAGCAAATAAATGACAAACAAAAAGCACCTATTTGTAGTTAGCAAGAAAGAATCATGAAACCCATCCTTCCCTGTTTTTAAAACCACTAAAATCTAATTTATTGTCGCTAGTAAAATCAGAGAATACATTATTATCAGTTTCTATTGTTTTATTTGGGTCCTACCCAGTCATCACCATGTCTAGTAGAGGCTCCTTAGTCCTAGACTCCACTCCTGCTATCGTGGATTCGTCGGCTCGATGCCAGGCCGTTCCTTGTTAGCAATCATCATTGTCCTGCAGTCTTTCCTCTCCATTGTCCCTCTTCTTTCTTAGGCCTCGTTAATTTTGGTCGAGTTTGCGGCTGAACCGGCTGGAGCTGGTTGGACCCCGTGACCTAGGTGAGGACCAGCCGTTCGGCTGGTCTACAATATTCAGCTGCCACCATCCCACTCTCTCTCTCTCCCATCTCATCATCTCATGCTTGCCCTTCCTTCTGCTGCTGGAAGCTTCTAGATCGGCGAGGCGAGCTCAGTTAGCTTGGTTTTGGACCGAAGACCGTACGACCCGACCAAAAATCTGGTCTAGAGTGAACGCTCATGTCAGAGTATACAAGAAGCAGGCAGCAAGGAAGGGTTCCACTACTGTTGGTCGTCCGACAACACCTGTCACAGCGACGACATCTACTGAGAGCGCGTGGTAGTGACTCCGTTAGGTGATTGGCTTAGATTCTTAAGTCGGTTGATTACCGTTTGTAACGGCGTGGCTTGATGGCGTATAAAACGCCCTGTAACTGACAGAGGTCGGCATCGAACAATTGAACCCTGAACCTAACTGAATTGAGCTATGTTCCTAGTCCTCTGCTGTTCTTGCTTCTCTACTTGACTCCTGCTGCTCCCCAATCCACTTCTATCTCCAGTTATCCGTCCGAATCCCAGTTGATTCATGACAATTGGTATCAAAGCCGTCATGATTCTCCTCCTAGATCACGCTCGTAATTCCAGACGGCGGAAATTGGGGTTCTGCTTCGACGTTGAACTCGCGATTTTTAGAGGTCCGTGTTTTGGTTGAGTGGGTCGGTGGTGATCACGGGCTGTTCGTGCGGCGTAGGTAGATCCTCACTCTGGCGCTAAAGCGGAATCCCACCAAGTTCTAGCAGGAGATGGCCAAGTCCGTTGAGGAGCTCGCGTCTCTGTTCGAGAAGATGATGAAGCAGTTCACAGGTTTTCAGATGATGATGCAGAGTTCTCTAGACTCGGTCAATGCCATGGGGGCGTGGTAGGCGACCGCAGACCAGGTGTTCGGTGATTTATGCCAGCGGGTGGAGGGCACTTCTTCATCTTTTGAGGCGGTCACGAAGCAGGTTGATCTCGCCATGTCGCGCATGGACACTCTTGAGGCATGGCTGACGATGGCTCCCACAACCGCATCGCCGGTTCACCCTCCACCAGCTTCGAGGCCGATGGACCTCAACCTTGCTCCCAGATCATCCTCATGCTCACCTGTGAGGGACGGGGAGCGGCCCAAGGGGCACGACGAGCACTATGGTGGGATCCTAGGACCCGGCCGCAGGTCTGTGACAAGGGTATGTTCGCGAACCCAAAACCTCCTCCATTCGTTTCAATTGAGGATGAGCCTGCCGCAAATTGTCGTTCACCTCCGTTTTCAAAAATGGAGTTCCCAAAATTTGATGGTGATTTCCCTCGCCTCTGGCGCGATCAATGCGAGGTTTTCTTCGAGGTGTACGCCATGCATCCGTCTCTAAAGACACGGTTCGCTACCCTGAATTTCAAAGGAGTTGTTGCGTCCTAGCTTTAGACGATTCGGAGAAATGGGCGCATCACCGATTGGGATAAGCTCTGTGATCTTGTGATGAACAAGTTTGATAGGAATCAATACCAACTCTTGTTGAAGCGGTTTGACAAGCTGAGGCAGAAAGATTCGGTGGAGGAGTACCAGCTCGAATTTGAGAAGCTTGCTTCTTTCTGTTGTACAATGATGCTTATGATGATACTTACTTTGTGACTCGTTTTGTGGATGGCCTTAAGGAGGAGATTCGTTCAGTCATATCCTTGCACAAGACTATCGATGTCAACACTGCCAGTGCATTGGCCCTGCTTCAAGAAGAACTAGCTAGAAGCAAGGGCAAGTTTGGAGGCTATTCCAGGGGAAAAGTCAAGTCAAGCTATGACAAGACCAGGGTGTCTGAATCTGAGAAGGGGAAAGGAGAGGGTCAGAGTAGTTGGCCGCTCTAAGAGAATTGAGAAGGAAGAATGGTTTGTGTTTCAAATGTGGGGCCAAGTGGAGCAACAACCACAAATGTGCTGCTCAGGTACCCCTTCATGTCTTGGAAGGAATTTTAGATGCTCTAGGACCGATTGATGATAGTGAGTCAGAGGTGCCTATTAAGGTGGAAGATGAAATAATAGCAACTGTATCTCAACCCAATTCCTTAGTGTCAGAGATATGGGCCCGGGGTACCCTCACTGACCATATATCTAGCCCATCAACGGAGGACGACCGAGGAGGAAGCCTGCGAGGACTAGGCGCAACTACCAACTTGAAGATCACAATGTATCAAGGATATCTGCCGCCATCACAGCTATGGTAGGATAGAATTGATTTGTTGTAACCAACTAGGAATCCAATCTGTAGCGCCGATCGCCCTCATTGTAACACTACCCCTTTGCCTATATAAAGAGGGGTAAGGGCTCTACGGTCATCACGTCCACCATGACACCATTGCCTCATTCCAATCTACCTCATAGCTAGGAGCAACAACCCCTGTAACCGAGCATACGAATACAAGAAGAAGTAGCAATTGGACGTATGGCTTTTACTCGCTTCTCGGGGGGCTCGAACCAGTATAAATCTCTGTCTCGTGTGCAACCATCTAGTCAATCTACGTGATAACGTTGCTAGGCATTGCCGAAGCTAAACAATCCAATAGTTGTGCACCAGGTAGGGGCCTTTCGCGTTCAGATTAATATTGTGTTTCAGATAGGAATCATTATCAACATCGACGACGCCGTGGAGAGGATGCAGCCGGGCGAGAAGATCACCTTTGGCAACCTCGAGTTCATCGTTGACCAGTTTTGGGACTTGCATATGCAAGAACCCAAACTACCTGTGGAGGAGGAGGAGCAGCCTCCCCTGATCTACGCGTTCTTCACCGGATTAGAGGAAGCTGTGAATGTTGGGCCCTGCGCTCTCGCCCAACATCTCAACCGCTACGGACGCGATGTCTTCACCAAGCTCGACCGAGAGAGCGATCTCGAAGCCACCCTCTGACTTTGGGAAGATCCAAACTAGACCCCCCGATCGGATCTACAATTGCCACCCGATCACTTCCTTTCTGGGTTCCCGGCCGGATTAAGGAAAGCGGCGGCAACTTACTCTAACTAGCTTCAACAAGCCCTAGTGGAACCCACCAAACCTCGCACCGAGGACCACCCCATCTGCGGTTCTCACTCTCCCAAACGTTTCGATGACCTGGTTACCCAGTTTGTTGGGAAGATCGCTAATGGCGACGAAAATATGGCTGACATACCGGAAGATTGGGAACATGCAGAGGATGACGAGCCTATCCTAGATCTTGATCTCGACGAATATGATCAGTTCCTCTTCGACAACCCAGATTTAGAGGAGGAACTACCCAAAGAGGAAGGCACTAAGTTCGAGGAGCAACCCAAGTGTTATATGAATCTACAAGACCCCGAGCCACCTCGGGAAGCACTTGAGAAGCTCATGCTTGAAAGCGCGACACCGCCGTCAGGAGACATTACCATCTCAGATGCCCCATATGAGACCAACAACGAAGCATGCCTGAGCCTCCTTCGTCAGAATGATGATCTCAAAGTGGAGAACAATCACCTTCGCCAATAGCTCAACCAGTCTCCTAACACTCAGCATATTCAAGTTGAGCACACCCACCCCGCGGGTGGCCAAAACTTGGCTAATCGTCCCTATGGGACCATCAGGATGCTTTAATTAGCTCCTAGGGCCGAGCCAACGATGCACCCAACAACTCGAAAATCATGGTTCTGTAGGGATACTCTCAAAGTACGCCATGGGCCTAGTCCTCACGATCACCAGCAATGCCTTCCAGGGACCAGGGGCCGACCAACAGGAGGACCTAGAGCATATCGCCCCCCAATCTGATCTATGGTCGACCAGGGAATAGGTAAGATGCTCATTTGTTGATCAACGCATGGAAACAGGAACACGATACTCGTGGCCCTGCCCAACATTCAACAGCTCCCGGGAAGCAGACTCAGCCACCGATCAAACTCGAGTATATCATCCCGAGAACAGCCTCGATCCCTCTCAAGAGACAAGCCTATCGAGACATGTTCAAAAGGATCATGAACAACCCATGTTAGAATCACGGCTTCGCTATGACCCACCTCGCTAAAGATTGCCTTGCTTACCACAAGCACGTCGTTCTGAAAGCCAAAAGGCAGATAGATTAAGAGGGGTACTCAGGAGACCGTGATGATGATCAAGGCCCCGATGCAGCTGCTAGATGCTCCATGCTCATCTTCGGTGGCCCTTAAGCCTACCAGGATCAAAGGCTGCAGAAGCTGACTCATAGACGGATCTATGCGACCGCACCGACTGCCCTACTATACCTATGCTGGTCAGAACGACCAATTACCTACGATCAAACCAATCATCCGGACTAGCTAGTTGAGGTGGGCTGATTCCCTCTGGTGGTAACTGTGGTCATCGAGAACATGAGGGTGATGAAGATCCTCATGGACGGAGGCAGTGGCATCAACATCCTTTACAAGGATGCCTTCGACAAGCTCAATGTGGACATAAGGAAGCTGCACGCATTGTAGTCCCCCTTCCACGACATTGTCCCCAGGTGGTGCGTCATGCCCCTGGGTACGATAGATCTCTCTGTGACATTCGATGACGCGGTACACTACCGAAAGAAGACACTATCCTTCGAAGTTGTCGACTTCCAGGGACCTTACAACGCCATATTCGGGAGGCCATGTTACTCTAAATTCATGGCAGTCCCTAACTACGCCTACCTCAAGCTGAAGATGCCAGGACCACACGATATAATCACGGTGTTAGGAAACTTCTAGAGCGCCTACCAATGCGAGGGGGACGCCGTCAAGTATGCAGAGGCCAACAACTTGGACTCGGGGCTTCGAGTCTCCCCTACTCGAGGCCGGGGAAGAAGCTCCTGTCAACAACTCTAGGACAACAGCTTGCCGCCACCCTAGACCCATCATCTTTGACTCAGCCGCCGGCTTTGACCCCGATGGCCCGCATTGTAGGATCTTGAGAAGGCAGCCAACGACCCACGGTTATGTTGGCCTTTTATTTTTTTTTTTCTAAATTTTAGTTATCATTTATATCTTGCAAAGAACATTTATTTGTTACATGAATAAGCTATGATCTCTCTCTCGAGTATCTTACGAAGAACCTCTCTGAGTTGCTTAAGGGCTAACCTTTGCAGCTGTTGTGTTCCTATCTAGTACGTTCACATGTTATACTAACTTATCAACGTGCTCAGGGGCTACAATGATAACCATACGTGTCACCCACTTTTACTTTCTCAATCGATCAATGTCTCATAGGCCTTGAAATGGTATAAGTGACTTAACAAGACCTTGCGTGGACTCAACCAAAGTGTTTCATCTTGGTTGAATAATCCCCAGGTAGTTGGTCTAAAGCTTAAACCAACATAAAAAACTAAAGATAGTGAAAGATAGAGCATATAAAGTCGGGTGCAACACATTACAAGATGGCCTCAAGCGCTGCATGAATCTTCTGATGAGTCAGGCATACTGTCCTATACTATCATGAAGAGATCCATATCGTTAATTATGGCCTCAGAAGGCTTTATAGCCTGTTGCTGAATATGCCTATATAGCAAGGGATCCGTGTCAACGGGTTTCCCTCTGATGGAGCCAATGTTCAAGCCAGTGTAGATTGTCCCAACGGTGACCAGCGCCATGTGTGCCCCGGTGGATAAGTCGTACTAGGAAACTTCCTCCAAGTGCCTTGGGATCCCCCTCAGCTGGGAAGCCACCTCTAATGAAGAGGCAGGCCCTCCTGGCTGAGCATAGGCCGCCTAGTAGGCAGCGCAGCTAGCCGTGACTACACTCTGGAGCTCGTCTTCAAGGGATGACACCTGTGACACGTACTTCGCCTCCATGGCCGAAAGGGTCCCTACGTGTAGCTGCTCAGCTTCAGCTACCACGACCTCTAGGTTCGCATAATCAACTTACACTTAGCAAGCTCGTTCTTAAGGCGTCTCGCCTTAGCCGACTCTAATGCGAACAAAGTGTGTTAGTCCAAAAATCCGCATACAATCGTAACACGATTCATTGCCAAAAACAAAACATACCTTGGATATGCTTTCAGAGCTTCTATGTCTCTTCCTGAGCAAGCGCTCGTTTCTACCTCTCCCTCTAGTACGCAGAGCCAAAGGTGCAGAAAAGCAGCCTTCTCTCGGGATAGCCCGATAATAGCCTCGGTAGCAACTAAAAAGGCAATAAAGGTTTTACAAGCCTCACCAAACATTAAGGAGAAAGGTCCTAGCGGAAACCCTACCTTGGGTCTTGTCTTGATGGTGCTTCAGGGCCACCACCTCTCTCTCTAGCTCGGCTATCCACGCCTTTGCTTCATCGCCCGATCGAGAGAACCTCTCTCGGATGAACGTGAATTTGGCCGAGGAATTCTTCTGAAGATACTACAAGAGTAAGATGACATTAGTCTTTGCTTCATTCAGAACGAATCAACCAAAGACTCGGGGCTAGACCCATCGGGTCCACTACGTGGCCCCGAGTATAAACCAAGGGTGACACTCGCCTACGTGCAACCACCGGTTCGACGCTCTAGGGCTAGAACTCCCGATGCGGATCATACCTCCAGGGTGGCACTAAGGGAATCCACAACCGAGATGCTCTTAGTCTTCATGGTATCGGCCAGGGCTCGTAGCATAGTGGACAAAATATTCGCATGTTTCACCATCCCATCCAGCTCTTCGAAGCCGAAGACAACACGGCGCCGTTCCTCGACATCGTCAAATAAGCTCTTGCCTTTAGCGTCGAAAGCTTGCAGCGATGGACCTCCCCTACTCATTCGGTTTGAAACCCAAGAGGGACTAGGCGGACGTCATCCACCTGCGGTGGAGAGTCAACTCACAGCAACACCCTCTCGAGGCCATCCTCTAGAATAACTTCCAAGGACGACCCTGATGGATCAAGCTCACGAACCGGCTCAATGACAGGCTCTTTCCTTCGGGCACCCACACTGGGAACCCGAGCAGGTTCACCATACATAGGCCCTTCCTAGGTCACTGGAGAAACATCTTCCTGAGCATCCACCAAAGGTGGTGCGCTAGTGTCGATACCAACCACGAAGTCATTAAGGGTAACAACAACCCAAATCTTCTCTAAAATACTCAAATCCTCACTCTCGTTCAGGCAAACTCTTGGAGCTATGATCTCGCTAGCGCTGTCTAGCGTGATTGCTTTGGGCAACCTCTCATTTGATAAGGTCTTTGACTGGGAACTGTGCCCAAAAAGCAAGCATCAGGAACTCATCACCCGACAAAATCGTGAGATAAAGGAATTGAACCTACATGTTCTCATCACTAGGAACATACAATAGCGCAGGCTTCTTCTACCACCTGCACGAGGTCCCGGAACCTTGCTTGAAGGGGACATACTCCACCTTTGGGCCAAAGTCACCAACAACCGTCCTAGGCGATAGCTTGTCATTGGTGGGCCTAGGTGACCCCAGAGCCCTCGGCACTGTGAACAACTCATGGTATGCCAAATTTACATACACCAAGGCCATGACTAGCCGAGGATAACCGACATACCTAGCACTACCGATGCCTGCGCTCGGCATTGCCTCTTCTTCTTCCTCTCGGGGCTTCATCCCCCTCATTGGTGCTTATAGATTCTGCTGCATCCTTGCGCCTCCTTGTCCGCACGCCTGAACCCGACATGCTATGACCGGCATGGCTTGGGCGAGGAGCAGGGACAATGGCACTCAACTCCTCTCAAAGTGCGAACATCTCACCATTACTGGTGGATGTCTCTGCACCATCAGTCCTTTGCCCCCGGACCTTGTCCAAAGGGGCCCTGGAGCGGTACTTTCGGTGATCCTGCAAAATGGAGCAAGTTACATGAGGAAATCAAAATGGGTTGTCAACTAATCACCAAATGACTGACACCTCACCGAGTTCTCGTCGTCTCTCGGCTTCACGCTCAGGGGATCCACCAGACAGTCTTTGCCTGTGAGCTAGGATTTTGGACCCAACACCTTGTTGGTAATAGCCAGCACCTGAAGTGCGGTCATCAGCTCGATGGGCTCCCCCAATGGACTAACGGCATCGGGAGAGTCACACATCAGCGAAGCACGTTCCCTCAAGGGCTGGATCCACCTCCAAAAAGAAAGACGCTAGGCAAGCCTGACCGGTAACCCTTCTCCTCCGGTGATAATCCTATAGGTCACTCTCGAGTTTGTTCGCCTCTTTCTCTACCAATGGAAGAGGGGGTGGGAGCTTGTGGGAAAAGGCTGAAGCCGAGTAGTCATAAACATAAAACCACTTCTTTGCTCAATTCGAGACGTTGGAAGGGAGATCGATGTGAAAGAAGGGAGATTTGTCAGCCGCTTTGATCCAAAGGCTGTCGGCGACCTTCCGACAAGACTAAGGAAAAGCGTTTTAGCAACGACAATACAATGCCCAGTGGGGTTCGATTCCCGCAAAGTCTTCACAATAGGATATGAACATCACCAGAAGCACGATCCTATTCATGGTCAAGTGGTGTACCTACGTGTCGTGGTATCAGAGGCGATCTCGGACGAACTAGTGGATGGGCACCCCGAATCCGCAGGGAAAGAAGTCGATGAAGACTACAATTTCACTAGAATCAGGGGTAGGCATGTCTTGGCCAAGGGCACACTGGTAACCCGAAAGCTCCCTTGGCGCTAGGAATCCCTCAACCACAAGATTCTTGATTTCCTCCTCTATCGCCGTCGACACCTCCCACGGAGAACTAGGGATGGGACTCCATCCCCCTTTGCTCTTCAAGCCCATATCTTCTTCACTTACTAAACTAATGGTTTTAGTTTTCTTGGCTAGGGTCTTTCTCGGTGCCATGACTACGACTGCCGGGAGTAGGATCTAGATGTGACGATGTTTGCTAGGTCAAGGTAAGCAGAGGAGTGAGCACTATTGCTTTTGTCGATGGCGACAAAATGACGGACCGTCTCCATCCTTGGCTAACCTATAAGGGAGGCTAATACTAGTCAAAAACCCTCATGGACCTGGGCCTAAGGCCCAAAATAGCTGGTGAAACCGGGTGAACCAACATTTGGGCCCCACCAAAGCCTGGCGTAGCCCACCAAAGCAGTAGGTGCAATTAGTGATTTCGACCCATCGTGAAAGCCGAACCCTGTCATTTCTAGAGTGAGGGGGATTTTTGGGGGGGTGCCAACCGATCCTAAAACCTCTGGTCTCGAGGCTACATAAATCTCTTGAATGTTCAGACAGGCTCTAAGTATCTTATTTCAGTGGACGTGTGCCCCTCCGAGGGAAACCAGAAAACTGGTCAGCCCATGGCTGCAACCAAAGTATGAGCTCCTAAAATCTAGAAAAGAGTTTTATGATGTACCCCAGCTGGTCAGGCTTTGTCCTACCACTTTCGGATAGCGGACGTTCACCTGTTCTACCCATTATTAACTCGATAGAATAGCATACACCACAGCCCTAGAGGTTTACATGTGTTCGCTATTCGCCCAAGTGATCCTTGAGCTTTCGGGATTGCTGGCTTCCGGAGCCACAAACAACCGCACTTGGTCAGAGTAGAATGTTAGATCGAGTCGCTTGCATAACCCATAGTTATACTAACTACCCATCGGGTCGAGAAGGGGGGCCCATAAAAATGCAAGGCCAGGTTCGACTGAACAAAAATCTTCAAACCATCCGATTTAATCGGGACACAGGTAGTGTTGTTCAAAATCAACAAAGGTCATTCTTTTTCGATTAAACTCTGCTGCATTTTACATCACCTGGTTTATAATAACCAAAATCTATCAGAAACTACTATAGTTATGATAAGGCACTTCACCACTCAAGCGATGGACATCTCATGAAGCGTAGCAGTTGGACAAAGGTGCACCATGACCCTCACCCTGCCTTCAACCTTCAGGAGCAGGGACGACGCTTGGAAGATGCCTTTGGGAGTCCCACCTCATAGAGCTTCCTCTAACATCCAAGAGGAGGAGAAGCCCCGTGAGGAGGGCGGCTCACACCATCTTCTGCGGTGTTGGGGAGGAGCAAATGATGTCGATTCGGTGGTGTCAAGCCTCCGAATCGATACACGAGAGCACCTAGGTTGAGATCTATGGGGTAAAGGGTTTCTTAGCAATAGCAAGCTACCCTTTGCCCTCTAGAATTCCCTACAGATATTCCAACCCGGAGAGCCCCAGAGTGCCGACCACCGGTGAGCCTAGAAGCCACCGTTCCCTTAGCGACTTGGGCCACAATGGTATTGTTCCTCCCCATCTTCATAGAACTTCCTCTAACACCCAAGGAGAACGGACGTCGCCAGGCCACTGTGGAACCCGATCTTGAAAGCCTTCTCCCAATGTCGACGTGACCGCCGGAAATCGCCATGCACCATGGCGCACAACCAGAATTGCCACTCTCATACTTCATCTAAGGCTAGGGGATTTGGGGAAGAAAGGAGGGGTGAGACTCACTGGCCTCCCTACCCTTCTACTTAAATAAGCACCCCGAGGATGGTGGTAGGGGAGTGGGTGGTTGGCATTAAAAACGCACTCAGGCATCGAGAGAGTGCCACAAAGTAAAAGCATGGGAAACAGAATGGTTAGAGTTCCCAGGCCCCACTATCATTATCTTTTACAGGATTCAATGACATGCATGCGATGCATTCAAATGGGTAGGAGACTTCCACCCGAAGGAATCCCAAAACTCGGGAAGGCATTACTGCCAATCAGTGCAACACGCACAGTCATCCCAATACTCGGGACCTTCTGACTGTATCCAAGCATCTCGACACCTGAGAAGTGTTCATTGAGACCTACGACACCCAAATGTTACAAGGACTCATAGCCCCGAAGTATGTTTTAGCTCTATGAGCCCGTCATTAAATCCTGCAGGGGCTACTATCAGAGATATGGGCCCGGGGTATCCTCACCGACCATATATCTAGCCCATCAATGGAGGACAACTGAGGAGGAAGCCTACAAGGATGTTGGTATTTATTAATGCAAATAGAATATGAAGGATTCCACAAGCGCACAGGATACCATTGTAGCATTTTATCGAGAGTATTCCAGGTATCATTATTTATATTTTACCACAGGGAAACAATGGAGTAAAGATTTATTGGATAACAAAGGAATGTCTACTAATCAATATACCTGCATAGCTAAAGCAAGGGGTAAAGGTAATGATAGGAATTAAGCATAATGACACTCAGGGGATAGAGCACTAAGATAATGTAAACTAGTCAACTCGGGAGAACAACGAGTGAGGTAGCTTATACATTATTCTTATTACATGGTCAAAGTATATATACACCCAACTATTGCTAAGACTAACTCTACTTTTGTGTACTTCGGGATGCCGCTTAGACAGTAGAGCATCATGAAGGATAACTCTACTGACGTGACTACGGTCCTATAATTTAAGAACTTGCTCTATTCGGTATGGACTACAAAGGATAGACGAGGCTGTCACCTCCCACTGCTATCACATAACCAGGGAACAGGGTGTACTCATAGGTAGAGCATTGTATAAGCACTATGCTTACATGAAACTTGGCTACTGAGCCTAACTAGTAAACAAGCAAGCTAAGCACTCTATGAACCCGCACACAAAAGTATTGATAACCTCAACTAAGCAAGATACATATTAAAAGTAAGCATAGCCTTGTAGATAGGAATATGATGAATTGATAATAAGTCTTACAAGATGTAGAAGTGAAGATACAAGTCTTTGTCGAGCCTCCAAGACTAGATCAGGAACTTGAGCATGAGCCCAACTCGACCCTCACTCCCGAGCTACTAATCTACTACATTGGAAAGTTCTAGACCTATTCCTCCTGGTGTGTCTTGATCTAAATCAGAGATATGAATTAGGTTTTTCTAGGATGTTCTCAAGGAGGGGGGTACAGGGCCAAATATATAGGGGGTAGCATCAATTCTGAACCCTCGAATCAAACTGACTTGAATAAACAGCGTAGATGTGATCTTTAAGGCGGTGGAGAACCATCATTTGAAGGAGACACTGAACCTGTGGGTCCCACAGACCGGCTGGTCTGTAGGTAGGGCTGGCTGGCCCTACTTGGTAGCCCCTCGCAGTCTTCTTTGGTGTGGTGTCCTCTGGAACCATCTGGAGTTGTTTATGTCGTGGATAATTACGATTAAATTTGACCACCTTGATGGTTTTCTAGATAAACCCTGCTGAAAACATAGATTCACCAAAACTCATGGAATTTATTTATTTAAACCCCTAGACCTATGTTTGGCGATGGAATTAAGTATATATGTAGGTTATATTGAAGGTTTATGATTGATGTTATCAACCGTCGACAAGCTCCCCCACACTTAACCTTTGCTCGCCCCTGAGCAAAGCTAAACTCAGCAATGGATCAGGAGTTGCTATAATGCTTTCACTCCTCAAAAGTACACATGCATTCAATCAGAAATTCTCCTTTGGATTAGAACAAACTGTTCTGACTTTCAAACTTACCCATATTACCTTCAACCATGGGGCTTCTAAGCCTTCCACCATTATTCCAGAGTTTTTATAAGTTGTCAAAATAAAGCTCAAAGATTCCATTGTATGATACTCTCAAGTCTCTCAATATATGTGGTATTTGTGGATCCTCACCAAGGCAATAAAGATGTTATCCCTTTTCCTCTTCCTACCACTAAGGCTTATGTGGAGTTCATAGGTAGGGAGAAAGCTAGAGCATACTTACAATGCATATATTGTAAAGTCAAACCACAGATCCAAAGAGAGTTGAATCATACAATCAAATCAAGATGTGCATGTGTGTGGAATATATGGTGGCTAACCAAATTCTACTTTGCTCCTTGAAAACATATCTCTCTCTTGAAGCTTGGAAATATTTTTGCGAGAGAACAGGGGCTATCTTATTCATCTCCTTCTTTTTTAGGTGGGCATCTGAGTACCCATTGTTTTCAATATCTTAGACACTTGTCCATTTTTTTTCTCAACTCGCTTTTTTTTCTTTTCTTTTTTAGTAACTTTTGCATAGCCCCATGTCTCTTCTCTGCAACAAAACTTTGAGCGATAGCTTACATGAACTTGGAGCATTGAATTGGTGGATGAAAAACCTAACAAGCATGTTTTAGTGTTCACTCCTAGTGTAGGAGTAAATTTTTTTTGGCTGGATCTAAATGGAATGGCATGTTTTTGCGCCTACCCCTAGTGTAGGAGTAGTGCATATGTGTGTGGTGTGTATGTGATCTTGATTTTAAGAGCATGACTATGGCAGAACCGCCTAATCCAATGTCTCCCAGGAGTACTTGTCTTCCATTAGACACTAAGTACTCAAGAGAGGACACTAAACTACACGGTTCTGTCGAGCACACCCCAAGGGAGAACTCAAAAATCCATATTTTTCATTAGAATCACAAATGAGAGAATAAAGCTTACAACATTCTTAAGTCATTTCTTACATCACTTTATTACAGTACTAGAATATTACCTCAATATATTATAATAGCGGAATATAACAATGTTATCAGAGTTATAGAGGAAGCATGATTAATTTAAGGACATGGTGGAGCATTAACATAGTGGACATTTATATACAAGAGATGCTAACAGATTTTACATCTTTTCTTATAAAAACCTTTAGTAAGGGTTATAAATAAACACTATGGTCGTAGCGTGAAAGAAATCCTCTCTGAGCCCACCAGGAGGTTTCCACACACATGGGTCAGCTCTACGTATCCTTCGATCACTTGCAACATGGGAATAAAACCCTGAGTACTCGATTGTACTCAGCAAGACTTACCCGACAGGAGGAAAATAAAAGACTCCAAGGATATGCAAGGCTTATTTGGTTTGTGGGTTATTGCATCTGCGGAAGCATTACTAAACATTCATCCTTATATTCAATTTTATTAGCAGTCATCATTAGTTCATTAACTAACCATTCTATGTAAGCACCTATGCTACTTTCAAACAGGTGGTAAGCAATCAGAACCATTTTACCATCTTTCATATTCTAGTTCTTACTACAGTGCTAGATCATAGCCAAGTCATACCGTATCACATGGCGATTCGCGAACCAATGTATCCCAGCTGGGTACCCCGAAACACATGCCCCGTTTGTACCCCAGGCACAAACAAGACTAACCCACCACTCTCCTGTCAAGGGGTCTAGGTCTCCATCCAAACTTAGACTCCAAGCCCCCACTCCTGAGTCCCGGACTCAGTGTGGTGCTTAGACCTCCACCATCACCACCTCCAATCAGTCGGTCCAGAAAGAGCCAGAACCCACGATAAGAGAGCAACGAGCCTTTCCGCTCCCATTAGCAAGTATGTGCTCAGGATAATAAGTCTGTGACCTAACTACCATCCACAGCAACGGACGGTCCTCAATCGACACAAGTGAAACAAGTGCAATCCGTGCCTCGCTCAAATGCCTAACCAAGTCTAGATCCAAAGTACCATTCTGCCCGGTCTCCAATTATCATTCATATATATTTCATGTGACAGTAACAATAATATCTTTCCTATCTCTCACGAGTGATAGGTAATCACTCGACTTCTATCGGATCCTATAGCATAGCAATCTACATGATCCTGACATACTAGTAGGACTCATAGTATAAGGATATATATATATATATATATGCAAGTGGTTTTCATTCAACTCCTTATAACTTAATGCACAAGCATAAGATAAAGTGCAGAATAATAGAGGTTATGCACCGGGGCTTGCCTGGGTAAGATATAACCAAAAATTTGCATTCCATCATAGTGACATGATCATCAAGGCATCATCTTTCCTATTATGATATACGTGGATATAACGTAGAGGTGCAATTAATCAACGGTAACCGCAACTCTTAAATATACGATTATGCTCCGCAAGCTAACGAGTCAGATTTAATGAGTAACGTACTGGTCTATGTATCCATGTCAAGTAAGGCTTTGTCTCCGAAAAAATGTTCTAGTTTTAAAATCCCAAGGTGCTTTGGTATTTTATTGATTAAATATATATTTTTGAACTTGGGTTCATTTAGCTACCTTAGCAAACTAATTATTATGGAGCTACAAAAATTATAGTGAGCACCTAATAATATTAGGGGTTTACTGTAAAAGTTTCAGAGCCAACACTATCACCAATTCATCACAAAAATTCCTACAAATTTATATCTTACAATATTAAGCATCTCAAATTAATTAGACAACTCTAGAAAATATTATAAAACTATGGGAACAAAATATACTAGAAAGATAGATCATGATTTTAGGAACTTAACTAAATTGGTTTCACAATTTTTGGACATCTATATCATTTTATATTAATTATCAAAGTTTAGCTCAGAAATAAAAATGAAAAGCTATTTCTATTTTCCACGAAAAAGATAACCGAATCTGGCCCAACGCGGCCCACGCGAGGCGCGGCCCGCGCGCGGATGCGGCTCATGATGGGGAGCCCGCGCGCGCACTGGTGTTTTAGCAAAAACGCCCCTGAGCTTCCTACTACTCTCGCAGCTACTTTTCATACTATTTACTCAGTCAACACTTATGCACGAAAGACCCCGAGAGAAGCTGTCTTCGCATCGAGGAGGTCCCCACGACCCCTGCGCTCGCCGGCACGGCGTGGACCGGTATGGCCCCATTACGCCGGCCAACTGAGACCCTTACAGACCTAGATATGGGACCGATGCTCACCTATGGGCCGACGCGCGACGATGGGCGGTGGTTGCACGAACGGAGGTGAAGCAGAGCGGGCTCTCCTCGATGACGGGTGACCTACAGTGGCAGCAACCACGTTTTTGTGATCTGCTACACTCGCAGGGCAGTAGCGATAGCGGGTGAGTATCAGGGACTCACCATGGTCCTGGCGGAGGCGATGGTTCATTCGGAGACGCCTCGAACAAGGCTGGCCGCATACGCGTGGCGAGCTCGACGACGAGCCACGACGGACACGACCACGCCAGCAGCATTGGGACAGCGGTAGGGGTATAGCTTAGGTGTGCAT
Source organism: Miscanthus lutarioriparius (assembly GCA_904845875.1). Classification (NCBI taxonomy): domain Eukaryota; kingdom Viridiplantae; phylum Streptophyta; class Magnoliopsida; order Poales; family Poaceae; genus Miscanthus; species Miscanthus lutarioriparius. Next base: position 9,849,074 of record CAJGYO010000016.1, on the reverse strand, counting down.
GGTGAGGAGGGGTTCGAGGCGAGTCTAGCGGTGCAGCCAATTTGGCTCCAGGCGGTCCAATGGGAGCTGCCCACGGTGATGAGCGGCTTGGCCTTAACGGCACAGTGGCAGGGCAAAGCTCCAAAATTGGAGCTCGGCCGGGCGCCAATGAAGGCGGGGTGAGGACAACCGGCTAGGCGGCTTGATGGTGGTGCTAGAGACACCACAACATGACCCGAGATGACCTCTCCCTACCGCACTTAAAGCCATGGCTCAGTCAGCCATGGTGGGAGAGAGAAGAGAGGGGAGGGAAAAAACTAGAACATTGACGCGACGTCGACCTAGCAGGACATGGCCGACGCGATCAGGGTGACACGTGCTCTAGTGCCAAAGCCAAAACGTGCGTGTGCTGGCGATGGGGTAGTGCGCGGCGTGAATGCGGCCACAACTCCATTAATGGCGGAGCGTCGCACATGGCAACAGGGAAGGAGAGATAAGCCCACACGCGCAACGTGACGGGGGGATCACAGCAGCACAGCAGTGCGAGGTAGCGGCAGTGCAGCAGCGCCAGCGCAGAGCTAGGCAGGGGAGCAGCGTGCAGGGCGACAATGGTAGCATGGCACCGTGGCCCGTGGCCGACCGGCAGCAGGCATTGCGGCTAGAGCGGCCAAGGCACAACCGAGCCACGGCCAGGCCGAGATGGCCTCGGTCGGCCAACACGCATCAGTGTGCATGCATGTAGAGTGTGCCAATTCCACGATGGCGTGCCCCCGCGGCCTGGTGACCGCGCCCAGCCCAGAGGCTAGCCCGAGAAAGTGATGTGCACGGATTTTAAGGTAGCAACTACCGCTAAACCATTGCCTCTAAAGCGAAACCGACTTCACCACGATGAAACTGATACATGAGGTTGCTTAGCCGAGCTAAAACACCGCATCACCCTCTAACCCAATCTCTCTAAATAATTTGCTAAACTTAGCAATGTCTAGCTGTTGACAATTTGGAAATTTTCTAAGTTTTGAGCTGAATTTGATTTAAATTTGCGATATCTAAGCTATTGGAAATAGTAGCTAGTAATATCATTTTTCGACAAGTATTTCACTGTTATCTATAAAGTTCATATTTCAAACTTCATTTAAGTGTCACATGTGTTTTCTATAGTATTTTTGTTCAATAAAAATTAGTTTACACCCCTACTTATTAACCGTACGAATCGTGGAGCAACTTTCGTTTCACATTTTTGTTGATTGTTTAAGTTGTAATGCATTATCTACTCACTTCACCACATGCATAACACACACATATGATGCTCATGACATGATTTAGTAGTTGGTTTAGGGCGTAACACTGAGGGTGTTACAATGACAAACCTCTCTTAAGGGTCAACAAAGCTTGACAAAACTCAATGTAAAAGCAAGCAACATATATGTGGAAGTTTTTCTAGCTTAAATAACATGTATGGCTCTGGTGGGAATTCAAGCTTTGTCATACAAGAACTCATCATGTAGCATTTTTGTGTTTTTCAAAAGAAATCTCCAGAACTTTAGTGTCACTTGGAACAAGATAAACAGTAGCTTAGACCTTCTCATATCATATCCGTCAATTACTTAGACTTAGATCAAACATATGCTGCGTACGAGTTTCGAGTTCAGAGTAAATCCTTATATCAAATCAATTTTATACAAAACTCGGGAGAATTCAAGGCTAAAAACTAGGTACTCGAAAGGAATTACAACATAGCAACTATTTATCATTTCCATTTTAAGAGATTATCTTTAGAGTCCTTTATTTTATTCAGCCCCTAAAAATAGATTAAAGCAAACTAGACACATTCTTTTTATTTTATTTTTATTTTTTAATCACACATTATAACTATATATATTTCTATAAAGATAACTTTTTATTTTGTTTTTAGTTATTCATTTTTTTTCTAAAACAAACTAAGAATAATAAAAGAAAAAATACTTATCTAGATACACGGGGATGCCTTCTCCCCCAAGCTGGTTATTGTTGTGGTTGCTCAACAAGGTGGCTGAATGTGGAGGTGCTGGAATAGAGCCTTCTAATTTTGATTTTGCTGTTGCTGTTGTTGCTGGAGGCTGGCCATCTCTTGTCCCTTGCTTACCTGCCATTGTGTATGATTGTGTAACATACCTTGTATGGCAGCATTTGTCTCTTCAATGGTTGCGAGTCTGTTGTCGAGGCGGTGGTAGGCCTCCTAAGAGTCATGATACTCTCGGCTAGAGAAAGACATGCGTCCTCCCCGATGCCCACTTGAGGTTGGTTCATAATCTTACCCTTGATAGTTGTGGAAGTTCATTGATCAAGTACCTTGGTTCACTCTTGAAGATGAGGATTCTTGAGGTGGCGCCTCCAGTAATGGTGCTTCCAATGGTGGTGCCACCTTATTTTGCCAAATCCATCTTGGTTTTGAGTTTGATTTAGGTTTGACAGGTGCTTCCTTACTTGACTTGTTCCTCCTCCTTGTTTAGCGTTTCGAAGTCAACCATCAGTGGTAGAAACTGGTGACATCTTGTGTGCATCATTATTGCCGGTTCAGAATTTTTACTTGTAGAATTTGGGGGATCGACTCCCCCACACTTTGCTCAAAGTATGTTCTGCTCATAAAGACAAGATAGAGATCAAGTGCTTGGGCTCTGTTGGTGAGAAAACACCAACACAACCAAAACTTTATTTATTTTTTCTAGCCTTAGGTATATTGAATCATGATAAGGTTGATGTTATGTGCATAGTTCATTCTTACAACATGGGTGATAAGATCAGAAGGATGAGTATGAATGTGGCATTTGAATACATTTGTCAAAAGAGTGGAGTTGCTTAACCTATGGAAGGATTGGCCATCTTTTCATAATGTATCAAACTTTACATGATTATGACTATCATTTTCCAAAGATAAGATATGCAATTTTTTAGCTCATTTGGTTAAGACTATGAGATCAAGAAAGTGATGCTATGAACAAGCTTAAGGAACAAGACATGTTGAGTTAATCAGGTTGGAACAAGCAAAGTTGTAACTCAAACATGTTTGTTTCTTCATTTGTGTAAATAGCAAGATCAAAGGGAAGCTTTTTAAATAATGACCACTTACCTTAAGATGTTTCCTTTATCATTGGAGCGTGATGGCATCATGTGATGAAGGTAGATGATTGTGGTGGTCTTTTCTTCGTGCTTGAAGCTTTCCTTGCTTGAGCTGTTCGTGAACATCTTGTCTCCTATATTGTATTCCTTTCTCATCCTTTTATCATGCCATCATTTTGTCCTTTCTTTTATGGATCTTGGCACTTTGTTTGGACCTTCTGCTCCTTTTATTGTTTCTTCTCTGCGAAGGATAAGTAAATAACACAACCCAAAGGAATATACAAATGATTCAAAGCAAGGATAGCGTTGTCATAGAGCTGAAGGTCATCCTCTATGCTATAACAGAGTTGGTTTTAACATTTTAATTAGCATAGATTCTTTATCCCATGTTTTAAATAATGTGCCTTTATTGTTCACCACTACTTCAAATTTTCAACAAGGTTAAGGCAAAGATGTGTGAAATTATTTTGAAGAATTCCTCAAACCTTGGTTTGTTTCTACAAATGATCTCCTAACATTCTCTATCTGTACAATCGAATCTATACAAGTATGTTTTGATCCAATGATTATGTTTGAATGGTATTCCAAAGCATACATATAACAGAACGAGGAAGCTTGAAAGGCTCAAGAGATTTATTCAAGTAGAAACAAGAATATGTATGGTGAACCAAAGGAGCATGATTATTTAATTTTTTACTTGTTAGAGAATTAACAAGTTGAGCACATCATAAAGGTAGGGATGACCAAGACAACCTAGCAACATGGCATGAGATGTTTCAAAGAACTCCATCCCCATACTTGAATTTTGCGAAATGCAGAATCAAGTTTGGATGATAGAATTCTCTTATGAATGTGATTCTATGTTGCATAATGCTTGGTTGGATATACCTTATGTTTTCCTTCTTTTTATTGAAATGATTAGTGACAATCATACCTAAAGGAGGCTTATCTGATTTACCTATGGACGAGAGCTTGTAATCCATTGAGCAGGACCTTTTCTTGTATTAAGCTTGTCGGGGACCAATACTAGGGTACCTGAAGAGGAGGAGCTAATAACTATCAACATTGATTCATCCAAGCAGTCAAGAGCGTGACTACAGCTCCAACTGACCCCTGGGTGCACATGCTCTACCACACCCGGCCTCTAGGGGTGGGCTCCGCCGCGCCTGACACCGAGGCCGTGGGCTTCGCCTCGCCCGACCTCTGAGGGCTGGCTTCGCCTCACCAGACCTCTGAGGGCGGGCTCCGCCTCGCCCAACACCGAGGCCGCAGGCTCCACCTCACCTGGCCTCTAGGGGTGGGCTCCGCCTCACCTGACACCGAGGCTGTGGGCTCCACCTCGCCTGACCTCTGAGGGCTAGCTCTGCCTCGCCCGATACCGAGGCCGCGGGCTCTGCCTCGCCCGGTCTCTGAGGGCTGGCTCTGCCTTGCCCGACCTCGGAGGGTGGGCTCGGCCTCGCCTAACACCAAGGTTGATGAGGACATCACTCTTTCGGATGTACCCACTGATCCTCCAACCGTCATGCAAGGTCTAATGACCTGGGCTCGAATGCGTCAACTCAACTTAGAGGTGAGCTCGTTCTTAAGCGATCATTTTCATACTTTTGAGAATAGACTACTAGCTAATGATGTTATCTTGCTTAGGAACATTGGAGAGGGTCATGAGGGACTTAGAGGACGTGGTGGAGGCGATGATGACCAGCAAGGATGTCCAACAGAAACTGGAGGCCCGATCCAACATGATTTTGAGTCTGCCTCGGCCTCCAGGACCAGTCTGCCTTAAACTGGTCACCCAGGACGCATCCGGACTCCGTTTTCGACAATCCACATATTGTTGGAAAGCTAATTTGATAAGAAAGCCAATCCAAGTGGTATCACATCAAAAGCCCTTCAGAATCAACAGGAATCAAAAGCCAATCCAAGTGGTATCACATCAAAAGTCAGCGTCCAGAATCTGCCAGGGTGCTGCGACACCGCCTTTTGGTCCGTTGGACCGTGTATCGTGTTTGGGCCCATTAGGGGGCGCATCCAGGGTAGGCGATGACTCTAAGACCTTTATAATCATATGCCGCCACTGTCATTAGGTTTTGGGTTTTTGTTTAGATTAATCTATCAAGAACAGTTTCGCCGTTTATCGGTTTGTGAGACCCTAACTTCGTGAGATTAATCATTCATCAGCAATTTGGTTGCTTTCTTTCTTGTTCTTGCTTGTGTTCTTCATTGCACAGGCAGGGATTAGTCTTCTTGGCAAGGTCAACCGGATTTGTGTCTCGGTTGATAACCAGAGGAGTTGTGGTGCTAAGGTTGCAGGGTTCGATCTTTCGATCTGAAGCCGGATCGGTGTGTCATTCTCCGCCACAACAATAGTTACCACTACCTGATGGAAGATCGGGATCCCCGTTCCCATTAAAGGTCATGGGCTCCGCCTTGCCTGACCTCTGAGGATAGGCTCTGCCTCACCCAACACTATGGCCATGGGCTCCACCTCACCCAACTTCTGAGGACGGGCTCCGCCTCACCCGACACAGAGGTTGTTTCGACGAGCCTCGCCCAACCTCTAGGGGGACTCTGCCTCAACTGACCCCAAGGCTGGGGGATCCATCTCGCTCGATGGAGACCTATGTCGCTGCGACCACTCCAGGTCCAAGCGAATGGGCCTGTGTCAAAGCTCTAACAACAGGGAGGTGACCGGCATGCCCTGATATAACCCGTGGCCATGATGGGTCATACCTGGGGATTCACCTTAGGAACAGCGTTGGGTGTACCAGTGCTATTCTACCTAACCCTCGTACAAGCACTGACAGGCATGTTAGTTCACCACGATGTCCACCAAGACAGAGTGGAGCGCCATGACCGGGAGACGACACCTGCGCATGGCGCCAATGATGGACAGGGCCGCGATGTGGAGCTATCCCTATTGATGTCTACAGGGTCAATGGGACCCAACGATTGTGGAGGACTTCTTCTCCTTCTCATTCTCCTCTTTTTCCTCCACTATAACCCATGCTTTCCCTTGGCCTATAAAAGAAAGCAGGGCATCCCATGAAGGGGACTCGAATGCATCACAACACGTCGCATCAATTGGGACTCGAATCCATCAAACCCCGAACCGACCAGAACACACAAGCACACAGCCGGGAAGCGACCGAGCTCTCGGCACCCATTCGCTCCTCTCACCAGAGACTTGAGACCTGTCCCTCTCCCGACAATTTGTAACCTCTACTACGAACTTTTATTGCTAGTAACACGAGCAACATCAATGCATTGGACGTAGGGACATTCCGCCTGAACCAGTATAAATCTCGTGTCCTCTTAGCACACCATCCGAGCCAAACACATAATATTAGAAATTTACTAGTCCGGTGGCAACTGAAACAACGACAGTTGGCGCGCCAGGTAGGTGCCTTTTGCACGTCTCGACATGCACACCAGGTCAACGCAACATGGAGGGCATGCAGCATAACATGGAAGCTGCATTGCGCCACATTGCTAACAACACCCACCGTGGGTTAAACCTAGGTGGACATGAAGCGAATCAGCATAGCAGTTTCAAGGACTTTATGGACACCAGACCACCAATTTTCAAAGAAGCTGCAGAGCCATTGGATGTAGAAGAGTGGATAAACACCATGGAAGATAAGTTTCGTGTTCTAAGGATGACAGAAGTATTGAAGACTGAGTATGCAGCTCATCAGCTACAAGGCCCTGCAGGAATGTGGTGGAAGCACCACCACACCACTTTTCCCCCCAATGCCCACATTACTTGGAGGGAATTCACTGAGGCTTTTCGTGAGTTTACATTCCACCTGGTTTGACAGAAATGAAGTTTGGAGAATTTCTAGCCCTGAATCAAGGCACCAAGACTGTGACACAGTATCTACATGCATTCAACAATCTAAGTCGCTATGCCTCTGACATGGTGAATACCGATGCCAAAAAATCGCTAGTTTCAAGAGAGGTCTGAATCCCAAGATGATGAAGCACGTGGGTACCAACACAAGAACTGGTTTCAATGACTTTGTTAGTGACTGCTTAAAGCAAGAAAAGAACAACAATGTATATGCTACTTCCAAGACTCGCAAGAGGGCTTTTGAGTTAGGTCCGTCCTAGTCAAGGGCCCTGATGACCAATCGTTCTGCGTATCGTCCGCCTGCCCCTGGTGTAAGGTTCAGGCCACCCCAGCGGAGGAATCAGAATGCCCAGCAACCTCAGAGGAATCAGAAGCCATTCAAGATGGTGGTGCCACAAGCCAAGACCAGACAAGGCAGTTCATCTGGAGCTGCTACTCAAGTAAGAGGACCGTGTTTCAACTGCAATCAATCTAGGCACTTTGCGAAGTTTTGCCCATATCCCAAGAAGTAGCAGAATCAGTACCAAGCTCGTGTGCACCACACCACCATTGATGACATCCCAGAAGGAGAGCCCGTGACAGCCGGTATGTTTTCTATCGACAATCATCCTGTAGTCATTTTGTTTGATTCTGGATCATCTCATTCATTCATAAGTCAAGCATTTGCAAGAAAGTATGAGCAAAAGATAGTTGAATTGGAATGTGCTTATCGGATCAGTTCAGCAGGGGCTGATCTGTTAACTAATCAGATAATCCGGGGGGTAACCCTATGTATAGCAAACAGGCAGTATAAGCTTAACTTGACAGTTATGCCAGGGCTAGTTCTGGATGTGATTATGGGAATGAACTGGATGAATAAGATGGGAGTAGTAATTGATGTTGGGGGAAGAAGCATTTCTCTCAAGGAACCTGTTGGAGAAGGTACATTTCAAGTAACATTACCTCAGAGAATAGATCTGGCCAGTACAACTTGTGCAGTCCAAACTACTCTTCTAGCCAAGATTCCAGTAGTGTGCGAGTTTCTGAACGTGTTTCCAGATGAGTTACCCGGTCTTCCGCCGGACCGAGATGTTGAGTTTGCCATTGAGTTAATCCCTGGAACACCACTGATCTCAAGAAGGTCTTATCGGATGCCTCCAAATGAATTAGCCGAGTTGAAGAAACAACTCCAAGATCTGTTGACTAAGGGTTTAATTCGTCCAAGTTCATCGGAATGGGGATGTCCCGCACTGTTCGTGAAGAAGAAGAAGGATAACTCCTTACGGATGTGCGTGGACTACCGGCCACTGAATGCGGTGACAATTAAAAACAAGTATCCTCTACCTCGGATTGATATCTTGTTTGATCAATTGTCAAAAGCCAAGGTGTTCTCCAAGATAGATTTGAGATCAGGGTACCATCAGATCAAGATTAGACCATAAGATATACCCAAAACCGCGTTCTCCACCAGATACGGTTTGTACAAGTATCTTGTCATGTCCTTTGGTTTGACAAATGCTCCTGCATACTTTATGTATCTGATGAATTCGGTCTTTATGCCGGAGTTGGATAAGTTCATGATTGTGTTCATTGATGACATTCTAGTATACTTAGAGAATGAACAGGATCATGAAGAGCACCTAAGAATTGTCTTGACTAGACTCAGAGATCACCAGCTATATGCTAAGTTTAGTAAATGTGAGTTCTGGCTGAAGACAGTTCCTTTTCTCGGTCATGTGTTATCTAAGAATGGAATCTCAGTCGATCCTAGTAAGGTATAAGAGGTTATAGACTAGAAGGCACCAAGCACAGTTCATGAGGTTAGGAGTTTTCTTGGATTAGCCGGTTACTATCGTCGTTTTATACCGGACTTCTCGAAGATTGCCAAGCCAATGACAAGTTTGCTACAAAAGGATCATAAGTTCATTTGGACAGAGGAGTGTGAGGTAGCTTTCTACACCTTGTGCAATTTGCTAACCACTGCTCCTGTTCTGGCGCAACCAGATATAGAGAAGCCGTTTGATGTGTTTTGCGATGCATCAAAGAATGGTTTAGGATGTGTTCTAATGCAAGATGGAAGAGTCATTGCTTATGCCTCACGTCAGTTGAGGAAGCATGAGGTTAACTATCCTACGCACGATTTAGAGCTTGCGGCCGTTGTGCATGCTCTAAAGATTTGGAGACACTACTTGCTTGGGAATATGTGCAATATCTTTATAGATCATAAGAGTCTCAAGTACATATTTACTCAGTCTAAGTTGAATATGCGATAGAGAAGATGGTTAGAGCTGATAAAGGATTATAATCTGAATGTGCACCATCATCCGGGAAAGGCAAATGTAGTAGCAGATGCCTTAAGTAGGAAGTCACATTCTCTTGCTGTGCAACCGTTGTTTGAAGATGGGTTCAATTTGTTGCATCCTGCTGTGTTGCATAATATCCAGGTTAGTTGTACCTTGGAAAGCAAGATCATTGAGGGTCAGAAAATAGATAAGGGAATATTCCATATCAAGGAGAAAATGAAGAAAGAACCGACTAAGCACTTTAGAGTGGATGAACAAGGAGTGTTATGGTTTAAGGACCGTCTGGTTGTACCTAAAGATCGAGAGCTTAAGAACAAATTAATGGATGAAGCTCATCACTCTAAGTTGTCTATCCATCCTGAAAGTAACAAAATGTACCAAGAATTGAGACCTTGTTATTGGTGGACGAAGATGAAGAAGGAGATTGCAGCGTATGTTGCTCGATGCGACATGTGTTGTAGAGTGAAGGCTCTTCACATGAGACCCGCAGGAATGTTGCAACCTTTGTCAATACCAGATTGGAAATGGGATGATATAAGTATGGATTTTATCACCGGTCTTCCCACCACACCAAGGGAGAATGATTCGATTTGGGTGATTGTAGATCACCTTACCAAAACAGCTCACTTTTTACCAGTCAAGAACACTTTTCGGCCACCTCAGTATGCTGAGAAGTACATTGCAGAGATTGTTCGATTACATGGTATACCAAAGACTATCATGTCTGACCGTGGGTCACAGTTTACCGCTCATTTTTGGGAGCATCTTCATAAAGGTTTGGGTACTAGCTTGATTCAGAGTACAGCTTACCACCCACAGATAGATGGGCAGACAGAGCGAGTTAATGCTGTTCTTGAAGATATGCTTAGAGCTTGCGTGTTAACGTCTAAGGGTTCATGGGAATCATGGTTACCTTTGGCAGAGTTTGCTTACAACAACAGCTACCAAGAGAGTATCAAGATGGCTCCATTTGAAGCATTGTATGGTAGGAAATGTAGGACACCATTGAATTGGGTTGAGCCTGGAGAAAGAAGGTTTTACGGAATCGATTTTGTTGACGAGGCTGAGAAAAAGGTCCGTATTATACAACAAAACATGAAAGCGGCACAGTCACGCCAGAAGAGCTATGCCGATAAGAGAAGGAGACTGCTAGAATTTCAAGTTGGTGACTATGTTTATCTGAAGGTTGCTCCAATGAAGAAAGTACAACGGTTTGGAGTAAAGAGAAAACTTGCTCCTAGATTTGTAGGACCATACAAAATCATAGAGAAGAAGGGTCCCATGGCTTATAAGTTACAGTTACCAGAAGCGCTGGGTTCGATCTTCCCAGTCTTCCATGTATCACAGTTGAAGAAGTGCTTGCATGTTCCGGAAGAGAGAATAGAACCTCAGAGCATTCCTCTCAAATCAGACTTGGAATACCATGAGCAACCGGTTCGAGTTTTGGACACTAAGGACCGAGTCACTCGGAATAAAGTGGTGAGAACATATAAGATACAATGGAGTCATCACGATGATGGTGATGCGACGTGGGAAATAGGAGAATATCTGCAAAACACTTATAAGGATTTTTATAACAAATGGTTCGTAACTCAAAATCTCGGGATGAGATTCTTATAAGGGGGGAGGGCTGTAACACCTCGGTGTTAAGCATGCATTAACATTTTGCAAATCATGAGCATAATCATTATTGTGCATTCATAAGCATGACATGAAATATAGAATTGAAACATACTAATGAAACACGTATGTTGCATAGTTTTGTTTTAATAGATTGGATGCTATGTTTGTTTTGCCATGTGTGAACCTTGATTGATTACTTAGACCACTTAGAAGTAATTAGGATGCAATTTGGAGCAAGGTGTATATTCAAAGTTTTCTCAAATTTTGCTTTTAAAAAAAAATTCTAAAATAGGGTTTTTGATTTAAATTAACTTTAAATCTATAGTTCAAAATCTAATTGGATTTTGGCCTTACTCCTTTTGGAAAAGTTGTAGAGTACATTTTTTTGAACAACTTTTATTTTTACCCTAAATCCTGAAAATAGTTTTTGGTTGCTCAAATTTGTGATTCAAATCAGTTGGGAATAGAAAATAAATTGAAAAATTCTATTTGCCTCTTACCGGGCCGCCCGCCCCGCGTCTGGCCTAGCGTCGCTTCGCCGGCCCAGGCCCATGCCGCGGCCACTCCCGCGCGCGAACGCGCCGCGCCCGCCTTCCCCGCCTGCCCGGCCGCCACGCGGCATCTGTACACCGGCGGTGAAGGGCGGTGCTCCGACCAGCGCTCGGCTCAAGAGCCAACCAGGCGCGCGCTCCACCCCACGCTCCTCTCACTTGCTACCTTGTCCCCCTACCTCTCGCTCAGCAGTAGAGCACGCGCACGTGCCTGCCTCCGTCACCGCCCGCACCAGCGCCTCGCCGAAGTTGGCCGTTCCGGCCGCTCCAGTTCGCCAGGGCTAGCTCTGTCTTGCCCTGAGCACCGCCTCCACCTTGCGCACCCGGTGCTCGCGTCGGTTCACCATGGTAAGTCTTCACCAGCCGGGAATCCCTCACTGGAGCTTGGCTTAGTGCGGACAGCCCTGCTTCGCTTTCTCTCCCGCCTTCCTTTCTCGCGCACGAGCATCGCACTGCGTCGCCGAGTATCCCGAGCACCTCCTCTCACCGTGCCATGGTCGGGGACGCCTCACCGACGACGACCTGCGCCGCCGCTCCGCCATGCACGGCAGCGGCCGGCTTCCCGTGCTCTTTGGCCCATGCCACGAGCATCGCTGGGTTCGCACGGGGGTGGGGAGCACGCCGGTCACCTTCACCGGGCCTGAGACCTCGCCGTCGGTGAGATCTCGGTGGTCCGCCGCCTCCCCTGTCCCATGAGGCTGGCAGCTGGGGCCGGCTGAACCGCGGGGGCCATTGTTAGCCGCAGGGGTGCAAGCCTGTGTGGAGATCCGGGTGGATCTAGCAGTTTTGAACATGGATTTTTAGAAAGAATTTAAGAAATGATTTTCAGATTTCTATTTAAATGCTTTAGAAATTTATAACTTACTCAAAATGGCTCCAAATTTGTTGAAATAAGTTTTGTTAGGTTTCTTGTGACTAGGTCTATCTTTTAAAAATATTGCATGTCAAATTTGTGGTACTTTTCTGTGTAGCTTTATTTAAATTGAATAAATGCTGATTTCTTAGAAAATGTCTAGTAAATAGGATATACATCAGAAAAATATGGTTCTAGTTTTGTTAATCTCCTTTAGTGATGTACTTTGTAGGAAAAATATATGTCATGCATGTTCTGTAGAGAAATATTGATGTGTAGTTCAAGTGCCTTTAATTGATGATTTTTGTTATTTTGATAGAGAGCAAAAAAATTGTAAAAAACATGTGTATGATAATTTTTGTGCAGTGATTGTTTACTGTGTAGAACATAGGAAAAATACCAAATCTATTGTTTAACACTTTTCATAGTACAAAGTATTTTCATGCTTAATTATCAACCATAGCTTGTCATTTTTGTGTAGGCTATTTTACTTATCCAAATGCCATGAAAATTTTATGGTAGTCTACTTAGAGTAGTACTCTACTACTGTAATTTTCTTAGATTTTTATGAGCACTAGAAATATATGTTGCTGTTGTAGCCCTAGTTTAAAATGAAATCAAATAATCTTCTTTAATGCATGTTTAGTTAATAATGTTTGCTTTGGTCTATCTTTGAAGCATCTTAACTTGCTGTGGTGACTTGTCATGTTAGTACAGTGGTTGTAGTAGTAGAATAATAGTACATGTTCTTGGATGATGTTGGCTACCTTGTAGAAGAACTTTACTTCTACTATGTCCAATAAAGTTAAACATGTTCATCTACATTCCATGCATCATGATCATTACATGTCATCTCTCCGATGCACCTATGCATTAGCACTTATACATCTGCATCATACAGGATCGCAGGAGGAGTTGCTAGTAATAGTTCAGGAAGAGCAGACCAGGACAGATCCACAAGAAGTCCAGGCACAGGAGGTGCTAGAGGTAGAGGAGCAAGGAGAGGACTTGCCCGAGTGCGTGGATCATCAACCTAGTTTGTTCGAACAAGGCAAGCCCCGGAGCATTCTAAGTCTCCTACTTTATAAAAGCAATTATCCCTATATACGAGTTTATATATTGTTGCATTACATTGTAGGAGTTGATTGGAACCGTTGATGTATTTATTACTATCCTTGCCTACCTTATTACCTGTTTACCCTGTTAGGTCGGGATCGAATAACTGCTTAGCCTTGCTTAGACCGGTAGCGATCGGTGATTCCCGGTCACCTACACTTATAGGTGGGTATTGGAAGAATTTAGCTTTGGAAAGAATGATATCCTGGAATTAACCATGTGTGATGGATAATTGGAGACTGGACGGAAAAAGTTGGAGGTAACAAGACAGGGTTCTGGGGTGCTGTCAGTTTTCCGTCTGTGTCGATTAAGGACCGATCGTTGCTCGTCCCTCTTGTCATGTTGAACGCATGCCTCACATTTAGCTGGCCGGATAAAGTACCTTTCGACCGCGAAGCTAGTGACACTATTCGGGCCGGGATCTACACGAGTGCGCGTATTGCTGCTGATGGGGGTATGACAGGGACGCGAAGAGTGAGCCCAAGGGCAGGTGTGCCCTGATTCCTGGCAGTCGGGCGGTCCCTGGGTACTACGGCTCCAGATTGTCCCACGGCTACCTAAATAGTGTCCTTGGTGATCTAAGCTACCCTGACAGGGGAAGCATGGTTTGTGTGAGGAATAAATCACCAGCTGGTTAGAAATCGATTCGAATCGCCATCGCTCCTGGATAGTGAGCACTTGACTCGAGCTACGGCATCGTAGTAATTATTATGGAACAATGATGGTTATCTGGATGGTATGGGATATGCTAAATCTAAATTGGTAACTGGATGTTATTGGTTAATCAAGTGATTGCTATAGTACAGGTGCTTACCTAGATGGATAGGTCCTAATAAAGATGATGCAAAGTATTTAAAATGATGTCTTCATGATAACTTATGCTTTTCGCAAATAAGTCAGCTAGCCCACTAAAGAAAGCCTTGCATAATTCTTGGTGTCGCTTTATTTTGGTTTAAGACGGGTAAGTCTAGCTGAGTACCTTCTCGTACTCAGGGCGTTGTTCCTATTGTTGTTGCAGATGGTCAAATGTACTACGGCTATTGCATTAACTGCCTGTACCTAGCGATGGGTGACAACTAGGACCAAGGGCAATGGTCACTCTGTATCTCTCATCTGATGCTTTTGTTGGAGATGACTACCTACTGGCATTGTATCTGAACTAAAAGTGTGTGTGTGGCTTTAAAACTATTTGCTTCCGCTATTTCAGATTGAACTGGGTTTGTAATAACTTTATATTCTAAACTCTGATGTACCTAACTGTGATTGTGAACTTTATGTAACTTGTGACGGTACTTGCTAAACTTGTACGATCTTGGTTTGTATGTTGATTGGTTTGAAATCCTTCGTGGTTTCACGGACTACCGGGTTATACGGGCTTAAGTTTGCTAAATTGTCTGCTTCGGCGGAAGATTTCCTTACTTAATCTCGTATAATTGGTCGGTTCTGTTACAGCTGGCATCAGAGCAAGGTTTAGCAGGTTACTGTTCATGCGTGTATTTAAAACAAAAGGGTTTTGTGTTACAAAACTAATTGCAAACTATAGTATATAGGTGTTTCAACCTCTAATTTAAAACTTAAGAGTGTGCCAGTGGTCATATCCTTTATGCCCAGTTAAGGACTCTAGGTGGCTTATTTTAGTACTGACTTGGGGGATCTTTGCATCATATTTCTATTTCGTCGCTCATACGGCGTGCTATTGGATGAGTGCCATTCACTTGAGTGGTAATGTATGGATCCATTGCCTCTACGCCTCGGTAAGTGAGAGTTATGAGAGCATGATCGGATACACTGCCGATCTAGGGAAGTGCTTATCTGATGCCGGATTATTTACATGCCATACGCGTGTTTGTATGAAGGTATCCAATGTGTGGGGAATTCCGTCCTGTGGCGATGATGCCGTCGATAGGACGATGGTTCGGGTAGTTGCTACCATTGTACGCGTATCTGGGGATGCGTGTAGAACGAGTAGATTACTTTACTGCTTTCATGCATAATTTTCATAATGTTAGGGCTTGGGCTGAAGTGGATCTTTTGCAGGTACATAACAGCGCTATCGTGTAGTACGTATTAGCTACGTTATGAGAGACCGTTGTATGCCACCGTCTATGCCACTAGCAATTGTTATTTTTCCTAAGTTTGTGAGAACGTACGGAACGTGCATGCATCATGTTGTTACATATCATTCATGGCATTGTTCCTCCCCTTATAAGCTGATTATCTCATTTTGATAAAAATGACAACTAAACATTGTTCTCACGTGAGTAATAAAACAAAATTTGCTACAGATGGCACGCACAAAGCAGACCGCTCGCAAGTCCACCGGAGGCAGAGCTCCCCGCCATCCGCTTGCTCCACGTACCCGTCAACGCCACACGTTTCTTGGAGAGTTTGGGATGCCTACACTCTTGTGGAGAGTGCTCGGTTATGTAGGCTATCCTGATGGAATGGAGCCCCGCTATTTCTGGACAAATGAGCAGTTGGGGGAAGGTCTCTTGGTTACTGTGGAGGCCGTTGTTCGTCCCCGAGGTGATGGTTCTGAGTGGACTGGTTGGCATTATGAGTCAACTGGCAGGACCGCTGGAGAAGCAGCTGACAGGGCAGCCTTTGGGATACTGAGGGATATCATGGATCGTTTTCCTCAGGAGTTGGCAGCCGCTTTAGTTGGAGTCTTTCCGAGGGGCAACCCCTCCACTGACTCATGGCAGCAAGCAAGAGGAAGATCTCTGAAGATTGGTGCAGCAGAAGGATAGAACAGTGATAACCCTGCCATGAGCGCCATGTTCACAGTGATGAAGGCTTTCGATGGAGTAGAAGGTAGTCTGAGACGTGTGTCTGGTGCTCTTGGTCAGGCCCGCGATGACCGACGTCAGCTTCAGAGGGATCACGATGCCAAAATTGAGAGATCTTTGATGTGAATTCATCTCTTGACTTACCCAGATTAAATTTAAGAGTTTTCTATAGGGGTCAGTCCAACAAATATCCAGTGTCTACACAAACAACTTTTAGTTCAATAACCAAACTAGACTCCATGTCTAATTTTGATTAAGAAAGGCGTTTCAACCTAAGCACCACGCTTAATTTAAAAGCCAATAGAAGTATGTCGAGTACTTCCAAACCAAAGCATACTATAGCAGACAAAGGTAGCATGAAAGCAGTATATAGATTTATTCAAATAGAGATGAAAAAGAGCATGATCATGGTGAGTAATGCATTATTTTTTTAATAAAGATGCAAGCAATATGGATGTATGCAAGGAACTAAACATGCTGTGGATTGAAATGAGAAAACTTAAACTAAGCGGAAGTGTATGCATGGGTTATTCAAAGTAAATATGCAATGGAATGCAATAATTAAAACATAACTACTCATCAAGTTTAAAGTCCATGAACAAGACTATCTCACCTTTCTTGATCATACTTACCATGACTCACATGATGGAATTTGTCAATAGTGCAGCGTCTGTTTCCATCATTTGAGATGTGATTTGAATTCTTGTGACATCGACCTTTTTCTCCAATCTACACATGGTTAGAGAATATATATATATGTCTATACAAACCTGTGAGATGGCAGGGTTCCAGTGTTGATGGATCTTGAATGTTCAGGCACCCTGTGGTTCTTCAATGTTTCTTCTTTTCTTGTGGAAGATTGCCAGAAGGTTGAAATGACGTTTGGTATCCTGTCTTATTTCATAATTCAACAGAACATGGGTAATCCTACTAAAGCTAGTGGTATGTTAATGATCTAAATCTTTACGCCAATTGTTTCCCCGGTAACGGCGCAAAAAATGCTTGTTGGTATTTATTAACGCAAATAGAATATGAAGGATTCCGCAAGCGCACAGAATACCATTGTAGCATTTTACCGGGAGTATTCTAAGTATCGTTATTTATATTTTACTATAGGAAAATAATGAAGTAAAGATTTATTGGATAATAAAGGAATGTCTACTAATAACATATCAGCATAGCTAAAGCAAGGGGTAAAGGTAATGATAGGAATTAAGCATAATGCCACTTAGGGGATAGATCACTGAGATAATGTAAACTAGTCAACTCAGAAGAACAGCGGGTGAGGTAGATTCCTATGATATTCTTATTACATGGTCAAAGTATATATACACCCAACTATAGCTAAGACTAACTCTACTTTTGTGTACTTCGGGACGCCGCTTAGACAGTAGAGCGTCATGAAGGATAACTCTACTGACGCAACTACGGTCCTACAATTTAAGAACCTGCTCTATTCGGTATGGACTACAAAGGATAGACGGGGCTGTCACCTCCCACTGCTATCACACAACCAGGGAGCTAAGTGCTCTATGAACCCGCACACAAAAGTATTGATAACCTCAACTAAGCAAAACACATATTAAAAGTAAGCATAGCCATGTAGATAGGAATATGATGAATTGATAAAAATAAGTCTTACAAGATGTAGAAGTGAAGATACAAGGCTTTGCTGAGCCTCCAAGGCTAGATGTAGAACTTGAGCATGATCCCAACTCGACAGCTACTAATCTACTACATTGGAAAGTTCTAGACCTATTCCTCCTGGTGTGTCTTGATCTGAATCAGAGATATGAATTAGGGTTTTCCAAGATGTTCTCAAGGAGGGGGGTATAGGGCCGTATATATAGGGGGTAGCATAAATTCTGGACCCTCGGATCAAACCGACTTGAATAAACGGCGTAGATGCGATGTTTAAGGCAGTGAAGAACTGTCATTCGAAGGAGACACTGAACCGTGGGTCCCATAGACCGGCCGGTCTGCAGGTGGGGTCGGCAGGCCCCACTTGGTAGCCCCTCGCGGTCTTCTTCGGTGTGGTGTCCTCTGGAACCATCTGGAGTTGTTTACGTCGCGGATAATTACGATTAAATTTGACAATTGAGTCCACTTCGACGGTTTTCTGGATAAACCCTGCTGAAAACACAGATTTACCAAAACTCGTGGAATTTGTTAGTTTAAACCCCTAGACCTATGTTTGGTGATGGAATTAAGTATATATGCAGGTTATATTGACGGTTTATGATTGATGTTAACGACCGTCAACATAGGACTAGGCGCAACTACCAACTTGGAGATCACGACGTATCAAGGATATCTGCCGCCATTACAGCTATGGTAGGATAGAATTGATTTGTTGTAACCAACTAGGAATCCAATTTGTAGCGCCGATCGCCATCGTTGTAACCCTACCCCTCTGCCTATATAAAGAGGGGTAAGGGCTCCACGATCGTCATGTCCATTATGACACCATCGTCTCATTCCAATCTACCTCGTAGCTAGGAGCAACAGCCACTGTAACCGAGCATACAAATACAAGAAGAAGTAGCAACTGGACGTATGGCTTTTACTCGCTTCCCGAGGGCCCAAACCAGTATAAATCTCTGTGTCTCATGTGCAACCATCTGGATCAATCTACGCAATCACGTTGCTAGGCATTGCCAGAGCTAAACAATCTGACACTTAGACACTATCAGAAGGACTATGAGAATCTGTGGCAACATTGGCAAGCTGAATGTACTTATTCTAGTGGATTCAGGAAGTGTGGGCTCCATCAGTGACAGGTTGGCTGGTCAACTCCAAGTAAGAACTGTGCCTTGCTCTCCTGTCTAGTTAATGGCAGCTGATGGTAGTCCTATGGTGTGTAATCAAAAGATACGTAACTTACAGTGGACTGCTCAGAACCATACTTTCATTTCTTCTGTGGGTGTAATTCCTCAGATGTTTTGACATGATTGTGAGAGCTGACTGGCTTGAGGAGCACAGTCCCATGTGGGTTCACTGGGCAGGAAAATCATGAGATTCGCATCTGCTGGTAAAAGAGTGACTCTGTTGGGCCAAAACCAAGATGAAGTACAGTGCCTTATAGTTTCAAACAAAGCTCTTAGAGGCTTACTTAACAGGCAAGCTGTTACACATTGTATTCTGCTTAGGCTTGATTTTGGTCAGTCCAGCCAGTTTCAGGAGATAATTGCTCTTGCTAGCATTTCTGAGCAAGTACTGAGTCCTCAGGTTGAGCAGTTGATGGAATAGTTTGCTGACATCTTTCAGGCTCCAACTATTCTTCCTACACCAAGACCTTTTGACCACAGGATACCTCTTCTGCTTGGTGCTCAGCCAGTCAATGTCAGAGCCTACAGGTATTCACCTGCACAAAAAGATGAAATAGAGAAGCAGTTAGCTGACATGTTGCAAAATGGCATCATTAAGCCTAGTGACAGCCCATATGCTTCTCCAGTGTTGCTTGTGAAGAAAAAAGATGGCACTTGGAGGTTTTGTGTGGATTACAGGCACTTGAATGCTCAGACAGTAAAGAACAAACACCCAGTGCCTATTGTGGAAGAATTGATTGATGAGTTAGCTGGAGCACAGTGGTTCTCCAAACTTTATTTTAGGGCTAGGTACCATCAGCTTTGTATTCATCCAGCTGATACTCATAAGACAGCTTTCAAGACTCATAGTGGGCTTTATGAGTTCTTGGTCATGGCTTTTGGGCTCACCAATGCACCTACATCTTTCCAGGGAGTCATGAATCAGATATTTGCACATCTGCTGAGAAAAGGAGTTATCATTTTCATGGATGACATTTTGGTTTACTCAGCTTCACTGGATGAGCATTTGGTCCTTCTACGGCAAGTGTTCCATGTTATCAGGGAACATCAGTTTTTCTTGAAAAGATC
The DNA here is from genome assembly GCA_904845875.1 of Miscanthus lutarioriparius. NCBI lineage: Eukaryota > Viridiplantae > Streptophyta > Magnoliopsida > Poales > Poaceae > Miscanthus > Miscanthus lutarioriparius. The sequence continues at coordinate 9,829,039 of CAJGYO010000016.1, read as the reverse complement.
AAAGTGTTTCTTTGCACAAAAGGATGTTGAGTACCTTGGTCATTGCATATCTGGAGCTGGTGTAGCCACTGAACCTTCCAAAATTGCTGCAGTTCAGGAGTGGCCTAGACCTAAGAATCTCAAAGAATTAAGAGACTTCTTAGGATTAACTGGATACTACAGAAAATTTATAGAGCAGTATCGATTGATCAGTAAACCATTATCTGATTTGCTTAAGAAGACAAGCCCTTTTGTGTGGACTTCTGTCACTGAAGAAGCATTTCTCTAGCTTAAGTCAGCTTTGGTTCAGGCACCAGTCTTGGCTATACCTGATCTTCAGAAGCAGTTTGTCTTAGAAACTAATGCCAGTGGTACTGGATTTGGAGCTGTTCTTATGCAGGAAAAGCATACTGTGGCCTATCTCAGGAAGCCCATGTGTGCCAAGAATCAAGCATTGTCTACCTATGAGAAGGAATGCATGGCTATAATATTGGCTGTTGAGAAATGGAGAGCATATTTGCAGAGTCAAGAATTCATTATCAGAACTGATCATAGAAGTCTATTACATCTTTCTGATCAAAGGGTCACAACCAAGCTGCAGCAAAAGGCTCTCTTGAAGTTAATGGATTTGCAATTCAAAATCTAGTACAAAAAAGGTTCAAGTAACCAAGCAACTGACTCATTGTTTAGATGCTGTTCTCATGCCACAGTTTCTGCTGTAGCTTTGTCCAATCCAGATTGGTTGGCAAGAGTAAGGGAAGGGTACTATGATGATCCTGTTGCAGTTAAACTTCTGAAAGATTTGTCTGACAATCCTTCTGCAGTCAGCTCTTTTACCTTACATGATGGCATTCTGAGGCATAAGGGGAGAGTGTGGCTAGGTAATAATACTTTTGCTCAACAGCATGTGATTCAGGCTATGCACACCAGTCTTGTAGGGGGCATTCTGGAGTCCAGGCTTCATATTACAGAATCAAGCAGTTGTTTACTTGGCCTGGAATGAGAGCCACAATTTCTAACTTCATCAGATCTTGTTCTGTTTGCCAGCAAGCCAAGGTGGAGCACAGTAAGCCTGCTGGATTATTACAGCCTTTACCAGTACCACAGCAAGCCTGGAAAGTTGTATCAATGGATTTTATTGAAGGGTTGCCTAAGTCATTCATATTTGACACTATCTTGGTGGTGATTGATATATACACTAAGTGTGGCCATTTCATCCCACTAGCTCCTCCCTTTACTGCTTTGCAAGTAGCTTTGGCATTTATGGAGAATGCGTATAAGTTACATGGGTTGCCTGAGAGCATTATATCAGACAGGGACAGAGTGTTCACTAGTGCTTTCTGGAGAGATTTGTTCAAACTCACTGACACTCAATTACTGATGAGCTCATCCTATCACCCTCAAACTGATGGCCAGATTGAACGGTTGAATCAATATTTGGAGGGATTTCTAAGATGCAGTGTTCATTCATGCCCCAAGCAATGGGCCAAGTGGCTACCCTTAGCAAAATTTTGGTACAATACATCTTACCACTCTGCTCTGGGTAGATCTCCTTTTGAAGTACTTTATGGCCATTCTCCTATGCACTTTGGAATCACTAATGAAGTTCAAACTCATGTTCCGGACCTAGAGCAATGGCTAGTTGAAAGGAATTTGCTGCAAGATGTGATCTAGCACAATCTGTTGAGAGCTCAGAATAGAATGAAGCATTATGCTGATTTGCAGCGTTCTGAAAAGGAATTTGCTGTTGGAGATATGGTCTATTTGAAGCTGCAACCTTACATTCAGTCATCAATTGCCCCTAGGAGTAACCAGAAGTTGAGCTTTCGGTATGGGCCTTTCAAAGTGCTGGCCCGTGTGGGTGCGGTGGCATACCGATTACAGTTGCCAGATGAGTGCAGGATTCATCCAGTGGTGCACATTTCCCAACTTAAGCGCCGTATTCCTCCTTCAGTTGCTGTGGATGATGATATTTCTGCTGTACCTGATGATCCTATGGCAAGTGTTCAACCAGTCCATTTTTTGGACTCGCAAATGGTGAAGAAGGGTGCTTCAAACTTGTCACAGATCAAAGTTCAGTGGTCCAGGTTGCCGGCGTCTTTGGCTACCTGGGAAGAAGCTTCAGATTTACGTCATCGCTTTCCAACTTGTGCAACTTGGGGGCAAGCTGCATTTCGAGGAGAGGGCAATGTCAGAGTATACAAGAAGCAGGTGGCAAGGAAAGGGTTTCTGCTACTGTTGGTCGTCCGGCAATAGCTGTCATGGCAACGACATCTACTGAGAGCGTGGGGTAGTGACTCCGTTAGGTGATTGGCTTAGATTCTTAAGTCGGTTGATTACCGTTTGTAACGGCGTGGCTTGATGGTGTATAAAACGCCCTGTAACTGACAGAGGTCAGCATCGAACAATTGACCCTGAACCCAACTGAATCGAACTCTGTTCCCGGTCCTCTGCTGTTCTTGCTTCTCTACCTGACTCCTGCTGCTCCCCAATCCACTTCTATCTCCAGTTATCCATCCGAATCCCAGTTGATTCGTGACAGTTCACTCTACTGACGTCAGGTCATGGGCTGGGGTTCGAAACCCATGTTTGCTTGTATTTGTTCATTTTTCCCTGCTGATAGCATTGTGCATTCAATATTTTTTCTTACCAACACACTCTTGCAGTGTATCGGATTTCTTTTGCTGGTTTTATACTAGGACAGCTTTTTCTACAGTAGTTTGTGAGTGCAGAAAAATTCACAAATTATTACAGAAAAAGCAGCAGGTTCACTGTTTTTTTTTTCTAAAACCAGGCAGTTCAACATTTTTTATTACAGAAAAAGCGTGCATGTGCATTGCTACGGGACAACTAAACTTTTGTACTAAAAACACACGGATTGCACAATAAGATAACAATACCGTGAAATTAAATACCGATATTAAAGTGACATTTAATATAAAAAGCAAAAGTTCATGAAATTAACGCAACCACGGAGAGTGCGTCGTCGCAGGTTCACCAACTCTACTATATAGACCTTTCCATGTGTTGCAACGGGAACAAATAATGCTCTGACCTTTCCGTGCGTTGCAACGCAAATAAATAATGCCCTGATAATTTGAGCATGAACGTGTTGTTTTGTTAAAAAAACAATAATGCGAGCGTGATGTTCGGAATGTCAATATTACAAATTGAATTTTTCGCATGGCTAAAATTCTCATTGATGGTTTGCAATCATCAAGGTATGCATTTATAGTATTGTATATTTGTGCATACACACATAAAAGTTCATATCACCATAACAAGATTAATTGATTTCTCAACTTTTTTGAACTAACCATCTCCTTGAATTATCAGTTTGCTTCATAGAGGACTGGTATACCAAGGCCACCCTTCTTCATATTTTAGATAATAACGCCTTCAACCATATGCCCTCAGTATTGAATTATGATCCAATTTAGTATACCTTTGACGTTTTGAAACATTGTTCCATTAGTATCTGCAATTAGTAACTCAATGAGATGTAGGTAATTATTTAATTCAATACAAAAGACTTGTAATCAACGTACTATAATTCTAGCATAGTATAATCGGAACATCATACTTAAGTCACAGATCTTGAAATTGTAACAAAACTACTCACCCTTTCTAAAACACAAGTAGTTACAGGAGGCAAGCAAAATTTCAATGAAATTTAGATTTCAAAACTCGGTGTTGTATATAGGAGAAGGGATAGACAACGTAGTCAAGCAAGACGCAACTCTTTCTAGTTTTTGCAACTTGAACATTTTTCAGTGACTCTGGAATAGGAGATGATCCCTGCAGATAGCTTCCTAAGCTGCCATGGCCCCTGTGCACAGTCAAGTTTTATATAGTATTATGCAAAAGGAAAACTTAAAATATGAAGGTATTCTTGTGTTCTTTGTTGTTTCCCAACTGCCCAAGTAGATTAAAATATATCTAGCACAAAGGTACTAACTACTCAAAGTCACCACTTGTTATGAAGCTGATCAAAGTACAACTCATTCTACATGGATAGCCTTGACAATTCTTAATATGACATAGCTTATTCTGCATGGATAGCCTTGACAATTCTCAAAATCATAGGAAAATAAGGTCCACATAAGATTAGAGCACATAGCAGCCTTCCCCAAGCTCCAGACACTACTACGAATTTCTCAAGGAATAAAAAAGAACACAATCTAACCAAACTACCTAAACGGATTTTGGATTGACCGGCCGTCGGCGAGGCGCGGAGGCCTCCACTCTCCTCCAGGATCCAGATTTGGCGCTCCACGGCGGCAAGAACCACAACCCAACGACCCAATTCCGGCGCCGCAATAGTAAGTCAGTAAACGGCCGGGAAACCTTCCCTAGAAAAGAGATCACAAGCAACTCATGACCGCACAAAACAACAGATCAGAGCAAAGGCGATGCCTTTGGGGAGGAGGGGCTCGAGGGGGAGCTGAATCCGGCGTCAAGATCACACATTTGCGTGTCCCGGCGGCTACGGCTGCGAAGGAGGAGGGAGAGAGACGACCCGAAGAGGAGGATGCGCGAGTGTTGCGTTACCAGGCGGACGCGAGTGCCACGGAGTTTGCGTCCGTCGGCCTGGCACGGCCATTCGGGGCTGGATCGCCGCCGCTTGATCTGAATACCAAAATGATGACACATACCCCATCTGTTTCCAAATTATAAGTCGGTTTGACTTTTTTGATACATCTATTTTGCTATGCATCTAGATATAGATATAAAAATATATCTAGATGCATAGCAAAATGGATGAACAAAAAAAATCAAAGCGACTTATAATTTGGAACAGAGGGAGTATTTCCCAAAATAAAAAAAATGATGATACACCCTCTCTTAAGCATGTCCATTAATTTATTGGTAGGAAATGCACATAAACTATAGATATACTACTAATAACACTAAAACAGTTACACACCGTGGGAACCGCCACAACAATACCAGCTATTGCGGCGTTCTTGCTCCCAGTAGTATAGCCTCTGCAACACAAAAACTATATGTGGATCAGAACGAAAATTCTAGGAAGCTCCAAAAACATAGAATTTGAATCATGAACAAATTGCACTGCTTCTGTTCGCAAGATGACTCAACTGCTGAATTATGATCAAGCGAATAATATTGCAAAGAATAATTAAATATAGCATATTCCTATAACTACTGCCCTGCCATCTGCTGGCCAAAGCTCCAGCGTGCACAGGGTCGAAAAAGGCATGATGCATGAACAATTAAAATGTAATTTAAGTGAGATGTTCAAAATGTTTGTTTTTGTAAATTCGTCTTCATGATGCATGAACAATTAAAATATAATTTAAGTTTTAGCATAAAATCGAAACAATCTTATTGCAAACTACCAGGACAAAACTCAATCTTAATATATCACCTGCAGCTGTCCTGTTTATGAAAGTATTGCCCTACATATAAACAATTATTGTTTAAAGCTAAAGTAATATTAATTATCATAAACAAAAAATATATATTCGCATTGCGTTACCTGCTCCTAACTGGCTTGTTTAGTTGGATGACATAGAACCATATAGTCTAGGTGAGAAAAAAAATGGAGGCCTCAACAAAAAAAAGCTAGAGAAGCAACCTGGATACTAACCAATTGACGATTGGCCACCAAAGATTTGGAGACATACTTGGGTGTTGATGTGGTGGGTGGGGTTATGCGCGGTTACGCCTAGTACTGCAGAGATCGACGGGTGCGGCCAAACTGTCAAAATGACAAGGACAGTGGACTTTGCCCTACCAAGAGAACAACAGCGATGGAAGATGCTGGCTGTCGGTACAGAAAGTGACCAACACGTAAATATTTATAGTTTTGCTGTACGTTGTGATCGGAGGTGGCCTAGCACTCAATGACATAGGGATTATACTGGTTCAGGCAACGTGCCCTACGTCCAGTTTGAGTCAGTTGGCGACTTTATTCCTGAGCCCAGGTGCTCGAAGTTTGTAGTGGGGTTACAAACGAGAAGGAGAAAGATGGGGGTACAAGAGGTCCGGTCGGACTCTGGTCAGAGGGACCGAAAGCGACGGGAGCTCCGCTATGTGCTAAGTGTTCGAGCGTGTGCTCGTGGTTTGAACCTGGTGGTTCTGCTGTTGTGTACTAGTGAACTTGATCGATCTAATGAATCTAAATGAACTTATCTGTTGGAAGAGAGCGCATCCCCTTTTATAGATGAAGGGGATGACCTTACAAGTGAGGGGGAAGGAGTACGTTTGCTACTAAGTCTTGCTTCCCACGCCGGTGCCTGCCACACTGTCGATGCCTAGAGGCATGTGGGGGAGCCTTACCGTATGGGAGTTAATGGCGCCCACAATACTGTAGGGAAAAATGTCGGCGCCTACAACACTGCTTGGGTTCTGACGTGCCAGGGAGGTCGCAGAGTACTGTTTCCGCAGGTGTACAGGGTACGGACTCCGGTATTGCGGTTTGACTTGTGCGCCTTGCCTTACTTTCTCCATCCGTTTCCTGGTCCTTACCGAGCGGGCGTCCCCGGTCGGTTGGTCCCAGTCGGCTCTGATCGCGCCAGTCGGAGAAGAGCAGTGAGCAGGGGTTTGGCGCATCCCCGTTCGGAGACGCAGGTCGGAGTCAGAAGTAGTGCTTTGGCCAGGCCTTCCGGTCGGAGAGGCCGTCCGAAGGTGGGCTGGAGATCGAAGCGAGCGCTCTGATCGGAGAGGTGGGTCGAAGTCAGAAAACGGGCGCCATTCCTCCTCGGCCAGACCTTCCGGTCGGTGATTGGATCACCCTTCTGGCCTGTCGTTTAGATACCTAGGCCGGCCCATGAGTTGCGCATTATCTGCTTGGGCCGAGCCTTTGTTGGGAAGCCGGTCCATGAGGGGCCCCGGGTTTATGAACCCGACAGGAGCCCCCGAGCCCCTGGACGATTCGGGTAGAATCATCTGGGGCATTTTTGTCTTGACGGTGGGTGCGCACGAGCGCACCCACGGGTGTAGCCCCCGAGCCCCCGGGCGATTCGGGCAGAACCGTCTGTGGGGTTTTTCGTGTTGCCAGTGGGGGAGGTTTTTGTTTCGTCAGCGGGTGCGCGCGAGCGCACCTGTGGGTGTAGGCCCCGAGCCCCCAGGTGATTCGGGCAAAATCATCTGGGGGGTGTTTGTTAGCGGGCGTGTGTGCGTGTTTTTTAGTTGAGATGGAGTCATCAACCAAGGCGTCGTTGCGCAGCCGAGGCGGTTAGTTTTTAGGGATCGGGTGAGACGGAGCTCATGGATCCTAGCGTCGGTGCACGCCGTGGGATCGGGCGAGACAGTTAGTTTAGGGATCAGACGAGACGGAGCTCGTGGGTCCTGGCGTTGGTGTGCGCCGTGGGATCAGGCGAGTCGAAGTCATGGATCCTGGCCTTGGTGCAGCCCGCGCAGCCGAGGCAGTTAGTTAGTTAGTTTTAGGGATCGGGCGAGCCGGAGTTCACGGATCCTTATGGGGCAAGTTCGGGGTCGCAGACCTAGGCGTTTTGGTGTGCAGTCGAAGCGTAGCCGAGGGATGGGGCGAGTTTGGGGTCGCAGACCCAGGCGTTTGGTGTGTAGTCAAAGCGTTGCCGAGGGATAGGGTGAATTTGGGGTCGTAGACCCAGGCGTTTGGTGTGCAATCAAAGCGTAGCCAAGGGATGGGGTGAGTTTGGGGTCGTAGACCCAGGTTTTTTGGGTGTCTTGAGCCCCCGAGCCTCGTTGGGCTTTGGTAGGGGTTGGTTTGAGTTGTGTGCGTTACCCCATCCTCGGTTTCTCATAACCGGAGGGGCTGAGCTTTGTCGCTTGTCTCGATCGCTCGGGCTCAAGTGACGCGCTCAGTGAGTTCGCTAACGGGTATGATCGAGTGGAATCTGGGTCTGTCGTTTGTGACAGGGTTAGCATAGTCCTCTTATGACATTCCATTGCTCCTTTATCTACAACCCGGCAGATGCCTGGATCGTTCTGGAGACCGACCCGGGTGGCCTACTGGCCTCCCCTCGATGGAGATTCTATGGGCTTGGCAAGAGGTTTAGGATCGAACGAGAAGGTTGAGATGACCCTATTTGCTTTGGGGTAGACTGGGCGAGGGTCGCACGGGGCTCATCTGTGTTTTCTCCCCTGGCTCTGTTTGACATGGGGCGGCCTCGAGCCCTTCGTGGGCTGGCCTTCGAACCCCGGTCGGTCGCTGCTCATGTTGAATGAGGCAACTGCCGCTTCGTGATGCAACACAGAGCATTGTGATGCATTTCGCTGCATGTGCGATGCTTTAGTTCCTGAGCCCCGGGGCGATTCAGGGCCCGAATCGGCCGGGGGGTACGGGCGTATGGAATGAATGCGTGTATGAATGTATGGATGATTATATAAAGAAAATAGCTGGGGTTGGTAGTGTTACCTTGATGACTCGAGTGACGGGGTTTGAAGAGCTCCAGTCGGAAATGTCCGACCAGGACCCGTGCTCGTCGTTTGTGACAGAGTCGGCATGGCCTACATGGGGCATCCCTTTGCTCCTTACCTGTCTCTCGGTGTTATCCTGAGCCGTTCGATTGACTTAGGAAGCCCGATGGTCTCTCCTGGCAGAGATCCCATTTTGGGGTTTTCCAAGTCCCACCTAGGGATGCAGAGAGCTGCCTATGTGTGGTGGTGCTTTGGTTTTTGCGCCTAGCGTGCGGTAGTGGTGGGCCATACCCAGGCCATGTCCCGTCTGATCAGGTGCCATTTCATCAGGCAGGGCGCGTCTCATCGGTCAGTGCGCGTCCCATCGTATCCCATCTGTATTAAATGAAAAGGGAGTGGGTTTTTCGCTCCGTTGTTTCAACTTTCCCGATCGGCGTGCCTTCCCCAACTATTGCGCCCTTTTCCTTAAGTAGAAGGGAGAAGGTTTTCGCCTTGTTCCTTCGCCTATTCCCCATTTGCCGCCTCCTCTCATTTTCCTTCTTGCCAAGAGCGTCTTTGAGAGCCATGGTGGTTCCTAGGAAAGAAAAGGGGAGAGCGAGGGAGAGGAGAAAACTCACAAATCCTTTTGCAAACCCAGAGCGAAATGTCGAACTGGAGGTCATCCACTATGAGGGAGTCGGTGCTGGAGGCCTTTGCCGTGAAGGGGTTTCTTCCGTCGAAGGAGGTGGCACACTAGGAGGGTTCCCAGGAGGGAGGATGTTCCGCAACCTCGGCCCGGTGAGGTGGTCTCCTTCCTCGCCTTCCACGAGCGTGGATTAGGATACCCCACGCATTGGTTCCTGCGCGGGCTCCTCAATGAGCGGGGTTTGAGCTGCAGCACCTCAATCCAACCGGGGTGCTGCATATCGTCGGCTTCGTCACCGTCTGCGAGGCCATCCTCGAGATGGAGCCGCATGCGGACTTCTTCCGGTGGCTTTTCTCTGGGCGAACTTTGCCGGTGGGGAATTTGCCCGAGGCCGCGCCGATGGGGGGATTCGCCCTGCAGAGAAAACCAAGCACGGGGGGTTCGTATCCCGCATACATCCCCAGCGACTCCAACCGGGGGTGGCACGGGGAGTGGTTTTATATCAGGAACCCGGTGGAGGCGCCGTTCCCGGTGTTCACCGGCGGGAGGCCGGAGAGGCGGGATAGTTGGTCGTGGGGCCCTTCCTGTCGAGAGAAGAAGAAGACGGAGATCATCGAGGCAGAGCTCCAGAAGCTCATGCGGCGCAGCCTTGACGGGGTGCGGGTGTTCCACACCCTCTACCACCGTTGGGTTGCTCCGTTGGCGGAGAGGGTGCAGCCGATGTGGAGGTACAATGGCTCATCGGACCCTGATCGTGCGTCGCCGGAGGAGCTACCGGGCGACGGGGTCTAGAGTAGCCTCGACCGGGTGCTGCAGCTGAAGCCCAAAGAGAGGGTCGATGGAAAGCCTGGACCTCTTAACGCCTCGGTGGTGTCCAAACTGGTATGCTCCTCTCTCTTTTCTTCATGTTCTTTTCCCCTTTGCTTTCCTACTTTTTTGATCTTGAGTCACCTATTTCGTAGGGACTTGATGCTTACAAGTCTTGGCCGCACCTTCCAAAGGGGCCAGAGGGCATGGCTCGGCAGGCCACCTAGAAGGAGGCGGCGGATGCCAGGAAGAAGGAGAAAGTCGAGGTGGCTCGGCGGAAGTATAAGAAGGAGAAGGAGATCGCTCGGCACATGAAGGCCAGGGAAAATAAGAGCAATGTCGAGTCAGAGCTCGAGTCAGAGGATCCCACAGAGGTGGATGACATGGTTTTCTCCGAGGAGGAGGAAAGTCGGGAGGTCATTGTGACCTCGGCGGAGCGTCGTGGCCCTACGGCAATGTCTACCGGCGATGAGCAGGAGGCGGAGAGGCGCACCGAGGTTCCTGTGCTAAGGAAGCGTGCCGTGAGCGTGGACGCCATCGGTGAATGGGAGGCAAAGCGGACGCGGTCATCGCACCCCTCGGTGGCGTCGCCAGTCTCGTCCCCGCCTGCTGCGGGCGTGGCCGAGCAGGCCAGGCGGTCAAAGGAGTGAGCTTGCACCCGTGCATCACCGGAACTAGTGCCAGCGCGTGACTCGCAGTGGGAGGATGCCCCGCCTGCTGCTTTGGTTGGCGCATCCCAAGCCGAAGGTCGTGGTGACCCACAGGCTGGGTAGGAGCCTGTTGGGACGATTCCACCCCCGGCTAAAGTGAGGGGGCGCGGGTTGCAGCCTAGGAGCGGTCCTCGCCCTGCGGGCCCATCGACACCGGGTCTTGGTTTTAGAGTCGTGCCGCTTACCTCCTAGTATGTTTTTCTTTGTTTCTTTTCGATCTTTTGCTGTTGAGTCTTTTTGGAGTATGACTGACCTATACTTTTTGTCAGCGGCCGGACGATGATGAGGTTGAGCATCGTCCCAACTCCCGTGGAGGAGGTTTGGAGGCCCACCCTGCAGTGCACCGCGGTGAGCGGCGGGGGGAATAGGATGGTGGCGATGAGTCCTTCCCTTCCGGGGGTGGTACTCCCCAGGTCGGTTGCTAGTACGGCGGCAGCAGCGGCGATGGTGCTGGCAGCGATCTTGGTGGTGACAGCGGAGGCTTCACCGGTGGTGTCCCTCGTGGCCCCTCCTCCACTAGCTGTGGTCGGAAGAGGAGAAGCAGACCGAGACCCCTACCTCACCGGGCGGAGAGCTACAAGGCTCACCCTCACGGTCGGAGCTGAAGGCGCCGGGGGGAGATGCGGCCGGGACGGAGTCAGAACGCCCGTCGGCGGCCCGCGCAATCGAGGTGGTGGAGATCCCATCCGATGATGAAGCGGATGATGTGGTGGAGCTGCCGGTGCTGACGCAGGAGCTAGCAATGGTTCGGTCAGAGGCTGGGCCCTCCGGTGGGTTGCCGGAGGGTGATCTGGAGTGGCCCTGCCTCGAGGACCCATCAAAGGTGTAGTTCATCCTTCAGGATTCCTAGGAGTGTTAGCTCTGGGACATCCTTGGGGGGAAAGGACTCGCCATGGAGTCCGATCTCGCCAAGCTGTTGGTGAAGCTCGAGGACGTCCAGGAGCGGGTTAAGTCCACCCAGTAGTTGGTCAAGGTCGACCTGTAGCTCACCGCAGAGGTGAGTTTCCCGTGTTTGTCCTTGATCACTTAGTCTCTTGTTGGTTGCCTCAGCATGCTTTTTTCATTTTCGTAGGGTCTGAAGGAGATGTCGTCCCGCAAGTCCTGTTTCCTCCGGATGGAGCATGCCCAGATGGCCGAGCTTGAGCATCAGCTGGAGTCCGCCCACCATGAGTCCCAAGACCGGGCGATCCAAGGTGACCGCGGTGCGAGCGAAGGAGCAGCGTGTGGCAGAGCGGGCGACCGCCGCCGAGCTAGGGCTTGAGGCGGCGAAGGCCCGCTAGGCGGAGACCGAGGCGGGGCTACGGAAATCCCTAGCGGACACCGAGGTGGCGCTCCAAAAATCCCTGGACACCCTTGAGTCGGAGCGGAACGCCCTAGAGTCAATGCGAAAGGCCCTGGAGTCGAAGCGAAAGGCCCGGTCGTAGGCAGACCAGGAAGTGCTCGCGCTTTGGGGCCGGGTGATGGGGATGGAGGAGGTGAGCACCCGGCTGCGCGAGCAGGTGGCCCGGCAGACGGAGGAATGCTCCACCCTTGAGAACTTCCGCCTTGGTACGTACCTTCTTTGTTTTTTGTCTTGTTGGTTTCTTCCTTTAGCTTGTTTCTGAGCTTGTCGCCCTTCTTCAAGAGTGTAACACCTCGGTGTTTTAAATACTAAAACCTACCATGTCATCATATGCATTGTACATCATTTCATATTAGTGAAAACTTTGATATGCATACACTAAAACAAGTTTACAATTATGTTATATGTCTTGCCTTGTATGGTTTGGATTGAGTTCAAAGTTTTGTTTGGATTTGGATTTCCGAAAACCCTGATTTCCAGCAATTAGTTTTACCCGAAAAACCCATTTCAAAATCTAAGCACATTTTGGGGTTGAGCCTTAAAGCAAAAATGTAGAGCTTGTCGGGTTGTACAAAGTTGGTTTTTGGAGTTTTCAAAGTTGTTTTATGAAATTTGAAGTAATTTGAAAAGATGAAATGTACTTAAAGTGTCCCCTTTTGAATTTAAACTTGCAATTCAAAATATAGACCGAATTTGGGTTTGGTTATAAAAGCAAAGTTGTAGAACTTTGAATTTGGAAACAACTTTTATTTTTGAGATTTTTGAGTTGTTACATAAATTTGAGAGTAATTTGTGTTTTAAACCGAGTGGCAATTTTGTAATTTTGAGGAACAGTACCCGCGGGCAGCTGTCACCGCCGGCGAGCTTCTTGCTGCTTCCAGGCGCGCACGTGGCCGTCTTTGGCATCGCGCTGGCGTGGAGAAGACTCCTGCGTGGCTTCCTCTTGCTTCCTGGCCGTCATATATAGCTTGTGCCATCGCCGTTCGTCTCCTTTCTCCTCCTCTGTTTTCCCGATGCCACCGCCGTAGCTCCGTCGAGCTTTCGCCGTCGATTTAGCGACTGTACCGTCTCAGCAAAGCGCTACATAGCTCCGCCTAGTCCTTGTGCACCCAGCCAGCCAGCTCTAGTCACCTAACTTCGCTGGGAACTCGTTGTGCGTCGCTTTCTTCCCCGCGGCCGATAGTACCACCGTCGAGTCCGCATCACCGTGGCCAGTGTTCTTCGGTGCGTTTCTGCCCTTGATGTGCATGCCTTCAGCTTCGCCACGATGCTGTGGTGCTTTGTGCCCAGTTGGTTGACCGTTTTGTCCATCGCAGCCACCGGAGCATCGCCGTCGTCAAAGATTACTCCGCCGTGATTGCTGTGAACGTCGACCTGCTTCATAGTTGCTTCTCCGGTCCAGCTTCCTACTCCAGCGCATTCAGGGTGAGCTTCTGGTTCTTCTCGAGCTATTTGTTTAACCGCTACCGCACTTGTTTCGCCGGCGTAGTGCAGCCGCTCGGCCATGTCCGCCATGGCCGGCATTGAGCTAGTATTGAGCCGTAATCGGTGCAAGTAGGGACATCAGTAGGTGCGCCTAGTCATGGTGAACGTGTTGGTGTCTTCGCCGTCGCCGTTGGTCACACCGACGGTGAGAAATCGCCGGTCAGCACGTAGTCGCCGTGGTCAAACGCGGGAGGTAGGGGATGACAGGTGGGACCTCGCTGTCAGTGACTCAGTGTTTGAAAATGATTTTTTCAATTTTCAGAGATGAATAAATAGTGTATGTTTTTGTTATTTTTGTGTATATTTATTTAGAGCTCCAAAAATTATGAAAATTTTTGTGTGACTTCTTTGTGATGTATATTATTTAGAAAAATATGAAATGTTGATTTTCAGTATTTTTGAATGTGATAAAAATTACTCAATTAATTAATAAATGAGTTTCCATGATTTTTCTAGGCTTATTTCTTTATCCAAAAATTATGAAAATTGTTTTGCCACTTAGTTATCATGTGATGAACATTTATAAAAATTTTGAGGTCAATTGGAACAAGTTGATTTATTTCATAATTTTTAATTAAATAATTAATTCATAAAAGCAAATAGTAACCTTTAATGATTTAGGTTTTGATTGAATTTTGGATTGAGTGATGACCTCGGGTCATTAGTTGATAATGATCCGTGGCAATTGAAGTAAGGGTTATGAAAAAAATGTTTAGTTAGTTTGACTTGTAACTGTACCGCGAAGGAAAGTTGTATTCAAGTTGTTAATTTTGCATCCATCATCGAGCATCATATTTTATATCTCGCATCATGTTAAACATGTCATTGTTACTACGTGTAGTGAACGAAGGTGAGCACGTGGTAGTTAATCAAGTTGTGGAAGAAGTTAATCCGCCTGTTGAGGTCGGGTTTGATAATTGTGGAACGACTCCGGAACCTAACTTTTCCGTCAACGAAGGCAAGCCCCGGATGCATTAAACCTACCTTGTGATTTACAAATTGATTTCGCTTTTGCTTTTCTTTACTGCATTAAATGATTAGGAGTTAAGTAAAAACCTAATTGGTGCATTACCCACCTTGTTTTTCCATATCTACCTTGTTACCAGTTTTAATTCGTATATGCCTAGTTATGCTTAGCTATGCTTAGAACGATAAAAGTCGGGTGATTACCTGTCACCTGCAAGTTTTAAATGGATCTTTGGTTACTTATGTTATCATGTGATATGGGAATGTGGAGTAATAAATCTAGACCGGGCGGACTCGGTGTATGGGAGCCACAAGACATGGAGGTCTTGTGAGCGGGTTCTTTCCGCCTGTGTCGATTGAGGCCCGTCCGTTGTTGAACTACGTGAGGTGAGACTTTGTAGTACTAACCACATACTCCGGTAAGCCTTAACTTGGCTATTCTATTACGAGAATGGCTACTCGCGCACTGGGAGTGGAGAGATGGCGGGAATAGCGTGTATCCACGTGGCAATAGGCTGGATTGGTGGAGTACTGTATTCTCGGGTGGCGCGGACCCGTTCTTGTTTTAGAGGATCTGAGGGTAGGTTGGTATATGTAGGTCGGGGACCTACATATGTCGTGTGGTCTGGAATCCCCAGCTAGGTTTAATCGGTTCGAATCGTCGTTGCTCCTCGGTTATGGAGACTCACTTCTCTGTTCATCATCGTAGTTTAATAACTGGAACTCGAATAAGGTTTGTGAAGGTGTTGGATATGAAGTTTCATGATCTCAATTCGGATCATGTCAGCTTTGTATATGATCTTTATGAAGTTTTAAATGTTGATATAAAGAATTTTGTTAAAGAGCTTTTACGCAAAGGAACTTTAATTATTGCTAAAGCCATACCTTGAATCCCTGAGCCTACATTCCTAAGTTCTATCAGTTTCTATTTCGGTTAAGTCTTGTTGAGTACTTTTGTACTCAGGGTTCGTTGACCCTTGTTGCAGGTGAGGCTCATGAGCAGGTCTGTTTTGGGCCGTGCTGCATGACTGTTGTTCATTGCGACGACGATAAGTAAATATGTGGCCCTTGGGCAGGGCAGTTTATTGGTGTGTTTTGTATTATGTTATAATGCCACTCCACTACGTCGTTTTGTAACTATTATCGAACTTAGTTGTATGGTTTGAAACAAATGGTTTGTAAACTATGTTATTGTAAGTCTTCCGCTGATTTACTCTGGTGTAGATATTTGAATAAATGTTGTAATACTGTAATGACTCTGTAATGTGATCCTGCTCAGAAGTCGTGGATGATTCAGGGTTCATCGAGGACACCCGACGGTCTTCTTAAGTTACCAGGAACATATGCATAGTTGTCAGAGGTCATCGGACAGTGACAGGTGCATGTGGGCACTATAATTTAGGAGGTTCTGCCACAAAGAGCTGGGCGGAAAGGTGAAGTCGTTGGAGCGGGACCTGGAGATGGTCAAGGCGACGTTTGGCCGGAATGCGGAGGCGCTGGCCTGGTCCCTTAAGGAGCGACGTGCTCTCGAGGGGGAACTTGACCAGATCTGTAGTGTTGCCCAACTCATCGTCTCGGAGGTCTTCGGGTCGGCGCCAAGTACCAGTGTGCCCGCCATCCAGCTGGCGGAGGTCCCGGATGAGGTCCGGACCCTCATCACACACGGACTGTTCTATGGAGCGTCGGGGGTGTTGACTTTGGTGGCTACATACCACCCGAACCTAGACTTCGCCACTATCTGCAGCGGGTATGCCGACGGCTTGAGCACGGAGGACATCCAATCGCTCGGGGAGAGCTTGCTGCCGCACGCAAGGTTGGTGCCAGAGCAAGTCTCTGTGTAGTGGGTGATGGATGCCCACCGTGAGGACATGGCTAGAAGCGTGCGTCGGGGGGACGTCGCCCAGCCTATGGATGGCACGGAGCCTGGGTCAAAAGTGGGCATCACCCCACCTTCAACCGAGCCAAATGTCGTCCCACCGGGGAGTGAGCAGCCCGTGCCTTCGCCGGTTGCACCGACAGCAGATGCCGCCGAGCCACCCCAATAGCTTGCAAAGTATAAGTAGATGCAAAAAGTTAAGTTCGTGGGGGAGCCCCCATGTAAACATTCTTGTGTACTCAATGACTACGATCGGTTTCATTTTTTTGTGATGGTGTCACTCCGTTCGGGGAAGCTTGTCCCATTCGTTCCTTAGTTTTTACCTTAGCATAATTTTGTTTTTTATTCTTTGTTTTTTGTACTTGCCCATTCGTCCCGTAGGCTGCAACCTTAGGAGCCCGGGTGTGGCCCACGAGGCTCAGCTGCTCGTAATTGTAGGTAGAGGTGGGGTGCGATCGGTCGGAATATTTTAAAGCAAAGCTACGTAAGGCAATTTAAAGGAATGAACTACCCTTTTGTTCGGGTAGGAAGGAGTTTCACCATATGATAGTAAACGAAAAAGAGAGGTAGTAGTGCACCCTCGTGGAGCCTCCGAACGACTCGTGCCAAAAAGTGTTCGGGTCGGGGTGCTCTTATAGGAGCAAACGCTAAGTAAACAATGGTAAGATTGAATTTTAGGGGAAGAAACGACATAGCTGTTCCAAGTGTTGGTGAGAATGTCGTCGTTGTCGTCCTTCAGTCGGTAGGCGTCCGATCAGATCACCTCGACCTTTAGTCGTCCGGATCCTTGCCCGCTACGCCCCCTTTCTTGACCGCTGCCTCTTCGCCTTTTTCTTCCTTCGTCCCGCCAGCCTGTCGCAGAAGGCGCTTGAGGAGCTCGCAGTCCTTGTAGAGGTGTTTGATGGGGTAGGTGTGGTTGGTGCACGGGCTCTCCATGAGCTCATGGAAGTGGCCCGGAAGGTCCTGCTGGGGCTGCTTGCCCGTGTGATCAGCCGTGGCGACCAACACGGAGTTGGCCGGTTGGCGGCGACATTTTTGTTCTTTTTCCCCTCTACTTGGAGGAGCCCTCGTCCTGATCCTGGCGCTTGGCCTTGCCTTTTCCTCGGCCTCCATTGGAGCGCTGTGGGAGCGGTGCTCGCTGGATGCGTTGGACAAAGGCCCGTGGTCCCGGGCCATCCGGGCTAGGACTCTGGTTGCTGCTGCGAGCGTCTCGGTTCAGCCCAAGCTACTCGTGTACATGTGGTCAGTGTGGAGCGGTCGCCAAGTCAAGACAAGGCGAAGATGCGGCCTCCTGTGCCGCGCTTGGCGGCTGTAGCGGTGCGCCGGTGGAGCGATTCATCTGGTGCGTCCCCACTCCCCTGGTGGGGAGAGAGGACGTGAGTCAGTGTCGCGATATGGAGCTCTCCGCCTGCTAACGGCAGCGGTCTCCACTAGTGCCCGGAGGTTCCGGTGGATCGCATGTTCCTGGGGGTCGTTCGGCTCGGGAAGGCCGTGCAGAAGCATTGCCGCAGTGGCGATGTTCTAATTGGCCCGAGCGAACTGTGGGGGATCGTTCTCCCTGTCCATGGTGTTGCGCTGGACCCCGACGGGCGCCGCTCGTCGGTTTATGCCCATGAGGCGCAGTGTGGTGCGCCGAGCGCGCTGGCGCAGTCGGCGGCTAGTTCAGCCACTATTGTCGTAGTTCCTCGCCGTGCTCCCATGTGAGCTCGGGGGTCTCTGCACGAGGGTCCGGAGGGGTGTGAGTCTGCAAGAACTCCGTCACCACCGATGGCTGTCCCGGAGCGTCCGCCATAGCGCACTCCCAGGATGGACGGTGGCTAGGCACCACATCGCCGATGCTGGAGCCATCACTCTCAACATCATCATCCATGAGGTCGAGGAAACAGGTGGGAGCATAGCTCGCCATCCCCATGAATTTGGACATGAAAGGGGGTGGCGTCGGCATCCTTCGGAGCCCCCGAGCATACGCGTCCACGGGAGACGCGAGGCCATAGGGGAACTGGTCGCATGGCGGTCACGGTGGGGACAACGGGGTCCCTTTGGATAACCGGTAGAAGATAGAGAATAGCAAGTAAATAACAACATGTGCATTACTTACAGCAGGGTTTGAGCAGAGAGTTTGCTCAGAATGAAGCGTAGATGCCTCGTCGTTGAAGTCGTCATGCGTCCCAGAGCCGATGGAGGGTGCCCCTCCGATGGGCGCCGAAACGAGTGCCTTCTCACGGAGGTGTAGTACGTCGAGCCAGTCGGCGACGAAGTCCAGGCTTCCAAAGAGGGAGGCCTGAGATGGCTCGAAGACGGGTGGAACCCGCATCCCAACAGGTGGGAGTGCGGGAAACTCCAGTGAGCCGAAGCGAGTCGTATCGCCTGAGCCCGCCATGGCGAAGGTGGTGTAAAAATGGGCCATCCGATGACCAAAAAGTGTTGAACGTACAGCGTCTTCCCCACGGACGGCGCCAACTGTCGGTGCAGAAAGTGACCAACACGTAAATATTTGTAGTTTTGCCGTACGTTGTGATCGGAGGTGGCCTAGCACTCAATGACAAATGGTTTATACTGGTTCAGGCAACGTGCCCTACGTCCAGTTTGAGTTGGTTAGTGACTTTATTCCTGAGCCTAGGTGCTCGAAGTTTGCAGTGGGGTTACAAACGAGAAGGAGAAAGATGGGGATACAAGAGGTCCGGTCGGACTCTGGTCAGAGGGACCGAAAGCGACGGGAGCTCCGCTATGTGCTAAGTGTTCGAGCGTGTGCTCGTGGTTTAAACCTGGTGGTTCTGCTATTGTGTACTAGTGAACTTGATTGATCTAATGAATCTGAATGAACTCATCTGTTGGAAGAGAGCGCATCCCCTTTTATAGATGAAGGGGATGGCCTTACAAGTGAGAGGGAAGGAGTACGTTTGCTGCTAAGTCTTGCTTCCCACGCCGGAGGGTACAAGATGATGGTAGGCGCCCACAACACTGTTGGATGTCAGATGCACGTGGGAGGTTGTGTTGTCTTCTTCGGGTATGGCAGACGTCAGCGCCTGCCACACTATTGATACCTGGAGGCATGCAAGGGGTTTTACCATGTTCGCCTGGTACGGTAAATACCGGCGCCCACAACACTGTCGATGCCCAGAGGCATGTGGGGGAGCCTTACCGTATGAGAGTTAATGGCGCCCACAATACTGTAGGGGAAAATGTCGGCGCCTACAACACTGCTTGGGTTCTAACGTGCCAGGGAGGTCGTAGAGTACTATTTCCGCAGGTGTACAGGGTACGAACCCTGGTATTGCGGTTTGACTTGTGCGCCCTGCCTTACTTTCTCCATCCATTTCCTGGTCCTTACCGAGTGGGCGTCCCCGGTTGGTTGGTCCTAGTCGGCTCTAATCACGCCAGTTGGAGAAGAGTAGTGAGCAGGGGTTTGGCGCATCCCCGGTCGGAGACGCGGGTCGGAGTCGAAAGTAGTGCTTTGGCCAGGCCTTCCGGTCGGAGAGGTAGTCCGAAGGCGGGCTGGAGACCGAAGTGAGCACTCCGGTCGGAGAGGTGGGCCAGAGTTAGAAAACAGGCGCCATTCCTCCTCGGCCAGACCTTCCGGTCGGTGATTGGATCACCCTTCGGGCCTGTCGTTTAGATACCTGCGGCCCATGAGTTGCGCGTTGTCAGCTTAGGCCGAGCCTTTGTTGGGAAGCCAGTCCGCGAGAGACCCCGGGTTTATGAACCCGACATTAGCGGAGACTGATCCTTTGACGACGGCGAGCCGGTGGGGAGGGCCTGGCGGAGACGCACGCTGGCTGTTTGGCCGCTGGGCGCCATTCCTTTCCTTTCTTCCATGGGCAGGAGGAGCTGATCGGCAGATTGCGCGATGATCCACTACGATGATCGATGACGGCTAGAGCGCCGATGGTTCATGGTGGGGTGGGAAAGCAGGATATGGCGTCTGATCTCGTCCGCCTCTCTATTGTGCGGTTGTCGCTACAAGGAAAGAGGGAAGGAGGAGAGAATCAAAATCCGGGCTTGCACGGACTGTGATTTTAGGAAAGAGAACATACATATTTTTTTCGCAAGCCTTAATTACGCAAGATACCTTTTTAAAAAAATACGTAAGAAGGACGTCCGTTTCTTCCCTTCCTATTTGGTCGGAGATGTGAGATTTTTTTTTTTTCACGAGCGTTAATTACGCCTGGATGGACGTCCGTTCCCCTCCTTCCTATTCGACTGGGCAATTTGAGATTTTTTTCATGAGCGCTTAGGACGGGTGGATGCCGTTTGGTCGTAGGTACGCCCGTGGGATCGCACAAAGGCAGACCGACGGACCGATATTGGATTGTTGCACCAAAACGGTGTCTATTTTTAGTCTTTTTAGTTGTGAGAGATGAGAGAAGAGATGAGAGATTACACATGTGGTCTTTTAAATGGACTGAACTGAGTGAGGCTTTGCTTCTGGCTTCTCTCTATTGAACCGCTGGTCCATTCCGGCATTAAACATATCTTTTATAATTTGAACCTTGGTGTTTCTTAGACTTATGCAGCAAAATAGTATCTAATACGAAAATTTGTTTTTTATTCAAATCTTAGGATAATTTTCTCATGAAACTGGATTTTTTTTCTTTCTAAACTTCCAATGTTTTCTCTCTCTCTTGAATTTAGAATGATTTTTGGGTGAACTTGATTTTTTTTTGAAATATTTTTTTATTGCTGCACAAGTTTCTATTCAATTTTATTAGACGATGGTAGGCTATGTCCATTTATATTTACTAGATGATACCCCACCCGGTGCTGCGAGAATCGTAGTGTTATAAAGGGTGAAGAGGATTTATGGAGCTTGAGACTTTATATGTAGCATCCACCATGATAGCATAGAGAGTAGCGGCAGGATTAAGGGGAAATTTCATATAAACAATGAATAGTAATGTGAAATAAAATGAGAAAATAATATCATCTTATTGGTTCACTGTTTTTTAAAAATCATTGTACAAAGTTCATCCCAGTTTAATTATAAAACAAAAGGTGTTATGTTCAGAAATTCAGCACGTGTGGCATTGACATCACAATAGACAGGACAATAAATTGTAAGAGCTTTTGAGATACTAACTATTGGGAAATTGTGAATGTCTATGTTGCCAGCACTAAATACTGAGCTTGGTGCAATGATAAATTCTAATGGCATCTTCAGTAAGTAATTGTTCGTCTCTACATGCAGAGGGAAATACCCCATTGTGAAATAATCCTTGGCTTCTTCCTGATTTTGGCATAAAATCTCCGGTCATGGAAGACCACGATCCATCTTCACCAACTGAGAAATCTGACAAAACATCTTCAATTGAAAATGGTTATCTCTTGATAAAAAAAAGATGTATGTGACATAAGAAAAAAAAACATCCAAATACCCCCGCGGAAGCTGTAACTCTTGTGGGAGATTAGGAAAAAGTAGTGTATGAAAGTTTTTTCCTTTCATCGGCATCACCTGCTAGAGCTTATCTAGTGCAAGAAGTAGAACCGTAGAACCATCGGCATCACCTGGTGAAGTTTATAAGGGTCAGAAAAATCATTCACGGACTGACTTGATGACTGGAAATTGCACAAATGAGAACAAAAATTATACTACCTAAATTTGAAGGCAAGAAGTATATATAGAAATTACTAATGACTGACAATGAACTCCATGTAGACCTACTAGCTGGGTATCACTGAGGTCGTGGATATCACCTGTGCTAGCTTGGTGCAGCTAGTGATCTAGCCTTCTGCAGGTTTCAGGATGGCTACGTAAGAGACAAAACAAATGACTAATGAACATGCCTTGCTGAATTGTCATTGAGAAGGTTCATATATAAAGGGAGGGCACCTCTGTACGTGGAGAAGATGGGCTGACGGAGGGAGACTGACGGGCAGAAACGCAGAAACGACTGTTAATCAGGTGCATTTATGGCCACTGTGGGTCGGCAGTAAAAGCGAACATGCAACAACATCGAGGTGAACAGGCAGCGAGGTGTGCTCACGGTCGTGAGAGGCTTGGGCTGCTGCAGAACGACTTGTGGTGGTGTGGAACCCGATATAATGTGGCTTCACGAAATCGTAGCAAAATATATTAATGGAGTTTTTCTATTTAGGTACGGTAGATAGGTGAACTTTTTACACCTATTTATAGGCAGTAGCATTTGTTTGGCAGCGCAGTGACACCAGTACCAGCCATCTGATACATTGAAAGAACATCAATCGTCTTGTCATCAAAGATGATCAAGGGATCATCAATCTGCACACCAGTACCAGCCCTGTTGAAATTGAAAGTCTAGAAAACTTCACAGGAATAGCGAGATGAGAATCTAGGGAGTTGGTGACACAAAGATGCAAATGGGGAACACAGATCGTCCCCACCAATCACATCAACCCTATAAAAGCCAAAACAACGTGAATAACTTAAAGGCCTTGTTTAGATACCCTCAGAATTCCAAGTTTTTTCACTCTCTCTTCATCACATCAATTTTTAGCTGTTTGCATGAAGCATTAAATGTAGGTAAAAAAAATAACTAATTGCATAGTTTAGTTGGAAATCACGAGATGAATCTTTTAAGCTTAGTTGATCTACGATTGGACAATATTTACCAAATAAGACGAAAGTGCTACTATTTATCGGGTTAAAATTTTTTTCAATCTAAACAAGTCCCAAGCTAAATGTCTAGATAGACGTTCGTATCCGAATTCTCTAGGAGAAACAAGATCCGACAATGAATCGACGAACGCCCTGTTTGTTTTCGATTTGGTGATAAGTCATAGCTAAAAGTATTATTAGCTGATTTAGTGTGAGAGAAAAATATTGTTTGTTGGTTGAAAAAATACAGCTTATAAGTCAAACAATTCCAAGCGAATATAGCGGAAGATGATACACTATTGGTAGACACAGGATAAAATTTATTTAATCTAAACCCTAACTACGGCTAAACTGCTCCTCCACATTGCTGGTGAGGCCGTCGCACAAGGAGAAGGGGGGACCAGAAGTGATCAATATTAAGAGGGCCTAGGGTTGAGTTAACTCGATTTAGTGACCTTGAATTAATAGAATTCTTTCTTCATTGAAAAAATGTGGTTTTATAATTCTGAATTGCGGAAACTTATTTTCTATTACCCTGGTCACTGCTAAACTGTATTAAGTTGCAACAATAAAACAGGTTTGCAACAAACAACACTCAGAATCAATCACCACGGTACTACTCCAACCTCGCCTCACACTCAAAGCGCTTTCAAACAACCTCGCCTCACACTCAAAGCACTCTCAAACAACAAGTAAATGTGGAATGGTGTTACGAAGACATCAGAAAAAAAAACAAAGAAGAGACTACACTGGATGACCAGATATCTAGCTGACAATGGAGGCTAAGACACACAAATATAGAACTCGAACCAGAAGATGTTTGTCCTAACGACTGGATAAGTTACAGCAGCTTCAGACTGACTTGTTTTAGATATTCCTTGAGTTGGCTCTTCAAATTTGTCTTCAATTTGTCGTCGGTTCTATTACCTAGCCGAATTTCCTTGAGGCTTGTAAGAAATGGTAGCCCGTGTAATTCCAGCAAACGGTAACTGTCAGAATGTATCAGCTCGAGCTTCGGCATTGCGTGTTCTCTAAATGATACCAGCTTATACCCTTCTCCTCTGAGCTCCAGAACCATGAAACTCGGGAAAGACGAGCCTTGGAAAAGGAGCTCAGTAACTGTGAAAACCTCAAAACGCAGATCTAAAACTTTAAGATTTGGTACCCTTCTCCTCTGAGCTCCAGAACCATGAGACTCGGGAAAGACGAGCCTTGGAAAAGGAGCTCAGTAACTGTGAAAACCTCAAAACGCAGATCTAAAACTTTAATATTTGGTAGTTGTCCAATAGCTTGTATGGGATAAGCTGAGTCAAATTGACTATGCTTCAGCTGCAACTTCAATAGATTGTGAAGCTTATGCATCCACTCAGTTACCCTGAATAGCTTGCCCTCCAGCTTCAGGCTCTCAAGGTGTATTGGCGGCAACAAATCCCCACCCAAACAACTATCTAATCCATGACCCTTCACTGATAGAGATCGGAGTTGCTTGTGGCCAGAAATGGCAGACCAAAACTTCTTGCTGTATTTGCTGTACACACCAGCCACACCAAGCTTACGTAGCTGAGTAAGCTCTTCAAGCTCTTTCAGAGTGGTCTTGCTCCGTGCAACATTGACAACTCCTAGTGTCTGCAGGGCCTTCAATTTTCTCATTCCTCTAGGAGCTTCAACACCCCCAAATATAAGCCTATCGAAGGCGGATTGTATGTTGAACACATCTCTCCTGTTCAAGCCCTGATCTAAAGCTCGTGGCCTCCAGCAGAAACAGCAAACAGATAAGCAAAAGAGGGTCTGTTTTAGACACATTCGGATGTGGTACACCAAAGATGTGCGGCAATTATTCTTTCTGATGGGGTCATCTATTAGGTGATCCTCCATATCTGCAATGACAGACCATACACTTCTATAGAAAACAGCACTGCAAAAACATGATGATCCTTCATCTTCTCTGAGCTGTTCCATTATATCATTTTCCTGGCCCTGTTGTCTTCCTTCCAAATCATCATCAGAAAGAAGGTGTTCTAGCTTCCTTAGCTTGGTGAATGTAGATGGAAACCTAGTTATTTTTGTACCTCTGCCGTCCAGAGTTTGGAGGTGTGCCAAATTTCCCAAAGAACTAGGAAGGCAGAAGATATTGCAACATCCTCGTAGAGAAAGGTACCTCAGGTGAAAGAGGTGCCCAATTTGATCAAGATGATGATCTCTTAACCCCAAGGTATCGCCCAAATCCAACACTCTGAGAAACCTCATCTTATCAAAAATAAAAAATGATTTCCAATCTCCAAACACTGTCAATGACCGTACATGAGACAAGTCCACCTATAGTTGGCCATTTGGCCCGGGCACTACGGGCCGGCCCAAGCACGACACGAATCAGCACGGCCCGGCCCGACGGCCTTCGTGCCTGTGCCTGGCACGGCCCGGCCTTAGCGCCGTGCCTTGGCCGCCATTCTGGCCCGTAGTGCCAGCCTGGGCACGGCACGCTATATGGGCCGGCCCGGCAGCGGCACGGCTCGGCCGTAGGTGGTCGTTGGATCCCCGGCGTCAATCCCATCCGACCGTTGGATCCGGCCGTTGGAATCGGGGGCTATAAAACCACAGCGCTCTTGCC
Source organism: Miscanthus lutarioriparius (assembly GCA_904845875.1). Classification (NCBI taxonomy): domain Eukaryota; kingdom Viridiplantae; phylum Streptophyta; class Magnoliopsida; order Poales; family Poaceae; genus Miscanthus; species Miscanthus lutarioriparius. The sequence goes on along the minus strand of CAJGYO010000016.1, from coordinate 9,803,703 downwards.
TCGCTCTCAGTCTCCATTGCCCTAATTCATTTGCTCTCAGTGACTCAGTCTCACTCTCCGTCTCTCTCGCCTCTCCCCCGCAGCGCCGTCTCGCTCGCTCCTCTCTCGCCTCGCTCTCCTCTCTTGGCGAGTCGGCGTCGCCGCGTCGGCGACTCGCTCTCCTCTCTCGCCTCCAACTTCCTCTCTTCTTCTCGCTCTCTGGTGGCCTCTGGAGCCATCGCTGGCCGGCACTGGCACAATCCCTAACCCTAACCCTTGCTCAATCCCTAACCCTAACCCTTGATCTCTCTTCGTCCTCACCGGATCCGTCGTCGACCTCGTCGGATCCGTCGGTTTCCTCGCCGGATCCGTCGGATCTCCGGCCTCGCTCCCATCGGACCATTGGATCCGGCCGTTGGAATAGCTGGCCGGCACTAGCACAATCCCTAACCCTAACCCTTGATCTCGTTTCATCCTCACCGAATCCGTCGTCGACCTCGTCGGATCCGTCGGTTTCCTCTCTGGATCCGTCAGTTTCCTCGCCGGATCCGTCCCTCGTCGTCTGTGCTCGTCGGATCCGTGCCTTGTCGACCTCGCCGGCGATTCTGGTGCTCTGGCTTTGAAGGTAAGTCCATAACCCTAACCCTAACCCTAACCCTAACCCTCAATCTGTACTAATCCTTGCTCTGTTTTGTCTGAAGCCGTTGAGGGACCAGGGCGCCGACGAGTGGCGATGGCTGGATCCGACGACGAGACGCTTGAGGTCGGTTCCAACCAAGAGAGGCGGTTGTGCGGGTTGGCCGGAGATGATGACGAGGACGACCTGCGCGAGGACGCCACGGAGCTGTTCGGCCATAACGTTCAAGCTCCCATCGTATACATTTGAAGAATATATTAGAACTGCTCATAATCCTAAATTTGTTTCAGTCTCTAGGCAAACCAACACTAGAGACATGCTTAAATACTTCTCTGATTGGAAGGTTAAGCTTGTTGAGACTGTTAGTTTTGCTAGTGTTAATTGTGTGTGTCTAACCTCTGATATTTGGTCTGGTAATGTCAAAGAGGACTACCTTAGTGTTGTTGCTCACTACATAAACTCTGATAGGCAACTAGAGAAGAGAGTGCTTGGTCTTAGGCTTATTGATTGTTCTCACAATGGACAAAACATTGCTGATCTTGTTGCATCTATGCTTGCTGATTATGGTTTGACTGGAAAAGTATTTGCTGTTACTTTGGACAATGCATCATCTAATGTATCAGTCATGCAAAAACTTAGACCTGTTCTTTCTAAATATCTTGGTATTGAAGTTGTGGTCAATGCATCATCTAATGATAGTGGTGATTTAGACAATGCAGTTAATTCTATGTTCTTGCATCAGCGTTGTGCATGTCACATTATCAATTATCAATCTGATTGTTAAGGAGGCCCTAACTGCTCTTAAGCCTTTGATTGAAAAATTTAGAATTGCAATATCTTTCTTAAACTCATCTAACCAGAGAATTGCTGCATATAAAAGTTACTGCATTGCCACTGGTGTTAGGCCTAGAAAGTTTCAACTGGACATGGAAGTTAGGTGGAATTCTACATACCTAATGCTTAAGCATTTGTTTCCACATAAGGTCTCATTCACTACTTTCATCCATGCTCAATATCCTAGGGCTGAAGGTGGTAAGTTGCTCTTAACTGATGACCATTGGGCTATGGCAGAAAAAGTGCTTACATTTCTTGAACTGTTTTATGATGCTACAGTTGCATTGTCTGGTGTGTATTATGCTACATCTCCACTCATGATTCATTATCTTGTTAAGATTGCTATGCATCTAAAGAATTATGCTAATGATAATCAAATCAGACCTGTGGTTCAACCTATGATAGACAAATATAATAAATACTGGAGGGACATACCTTTGCTTTATTCTTTTGCATTCATCCTGGACCCCAGAGCTAAAATGAAAGGTTTCATTAGAGTGCTTAGGAGGTTGGGTACCCTTATTAGTATAGATTATAGTGCTTACCAGGTTGGCACTAGAGCTCGACTTACTGATGTCTACAATAAGTATGAGGAGAAATATGGAGGTGTTAGGTTGAGGAGGACTGCCCCTCCTAACCTATCTGGTAAAAAAGATGCTTGGGATGAAATTTATGATGATGATAGTGATGTTGTTGGTGGTGGTGGTATGCATACTGCAGCTGCTACTCTAATCATGGCTAGAGATACATCTGCAACTTCCCTGCTGTAGGCTGCAAGTTCTTCAGGTTCTAATGTTTCTGAACTTATTTCTTACTTGGACTGTGACACTGTGAACCATTTAGATGATGATTTTAACATCTTGGACTGGTGGCATCAGCACAAACTCACATATCCAGTGCTATCAATCATGGCTAAAGATATTTTAATTGTTCCTGTTTCAACCATATCTTCAGAATCCACTTTTAGTATGACTGGCAGGATCATCGAGGAGCGGCGGAGAAAGCGAAAGCCTAAAATGGTGGAGATGCTGACCTGCATTAAAGATTGGGAGGCTGCTGAAGCTCGGCTGCAACACATGGTGGAGGACAAGGAGCTTGAAGAAGCATTTGAAGAACTTTATCTTGATTAGTTATTATTTATGTAATGGGACTGTAATATTATGGACTATGGACTGAACTTTGATGAACTTTATAATTGGAGCTGGGCTGTACTTTTTTTTCCTGTTTAGGGTTTCTCATAAGGATGAGTTTTACCTAGACAGGTTTTTAATGAGGCAACCATTGCACTAAAGCTCCCAATAAAATGTTATTTTGTTCTCTGCTATGTTTGTGTGATTATGTGACTTTGAGTCTTTGATAAGTTCTCTGAACATGTAACTTTGTGTGACATAGACTCTTTGATAAGTTCTTTGATTCTGATCAGTTTGTGATTCTGATCAGTTTGTGTGACTCTTTGATTCTGATCAGTTTGTGATTCTGATTAGTTTGTGATTCTGAACATTCAGACTTTGTGATTCTGATAAGTTTGAAGTGTTGATCACTTATAGTGCCAGTGCCGGCACGGGAACTGCTGGGCCGCCGTGCCCAATGACATGGCACGGCATGGCTAAGACCTGATAGTGCCGTGCCTGGGCCGGCACATCGGTACGGCGGCACTAACAGGCACGACACGGCTAGTCTATCGTGTCACGTAGTGCTGTGCCTAGGCGTGCCCGTGCTAGTGCCGTGTCATGCGGCCCGTTTGGCCAACTATAAGTCCACCATGCTCAGTACATCTTTATCCCTTTTCCAGTTCGTTCCTATGACAAGATGACGTATTGCACCTTGTGCATGGCTCAAACAACACCCTTCCTCTAGAGTAAACGAATGGTTTTCCTCCCTGGCCTTTAGTATGCATATTTCACGGATGAGATCATGAAGCTGACAAGAATCAATTTGTCGGATACCAGAAAATGGGGTACCCCAAGCAAAGATCGAAAAACTGCTTAGACCCTAAAAATAGAACCAACGGAATAAACAAACGAGGTCTCGGCCGAAATCTCCGATTCGCCCGAGACCCCATCGCCGAGCCCCAGCGGAAGCAAACGATTCTCCGACTCGCCCGAGACCACCTCGTCGAGCCCCCCTCGCCCGGGCCTCGGAAGAAGTGCTGATTCTCCGATTCACGCGAGGCCGGCTCGGGACCAGCCCGTGACCGCCTCTTCGACCGAACTGCTCTGACCGAACATCGCATCCAAGCGCCCAACCACTCCGACAGACGCACGATGGCACAGTACAGCGAAGTGACCGACTACACGCCAGTCGCGTCAACCTCCTACCATCTACGACGGCATAGAGCAGGGGTTACCGACCATCTGCTGCCTAACTCCCGCACCAAAGACATCGCAACGTGGGGAGTCAGAACGGGTTCCTGTAGCCTCGGGATCAGTGGACCGACCGCTCCGTCTCGCTCGAGCCCCCTCGACGGGGCCTCGGATTCACTGATCTTTCTCCGCCTCGCCCGTCCGCCTCACCCGAGACCCCCCGGTAGGGCCTTGGACGAATTGGCCACGCTCCGCCTCGTCCGAGGCCGGGCTCGTCCCGCAACCTCGTCGCCTCCACCTCAAAGGTCTCTCTGGTAGGCTATCGCATCCGATTAATGCGCTCAGCTGCACCCGCTACGTAAGCCACGATCGGCAGTGCGCTGCAACAGGAGCGACGGGACAACGGTCAGATCACCTTTTCTACCATCCCTACTGACAACACAGTACCAGTATCCTCGTAGGCGCATCGTCTCGCCTTTATTCCACACGATGGCCACCGAGACCCGACTGCACTGGTCACTTCTCTCTAGCCTCGGCAGGCGGCGGGCTCGGCACAACAGCCCTCGCACGACCGGCTACGATGGACGCCGAGCTTCGCAATCCACCAAGCCAACAAATGCGCAAATGTGTTACTTGCAATGGAGACCATACCGATTAGACATCTACGGAACTCCCACGACAACGCCATGCTTCTCCAGGAGTAAACACGTCATCGAATAGTCCGCTCCACATGTAGCTCTCTTATGTACTCCTGGTTTCCTCCCTGCGGCTATAAAAGGAGGCGGCCAGGACCGTTTCTAGGGACGGCGGATAGAGTCACGAATACTCGCACGAACAACACGCCTCATTCTGTAATTCATATCACCTCCCCTCACAGAGACCTGGGACGAACTCCCTCTCTCGCCTAGCTTGTAACCCCCTACTACGAGCACCCCGGTGCAAGGAATACAAGAACATCTTCTCGGATCGGGCGTAGGGCATCCATTGCCCGAACCAAGATAAACCTTGTGTCTCTTTGCATCATCATCGAATTGGGAGCACGCAAGCACAAATTCACTAGTCGGTTAAGGACCCCGGTTCCGAAACACCGGCGATTGGCCATGCGCTTAGGTAGGGGCCTCTGCGTGTCGCCTTAGTCATCCCACCGATTCGGATGGCGAGATCCCGTCGCGATCGCGTGCGTCTCGGGACGATCGTCTGGTTCGGAAGCCTAGAATTCATGTCTCTAGGGCACGAGTACGACATGGTACTCCTCTCACCCAGAGCGCCATCAACCAACGACGACGTCACGCACCGGCAGCTCACGCGCGGACGGCGCCCGAGCCGCCGCTCCCATCAAGCTCGCCAAGCGCCGCGCGGGCGAGTCCACCCTAACACCACGCAAAGTGCAGCAACGCCGATCTCAGGCTCCATCGAAATCCATATACCCGGCTGCGCACAGAGTCCTCAGACGGGGACCTGTCCGGCTTAAGCCTCGATAGGGGAAAAGGGTCGGTGGCGCACAGCGATGCCCCATGATCAAGCTCTGTCCCGCCTCCTCCCGAGGAGCCAGCTCTAGCGGAGCCAAGCCTGGCGACGGCACCATCCCCTGCACTTTTTTTGGGGACCAATGTCGCCGCCTCCCTACGCCACCGCCCTCGTCTCCATTCATCAACATCATGCCCATAACCCCATAGTCACAACTCCAATCCACCCCCACTCTGACTCCTCAGAGGAGGACGAGGTGTGGGTTGGAGCCGACTTCTCCGGGCTTCACGACCCTGAGGCGATGCGCCGCTTCATGATCGCAAGCGACTACTGCTTCGGCTACTCCGATTCCGACGACGAGGACGCTTACGACCCGACTCGTGAGTGTTTCCACATTGGACTCGGAATGCCAAGCATGGGCAACAATGGAGGAAGGGCAGCCAACGCCACACCACCACGCACGGGGTCCCCGCCAACGGCGGCAGGTGTCCCCACCCCCGAGCAACTTCGACGCATAGACCTAGAGTAGCTCCATGAGCTTCAAGCCAAGGTCGAGCAAGATCGACTCCTCCTGCAGCAGCTCCGAGCCACCCTCGAGCAAGAGCAGCGGGGGCGCGGCGATGGCGGAACGGCCCGGCTGAGGGCTCGCGACGTCAATCGCCGCATTAACGATGATGAGGGGGGCGAGCAACCCCCTGTCTTCAATCGCGCTAGCCAGAACGTCGCTGCGGCGGCGATACTGGTCCGAGCGATGCCCGAGCCCTCTACCACGGAGGGGCGATGGGTCCACGGCGAACTCCGAGGCCTTCTCGAGACTACCGCGGTGCAGCAGGCCAAAAGCCCTGCGTCTCGACGACGCGGGGACGCCTCGAAATAGCCCTCGGTGCATGACCGCCTTAGGGCCCCCTCGGTGCACGACCGCCTCGACGACCAACGCGAGGCGCAAAACGGCCACCACGTGGACAGCAGACGACGGCGCCACGACCACGATGGGGCCACCCCGGGCTTTCAAATGCACCGAGGTGGTCGCTATGACAGTGGGGAGGACCGCAGTCCTTCTCCCGGGCCGCCTGGCCCTAGAGTTTTCAGTAAGGCCATCCGCAGCGCTCGCTTCCCGGCCCGGTTTTGTCACCAAATAATCTCTCAAAGTATGGCAAGACCAACCCCGAAGCTATGGTTGGCCGACTACCGTCTGCTTGTTAGCTAGGCGGTGCGGGACGATGACCTGCTCATCATCCGCAACCTCCCCTATTTCTATCGACTCAACATGAGCTCTGCTCAACACCTTCCCCCTATGCAAATCCATGATCGGGCGCGACTTGGTAAAGGTCTTCGTTGGGAATTTCTAGGGCACCTCACGCGCGCCCGGAACTCCCCAGGACCTCAAGAGTTGTCGCCAGAGGGCGGACGAGTCTCCGAGACTTCATCCGACGCTTTCTCCAAGCAATGCACCGAGTTGCCCAAATGTCGGCGACTCGAGAATTGTCCAGCATTCCTCTCCGCACCACCTGCCGAGACTGGTCCAAGAATTAGGCCGGAGCGTACCGACCACGGTGTCTGCACTCCTCGACATCGCCACCAGCTTCACCTCTGGCGAAGAGGCCATCGGGGCCATCTTCCCCAACAACGACTCCAAGGGGAAGAGGCGTGATGAGACCCTCGGGGCCTCGACGTCTCGCCCCCCGAGAAAAAGAAGAAGGGATGCTAGGGGAAACAGGAGGTTCTCGAGGCCGGGCTCGTCGCGGCCGCGGACCGCAAGAATCCCCGAGGCCCAGGGCTCTTTGACAACATGCTTAAAAGACCCTGCCCATACCATCAAGGCCCAGTAAAGCACACCCTCGAGGAGTGCACCATGCTCCGGCGATACTACACCAAGCTCGGGCTCCCCAACGACGATGCCAAGAAGAGGGGACAGGACGACGGAGACAACAACAAGGACGACGGGTTCCCCGAGGTACACAATGCCTTCATGATCTTCGGTGGGCCCTCGACGTGCCTCACGGCGCGACAGCGAAAAAGGGAACGCCGAGAGGTCTTCTCGGTTAAGGTGGCCACTCCTCGGTACCTCGACTGGTCTCGGGAGGCGATCACCTTCGATCGGGATGACCACCCCGATCATGTCCCAAACCCCGGCCAGTACCCGCTCATCGTTGACCCGATCATCGGGAACACCCGACTCACCAAGGTGTTGATGGATGGAGGCAGCGGCCTCAACATCCTGTACGCCAACACGCTGGAGCTCCTAGGGCTCGACCGGTCACAACTCCGAGGCGACGCCGCGCCCTTCCACGGCATCATGCCAGGGATGCGCGCTCGACCCCTCGGGCGCATAGACTTACTCGTCTGCTTCGGCACCACCTCCAACTACCGCAAGGAGACCCTCACCTTCGAGGTGGTGGGGTTCAAGGGGACTTATCACGCCATCCTAGGACGGCCGTGCTACGCTAAGTTCATGGCGGTCCCGAACTACACCTACCTCAAGCTCAAGATGCCGGGCCCCAATGGTGTCATCACTATTGACTCACAGACGACGAGCATGCATACGACTCGCGACGTCGAAAGTGCATCGAGTACGCCGAGGCTATAGTGGAGTCCGAGGCCCTCATTGCCAACCTCGACCAGCTTGGCGCCGAGGTGCCTGATTCAAGCGTCGTCTTGGGGATGTTCGAGCCCGTGGAGGCCGTCAAGCTCGTCCCGTCGACCCCACTTGCTCAAACAATCGAGTCTTTGAGGGTTAAGCGCGATGACCCTCGGCGATAAATAGGGGCGTGCTGTCGTCGACTTTCTTCGCGCGAACGCCGACATATTCAAGCGTGGAGTCCCTTGGACATGCCGGGCATACCGAGGGAGGTCGTCGAGCACCCTCGACATCCAGCCGGCTCGCATCGGTGAAACAACGCTCATGCCCGATTCAACGAGGAAAAGCGCAGGCCATCGGCGAGGAGGTACTGAAGCTTTTGGTGGCGGATTCATCAAGGAAGTGTCTCATCCGGAGTGGTTAGCTAATCACTGTATTAGTTAAGAAGAAAAATGGAAAATGGAGAATGTGTGTGGACTACACCGGTCCGAACAAAGCATGCCCAAAAGTCCTGCTTTCATTACCTCGAATCGATCAAATCGTTGACTCCATCAAGGGATGTGAGACCCCATCCTTCCTTGATGCATATTCCGCTACCATCAAATCAAAATGAAGGAGTCCGACCAGCTCACAACTTCTTTCATCACCCCATTTGGCCTATATTTGCTATACGACTATGCCGCTTTGGCCTCGTAAATGTGGGGGCCATGTACCAGCGGTGTATGACCTAGGTCTTTGGCGAGCACATCGGGCGAACCGTCGAGGCCTACGTGGACGACGTCGTTGTCAAATCCAAGCGGGCCAATGACCTCGTCAATGACCTGGAGGTAGCCTTCAAATGCCTCAGGGAGAAGGGCGTCAAGCTCAACCCCAAAAAGTGTGTCTTCGGGGTCCCCGAGGCATGCTCCCAGGATTCATAGTCTCGAGCACGGCATCGAGGCCAACCCGGAGAAGGTCTCGCCATGACCAATATGGGGCCGATCCGAGACCTCAAGGGAGTACAGAAGGTTATGGGATGCCTAGCGGCCCTGAGCCGCTTCATCTCGCGCCTCGGCGAAAAAGGCTTACCTCTATACCGTCTCTTGAGAAAATCTGAGCGCTTTTCCTGGACCCCCGAGGCCGAGGAAGCACTCACCAAACTCAAAGCGCTGCTCTCCAACCCCCCCATTCTGGTACCACCGATCAAAGACGAGGCCCTCTTGCTCTACATCGCCGCAACGACCCAAGTGGTCAGCGCGGCCGTCATGGTCAAGAGGCAGGAAGAGGGGCACGCTCTACCCATCCAACGACCTAACTACTTCATCAGCGAGGTGCTTTCCGATACCAAGACGTGCTACCCCCAAATCCAAAAACTAATCTACGCCATAATCTTGGCTCGACACAAGCTGCGTCACTACTTCGAGTCCCACCCAGTGACCGTGGTGTCATCTTTCCCCTTGGGAGAGATAATCCACAACCGGGAGGCCTCGGGAAGGATTTCCAAATGGGTCATAGAACTCATGGGGGAAGCCCTGTCTTTCGCACCCCAAAAAGCCATTAAGTCTCAGGTCTTGGCCGATTTTGTGGCAGAATGGACCGATACCCAACTACCACCTATTCATGTCCAAAGTAGTCTTCGGACCATGTACTTCGATGGGTCTCTAATGAAGACCGGCAAAGCGCTGGTCTCCGCTCTTCATCTCACCCTCGGAGTCCATATGCGCTCGTAATCCGACTCTACTTCGCCCTCCCAACAATGTGGCGAATCGAGGCCCTCGTCAATGGCTTTGTAGATCGCCATTGAACTTGGGGTACAGCGTCTCGATGTTCAAGGCAATTCACAGCTTGTCATCAACCAAGTGATGAAAGAATCAAACTGCCACGACCTCAAGATGGAGGCGTACTGCACGATGGTACGCCGCCTAGAGGACAAGTTTGATGGCCTCGAACTCAATCACAAAGCACGAAAGTTCAATGAGGCCGCGGACGAACTGGCAAAGATGGCGTCGGCACGGACCCCGGTCCCCCCAAACGTCTTCGCTAGAGACCTCCACAAGCCATCCGTCGACTATGACTCGGCGACGCTAGAGGGCCCATCGGCCGAGCCCACCACAGGGCCCAAGGCCCCCTTCACCACTAAGACCCCGCCGTTCGAGCCCGAGGCCATGGCAATTGACTCAGAGCCTCCCGATGCCGACCGAGGAATGGACTGGCGAGTCCCTTTTCTTGATCGCCTCGTGCGAGGAGAGCTTCCCGCGGACAGGACCGAGGCCCGATGGCTTGCGCGACGAGCCAAGACTTATGTCCTCTACAACGGCGAGTTGTATAGGCGTAGCCCATCTGGTATTCTCCAACGGTGCATCACCACCGAGGCTGGCCAATCACTACTCTAGGACTTGCATGCGGGAGCCTGCGGGCACCACACAGCGCCTCGGGCGCTAGTGGGAAACGCCTTCCGCCAAGGTTTCTACTGGCCAACAGCGGTGGCTGATGCCACAGGGCTAGTACGCTCCTGCGAAGGATGCCAGTACTACGCTCGACAGACGCATCTCCCGGCCCAAGCCCTCCAAACCATCCCTATCACATGGCCATTCGCCGTGTGGGGGCTGGACATGGTTGGGCCTCTGCAGAAGGCACCCGGGGGCTGTAGCCATCGACAAATTCTCCAAATGGATCGAGGCTCGTCTAATCACCCAAATCAAATCCGAGCAAACAGTGCTGTTCTTTACGGATATCATCCACAGGTTCGGAATCCCAAATACCATCATCACCGACAATGGGACGCAATTCACCGTCCACAAGTTCCTGACGTTCTGCGACAACCACCACATCCGTGTGGTCTGGTCGGCCATAGGACACCCTAGGACAAACGACCAAGTAGAACTTGCCAACGGCATGATCCTACAAGGCCTCAAGCCAAGAATCTACAACCGGTTGAAAAAGTTTGGCAAGAGATGGCTTGCCGAACTCCCCTCGGTCATTTGGAGCCTGAGGAATACACCGAGCCGAGCCACGGGATTCACACCGTTCTTCCTGGTCTATGGGGCCGAGGCCATCCTCCCCACCGACTTGGAGTATGGCTCCCCGAGACTACAGCCTACAACGAAAGCAAAGCAACCGCCTCGCCCACAAGGACGCCTCGACCAACTTGAGGAAGCCCGAGATGTTGCCCTACTACACTCGGCCAAATACCAAAGAAGCCCTACGACGCTACCAAGCCCGCACATTCGGAGCCGAGACACAAGGTGGGCGACACAGGTGCCGAGGTGAGGCAGAGCAACAAGGGCCGCCACAAGCTGACCCCGCCATGGGAAGGGCCGTACATCATCGCCCAAGTACTGAAGCCCAGAACCTACAAGCTGGCCAACGAGAAGGGCGAAATCTTCACCAACGCTTGGAACATAGAACAGCTATGTCGTTTCTACCCTTAAGTTTCCAAACGTTGTTTACATTGTTTCTCAGAATACAATAAAGAAGCGTTCTTTAGTTGTTACAATCTTTCGAGGACCCCCCTTAATAGGCAACTCGATTGTATGGAACCTAAGGACCAAAAGTTTGTCTCAAAGGCAAAAGGCCGGCTGAGCCGTGAGAACAGCCTACGCCTCTGGGCTACGGCAGCTCCCTCGCCACCGTTTCACCCAAGAGACAGCTTAGGCTCCAAGGAAGTTCTTTGCAAAGAGCTTGTCTATCGATAGGGGCTCGATGTCACAATAACGCTACAAGAGAGACTCGGCTCTGCCTCTGCAGAGCCGAGCCTCCCTCGGGGGCTAAAAAGGGGGGAACCCCCTAAGTCCCAAACGCCGTTTCTTAACCGTCTTTCGAAAATTTCCACGCCAAACTCTCTCGCGCTCCGGCAGGACCGTCGCAAGAAACCTAAGGACCAAAAGCGTGTCCTAAGGCCAAAGGGCCAGTCGAGCCGTGAGAACAGCCTACGCCCCTCGGGCTACGGCAACTCCCTCGCCACCCTTCGCCAAGGGATGGCTTAGGCTCCGAGGAAGTTCTTTGCGGGTATCCAAGAACGAGACAGGGGGCACATGCTCGGAAATGGAATAGGAAAGTGGTTAAAAAACACACATATGCAAGTACTTTAAAAGGCCTCGACGGCCACAAAACGTCACGATGTGACAATTAAACCAATCCGTTTACATGGCCCCTGTTGGCCCAGGTCAAAGCTCAGGGATCGGCGGCTGGCGCGGGAGGGACCACCTCTTCTTCAAACAAGCGGCCAGCCTTTCACCTGCAGCGCCCCCGCCTCCATCGGCCTCGCGACCTGCGTCGGCCTCCTCGTCATCTTCCGGCAAGAGAGATGTAGCCGTCGTTGATGTACCTTGAGGTTGATGGCGTAGTGCGAGAGAGACGACGAGCCAGCCGGCGGCACGCTTGACACCCATGTGCAATGCCCCGGAGCCTCTCGTGGACGCCAGCGGCCAACACAAACCAGAATCAATCGGTGGCTCCCAAGGAGCTGGGTGATTGGACCCCCTCGACCTCCAGAGCCTTGCAGGCGGTACGGGCGGCGCTGCGCAGAGCCTCATGCTCTTGGACCTCAATGTTCAGCGCCCATTATGACATGACGGAGGCCTCACCAACAAGGTACCTCGGGAGGCCTCTTTCTCCGACCTACACCACGACAAAGAGTTAGGGGTCGAACGTGAAACCAGAGCAAAAAACGCAGAACAAGGAGCGCGGTTCACCGGCGGAACTTACCCTCGGCTTTGTTCTTCCAGCTAAAGCCTCGACTCGAGAGGCCTCGGCCGCCTTTGGTAGCCTCTCCAAAGCGACTTTCGTCACCGATGTTCACTCTGCTCAGTGCTGCTGCGGGCCGCCTCGGCCACCCTGTGATGGCCTTGGCAGAGGCCGCTGCTTCTGGGGCCTCGACTTGAGGGAATCCCGCCTCCTCCTCCAGCTCCTTGATCTTCGCCACCAAAGGCGGGCCTCAGACCGCCCTTAGCCATGGACACCTCGGTCTTGTGTCAACACAACGGCTGCGGAGGTCCTCCACTTCAGCACTCCGCACTAACAAGAGCTCCTGGGCATCGGCAAGCAGGCCCTTTTGCCACCGGAGCTGCTCCCAGACGCCCCTCTCCCTTCGTAGGAACAACGATTTCCCAAGGGACCAGGTCTCGAGCTCCTGAAATAGGCAAAGACGTACGTCAAACACCGCAAGGGGGGCTCGGAGAAAAAACAACGCGACACGAGAAAGGGAAGTGCGTACTGGTAACACCGGCAGTCCCCTTTGCATAACGTAGACATCATTGTCCACCTCATCGATCGCACCGCCAGTTCATGGTATTGCTCGAGGGTGTCCTAGCGCCCCCCTCGGTGACGTCCTCAAGGGCAAACATAGGCTCCCCCTCAGGGTCGGCCCGGTTTCCCCATACAACATGCGGGCTATCCCACCCACCAGGGGGCTCGGGTCGGACTCGACAAGGACCGAACTCCCCTCAGCAGGAGTCGGGACCAGCCCGCTCACAGTCTTGGCTGCCTCGGCGTCGCCGCCTCCTTCCCACGGGAAGAATCCTCGACGAGATCATCTCGAACCAGGGCGGTGCCGGCCCGCCCCGCCTCTCGTCCCGACCGCCTTGGCCTCAACAGCTCTCCCGGGGCTCGGCCTCTACCATCTCAACCTCGGTGGCGGCGCCACCGCCTCGCCTCGAAGCCTTGGGGGCTCTCCAGCCTCACCCCGATGGCCTCAAAGCAGTGGTGGACGCCTCGGCCTCATTCGCCCCAAGACCCACGACTGCTCGGGCGTGGACTCGCCCTCCCCGCTGCTTGACGTGGCCACCTCAGCCCTTTCCTTCAAGAAATCTCGGGCTCCTCCGGCCGACTTCTTCCTGCTTGCGCCACGCCTTGGAGGCATGCCGCAGACGGCAGCGCCAGGCTTTTACCACCCGATGAGCGGTGGAGCTGGTGCTCACTTTGAGCGCCTTATGGGGCGCCAAGGCAGTTCCTCCACCCGGCGCTTCTGGCTGGAAACGAAGATGCTCCTAAAGGTCAGCGTACGACCAGGGGGCAAGCAGGAAATACTACAAACTCCGCCAAAAAATACACTTACCGCGAACGAGGACACAACCGCTTCTGGACAGCATCCCTCTTCTGCAATGGCGGCGGTGGCGGCGGTGGCACGGCTTCTGTATCCGCCGGTACCGGCTGGTCTCCGCTGGACCCCGGCACCCCCTCGACCGTCCGCGGAGATAGTTGAGCCACCCCTGGCGTCGCTTGTTCCACCTCCTCTGTCGATCCCAACGGGTTGACAGCACGCGTCTCGGGCGTGTCGCCGTCGACAACAAGACGGACGTCTACCAGAGACACCCCGGGCGCCACCTCCCCAACGTCGGGGAGGTGGTCCAGGGTACCCTTCCCTTCCTCGACCTCGCCATCGTCGCCCTAGGAATCCGACACCGATAATGAGGGAGACGACTCCAACGGGAGATCGTCGAGCCTCTGCTGCCGGGCGGCGCGTCCGGCCCAAATTTTGCGCTCAAGGGTCCTCTTCGTGCGCCTTGCCACCTTGGCGTCTTTCTTCTTCTTCGCTCCTCGGCGACGCCTATTCACGGCTTCGCGCGCTGGCGGCCTCAGAAACAAAGGGCGGGAGCTTCGCGACGCCCCTTATCCCCCGAGAACGACAAAATAAGGCAATGGCGAAAAAAAGCAATGAGCAAGAAGGCCACGAAGGCCTCGGCAACACCCAACTTACGGGAAATGTACCGCCGACGACGGCGATCGAACGGCATCAAGCCATCAATCTTGGTTTCCATCCACCGCCTCCCTTACCCGACGAGGATCTCCTCATCAAGCAGGGCGGCGGACATCTTGATGCCTTCGATCGGATCGCTCGGGGTCATCTCGAGCAGCGCCGCCACCGAGCCATCAGCAAATAACACCCGGCGGTGAAAAGCCGCCACGACCACGCCGTCGTAAGGCCGCGATCACGCAGCTTCCCCAGGGGCCCTCGAGCGGGCGGTTCCGCCTTAGGGCTGATCGGGCTTGATGACGCCAGTACTTACACTCTCCCGACCGACTCTCCACAACCCGCCCGCATATAAGGGGAAGCCCGCCGTCGCCAAGTTTACGGAGGTAGAATCAGCTATCATACCAACGAGGGTTGGATGATGCCACCGGCTGGGATGTAGTGGTGCTCGCAGAGTGCTGGGCGGTCTTGGCGCTTTGAAAGGGTGCAATCCACTGCCCCCCTCGCGCCTTCTTCGAGCCCCCTTCGCTCTCGCCGACTTGGTGGTAAAACCGCCAAACAAATGGAGCCACAGCCCCAAAGGGGAGCGATCCCAGTACCCTCGCAAACCGCAAGGCGAAGATGGCCACTGTGCGATGGAGTTGGGGCTGAAGTTGTGGAGCTCCACACCGTAGTAGTCTTGGGGGAGCGCCCGCATGAACTGGCGGTCACCCGGCAAGCCAAGGCCTCGCTCGTGGAAGATGACGAAGCTCACCACGTAGCCATCACGTGGCCTCGGTTCCAACTCATTCCTCGGAGCAATCCACTCCGGCTCATCAGGATCGGTGATCGGGCGGAGGAGACCGGCGTCCACCAAATGATCGCAGCTTCTCCATGGTGACGCTGCAGACCGCTCCCGTGGATCCGCCGGAGGATGACAGACCGCCACCATTGCGTGGTGGAGGACGCCGCCACGGTGGTAAATCTCTCTCTCTTTCAATCGATCTCTCTCGCCTTTCTTCTCCCCGGCGCTTTATGCTCTCAAAGAACGGCTTGGAGGCGGCGAAAAGCAAATGCGTAAGGTAAGGAGGGAGGGCGAGGCTCTTCATGACGATTTGTGCAGGGGTAAGACGAAACCTCCGGGCGAAGAAATCGGGGAAGTTTCCCTCAGATCCGGCGCATATAATCCAGATCCGATCTCTCCTGCCGAAGATGATGCTTGACCCCAAGCAGGTGCATGCGGAAACCGTTGATGAATGACATTGTAGTCTTCCCAGGTTGTTGAAGTCAGTGGCAGACCTGTCCACTGAATGAGCACCTGTGGAATAGCGACATTACCGTGCTTGACCAATCGGCGCTCAAGTACCTTCCCAGGCAGGGCCGCTGTGGCCTCAATATCAGTGGTAAATGGAAGCTTAGAAAAAACTGGTGTATAAGCTACAACAAAAGGTTTAAGTTGTGAAACATGAAACACATCATGAATCTTACTGTCGTCTGGAAGCTTCAGGCAATAGGCCACCCGCCCAATACGTTCAGTAACAAGATAGGGCCCGAAATACTTATAGGACAGTTTAGGGAATGGTCGATTTACCACAAAACTCTATGTGTACAGTTGCAGCTTCAAGAGAACTTGGTCACCCACTTGGAACTCAATGTCAGTACGATGTTTGTCAGCCATCACCTCGATTCTGTTCTGTGCCCGTGCCAAATTCTCCTTGAGGGCCTTCAAATGGAGTTCCCTATTCTTTACTAGTTCAACTATAGTGACTGGTGTTGTCTGTTGTATAATAGGAGCAGCTCCAACCTTTGGATCATAGCCATATAGAGCCTTGAATGAAGAACATTCAAGAGAAGTATGGTAAGTAGAATTATACCATAGTTGTGCCAAAGATATCCAAGAGTGCTAGGTTTTGGGTGAGTCTTGGACAGCACACTGCAGGTACAGTTCAAGACATTGATTGACTCTCTCAGTCTATCCATCACTCTATGGATGGTAAGTAGTGCTAAGCTGTAGGTTGACTCTGTAAAGCTTGAAGAGTTCCTTCTAAAAGGCACTAACAAATATTGTGTCTCGATCAGATACAATGGAGTTTGGAAGACCATGAAGCTTGACAATGTTGTCCATGAAAAGCTGAGCTATGGCAGAAGCTGTGTATGGATGTTTAACTGCCACAAAATGAGCAAATTTGGTAAGTTTGTCCACTACTACCATGATCACACTGTAGCCATTGGATTTAGGTAGGCTTTCTATGAAATCCATAGATATGTCCATCCACACCCCTTCAGGAATTGGTAGAGGCTGTAGTAGTCCAGGTGGGGAGTGATTAGGATGCTTCGCTTGCTGACAGACAGAGCACTGCTTAACAAAATCTTCCACAGCCATCTTCATTCCCTTCCAAGCAAAGTGAGTCTTGAGTCTCTGGTATGTTGCTTTAGTACCTAAGTGACCCCCAATAGCGCTGGAATGGAAAGCTGCTATAATCTTTGTCTGTAAGGCTGAGTTTTGGGCAATCCAGAGCTTGTTCTTGTACCTGATGACACCATTGTCCAAGCTGTAACCTGCCATATCAGGGCTTTGGATAGCTAGTTGGGTCAGCAGCTTCTGAGCCCTTGGATCAGTTGTATAAGAATGAAATACTTCCTGCAACCAATCAGGCTTAACCATAGAAACAGCCTGTATAAGGTGTGGAGGTGAGCCACCCTGGATAGTGCATCTGCTGCCAAGTTGTCCTTTCCTTTCTTATAAACAATTCTGAACTATAGCCCCACCAATCTTGTCATGGCCTTCCTTTGCATATCAGAATGCAGGTTTTGTTCCTAGAGATAAGCTAAGGACTTGTGGTCTGTCAAAATAATAAATTCTTGTCTTTGTAGATAGTGTCTCTATCTTTCCACTGCCATAATCAATGCCAAGAACTCTTTCTCATAAATAGAGAGATGTTTGTGCTTTTCACCCCAAGGCTTTGCTAAGAAAAGCAATGGGTTGTCCCTTTTGCATCAAGACTGCCCCAATACCATCTGCACAAGCATCTGTTTCCACAGTGAATGGTTCCTAGAAATTGGGTAGGGTGAGGACTGGGGTGTGGGACATAGCAATCTTTAGTTCATCAAATGTTGTCTGTGCTTTTGGATTCCACTGGAACTGCTTGTTCCTTAATAGATTGGTCAGTGGTTTTGCAATGATGCCATAACCCTTCACAAACTTCCTATAATATCCTGTTAACCCTAGAAAGGCTCTTAGTTCTATAAAAGTTGTTGGTGTGGGCTAGTGAACCATAGCTGCTGTCTTGTAGGGATCAGTGACTACCCCATCAACAGATATAATGTGCCCCAAGTATTCCAACTGGCTTTGAGCAAAGGAACATTTGGACTGCTTCAAATAAAGCTGATTGGCCAACAGTGTCTGGAGAACCAGCTGTAAATGTGTTTGGTGTTCTTGTACTGATTTGCTATATATGAGAATATCATCTAAGAACACTAGGACAAATTTCCTCAGAAAAGGTTGAAGGACTTAGTTCATGATGCACTGGAAAGTAGCTGGTGCATTAGTGAGCCCAAATGGCATTACCTTGAACTGGTAATGGCCCTGAATATACCACTGTAAGTTCTTTACTTTGGCTATAGTAGTCAACATGTCTCCATTAGCCAATCTGACTGTCCTTGTTGGGATTGTTACAGTAGCGAACCTGGCCAATTTCACAAAGTTGGAACTGATGAAACTATGTGAACTGCTTGAATCCAATAAGGTAAGCATCACTTTATCTTGCACAAGGGCTTTGAGCTTCATAGAATTATCAGTATCCATACTAGAGAGTGCATTCAGAGATAAGTGACAGAAATCTTGTGCAAGAGTATCTTCAATAGCTAGCTGATTCAGCATATCTTCTGTAATTTCCTCTTTGTTTGTGTCTAGATCATTGATAACCAATGCATGAACTTGAGCCTTGTGATGTTTGGGGCAATTCCCTTGGTGGCCAAGTTCAAACTTATCACCACAAGCGAAACACAGATTGTTAGCACGCCTGTAATCCCTCAACTGCCTAAGTCTTTGTAGATTGGCATTGTTTGTCTGAGGACTAGGAGTGTCCTGCTTCTGAAACTGTTGCTTGGGAGCAGCAGTGTTCCTGTTATATTTGTCCTTGGTTCTCTCTTGGGTTCTTTGCTGGATCTTGGCAATTAGAGTTGCCCTGTCAACTGTGAGTGGAACATGGGGCTCTACAGCTGCTCTGATGTCATCCTTGAGACCAGCTACATAAGCTGAAGCAAAGAAAACCTCATCATAATGGCTGTTGTGCATGGTAATGTTATACTGCAATGCCTAAAACGCCAAAGTGTACTCTTCCACTGTACCACTTTGCTTGAGGGCTAGCAGATCAGTGATGGCTGTACGAAAATCATCTATACCAAACTTGGACAGAACGACTGAACAAAATGCAGTCCAAGAGGGCCAAGTGCGACCATGTTTGTAGGCTTGCCACCATTTGGTGGCATTATCCTGTAAGTGCATTGTAGCATATGTGACCTTCATCTCCTCTTCGGTCTTGTAGATTTTGAAGTAGTTATCACAGTTGTCCAGCCATATCTTGGGATGGTTGCCATCAAAAGTTGGGAATTGCATCTTGGGAAGTGCATGGTGAGGCGTGGAATCCTTGTGGTGATGTTGTTGTCTGTTGGATGGCTTAGTCTTCACTACATAGTCTTTGTTAGCAAATATGTTGTCAAAATGTGCCTCTTCCGCAGAGCTCAGAGAAGCATTCTCTGAATGATGCATTGCAGCCTCACTCTCCATCTGACGTAATGTTAGAGAAGCCACTGTTTGTCCATTGGCCTGTACCTGCTTGGATATGAGTTTCTATTCTGCCTTTGTTTCATCCACACTTTGCTTCAACTGCTGTTGGATCAGACTGATATCATTCATTTGTTTGAACACGAGGTCGAAATTTTCCATGACTTGCTCCCAGCGAACTCTTTTCATCATCCATGTTGGTCGACATGGCGTCAACGATGAACTTGGTCTGAACCGAAGGCTTAGGAGGAGCTGTCGTGAAGAAGTTGAGATACAATGGACTGACTAGTGTAGTAACAGGTTTGGCCTCTGCCTCCCCAACAATCTACCACACCAAAACTGCAGACTACGCCTGGACGCACGGCACCACCAAGGAATTTTATGCGAGAACCTGTCCCACAACCCAAGTGTGTGAGCGCGTCCCCGCCAACACCACCGGAACCCAATCGAGTAAGAATGCTATGGAATTTTACATGGGAACTTGTCCCGCAACCCTCGCAGTCCTCGAATGAGTGCCAAAGGAACTCGTATCCGCCGCCGACCCCAAATCGATGCCGAACCCCAGCCGAGGAAAGAGGACGTAGAATTTGGTGGAGTGGTAGGTGGGAATTTGTTGTGTTGTGGATGGGTGGAGGTGGAAATTGCAGAGCTCAGGTGGAGTAGTGCCACTGTCGGAGCTGACCTAGTTCAACCCAAAGGAGGGACCTCTGGTTCCTTCCGTCGAACACCTCCAGGGCGTTAACGGAGATCCCCTGCCCACCGGAATTACGAACTGCAGATCAAGGCGCCTGGTCGTGTTTCGTACCAAGATGGACTGAGCAACTGCGGGGAGGTGGGTTGAAGGTAGTAGGTTACCGGATGGTAGGAGTGTCGGCGCCGCTGCGAGGCAGCCGTCGTCGGATAACTAGCGTGAAGAAGAGCTGCGGTCGCCTGTCGCCCCCCACGCCGAGGATACACCGTCTCTGATACCAACTGTCATGCCCCGTTGCCGCCGGCCAGCGCCGCCGACGTGAGGAGTACAGGAAGCACACGAGAGACGAGGAAACGGGAAGAGGAACCTTCCTCTTTCACCGAGTTTAGATTTCAGAAATGCAATGAGTCTTACAGCGATACGACGCAGGCTTAAAACACACCCCTTGGCCTATGGCCCACATGTCATACTCTGCCTATTACATAACTGCTAGAATACGTCTTCTGGCTTCCTTAGCGACTTCTCTTGGTTTACGTCTTCTTCAGCTCAACTGTGTACCAGGTCTGACAGTCGATGGGCTAATAGTGGATGAATATGAGGGGTGAAACATGAGGAAAATGGGAGGCTAGCTAGGTGGTAGGTAGGTTAAAGAGATATGTTTAGGTGCCTTAATATATGTTGTATATAAAAAAGATAGAGGTCACATCAGGCTTTAGGAATCAGAGATTTAATTTAGGAACATTAGGATTGGTGGAATAGTCCATTGTATTGCTCAGTTTTGTAGACAGATTATATAGGAGTACATTGCTCAGGGGGTAAGATGGGGCCTCTCCTAGAGATAAGGCAAGCTGGAAATACATAGTCCTAATCTGCCATAGGTGAAGATATCCAGCTATATTGTATCTAACAGTTAACAAGAGCACATTTTATTTAATTAGTGAACTATATGACATGAATAACCGAAAAAGTATGTTTTGTAGATGACCCATATTCTTGGTAGAGAAGTGTTCAGAAGTACCTTCTTTTTTAAAAGGGCAAGTGCCTCATCTTGTTGCAGTTCTTGGAGTTGGTGTGTGTTCATGGATCCTCCCGAACAATATCTCGCAACACTGTATTCTCTTGTGGTGACTATGATCCGTTTAGCTTCTGCCAATGGATCTCGAATCAAGTTCCATTCTTCAGTAGATTGTAGGTCATCGAGAACAATGAGACAATCCTTATGCTTTCCTAGAAGCTGGATTAACTCTTTTCTTAAGTCATCCTACCTCATTGTTGCTAGGTTTGTCCTTTCCTGGTGGACTTTTTTTAGGCTGTGTTTAGTTCGCGAAATAAAAATTTTAGATGTCACATCGGATGTTTTGGGATGTCGGATACTAATAAAAAAAACTAATTACATAGCGTGTCTGGAAACTGCGAGACGAATTTATTAAGCCTAATTAATCCATCATGGACTAATTAGTCTTAAAACATTCATCTCGCGATTTCCAATCAAACTGTGCAATTAGTTTTTTTTCGTCTATATTTAATACTCCATACATGTATCGCAAGATTCGATATGATAGTTTGTGGTGAAAATTTTTGGAAACCAAACCAGGCCTTAAGTTTTGTTTCACTTGCTGCAGTAGGATCGTTTGTCAGTAGTTGCAAAACTAAGGTTCTCATGAGCACTTCAGGGTTGAAAGGACGCAGAGCAGGGACCCAAGCACGCTTCCAGCCACCAAGTTGTTCGGTTCGGTAGATACTTCGGACAAGAGTTGTTTTCCCAAGGCCTCCCATTCCCCATATGGATATAACTTTACATCCTTGTTTGTCCGTAGGTTTACCAATCAAATCAATCACTTTGGATTTCTCTGTCTTCCGCTCAACAAGCACATCATCATCTAGTGCTATTGTCCTAGTGCGATGGAACTTTTTTCTAGGCGTTGCAGTTGCGGTAGTGCGATCAAACTTTTTTCTAGGCGTTGCAGTTGAGGTAGTGCGATTATTTCCACCTGATGTACTGTTTGGTTGCTGATATTCTTCCTGTGTCTCACTACTAGGCGTCGCTGGGTCACTGATGGGCTCATGCACCGACAAAGAAATAACCTGATGAACATAAACATTTGTTTCAGAAATTTATTCACTACTGGTCTATAGAATTTGACATTGAGCTACCCATCTTAATGATATTGTCATCCACATGACACTTTCAGTAAAAAATATTGACATGCCCACAAAAGTATCTAATTTTGAATATCCCCAACAAGACTTCCACAGTAAATTTTTCAATGAGTGTAATGAATTATGTCATTGGGAGCATGTATACAATAGATCTGATAATACATTCTTTTCAATGTTTGTTAGATATTCTTTAAGGTAACTACAAGGATCGGCTCATCTAAAACATAAACCTGACAAAACATTTGGAATATAATAAAATGTAGCCAGGAATCACTTGCACATAGGATTTTTAAAGACAACCAAAATCAATTTTTAGAGGCAGTTTTTGAAATCTTTACTATGATATTGATTACAAAAATCAATTTTCATTGGCGGTTTGATAAGTCATCCGCCCCTAAAAATGATTTCCATTAAAAATAAGAAAAAAGATTTTTATTAATTGAATATTTTGGCTTCTAAATGATCTTAAATGGAGAAATTTTCAGCTACGAGGTTTTAGGTCTCGTCGACCACTACAACTAATGTATAGGGTGTATTTCCATCCGATGTCATTTGAAAATTTCCAAATTTTAAATTTAAAAATCTAAGAACTTAATATCATATATCTGGGCTCTTAAACGCCAAAAGGTATCCAACTACAAAATTTTAGATATCATCGTTCTCTACAATTTTCATATAAATTTTGTCTTCATCTAACTACATTTAAATAAGTTATGAATTTATTTATTCTGTGACTATTTTTAAGGACGGTTGCTTAGTCAACCGCCCTTGTTAACTATGATAAAACCCATTAACTATGATGAATCAAGGAAATGAGGAATGAAATAATAACCATAGTTGTCTTATATGATTGAGTTGTGTCCTGTGCTACCTTCTTGGGATTTTCAATGGCGATCAACCGGCGGTGGTCCAAATTTGATTTTCCCTCCCCTAAATCAGCAGGCTTTGCTTCGTTTCTTTCAAAACTCGGTACACTGGCAGTATTGGTCCACTCCTCTGAGTTCTTTTGTCAGAAATGGAATAAAACAGCAACCTGAGTCGTGCTTGGAAAGGAAAAATAATAAGTTAAGATGTTATTCGGAGAATTACCTTCTTATGGAACACATATAGGGGGTGTTTGGGACTGCTCCACAAACTCTGCTCCACAAACTCCACCGTGGAGCAGCTCCACAAAAAACTGGAGTTTGTGGAGTACCTCTTTAGGTGCTCTCATAACTCCACCCTTTTTTCTGGAGCAGAGTGCGTGGAGCTGAAACCATTTGGCTAAAAAACGTGGAGCGAAGCTGAAAAACGTGGAGCGGAGCAGTCCCAAACACGCCCATAGTGTTTGGTCATACGGCCGCTGCTTAAGCTCGGACATTTGGTATGGTTGCTCTGTGCATAAGCTTGCAACCTCAACATGCTGAGTCGACACTACGATTCTGCTCTGTTTCTTGTTGTCAGGGAAGTACCTTCTGATGCATTGCCACTCTTCTATTGTGCGTAGGTCATTTATTACAATTAGATAGCTATTGCTACTCAACTGTGCTGTAAACGTATGCACTAAATCACTTTCATTCATCTTCTCCATCTTTAGAAGAACACTAGCCCCAACATTTGTTACTTCTTCCCCTCCTTGAGGCTTCTCAAGAAAATTTTCAAAGAATTGCCTTACCATGCTATGAATAAACTCTTTTGGATTGAAAGGGTGAATCAGTCTAACCCATGCCCTGATTCCATACACTGATGTCAATCTTGGATCACCATAAACCTCATGGATGGCAACCGTCTTCCCAGGATCACCGGTTGTTCCCAACACAGCCATCACCCTAAGGTCGACCTCCTTGCTAGTGATCAGCTGGAGGAGGTCTGCCTGGGATTTTTTCTGCTCCACGACAGAAAACATGGCTTGATTTATGCCAGGCATTGCTGCACCATCAGAGGCAGCCTGCTCCGCCGCACCGGCAGGCTTGGAGCTTGAGCCATCCTTGATGAGGCGGTAGCGCAGGTTTCTGTTGCTTACATCCTCGACCTTGGCCCTTAGCTTCTTCACCTCCTTGGCGATGCGACGTCGATCACACAGCTTACGGGGGATGCACCCCCAGATTGGTTTCTTCCCAGTGTGGATGACGAAATCCATGAGACTGTCCTCCACGTTGTAGGCCAGGTCACGGACCTGCGTCACCCAGGTTGTGAGCACCTGGCTCTGGCTTCGCTCCTCATCGGCTGTCATCAGGAAGGACTGCATCATCTGCAGCTCGTCCGTGATAAAGACCACGTCGTCCTCGACGCCGAGCTGCAAGGCCACCTCCTCTGCGGCCTGGGACTTGGCATAGCTGAGTGCTCCGCCCAGCACAGCCTTCCCCAAGCTCATCGCCGTCGCCTCCATGATTGTCCTCTCCTGAGTACTGCCTGACACTGGATTTCTGGAAGAGGCACTACTGCTATTCTCAACACTGGATAGCTAATGAGAAGGGAGCGAGCTGCAAGACAATGTGTGTTTTTCTGATTGTGTTGGTAGGCGTTGGAGGTTGGTTGTTACAAATACTAGCCCAATTAGGACATGAAAAAGACCAGATGTAGACTTGTTCTGTTCGCTTGGCTTATAAACCATACTTTTTTAGCCAATAAATAATATTTTTTTCTCACAACAAATCAGCCAATAGCAGTGGCGAAGCTACAACAAATTTGAGAGGTGTGCGTTTGACTTTGTGGGTGCGAGGGTTTGCAATGTGTGGGTGCATATATGGTGGAAATTTAAATCTTATCACTGTTTTTCAAATTTTTTGTAGGTGCGGCTGCACCCACAGTGTTCAGTATAGCTCCGCCCATGGCCAACAGTACTTTCAACTGTAGCTTTTCAGGTAAACGAACAAGGCAATAAATATAATTATAGACAAGTAACTGTTATGAACGTCCACAAACCATCAGCCTGTTCGTTTGGCTGCGCTTATTCGTTTTGGTTCGTGAAGAAGCACTGCTGGCTGGTTTGGTGTGAGAGAAAAATACTGTTCCAACTGGAAATTTACGATCGTTTACGACAACCACAAGCCAACCGAGGATTGTACTATAAATATAATTCTTTTATACAAAAAAAATAACATATGTCAAGAGCAGCCTATGATAATTGATATAGAATATTTTTTTAGTAAATACATATGCAAACAGACCATGTGATATCTAGTCGTTGAATAGCTCCACGCAGGTTTTGGAGCCTAGCTCCTTCAACCACCAGATGGTCCCTCTAGTTATTATTTCATGATGAATGATGAATGGCTAGCTGCAGCTCTCCGATCGATGCACTGTTCCTGATTGTCGCGATGATGTAGAATCTGTCCATCGGGGCTGGGTCAATAATTCCGGTGCATGCATGCCATTTCGATCGGTTGGTCGTCTATGTCTTCATCAGTCACAACTCCATCAGCGGGCCCCATGATGTGGATCGGGCAACAACCGTGCAGGATTCATGAGTTTCCAGGGCCATGTTTAGTTACGAGCAGAATCGGCGCCGCCAAACTGGATCAATAATTCCGTAGCGTTTTGCATTTAGTAATAATTGTCGATCGTTGGTCGTCTATGTCTTCATCAGTCACAACTCCATCAGCGGGCCCCATGATGTGGATCGGGCAACAACCGTGCAGGATTCATGAGTTTCCAGGTTTGTGTGTGTTTGACCAAAGGTTGAATTCTCAGCTGACAAGCTCCTTCATTTGTTGCACGTGGTTCTATTTCTTTGAATTATCAAACTTTCAATAGTAATACCCTTTTGTTTTCACTATTGTATTTCTTATTATTTAATTTCTTCTCTATAAAACAAGGTATCACATGCATGGCATGTAGGCACCACACATCATGCTCATAGCATGTGGCAAAATTTGGCATGGTTGTAACGCAAACAATTTTTTCTGACTTTGGCCATATTTTGGTATGGCTTTGGACACTATACCTTAGCCCATCGTCGGCAAACAGTGTGGTACCTTAATACAATCTAACGGTGTGGGACATCGTCGGCAACGATGGTGCAAATAGTGATGAGCCATTTAAAAATTAAACTAGGCATGAATTGGACCAAGTAAAGTGGCTCGTCATTGCCGGCAATGACTACTAATCACTGCCGGGTGGTAAGACGAAGATCCATGTGGGAAACTAATACCCGACAGTGATGGAGCCTATCACTGTCGGTTAAGGTCACCACTCGGTAATGGTGTATCATTATCAGTTCCTTGTACGAGCCGATAGTGATAGGTACCATATCACTGCCCGGTGTGCTCTGTTACATTTTCCTTGCATGCAAAGCAGCCTAACAAGCAGGGGATATGGTGCTTGCTAGGGTTCAGAACACTGGACGGAGGAGAACACCATCCTCGCCCAAAAGTAGCACAGTTGCAGGTGTTTGGTTCCTGGTATTCTCTATTACGTTTTCCTTCCTTTCGAAGAAGAGGATGTGTATGTATATTGGTGCAGGTTACAAAGAGGAGGATTAACATACAGTGTTTGCATTGCAGGGTTCAGAAAAGCAGGGGACAACCTTGATGCGCCTGTTTGCGTTCCATGTCTGCTTGCGGTCTACTATTACAAAGGGCCTGTTCGCTTGTGTAAATTTTGGAGGAATTTGGATGGTTTGGAGGGATGCTGAAGGAATCTGTGACAGAAAAATACTGTTTTGGGTGAAAAAATAAGCGGATCAAACCAGGTTTAAGTGCACGCGAACAGGACCAAAACATTATGGTGCTGTTTGGTTTAGGAACGGTAGCGCAAACGCCAATGTAATCAGAAAGCAGTGCTAACGGTAACAAAGTAACAAATCACTGACTTTGTTTGGTTTCTTCTGCACTGTAACGTAAATGGAATCAGAAACTGCCCGGCGGCAAGTTGTCCGGCCAGTGCGAGAGCTCCCAGCAGTCCGGCGCTGAGCAAGAAACACAAGCCCACAGAACTGAAGACCATGACCGGCGCCACCACCGCGCAGCCAGCCTTGGGTTGAGATGCATCTGCGTCCGCGCTGCTGCCGCCCTAAGCCCATCAGCAGGTGTAGATCCGTCCTTGGAGATGAACGTGGCAGTAGTCTCGCCGCCGCCGTCCTTGCCAGGTGCGTGGGCTTCCTCCGCGCGCTCGCCTGTGGGGACGAGCCTGGGTGGAGGAGGGACGGACTGCGGAAGACTGGGTGGAGGAGAGACGACCGCGGCGATATTGACGAGTCGCCATGAAACGCCTCGCCGAGATGATAGAAAACGCCGAGTCGAAGACGATGGATGCGGGGTGTCGTGCTGGGCTATCCGGGTCGATTACGGAAGGTTGGCAGGCGTATCCGATTTGTATACTACGGTATCTGATTACAGGGGATCTGATTGCGGTTGAGGCTGAAACAAACAGAACTTAACGCAAACGGTTAACAGCGTAAATGGATTACGTTACATAGGACCGAACCAAACGCTATGTATGTTCATTACAATTCCGCGGCGGAACCTTGAGTAGTTTCACAAATATAGGAGCAAAACAATATGAAAACTAGTGCCTAAGGGCCTGTTCACTCGGCTTATCAGCTAGAATCTGTACGAATCTGTACAGGGTCTCTGTGTCTCACTGGAAATGAAATTTGGCCAAAGCAAGAGCAACCAGATGGTGGTACATAACTGAAAACCGAACTGAAATCTTCATACTAGAGATGATGTGCTTCCACCGATCCGATTCCATTCCCACAGCAAAGATGGCATATGGATAGCTGCATAAATAAAGTTTACTTCAGAATACCTACTAAGCGTTACGCTAGGGACTACAGGTGTGTTTGGTTTCGTGGCCAATTTTTAGCCTAGCTAGAATTCTAGTCTAGACAGTCTTTGCCAACCTCGGGACGTGCTGGTTTGTTTTAATATAGTCACATCTTCTCTTTGAGGCATTTCGTCGAGTGGTGGACATATCCTGGGGCAGTCCATCGACGCTCTCATCCTCTGGTGGTCCTGCCGAGCTGCTCATCTTCACCTGCAATAGCCTCCCAGTAGGACGTGACAAAGTCCAACAAACTGCTAGACCATTGCTTCAGCCTAGCAGCCAACTCCACAGGATGCAATTCTTGAACTGAAAGAAAGTCTGACACCTTTGACAGAGAGGTGTTCAGCATGACCGGATGACCCGGCGGCAGTAGCACACAGACAAACGCTGCAGCCATCAACATAACCAGAGCAAGGGGAGCAAGCAGGATCCTCATCGGTGATCTCTTCTTCTTGGGACGAGCTCGCGCGGGGCTCATAGCAGGTTCATGCTCAGGTATCAACACACCACCAGGTTGTGGGGACTCTTCTCCGGATACATCCTCCTCCGTGGTGGTTGCAGTGTCGACCTCCTCGCTTCTCCAGTCGGAGCAGAATCTGCCCTCGAGACCTCGTACCGCGCCGCCGCAATGACGGTAAATCTCGAGGCATTCTCAACCATCACGGCGGCCTCGTCGACTCTCGACTCCGAATGACCGGCGGGCAACGCGCGAGACGACCGGCCCAGCCGCGGGAGGAGGTGCGGACGCCCCGTCGAGCGAGAGCCGCAGACGCCTCGGCGCGCCCAGAGCCTCGTCGGGCTGCGGCGGATGCGGGGCCCTGGGCTTGCTGCTGTGCGCGAGATCGACTGCGAGAGCTCCGGCGGCCCGTCCTGCGAGAGCTCCTGCCCGGCGATGTGGAACAGGGGAAGCAATGGGAGGTGACACGAACAGCTGGGAGGGCTGGCCAGAGCCTGGCCACGAAAAAACGGCCACTGGAGCCAGGCTACGGGTTCAAAGTGGTTTGGTGGAGCCTGCCTTCGGTCTGTTTACAGTCAGCTGGAAGGTGACTTTTTGAATATAGTTGGAAGTTAGCCACTCAACTAAACACATCCTGACTGCACATGTAGGTGCATGCAATGTCTTGCCAGAGAAACCTGGATACGTATGTTTTTGCTCTGTTTCTGATCTAGCGGTATATCAATTAACCTTCATCTTTAGCGCAAAAAGTAAGTCACGGAGGAGTCAATGAAGACGACCGACCCAATTTTTTCAATCTGGCCCTCTTTTTTAAGGAATATTCACGCTTACATCCCTGGACGATGTAAATTGATCTTTGGACACTTGGGTCGGCGCCATAATCTTCGACGACGAGATAACACGTCTCGGCGCCATAGGTTTTGCCGCCGAGGTGCTTGGCACTTGTTGGCGTGGCAGTTGAGGTGGCGCTGATGTGGCAGTAGCTCAGAGCCACAGATCTTGCCGCGACCTCGGAGCCACAGATCTCGACGTCGAACTCAGAGCCACAGATCCCGACGCCAAGGTAATTTACCTAAACATGGCAGAAGCAAGCCACCTCTGTCTCTCCCTCTCTCGCGCGCTGACTCTCTCTCTCCTCTCTCTCCCATTGCCCGACTTGCCCGCCGCGACCGACACCATTGTCGTCAAGCGCCGTGCCTCCTCCTTCCGTACGGCGCCGCCGCCACCATGAGCGTTGTTGCCATTGTTGCTGCGCGCCGACCAACGAAGACCTCTGTTCCCCGTCCGATCCCTCGACCGCCCTCGTCGCCCCATCATCCTCCTCCGACGCTGTAAGGTCGAGATGGCGACTAGAGGAGGTGAATAGTCATTTCTAAAATTAATCGTGTCGGCTAACTGTAACAATTACGGAATTAAAAAAATCGGTCTAGTCAAGACTACACCCCTCTATCTATGTTCTCTGACACCTTGCAAAGATCTTTATTATGCAACAAAGATGCCGGCTAGCTAGAGCTCACCTATCTAATTCTAAAGCAAAGTCACATAAACCTATGCCACTAGTATTTTACGCAATGGGGAGCTCCTACTCATGCTAGTAAGCAAAAGCACAAAGCCACCTAAACTCACTAGCAATGCTCAATAACAAGACAATCAATGTCAAATTAGAGAGCGTAAATACTTAGCTACACAAACTAAGCAATATGACTAATAAGGTTACACAAACCAAATTAGCCACGCAAAGGAGCTACTTCTATGCTACACAAGTAAGAAGGTAACTAGTGAGCTACACAAGCTAACTAATTACAAGAGCAACTACACAAGCACAATATATATGAAAGTAACCACAAACTTGTGTAAGGGGATTGTAAATCAACGGGAAGAACAAGGTTGACACGGTGATTTTCTCCCGAGGTTCACGTGCTTGCCAACACGCTACGTCCCCGTTGTGTCGACCGCTCACTTGGTGGTTCGGCGGCTAATTGGCATCACCCGTCAAGCCCGCACATCGGGCACCGCAAAAACCTACCCCGAAGGTGAGGGTAGCTAAATGACACGCTTAATTAGAGTTGCTCTTCGTGGCTCCCGCGGGGCAAGCACAATACCCCTCACAAAGCTCTTCTCTGGAGCACAGCACAAACTTCTTGCGGGCTTCGACGAAGACCACCACCAAGCCGTCTAGGAGGTGGCAACCTCCAAGAGTAACAAACACCACCGACTTGCAACTCGATCACCTAGTGCCACTCGATGCAACCTCACGATACAATCGCACTAGAATCGCTTACTCACTTAATCGGATGAACACTATCAAGCTAGAGTGAGTTAGAGGGCTCCCAAGCACCACCACATAAGCCACCAAGGCTCTAGTGTGCTCAGCCCACGCCATGGCCGAGACCCCCTTCTATTTATAGCCCATGGGCTAAAATAGCTGTTACTCCTTCACTGGGCATTTTTCGGGTTGACCGAACGTGCCGGTCATATCGACCGGACGCAGGACCTCAACGTCCGGTCAACGGATGCTCGCCACGTGTCGCCTCCGTTCAACCTCAGTTGCTTGATCTCAACGGTCAAGTGATGACCGGACATAGCCGCTCAAAGTGACCGGACGCAGGACCCTAGCGTCCGGTCACTTCCAGTAAGCTTCCCGAGGTGAAAATTCGTGACCGGACGCGTCCGGTCAGTCATGATCGGACGTAGCATCAGCGTCCGCTCATTTCTCCTCTTCTCTGTGCTGCCACATCAACGGGACCAGATGCAGCCACCCAGCGTCTGGTCATGAAGTGACCCAGCGTCCGGTCGAAGACCGACGCCTACGCCTTCACTGCTGCCACTGACCGGACGTAGGACCCCAGCGTCCGATCACTGCGTGACCAGCGTCCGGTGCTCACTATGAAACCCTGTCTTTTCTATATAGGGCGCCAGTGGCACCGTCGGACTATCCACACTCTATGGGCGGATACTCCACCGGTGAAGTTTCAAACCTTTCTCGCCTCCGTTCCATCGCCACATCAACTCCAACTTCATCTCCTTTGTAAATGTGCCAACACCACCAAGTGTACACCACCATGTGTATGTGTGTTAGCATTTTCACAATCATTTTTCCAAAAGATTAGCCACTCAACTTACCACACCACTCAATCCTAGCGACGATTCAAAGTTAGATCACTCGAGTGGCACTAGATGACCAATATGCAAACAAGTTTGCCCCTCTTGATAGTATGGCCATCTATCCTAAACCCGGTCATCAACTTCTCTACACACCTATGACCGGTGAAATAAAATGCCCTAGGTTATACCTTTGCCTTGCGCATTCCATTCCATCTCCTCCAATGTCGATGCAACACATGCACCAACACGATCAACAATGATATGATCCACTTCATATCATCATACGATCATATTGGTTCATCGATCTTGACTTCACTTGCTTTTCACTGTTGCCTTCGTCCATCATCGCCAAGTCTTGCTCAAGCTTTTCCGCCACGCGGTCCATCGCTCCAAAGCCTTCAACTTGCCCTTCACGCTTGCAACCGGTCCATCAAGCCAAGTCATGTCTTGATCTTCTCCACCTTGATCACATGACTCAATGTCATGTCTCATTTGCAATGAGCTCCTTCATCATCACATGTATGAGCTTTGCAACATCTCCAAGCCATTTTCTCCTTCATGGCATATGTTGCTCACACACATGTACCTGTGGACTAATCACCCATGTATCTCACATAAACACAATTAGTCCACCTAGGTTATCACTCAATTACCAAAAACCATATAAGGACCTTTCACGTGCGCACCGGTAGCGAGGGCGGCCCCCGCCTTTCCCCGGCGTCCCCGCCGACGGCTGCGCCTGGCGCCGCCGCCGCCCCGTGAGGCCACCCCCTCCCCCCCCCTCGGTCGGCCGTGAGCCAACTCAGGTAATTTTTTTATTTTATGTAATTTTGTTTTTAATTGAGTTAGTTTAGATAATTTAGTTATTTATTTTATTTAGTTATCTAGTGAGATAATTTAGTTAGCTATTTTAGTTATATAGTGATGTAATTTAGTTAGCTAATTTAGGTAGGTAGTGAGACAATTTAGTTATGTAGGTACCGAGGTTATTTGTTTCACTAATATAGATAGATAGTTTGATTGTTAGGTATTTATGCACTTTTGTAGGTAGTTAATTTAGTTATTTTTTTACAACAACAACTTTTAATATATAGCGTTAAAGCATAGTACACTAGTGTGAGAACAGAATTCCCATATTATAGAGCATGGATAAGTAAAAGCTATTGTTGATATGCTTCTGTAGACATAGGTGATGCTTCCGTTGGGGGCGCGGGACTCGTCGGGGCCACAAGGCCCACGAGAAGCATCGAGGATCCTCGTTCTCGCACTCTGATAGCACAGTCGGCGCTCTCCTCGGCTGTCTGATCGGCCTGTGTCTTCGAGGATAAGTAGTCTTGAACCGTAGATAGGATGGAGGCTTCACCGGGCTCAAGAAATTAGATCCATAGCCACAAATGCCAAATCTGAGGACTTGCTTCAACTGACGTTGGCGGTCAACCCGAACACCAATAGTTGCTTTACCACTTTTATATCTGCAGAAACACTCAACAATAGATCAAAATTGAACGAAACAAGGCTCTACATGCGCCACACAGCGACCATAAAAGAAGTAGACACAGAGGCTCTATTCGCTTGAACTTATAAGCTAGAATCCGCCCTACTTTTTCAGCCATGAAACAGTATTTTTCTCTCACAACAAATCATCCCTACAAATCAGCCGCAGCAGCAATAAGTTCTGTCGTACAGAGCCAGAGATTGGGCCTGCATGTTGCTATGAGGGGGCCGAGCAGGACATGACATCCACTTGCATGTGACCCACGTAGCAAAGGTGGGCCCCCAATCATAGGCTGAGGGACCCACCACGAGGCCAAGGAGCAATGATGGGGATTCCAAGCGCATCCGCTCAAAATACCATCAGTCGCCGTGCAATCCGCCATGGGTTTGTGAATCGCGGCGGACACGGCATGGCCGCAAGCAGCTCATCGATGGCGTGCACCGTGGCTGTGCGTCCGACCTTGCCATGGACCATGTGGCCGCTCGACATCACATGGAGCAGGACCAGAAAGCCAACCCAAGATTGGCACATCCGCATCAATCCCAGTGCCGAACGGAGTTGCTGGATGGACATAGAGTACATCTCGTGGGTGTTGTCCACCGCAGCGATGGTAGCTCAGGCCATGTCCATGGCCGCCACCTTGTCCTTGTTAGGTTGATCTCCACCAGGGCCAATTGGGCCCTTGATCCGCGCCCTGATCGGGGGCGCTCAGCCTTTCTACTGGCTAATGGCCCCCATCGCGCAGCGCCATAAAAGGATGGTGGGGGCTAGGGCACATGACATGAGGTTCATCATAGCCGCTAGCGCCCCATCGAAGTTCCCAACCCTAGACCGATCGAGAGGGGTGTTGTAAGCAACGGGAAGCTACATCGCCGCCACTAGACTGCGTCTCCATGTCGCTGCTACCTCGTTGGCTACGCCATGGCCACGACTGGGCTCGACATGAGGTACACCAAGCAAGTTTCCCCATCTAAGTCAAGTTTTTACCCCACTGATCTACGCCTAGAGGTTCCAGAAGATCTGTCAATGGTCTAGAGCCAGGTTTTCTAGTGTTTAGATCCAGATCGGGGTAGAAAATACAGAAGCAAATAGAAAGAGAGGATTAACCCTAGCAAAAAAGAAAAGAAACGGACGGGCTCACCTTGAACCGCTACACCACTACCGCCACCTCGCCGGCGCGTGGGAAGAAAACAAGGAAAGGAAGGGGTTTTTCCCTAACTGGGAACTGCCCACACCGCCAACCACCGCCGGCTGTCGCCTCGACGCCGCACGGGAAGTCACCCCGAGCCACCGCGGGCCCGAGGATAAACCCCAAACCGAAACCCTAACCCTAACCCTAGAAGGGGAACAGACAGAGTGAGGGGAGGACCTACCCGATTTTCTCGCCGTCATCGCTACCGCCGCGCGTGGGAAAAAGCACCCGCCACCGCCTCGCCGACACGTGGGGAGATGGCCAAGCTGCGCTCGTCGCCGTGCGTGCGAGCCCCAACCGAGGGCACCGTCACAGGACCGCTCGACGGTGGCGCGCTCACCCACTAGGGAGCACATGCTCCAGCGGGGGGACCCACGATGGCACCGCACTTCTTCTTCTACGTCTGCTACACCGAGGGCTGACAAAGGAGAAAGGGGAATGGAAAGATCTAGGGTTTAGGGAAGAGCCCCACAACAGCGCGTATGGGGGGATAGGGCACCGTCACCCAGACTGCTCGACGGTGGCACACTCAGCCTAGGGCGAGCGCGCTCGCCAGCGAGGGGACCGGCGGCGGCGCCAATGCGTTGCTCTTGTTTTCTCGAGTCGACGTAGAGAGAGAAATGGGAGGGAGGAAATGAGGTTTAGGGTTCGGGGCAGCGGCACAGCGCACAGTTTTGTTTGCCCGAGCAGCGCGGACGACCGTCGGATCGTATCCGATGGCTCACGGCGGCCGAGCCACTTTAGGCCCAGGCGGGGCAAAGAAATGTCAGCGAGGCTCGGATTGCACTTGTTCCGCCTGTGTCGATTGAGGATCGTCTATTGATATGGATGGTAGTCAGGTCACAGACTTATTATTCTGAGCACATACTTGCTTATGGGAGTGGGAAGGCTCATTACGCTCTTGTCGTGGGTTCTGGCTCTTTCCAGACCGACTGATTGGAGGTGGGGAAAGGTGGATGTCTAAGCACCA
Source organism: Miscanthus lutarioriparius (assembly GCA_904845875.1). Lineage (NCBI taxonomy): Eukaryota > Viridiplantae > Streptophyta > Magnoliopsida > Poales > Poaceae > Miscanthus > Miscanthus lutarioriparius. The sequence goes on along the minus strand of CAJGYO010000016.1, from coordinate 9,768,652 downwards.
TACTGAGACCGGGTCTCAAGTGTGGGGGCTTGGAGTCCAAGTTTGGACGGGGACCTAGACCCCTCGACAGGAGTGGAATGGGTTGGTCTTGTTTGTGCCTAGGGTACAAACGGGGCGTGTGTTTCAGGGTACCCAGCTGGGATACATTGATTCACGAATTGTCGTTTCTATGAGATGGTACCGACTTGGCTATGGTCTAGCACCGTAGTAAGAACTGAAATATGAAACATGGTAAAATGGTTCTGATTGCTTGCCACCTACTTGAAAGTAGCATATGTGCTCATATAGAATGATTAGTTAATGAACTAATGATGACTGCTAATAAAACTTAGAACATAAGGATGCACTATTAGTAATGCTTCCGCAGATGCAATAACCCACAAGCCAAATAAGCCTTGTATATCCTTAGAGTCTTTTTTTCCTCTTGTCGGGTAAGTCTTGCTGAGTACAATTAAGTACTTAGGGTTTTATCCCCCCTGTTGCAGGTGATCGGAGGATACTTAGAGCTGACTCTTATGTGTAGAAACCTCCTGGTGGGCTCAGAGAGGATTCCTTTCACGCTACGACCGTAGTGTTTATTTATAACCCTCACTAAAGGTTTTTATAAGAAATGATGTAAAATCTGCTAGCATCTCTTTTATAAAATGTCTACTATGTTAATGCTCCACCATGTCATTAAATTAATATTTGCTTCCTCTGTAACTCTGATAACATTATTATATTCCGCTGTTACAATCAATTGAGGTAATATTCTACTACTGTAATAAAGTGATGTAAGAAATGACTTAAGAATGTTATAAGCTTTATTCTCTTATTTATGATCCTGATGGAAAAATGTGGATTTTTTAGTTCTCCCTTGGGGTGTGCTCGATGGAACTGCATAGTTTAGTGTCCTCTCTTGAGTACTTAGTGTCTAATGGAAGACAAGTACTCTTGGGAGGCATTAGATTAGGCGGTTCTACCATAGATCCCACCCCTCATGGGTATTCACCCCCTAATGGGCATTCACCCCCTCATGGGTTCTCACAAGAATCAGAGAATCTGGCACCTTCTGACCCTCCGTTACCCAACCGTGAGGTGGATGTGGAAGATGTGATTGTGGTGCCCGATGCTCAGTCCACCCCGAATGAGGTTGGAATATGTCCTGATGTTCATGTAGAATGTAGGGCTGATGATGTTGTTGCTGCCCCTTAGTGATTGATCATGTCACCGTCCAATAGGCTTTTCAGTAATCGAATCTAGGTTTTTCAGTGTCCTTCGAAATAGGCTTTTCAGTGAGACCTAGTAGGCTTTTTAGGAGTATTTGTGCCACAATACAATGGCTACTAAATCTCCATCTACCTATATATACGCATTGTTGGATGTGTTGCTACTCACTTCAAACGAGTTTTTGCTTTCATTAGAGAAGGAATGTCTGGAGGGTCGTCTAGAGGGAAGGGTTTCAGAACTGGGAGAGGAAAGGGGGGATGAAGGGAACTCCCATTGTGTGGGAGGGGTCTCATGGTCCTAATTTCTTAGAGGAATCAGTGTATTATTTTCCGCCCAAGAGCAAGAGTGATTTCACCAAAGAGAACCCTCTTAGAGGATATGATAACCAAAAATAAGATAGGCCAAAATGCATGCATGGTGAGGACTGCTTAGTGAAGGTGTTCACTCAGGGGATGGATGGAGGTCGTCGCTTATTCAGATGCCCGTGAGCATGGGTAATTGTTATTACTATTCATTTGCTAAATATGTTTCTCGATTGCACTACAACTTACTAAAGATACTTATTATAGTCTTCCGAGTCCGAAGAAAACTATAGGTTCACTAGGTGGGTCAATCCTCATCCAATTTATCTGCATCAGTAGTACACCTACTACTTGTAGGACCGTATCTTTGATCTAGAAAGGCTAGTTAGCAACAGTTACAAGGACGACGAAGAGGACGACAACAACAATAGTGCTCGTTCATAGGAGCCACTCTACCCTGATCCATATTGCAACTACCCTTTCCACAAGAAGAAGTGGCCTCCACCACCATCACTGCCAACAATGGGAGGATACTATGGAGAAGGTGTAACACAATTTGCTATGTAGGAACACTAATAGGAGTAACATATCTTATTCACATGCTACATGCATGTGTCTGTTGTTTGGTTTAGTTACCTAAGGCATGTTAGGTTTAGTCCAGAACCTCTGTACCCTTGTTTGGTACATGTTCTCACATGACAGTTCATGTGTTGTGCGTGTTCAATTATGTACTGCACTACTTTGTTAGCTTTTATTTCCATTACCCAACTCGTTTCAGTAGCTCCGCAATATTTAAATGAATATTATGACCACAAGGAATGAAACAATAACACAATGAAAAGTCTAATACTAGGGCACAACAAATGACACCATGATAATAGAAGTACATGACAACAAACTAAATAACACAGTACATGGCCTAAGTACGTCTATACTTAAAGTGCAATACATGAAAACACAATAAAAAGTCCACGACGGGACAATATTGTCCATGAATAAACCAGAGAACTAGCAAGTCAAGAAGACTACTGAATGCAACAAGGCCACTTTCCCTTCCTTAGGGCACACTACTGCACAAAACTTAACCGAGGCAGGCAAAATCGATTAACTGAGGCGGGCAAGCCAACCACCTCCATCAAAAGGTCATGGTTAATCAGGTCTTAACAGAGGCGGTTGGCCAACCGCCTCGCTTAATAGATTAACAGAGTCGGGCGTCTTGCAAATGCCCGCCTCGGTTAATGGATTAAAAAAACAAAAAAAACAGAGCCCACCGGTGAGCCCTTTTCCGAGCCTACCAGCGAGCCCAATCCTAGCCCCAGAGCCAGATCCACACCCACGCCAACACCGGCTGCCCTCCATGCTCCTATCGTGGCATCACCCAGATCTACCCCTACTTAAGAGTCTAGCCACCAAATCTGCCTTTGCTCCACTAGATCTACATCTGCTCCACCGGATCTACAAAAGGAGAGTGAGGGAGATGAAGAGAGGGAAGAGAGAGGGACAGGGATTTGTGTACCTACTGTGCCACTGGATCGAGCCCGCTGCCCACGCTCCTGCTCCTTGCGCGTGCATCTGAGGGGAGCCACGTGGCTTGCCACCGCTCACCCCTCCGCTCTCCACCACGACCACCGCGCCACTCGCCGCCACGCACCCCTCACTAAGCCACCATGGTCCCGTGCTGAGAGGAAGGGAGCATCGGGAAAGAGAGAGGGAGCCCGCCTCAATCCACCAGAGCGGTGGGTGCCCATCGCTTGAAGGTCGTGAGGAGGGAGAGGGAGCTCGTGAGGAGAGGGAGGTCACATGGAAGGAGGCTCAGCGTGGCTCGGACTTGGTCTAGAAGAGGGAAGTCACGACTCGTGAGGAGGGCACCGCTCGGCTCGGTCTCAACAGAAAGAGGAGTGGTGAATGAGAAGAGAAACCCTAAGGTGATGTATTTATATTCGAAGAAGGCTACTGGGCCTTGCCTGGGCCTATTGGACCTAGGGCTTTTTGGAGGTGGGCCTTATAAGCGGTTGTGTTAGGACAACCGCCTCGGTTAATAGGCATTAACCGAGATAGTTTTGTTATGTTGCTCGCCTCGGTTAAGCATTAACTGAGGCCGTTGCTAGGCCGGCTGCCCGGTCATGAACAACCGAGGCGGGCAATTGCCCCAACCGCCTCAGAGGCCTTTTTCTAAATGCCTCATTTAAGTTTATGTGTAGTAGTGGCATCGGGATTCTCCTTCATCGCTGCTCTCGCTCGGCGTGCAGGCTCAAGCTTCTTCTCCCTCTCCTCCCTGTAGGCAGCAACATGCCTCCTTTCCTACTCTTCCGTGTGCTCCTTTTCTACTGTCTCCTCTCTGCGTCTCTTCTCCAACATCTCCAAGCGCTCCGCATCCCACTCCTTCGGACCCTGCAGAAGCCGCTTGTCCAGCTCCTTGATCTTAGTGTCGATCTACTGCTCAAAATCACAGAGCGGTGGAGGGGTCTGCAATAGATGGAAATGATAGGCACCGAATAAATCAATAATTATTTCATATGACACAAAATAAGTACTACACAATATCGATTTCTCACCATCAAGTTAATGATGTGCTGATGAAGTGTAGGCTCAAACACAAAATTGACACACATCCAATACCTATGCCTATAGGTTTCCTCTTCTTCAGAAATGTCTACCTTGTAAGGATCACAACAAAAGCATATGGGAACTAGAACACCATTAGGCAGAGGCTTTGGGTCGAATGCATTTCCCGTTAACGGGCCCTTCCTACAATTGAACAAATTTCGTTCTAAGTACCAAATGCAATGAACATTAAACACTAAACCTAGGGTTTTCCATTTGTTGCACATAAATGAACCCATAATATAACACGATGGACAGAGATTACCTTGGTTTACTAGCTTTACCACGCCTTAGCATTCTATCATTACATAATACAAAAATTAATAATCGCTTCAAACACTAAGCAATAACGTATCTATGATTGCAAAATACACGTAATATTTACGAAATCAATGTATAAAAAATAAGGAGGGGAGAGAGGATACCTTGCTCTCGAAGATCTATGTATTAAATCCAAGCTTGTAAGGTCAAATTCATCGATTCAAGAGATTGGGTGAGTTGGGGAGAGCAAGAACCTAAGAGGGAGAAGAAACAAATGAAAAGGGCCTCGGCCAGGGGAACTCGGCCGTGGCCTTTGAATCCAAGCTCGACGCCAGGGTATGTGGCGTCGAGCTCAGCGCCAAGATCTCTAGCTCCAAGGTCGGCGCCAAGATCTTTGGCGCCGAGGTACCGGCCACATGAGCGCCACCTCGGATGCTACGCTGTGCCCAGCCACGCACCTCGGCGCCAAGACCTACGGCGCCAAGACATGTTACCTCAACGTCGTATGTCCTGACGCTGACCCGTAGGGTCCAAAGATCAGTATACGTCGCCCAGGGTGTAAACGTGAATATTCTTCAAAAAAGGGCCAAATTGCCAAAAAAAAAAAATTTGGGCCGACTATACTATTGCTTTCCAGTTAAGGCCTTATTTGCATATGCATGTATTCATCTCAATCCACATGTGTTGGAGTGGATTGAATGGTACTTAGTTTAATTTCACTCCAATCCACTCCAACCTATGTGAATTAAAGTGGATACACATGCATTGAAACAAGACCTAAATCTACATATGCCAAACAATTCGTGTAGAAATTGGTGAGTATCTAGTATTGACCAGGAGAGAATGAAATATTCCAACGTAAATATGTTTTTAAATAATGGAACGAAATTATGGCCTCTACACTACTATCGTAAATGTAAAACGAATTGGCCAAATAAGATAGAACACTTTATTTGGGGGTTGTCACACAACATCCTCCGCTTTGAGGGTCAACCTGGAAAGTTTTTTTTATTTCGAAATGTGAACAGCCCTACTTTTTTTTTAGCAAAATGTGAACAACCCTACTAGAAAGGAGAGGAATGAGACTGACTATACAAAACGCTTTGCCGAGCCACGTAAACTTCTTGGGCTGTTGGCTAGCTAGTTTCTCGGCGTGGTGGCTAGGCCTGCTAGGAGACCAGACTTTAGCGATGGCCCAAAATAGACTGAAAAGGCCCAGTAAGTACGATTGTAGAAATTCAAGCTGACGGCCCGTGGAACAATTCATGGCCTGCACATTATGACGAAGAGATTTCTCTTTTTTTTTTTTGAATTGCAGAACTTGGCAGCTTTGCAGTTTACGTGTAACGTGTATATAATAGAGGTGAAAGTGGTGCGGACAATTCTCTGCTCCCATCCGATATGAATCTCAATTTTGAAGATATGGAGAACTTTTAATACCTATACAGGTATGGGTAATCCAAATCTTTTTTTTTTTTGCGGATGCGGAATAGAACGGGGTAAAATTTGGAGGATATGGATTATCCGCAAATTCTATATTGATTATCCAATATTTAGAATGGGACTAGATATATGTCCGTGCGTTGCACTAAGGCCACAATGTTAAGTTATCATTGGCTAACAACTTATCATCGTGAGGATAACTTGTTAAGTGTTAATTATGTCGTGTGGTAGCTAGCCACAACATGGAATGCAATACATAATTATTGTCTACATGAGTACTTGTCATTGGCTCTTTACAAAATGATTATAATTGTTAGAAGTAATTGGTATGTTCCAAATTATAAGTCGTTTTGACTTTTTTGATACATCTATTTTATTATGTATCTAGATATAATAATATGTCTAGATGCATAATAAAATGAATGAAAAAAATTAAATCGACTTATAATAATATGTCTAAATACGTAGCAAAATGAATTTAAAAAAAACGCCGATTGCCGATCAGCCGCAGCGGACTCTTTTTTTTTCTGACTGATTTCTGTGGCAGCCAGCGGTACCTGTCGTCTTCACCGTACCACGCTAGGCTTGTTGTGCACTTGTGCTTGTGCACATCACAAATCGAAACGATACACGTTCGTCGAAGCGAGCGCATGCATGGCATGGGCGTGTCCAGGCCACCTGGCGCTCGCGCGCGCGCATTGCTCCACCGCACCACCCCCAATATCGAGCAGAGGAAAGCCGCATCCAACTTGTGTACTGTCGCAACTGCCGACATTTCCCTATCCATCTGCTCTGGTGATGAGATCGATCGATCGCGATCATCATCGGGCCTACGTGCACGATCGTCGCTACGGTGCACCATCGCATCGAGAGGAACGCACTCGATTTTTGCACTTGTACTTGTTCCGGCCTACAGACTACAGTACGCCCGGGGGTTCCTTTATCTCCTTGTGCTTGGCCTTTTCTCTCCGAGAAGTTAGCGTCTCCACCACCAGCTGACCGACGTCTATGGGGGCGCGCACGAATCAGCTCATGGGCAGCCTTCGCGAAGGTACGGAGCCGTGACACAACGCGTGTCCTTTCTACGTGGCCATCATGTAGGAGCCTCACCACGCTACGTGTCCCGGGGACTGCCCCGCGGCTGCAGCTTATAAATATAGCCCGCTGTAAAGCCCCTAGCCATCAGTACTCCTACTTTGTTATTGAAAATCTTCTGCTGAGCATCCTCACCATCAGTAGCCAATTATTTAAAAGTGATCACTGCTCTCTGTTTCTCCAATCTTCCGAGTGATCTGCATTGATCGATCGAGTCGTGGCCGGTTTAGTCAGTTCCAGAGCGAGCTGAGCATCACCAGCTTGAGAGACCCCTGCCATGGCTTCCCACCAGGACAAGGCTAGCTACCAGGCCGGCGAGACCAAGGCCCGCACCGAGGTACGGCGGCCATCTTCATCTTGCAGCGTTGTTGATCACGCCGTTGCTTTCATTCTATCTGCTTATGAATTCGAATATGCAGGAGAAGACTGGGCAGGCGATGGGGGCGACCAAGGACACGGCGCAGCACGCCAAGGAGACCACCAAGCAGAAGGCGTCCGACACCGGCAGCTACCTGGGCCAGAAGACCGAGGAGGCCAAGCAGAAGGCCGGCGAGACGACGGAGGCCGCCAAGCAGAAGGCCGGCCAGACGACGGAGGCCGCCAAGCAGAAGGCCGGCCAGACGACGGAGGCCACCAAGCAGAAGGCCGGCCAGACCACGGAGGCCGACAAGCAGAAGGTCGCCGAGGACACCGTCGTCTCCGGCAAGGAGAAGTCCGGCGGCGTCATCCAGCAGGTTTGGTTGGTCCATCAGTCACGCCCATTTCACGCGCGCACGCGCACAAATGAACACCGGCATGCCTTGAAATTGAACCCAACAGCAGGTTTCTCATGGCTTCTCTTGTGCTTCGATTCCCAGGCCACTGAGCAGGTGAAGAGCGCGGCGGCGGGCGCCAAGGACGCGGTGATGAACACGCTGGGGATGGGCGGGGACAACAGCAAGCAGGGCGACACCAACACCAACAACAGCAAGGACGACTCCACCATCACCAGGGATCACTAGACACGTGAATGGATGCACGCGCACTTATACGATGCACGCGCACTTATTCGACCTGTCCATGATCCCGTTTGCTTGTTCATGAGTCCAGTATGTATGCATGTTTTCAGTGTCATGATTTTGTTCTACGAATTTGCTGCTGTAAGTTTAATTCGCAGTTGCTGTGGTTCTTGGGTCATGAAGTGTCTGTAAACGAGTCGGGGTGGGAGTGTTCTTTGTTATAATAAAGTTGGTAAAGCCTAATTTATAGCATGTAGTTTGCTGTGGCCTATATATGTGTCTTGTAGTTTTCATCAGTATGACGTACGAATATGATCTTCTGAGTTTGCCGCTTCTTGCGGTCGCAAAGACAGGACCAAAATGGTTACTGAACAAAGAACGATAATAATCGGCTGAACAAAGAACGGTGAATTGGTGAAAGCGGTTTGGTATAAGGGACCTTAATTCTCTTAAACTTTTTTTACTATGACTATAGGGCATACACAATTAAGGCATGGACGTCTGGAACAAACTTCTTTTACTGTCAGTGATTTGTATGCGAACTGATTGGTTACGTTCTTGACGGTGGAACCTGTCCACCAGGTTCAAAGTTTACGATGGAACCTGTCCATCCAATTCAAAGTCTCATTTGGTTTCGGGTTCAAAGTCTCAGTTGGTTTGTAAGTCTCAGTTGATTAGGTTCCTTATAATGACCCTATACGGTGCTCTTTTTTTTTTCAATTTATTTCAGGATTTAACGGCATTGTGTTATTTTTCTGAATTTATTTCAGGATTTAATGATATTGTGCTTTCAATGATGGCAACGTTCCTGTCGACAGTCACTACTAGAAACAGTAAAATTGCCGAGTGCATTTCATCGGGCACTCGGCAAATATCCTGTTTACCGAGTGTTTTTAATTCGACGCTCGGCAAACATATAACACTCGGTAAAACCCAACTTTACCGAGTGCCAAATAAAAAACATTCGGCAAACTACACCGAAACACTCGGCAAACACGGACACTCGGCAAAAGTATAGGCACGTGCGCTGGGCGTGCGGCGACTATGTGACGGCCGTTGGGTGCGCCGCCCTGCCGTTAGAACTTTGCGAGTGTCCGTTAGAGACACTCGGCAAAGCCTAGGTTTGCCGTGTGTTTTTACTTGACACTCGGCAACCTAATATTTTTTCCGAGTGCTTTTGTTAGACACTCGGCAAAATGATATTTTTGTCGAGTGTTTTTTATTGGCACTCGGTAAAATAATAATTTTTTCCCTCTCCTGTCCTCCAAACTTTTTCTACTCTCCACATACAACATGTGGAACTACATGTTAAAATTTGGCAAATTTCTCAATCTGTTTGCTTTATTTAATTAATTTATTGTATTTAGAGGATTTTTTTGGTTTAAGTCAAATTTGAACTGCAAGTGATTCAAATAATAGAATAAATTGAGTGGAGAAATCATATTCATGTTATTGAATCAATTTTGGGGCCTTACTCGGAAAATGAATAGAATTTTCGAACATTTTGTTCAGGAAACACGACCACGAACGTGTGGCCGAATGGTTTTTAAATTCTAAAAAAAACAAACGAAGTCTGAAAATCACGAGATTTGTCAAAATCTCATGATATCATACGTGGAGACTGTGGAAAAAATTGAGAAGGTTTCGCTCAATTTGTCACGTACGACCTTTACAAACCGAAACATATCCAAAGAAAAATCGCAGCGTTGAGAAGGATCCGGTAAGATTTGGAGTCAAAATGACGGTTGAATTGAGGTTTGACTTTAAAAGTTTTTATATAGGCAATAGACAACATAGATTGGTTCACGTCAAATTTTGGTAATTTTTCGGATCCATCTGATAATTTTAATTTATTAACTGCAATTATATAATTTTAATTGATATAAATTGAATTTGAGCTATAATTGCATGAAATAATGGATTAATATTCGTAGAAAAATCAAATATGCATTGTTGAGTGAATTTGACAAGGTATTTTAAAATTATATCCTAACAAAATTAGTAGAACACGCTATGAAGAATGAGGATGGGGGGCATGAAATATCAATTTATTTTGCCGAGTGTTTTCTACCTGACACTTGGCGAAAATAAAAGTTGCCAAGTGTCATATAGGGGACACTCGGCAAATTCGTCTACCGGCCCCACTGCACAGTATCGGGCCGTAATGAAAATAAAAAAATCATGCAGAGTGCCCCCGATCTTGGCACTCGGCATATCCCTTCATATGACCCCAGCGGCCCGCACCCCCGGCCCTCGCCCTCGCGCAAACAACACACACGCCGCACCGCACGCCCGCCCCCCCCCCCCCTCTCCTCCCCCCATCAAGCCCCCGCCACCGTAGCGCGTCCACCTAGCGCCGCCCGTCCACGGCGCCACCCACCCCTGTAAGATTTTCTAAATGCTCCATATAATTTTCCCGAAATCTTGTCCCCGGCACCCCACCCCGCCCCCGGCGCGTCCCGCCACCGGCGCCGCCGCTTGTATAGTTCGGACAGATCTTGTCCAGACGGCATAGCAACTCGAAAAAAATTTAAAACGATTTATAATAATATATGTAGATACGTAGCAAAATAAATTAAAAAAACGCCGATTGCCGATCAGCCGCAGCGGACTCTTTTTTTTCTGACTGATTTCTGTGGCAGCCAGCGGCACCTGTCGTCTTCACCGTACCACGCTAGGCTTGTTGTGCTTGTGCACGTCACAAATCGAAACGATACACGTTCGTCGAAGCGAGCGCATGCACGGCATGGGCGTGGCCAGGCCACCTGGCGCTCGCGCGCGCACCCCCAAGTGTCCTACTCCCTATACTATAGTACTCTCGGCCTGTTCGCTGGTTGACTTCTGAGCTGATTTAAACTGATTGGTACTAATTTATTATCAGAGGAAAATATTGTTGGCTGACTAATTTGAGCTGGCTGAAACCAACCAGCAAAGCTAGTTGCTTACCCAATATCGAGCAGAGGAAAGCCGCATCCAACTTGTGTACTCTCGCAACGGCCGACATTTCCCTATCCATCTGCTCTGGTGATGAGATCGATCGATCGTGATCATCATCAGGCCTACGTGCACGATCGTCGCTAGCGGTGCACCATCGCATCGAGAGGAACGCACTGGATTTTTGCACTTGTACTTGATCCGGCCTACAGACTACAGTACCGCCGGGGGTTCCTTTATCTCCTTGTGCTTGGCCTTTTCTCTCCGAGAAGTTAGCGTCTCCACCACCAGCTGACCGACGTCTATGGGGGCGCGCACGAATCTCAGCTCCATCTACATGGGCAGGCTTCGCGAAGGTACGGAGCCGTGACACAACGCGTGTCCTTTCTACGTGGCCATCGTAGGAGCCTCACCACGCTACGTGTCCCGGGGACTGCCCCGCGGCTGCAGCTTATAAATATAGCCCGCTGTAAAGCCCCTAGCCATCAGTACTTTGTTATTGAAAATCTTCTGCTGAGCATCCTCACCATCAGTAGCCAATTATTTAAAAGTGATCACTGCTCTCTGTTTCTCCAATCTTCCGAGTGATTTGCATTGATCGATCGAGTCGTGGCCGGTTTAGTCAGTTCCAGAGCGAGCTGAGCATCACCAGCTTGAGAGACCCCTGCCATGGCTTCCCACCAGGACAAGGCTAGCTACCAGGCCGGCGAGACCAAGGCCCGCACCGAGGTACGGCGGCCATCTTCATCTTGCAGCGCTGTTGATCACGCCGTTGCTTTCATTCTATCTGCTTATGAATTCGAATATGCAGGAGAAGACTGGGCAGGCGATGGGGGCGACCAAGGACACGGCGCAGCACGCCAAGGAGACCACCAAGCAGAAGGCGTCCGACACCGGCAGCTACCTGGGCCAGAAGACCGAGGAGGCCAAGCCGAAGGCCGGCGAGACCACGGAGGCCACCAAGCAGAAGGCCGCCGAGACGACGGAGGCCGCCAAGCAGAAGGCCGGCCAGACGACGGAGGCCACCAAGCAGAAGGCCGGCGAGACGACGGAGGCCACCAAGCAGAAGGCCGCCGAGACGACGGAGGCCGCCAAGCAGAAGGCCGCCGAGGCCACGGAGGCCGCCAAGGACACCGTCGTCTCCGGCAAGGAGAAGTCCGGCGGCGTCATCGAGCAGGTATGGTTGGTCCATCAGTCACGCCCATTTCACGCGCGCACGCGCACAAATGAACTTCGGCATGCCTTGAAATTGAACCCAACAGCAGGTTTCTCATGGCTTCTCTTGTGCTTCGATTACCAGGCCACTGAGCAGGTGAAGAGCGCGGCGGCGGGCGCCAAGGACGCGGTGATGAACACGCTGGGGATGGGCGGGGACAACAGCAAGCAGGGCAACACCAACACCAACAGCAAGGACTCCTCCACCATCACCAGGGATCACTAGACACGTGAATGGATGCACGCGCACTTATTCGACCTGTCCATGATCCCGTTTGCTTGTTCATGAGTCCAGTATGTATGCATGTTTTCAGTGTCATGATTTTGTTCTACGAATTTGGTGCTGTAAGTTTAATTCGCAGTTGCTGTGGTTCTTGGGTCATGAAGTGTCTGTAAACGAGTCGGGTGGGAGTGTTCTTTGTTATAATAAAGTTGGTAAAGCCTAATATATAGCATGTGGTTTGCTGTGGCCTATATGTGTCTTGTAGTGTTTTCATCAGTATGACGTACGAATATGATCTTCTGAGTTTGCCGCTTCTTGCGGTCGCAAAGACAGGACCAAAATGGTTACTGAACAAAGAACGATAATAATCGGCTGAACAAAGAACGGTGAATTGGTGAAAGCGGTTTGGTATAAGGGACCTTAATTCTCTTAAAACTTCTTTTACTATGACTATAGGGCATACACAATTAAGGCATGGACGTCTGGAACAAACTTCTTTTACTGTCAGTGATTTGTATGCGAACTGATTGGTTACGTTCTTTACGGTGGAACCTGACTACAGGTTCAAAGTTTACGATGGACCTGTCCAGGTTCAAAGTCTCAAGTTGGTTTTGGGTTCATAAGTCTCAGTTGGTTTCGGTTTCGGGTGACAGGTTCGGGTTCAGTCTCACTTGATTAGGTTTCTTACTGTGGAACCTGTTCACTTGGTTCAGTCTTTAACATGGTACGGGTGTTCTTATTTTCCTGAATTAATTTTAGGATTTAACGGTATTGTGCTTTTAATGGTGGTGACGTTCCTGTCGACACCTATGGTGACTTCGTCAATATCGAGATGTGTCGGCGTAGACTTTTGAAGATGCTCATAGGGATAGGATTTGCGTAGTCCGTTTATAGGGGTGAGTGTGCGTGCGTGTTTAGCGTGTACTTGTGTAATTCGCAAAAAAAAAACATAGATTTGCATGAGCTTATATATACACCACATACAGGTATGTATAACCTATATGAGAGATGATATAGCATAGTTGTATATAGTCTATACATCAGTACATATCTCATAGAAGCAGTTTTAAAAACGCATCAGCCATACACAAATCTTTTGCGTATTTGAGAAAAAAAACCCATGCACCAGCCTAGTACATGCGCTAACAATTAAGCTACAGACATGATGCACGAGACACATGTATAGGAATTAAGCTACAAGCATGATGTATATAGCTTTGCTGAGGCAGATGTATATAGCTTTGTATGAGACGAAACATTGATGTATACAACTATGACATATGTATGTATATCGTCTACATGAGTGCATATCTTATAGGAACTTAAACATACAGAATGTTTGGAACTGAAACAAGACCTAAATCTATAGGTCTTGTGTAGGGTCATAGTCTACATTGTTAGAGTCAGACTTATATATAATATATTGTCTGCCTTGTTTCAATCTGGTGGGCTGGGTGGGCTAAGTGGCGTACGTGGGCTGGGCGGGCTAGGTGGGCTAGGTGGCGCAAGCGAGCTAGGTGGGCTAGGTGGTGCAGGCGGGAGCACTACTACTTGGGATGAATCCGAAGTGTGGTGATAGTGGAAATAAAGGTAGCACTTGAGCAGGTTGCAGAGGTAGCACTTGAGGAGGCTCGACTTTCATGTCCTCTACACTCTGCTACATCAGTGCTGGTACCCGTCTTCCTCCACGGTAGCCTTATCCTCAATGTGCTTCAGTATCTCGAGAGCATCCCCTGTACATAAGAAAATAGAACCAATATTTTATGATTTACACTTGATATTACATGAAAATCTTAGATGTTTTAGGTTATGCTTACTTTATCATATATAAATGGTTCCGCTCGACGGGCAAGTTCAGTCTTAAGATTCCTCAATATTCTTGAAGATCTTTCTGCAGAGTTTTTGCTTTTATACTTCTTTCATCTTGAAGAGTGACACCAGCCTTTTCTAGTTCTTTGTACCAGTCTATCTCTTCATCTGCATGTTGAATGAACTCGATTTTGGACACAATGTCAGCACATTGAGTATCCAGATTTTGTGCTTCAGAGATTCGTGTCTTCATATCCAAAAATGCTGCTATAGGGTCGGTGATATCTGCAAGTAAAAAGCACAGCACATAGGATAAGATAGAGAAAGAAAAGGCTAACCGAGTTAGAGAAACAGAGAAACCAAGTTGTAGTATGTTATTAGCTATATATAATGCAATAACCAAGTTAGAAAAACAGATACACCAAGCTATAGTATTGTTATTAGCTATATATAATGCAATAACCTAGTTAGAGAAACAGATACACCAAGCTATAGTATTGTTATTAGCCATATATAATGTAATCATATACTCTTATAAGCGAAACCCTACTAGCAATTTTTCTCAATCCACAGTCCTCCACGTCATCATTTCCTACTGGCCCACGCATCCACCTCCACCCCGTACACCTAATTTCCATTTATTACTCCATGCAAGTGGTTTCAATAGTTATCATGGACACGAACTGGCGAAGACCATAAATTTATTTGGCTTCCCTTCCTCTTCCATTAAACTACCAATGTAAATCACGCAGATGGCTAATGAAATAATGCTATATATATTCTCCTTCATGGATCTGAACTAAAGCTCAACTCTCAACCTTCTCGCAGCAACATAAGGCACTCTCTCGATTTTGCTGACTCGTTGCTCCTCCATGGTGGCTGGTGTAACTGAGGTCTCTGACGAGATCTATCGCGGGGGTCGTCGAATTCATGACTTTGAGGCCCTCAGGAGCGCACTAAGCAACTCCTTTTTAGGATCAGGTTGAGTGACACACAACAGTTCACATACCAAACCAACACATGCTAATGAATAATGCTCAAAACATCTTATACTGGGTAAATTAAAAGAGAAAGTTTACATGAATTACATGTCCTAGTCCAACCGATGGATGAGATCATGTACCCTTTCTAAGGTTGGTCACTCAAAATCACTCAAACAAGGTTTCGGAGTTAACTTGCAGCATGCTCGGGTTCGCCCTTCCCTGATGCTACTAGGCGGCGGTGATGGAGACTTAGCTCACATCAATCTACGACATTCCTGCAAAACAACTTAACGGTCATGTCGTGAGTACATTGCGTACTCGCAAGACTTAATTTCAACATATCGTATTTGGTGGATGGACAGGATAATTATAAGGCATTTGTATAAGTGCGAAAAGCAATGATATTCATTAAGAGTATGACATGCTATGCTCAATGTTAGGATTAAAGCATTTATTGTTATAACAAAGGTGCTCATAGTTCATCATTCATTCTACCAAGGGTATAGAAAGAAAGAACAACCGAATAGTTCCATCATGAGGGACTCTAGGCTTTCAAGACTCTACAGAGGTGTACAACTGTACCCACACGGAAAATGGCACGAACCTCCATATCTCGTGCACCAGAGATAAGGGTTGCCTCAAGTCTCTAACCTTTCCCTAATCTAGCCCGAGTGTCTGACAAAAGGTTCGACAAGGTTCCCGGTCAATGTCCCGGACATTCCTGACCGATGCCACCCCCCTTGCCAGTTTCACGTATAAACAAGTCGCAACTAGTTACTTGGCTTGTGGACCCCATCCACGACATGTGGTCTGTACGGTTGGTTACTCAGACTTATGTATCCCAATACACGGTCCTTACTACTCCACAAGCTATGTCACTAAGATCCCACACTCACGACGACCTACCCCTTGCATGAGCAAGATATCCAAGTTATCATCAAGATTATCATATTAGGGATATTATCCCTTAGCTAGATTAGTAAGATGAGTCAAGTTGTACCCTCATTGGTTTTAATAGTTAATTATTTAGGTGTAGCATACTACATGCACGGGTATGAGTTTCCTTCTCATGCTCGACTTCTACCGTTGCACAAGCAACTAAGCAATAAGCATTAAGCGTTCCCATTCCCGTTGTGTAGATGAGAGGCTTCTAACAGATTAAAGAGTTACTCTAAGTGTTATGTGAAAGAGTTCATTATCCAACTCTACATGCAATGCATACCTCATAATGTGACTTGATAAGTATCAAAAGTAGGGTCCATAATAGTGGGGTGCCTGCCTGATGGTGCTGCCGATCTAGCATCTCGAGGCTGACGATGGCAACTTATACACGTTCCTTACTTGAGACGATCCTAAAAGGATATGAGAGGTCAACTAAGAGATACATCGATGATCGGAATGATGAGGAGGAACATGGGTGGATAGGATCAGGTTACCACTTTTGGACTAAGAGAGAGACATCTAACTGTAGCTCTATTAATATATTGGGTATGACTAAGCTCTCTTGGTTGTTGGTTGGTTACTTGGGTAGGTTGCTTACGCTAGCTCATTCTTACAGTGACTGGCGGACGCTCCGTGGAGTTCACGGAGACTCCGATATGTTCTGGGACTTAGGTAGTTCTAGGGCTCTCTACCCACATTGGATAGCCCGATCAGCTGACGGACTCTCCAGTACAAACTGGGTGCTCTCGGGTTGCTGGGTATTTATTCCTATAATTCAACAGATGCTCAGCCGTGAACGATAGACGCTCCATTATGCTGTTAGGTGCTCTCTGATACTTAAGTTGCTCTCTGTATGGGTTAGCAAACTCTCCGCGAAGTACCGCGGATGCTCCACTATGCTAAGCTGATAGGGGATAAGGTTCCTCAGTGGTTTCTTAAGGGCGGATGGACACTCCATCGAGTTGACGGACACTCCGTCACACGGGGCGACAGAACCTATGCTCTAGGGAAATCCTAGGCTTCAAGCTTAGATTTGTGGAGTGGTGCATCTTGCATGTGCCAAACATTTCTATGGTAGTTTTGGTGGCTTACTAGGCTCAATATGCCTATGTTATAAGCTAGTTTCACTAAGTATGGCTTAGGACTTAGGAATCAAACCAAACTCATGAGATAAGGGATAAACCTTGAGATTGATGTAGAGATCCTTGGCTCTGAGATTAAGAGCTTCCATAGTCAAAGGATTGAAGATCCAACTCTTCTTCCATCCAAGCCTCCATCATTTCTGACCTCCATCAAAAACTACACATCAATCACTTTGGGGAAAATTTGTGGCAGAATCGCCCAAAATAACACACCTTCAGGGCGCTCGTCTTCGACCAGACACTAAGCACCCCGAAAGCAAGCTACATCAAGCGGATTTCGTCGAGCACACCCCAAGGGAGAACTCGAATAATCAATGTTTTCCTCGAGGATCCAATAATGAGAACGAGTTTATAATACTTAGTCCATTTCATACAACCAGAGTTCTTAGAAAAACATTATTACAGTACCAAGTTCAGAGTGTGGAAATTAAACAGCGGAATTAAAATAAACATCTAACGGTAGAATACAAGGATCCGTCTGTGCCCACAAGAAGGATCCTCCACACAACAGCTACTCCTCAAGCTACACCTGCAACAGGGGTAAAATAAACCCTGAGTACACAATGTACTCGCAAGACTTACCCGACTAGTGAGAATAATTTTCCGACTCCAAAGGATATGATAAGCTTTATGGTTTGCTGGGTTTCCTATTTGTGAAAAGCAATATTAGTAGTGAATCCTTATGTATGTTTCTTATTAGCAGTCATGATTAGTTCATTATCTAACCATTTTAGGTAAGCATCTGTTCTACTTTCAAGCAAGAGTTGAGCAAACAGATCCATTTCACCATCTTTCATCTTTCAGTTCTTACTATGGTGCTAGATTGTAGACAAGTAGTACCGGATTACCCAGAAATTCACGAACCAATGTGCCCAGCTGGGTACCCCGAAACACACGCACCGCTTGTACCCTAGGCACAAGTAGGACTAGCCCATCACTCTCATGTCAAGGAGTCCAAGTCCCCGTCCTAACTTGGTCTCCAAGCCCCCACACCTGAGTCCCGGACTCAGTGTGGTGCTTAGACCTCCACCATCCCTGCCTCCAATCAGTCGGTCCAGAAAGAGCCAGAACCCACGATAAGAGAGCAATGAGCCTTCCCTCCTCCCATAAACAAGTATGTGCTCAGGATAATAAGTCTGTGACCTAACTAGAATCTAATGCAACAGACGGTCCTTAACCGACACGGACAGGAAAAATAGTGTAACCAAGCTATGCCCCGTTGGCCACAGGACACAACTCCTTACACCCACCAATACCCATACCATATCCCTGTCCGGTCTCTATTTTTCCTTTCATCATTTTATCATAAGAGTGATAATAATAATCACCTATTGTGAGTAACGACAAATTACTCACGCTACCGAGAATCCTAAGCATAGCAGCTACTCGACCTATGCTAGTAGGACTCTTAGGTAGGTTATATATATGCATGTAGTTTCCATAAAATACCTGTAACATAAATGCACATCACATATATAAATCAACTGATTATTCAAAATAAGGGTTATGCACCGGGGCTTGCCTTGGGCAGGCGGGGTGTCAGCAAAGTCAGCAGCTGGTGGCTCTAGGGCTCCCTCCTGGACGACGATCTCCTCCTCGTACTCCTCGATTATCTCCTCCTACTCCTGCTCGTCCACGGTAACAAACTCTACCAACTCGTTATCTACATGCATGAAATGATGATGCAACGCTTAGTAATACGGCAACAACAACTCTTAAAATAAGAATACAACTACCAAGCTACTAAGCTAACTCTAATGACTAAGATGCTAAGTTACCTATTATTCCCACTCAACAGGTATGAAACCTTTCAAGCATGATCTTAGCAACTAAAGTCATCCTTATTTTTATTACCAATTTAATATATATACTAAAACAAGGAGTACTTAGCTACCATATTCCTCAACCTATTCTAAGGCTACAAAAATTATAGTGAGCACATAATAATCTAATGAACCTACTGTAAAAAATTTATGGCCAAAGCTATTACCAAATTGCAACAAAAATTCATACAATTATTAATCTAAATAACATTAAACATTTTCAAATGATTTAATAGACCTTAGCATCAACACATACAAGTATAAACTAACCATACTATCAGATAGACAACATTTTTAGGAACTCAACATAATTTATTTCACAACTTTTGGATACTTATATGTATTGATATTAATTTCCAAAGTTCAACTTAGAATGTAAAATATAAAACTATTCCTATGTTGTAAAAAATGAAAAACGAATTCAACTCGCGCGGCCCACTAACGAGCGGCGCGGCCCACATGCGAAGGCTATCCGCGATGGAGGAACCTGCGCGCGCGAACGTGCAGCAGCCCACAGGAGAGGCGCAGCCCACGCGCGCTGGTACTTTTGCAAAAATACCCCCACTCCATCTGCTATTCCCGCGACTACTATGCGGCATATTCCTACAGTCGGCACTTAAGCAAAATAGCCCTCGCAACAACTCTTCTTTACAATGGCCAGGTCCTCAGCCATCCCTGCGCGCGTCGGCGCTGCGGCGATGACACAAGGCGGTGCGCCGGCCACCTGAGACCCGCGCCGACCCCACCAATGAGCCAAAACCACCTACGACCCTAACGCTAACCCAATGCGATGATATGGAGCCATGGGGTGAAACAGAGCGAGCTGCCACCGCGCACGACCGCCCACGACAGCGGCACTGCCACCCCGATGAGCTATAGCACTAACAGGCCGATAGAGATGGTGGCTAAGCACTAGGGATGCATGTGCGGCCGAGCTTGGTGGTGGGGCACTACAGTGACACGGCTGCGTCAGCGATGAAGGCGAGCCGGTAGCGACTGGGCTGAGGTGTGCGGGGCGAAGGAAAGAGCTAGGCGAAAGTAGTGGTACAGTGAATTGGACAATGGGTGAATGGCGACCGAGTTGTCCGCGCCCACGGCCAAGCGTGGCCTTAATGGCTCATCGGGGCAGAAATGCCAAATTGGCGCCCAGCCGGCCGTCATTAAGACCGTGGGTGGCTCAGGCAGTGAAAGGACAAGAGAGCGCAGGTGCAGGCGTGTGGAATTAATGAGAGGCGCCTCTCGCATCTAGGTATTGTCGCGGCGTAGCGACGGCGGCAGGGGAACGCGGGCGGCGGCAGTGGCGTAGCTGTGCGCCTAGGCAGGACGCGAGCGGCGGGACCAGGAGTCCCATGCGCTGGCGCAAGATGACGGGCGCATGGCCACGTGCAAACGGCACCCAACCGGGCCAAGGAGAGGTAACGCGATGCAACACGCGTACAGGAGCGACACGACGGCAGCGGCAGCGTCGTGAAGTGAGGCGGCAGAGGCGGACGCGACGGCAGCGCAGCAGTAGAGTAGCAGCATGACAGCGGGATGGGACACCCACGCGTTAGAGTGGCACGGCTGCCAGGGCACCGGGCCCGCGTGGCAGCAGCATCATGCGGCCAGGCTGACCCGCGCACGGTGGCCGACCGAGCATGGCAGAATGCGCGCGGGGGGCACCCGAGGCGACAACGTCACGTCCTAGAGACGCGGTGACCGTGCCCAGGCCGAGAACGTGTTGTGCACGGTTTTTAAAGCGTTCAAAAAATCTAAACCGTTGATCCAATCCTCAAACCACCTTTGCTATGCATTAGAGGATATAATAAGCTACTAAAATAAACTATAATACCACACCACTCCTTTACCCAATTTCTCAGCAAAAATTACCAAACATAGCTTTGTCAATCTATTTTTAGACTTAAGAAATTGACCAAGTCTTGTGTTGGATTTGCTTCAAATTCAATTTCTAAGCTATTAGAAATGTTAGCTAGTGATATCATTTTTCGACCGCTGGTATTTCATCATCATCTACAAAGTTTGTACTTCAAACTTTATTCAAGTATCATATACATGTTCTATAGCATTTTTGCTTAATAAAAATTGGTTTTAAACCCTAAGTGATATAACATGGCTATGGAATTAACTTTCATTTCGCACTTCCGTTGATCGTTTTGAGTTACGGAAGTTGATCTACACTCTTTGTTACATGCATTAACACATAAACATGATGCTCATGATATGTTTTAGTAAATGATTTACGGTATAACACCGAGGGTGTTACAAATCTACCCCCATAAACAAAATCTCGTCCCGAGATTTCATATGCCTAGTGTGGGAAAAGAGATAAGAAATAAATTTCGATTTAAATAATTACCTCGGCGAACTAGAGAGAAGATGGGGATAATGCTTCAAGATATAGCTTTCTTGCTCTCATGTTGCTTCATCCTTCGAGTGATTTTGCCACTGAACTTTATAGAAGTTCACCACACTGTTTCTAGTCACTCTTTCTTTCTCATCTAAGATCTTGACAGGATGCTCAATATAAGACAAGTCGGGCTAGAGGGGAAGCCCTTCAATTTCCATAGCTTCATCGGGGACCCACAATCATTTCTTTAACTGGAAAACATGGAAGACATTATGTACGGCTGACAAAATATCTGAGAGCTAGATACGGTAGGCAGCAGAACCACACTGGGCCAAAATCTTGTAAGGTCCAACATAGCAAGGGGCTAGCTTCCCACGAACACAAAATTGATGTACACCTCTCATGGGGGATACCTTGACATACACATGATCACCAACTTCAAATTGCAAGGGCCTTCTTCGCTTGTCCGCATAAGTTTTCTAACAACTTTGAGGTGCTTTCAAATGGCTCTGAATAATCCTAACTTGTTCTCGAGCTTCTTTGATAAAATCAGGCCCAAAATATCCACAGTCACCTACTTCAACCTAGTTAAGTGGTGTCCTACATTTCCTTCCATATAGAGCTTCAAAGGGTGCCATATGAATGCTTTCCTGATAGCTATTGTTGTAAGAAAACTCAACAAAGTTTAAGCATTCATCCCACTTTTTAGGAAAAGAAATAGCACAAGCTCTCAACATATCCTCAAGTACCTGATTTATCCTTTCTGTCTGACCATCAGTTTGCAGATGATAAGCTGAACTTCTGAGGAGACTAGTACCAAGACATTCCTAGAGTTGCTCCAAAAAACGAGAGACAAAGACTGACCCTCTATCAGAGACGATGGTAAGAGGAACTCCATGCAGGGTCACAATTTGGTCAAAATACAACTTGGCATACTTCTTGGCTGAATATCTAGTATCCACTGGGAGAAAATGAGCGGACTTGGTAAGTCGATCCACAACGACCCAAATAGAGTTATAGCCCTTGGACGTGCGGGGTAAACCCACAATGAAATCCATGGAAATATCTTCCTATTTCCAAATAGGGATAGGAAAGGGCTGTAAAAATCCTGGTGTACGAATATGGTCTGCCTTAACTCTACCACAAGTATCGCACTCTGCGACATATTTGGTGATATCCTGCTTCATATTGGACCACCAATACAAGTAACGCAAATCATGGTACATCTTGTTGCTTCCTGGATGGATGGACAACTTAGAATGATGAGCTTCATCCAAAATCTTTCTTCTAAGCACCTTACTTGAGGAAACAACTAATCTGTTCTTGAACCTCACTACACCTTGATCATCAATGCTAAAATGAGGACCACGCCCTTCAGCAATTAACTTCTTGATATGTGGGATTTTCGAAACATCTTGCCTTTGCTCTATAATAATTTGCTCAAGTAAATTCAAGACTAGAGCAATATGGGCTAGCACCTCCGCATGGTTGAGAGACAAAGATGCTTCTTCAACTTGATACGACTTCCGGCTCAGAGCATCAGCTACCACATTAGCTTTTTCAGGATGGCAATGAACCTCCAAATTATAATCCTTGATTAGCTCCAGCCCTCTTTGTTGCCTCATGTTCAGCTTGAACTGAGTGAAAATATATTTGAGGCTCTTGTGATCCGTAAAAATGTGTACTTTATTTCTCAACAAATAATGCCTCCAAATTTTTAGAGCATGCACCACAGCAGCTAGCTCTAAATCATGTGTGGGATAATTCACCTCATGTGTTTTCAGCTAGCGTGAAGCATAAGCTATCACACTCCCATCCTGCATAAGCACGCATCCCAGTCCAATCCTTGAGGCATCACAATACACATCAAATGGCCTGTTAATATCCGGTTGGGAAAGAACAGGAGCAGTGGTAAGAAATTTCTTCAGAGCTTGGAAAGCATCTTCACAAGTTGGACTCCATACAAACATGACATCTTTCTGGAGCAATTTGGTCATCGACTGAGCTATTTTGGAGAAGTCAGGAATGAAGCGCCGATAATAACCAGCAAGACCAAGGAACTAACGAATCTAATGCACTGACTTGGGAGATTTTCAATTTACCACATCCTGCACCTTGCTTGGGTCTACAGAGAGACCTTCAGGTGTCAGAACATGTCCCAAAAACTACACTCGATCTAACCAAAACTCACACTTGCTGAATTTGGCATACAACTTGTGTTCACTTAATCAAGTCAGTACTATCCGAAGATGTTGTGCATGTTCTGCTTGGTTCTTGGAGTATATCAAAATATCATCAATGAACACCACTACAAACTTATCCAACTCCAGCATAAAGACTGAATTCATAAGATATATGAAGAATATAGGAGCATTGGTGAGACCAAAATTCATGACTAGGTATTCATATAGCCCATACCTAGTAGAGAAAGTTGTCTTTGGTATATCTTGTGGACAGATCTTAATTTAATGATACCCAGAACGAAGATCAATCTTTGAAAACACTTTGGCACCAGCCAACTAATCGAACAAAGTATCAATACGAGGTAAAGGATACTTGTTCTTAATGGTTACCGCATCAAGAGGGCAGTAATCCACACACATCCGAAGAGTGCCATCCTTCTTCACAAAAATGGCTGGACAACCCCATGGTGAAGAACTAGGATGGATAAATCCCTTATCCAATAATTTCTCTAACTGCTTCTTCATTTCTGCTAGTTCTTTAGGAGCCATGCGGTAGGGACACCGATAAATAGGAGCAGTGCTAGGTTCTAACTCAATAGAAAACTCCATATCTCTATCCGGTGGTAACCCAAGTAGATCTTCAGAGAAGACATCCGGATACTCACCGACCATAGGAATAGAGGCAAGATTAGGAGAAGCGTCAATATGAGTAGCAACTAGTAAGGCTGGATCTAAGGGCATAAGAAGAGACATCCTATCCTCGAAAGAAGGAAGACATAACTCAACAACTCTCTGCTTAAGGTCCAAGACTACCCCATATACACGCAACCAGTTCATGCCCAAAATTACATCTATGCCTTGCTCATGCAGCACCATGAACTGGAGACGGTAAATGTGCGTGGCGAGCACTAATCCGACTATGTCCGTCCGAGTATTAACGCATAACTGCACACCTAGAGTACTGATTTTATAGGCAACAGGAATAGCCATAAGAGATATATTGTGCCTCTATGCAAACCTTATGCTCATGAATGAATGTGATGCACCAGAATCAAACAACACATATGCTGGGTGGGAATCAATGATAAACATACCAGCCATCACCGGTTCATTCTGCAAGATTTCCTCAGCCTCAGTGAAGTTAACTTGCCTAGAGCAGCTTACGGGCACCATCTTCTTGATAGTCGTTCTCTTGACCAGACGGGAGTTGGTTGAAGGCTAGGAAGACTGCGCAGGCTAGTTCTGTGGACACTCCCGAGCATAGTGGCCCTCCTTGCCACACTTGAAACAAGCACTCAGCTTGTTCCCCTACCCCTGTCGAGGCAGAACTTGCTGTCCCTAGGGCTGCTATTGTTGCACCTGCTGAGTAGGTGCACGGTACTGAGTGGTAGGTCTGTTGAGCCTGGCGGAATGACTGCCCACCTGAAGACTGATAAGTCACCCATCTAATAACCTATACCTTCTAAGCCTACGAGTGACTGGAAGACCCAGTAAGCACCCGCTTGCACTTCCACTTAGCCTGAGAGTCATGCTGAAGTCCCTCCATGGCAATAGCAGCATTCATCATAGCACCAAAAGTTTGATAGTTTCCTGTGTATAGCTCCTTCTGCAGACTGCAAGAGAGGTCGCTATAGAAATGGCCCCTCTTCTTCTCCTCAGTATCAACGTGAGTCCCATCATACTATGATAGATGGTTGAACTTGTTTACATAGTCCATCACAGACATGCTCCCTTGCCTCAGGATCAGAAACTCCGTCAACTTCCTGTTCAAAACACCAGCAGGAATGTAATACTCTCTGAAAGCAGTAGTAAACTCCTGCCAAGTCACACGGTGATCCACCGGCTGCATGGCATTGAACGTGTCCCACCATGCACTGGCAGAACCCAACAGCTGCTGCGCTGCAAAGTAGCAGAAACTTTTGCTCTAGAATACGAAGCCAATGCTCTGCATCTAGAGGCTCCGCGGTCGGCGTGAACGTGGGTGGGTGCATCTTCAAGAAATCCTGGTAAGAATAGAGTTCCTCAAGACCGCGGGCACCACCCCCATTCTCGCCATTGCCTCCGTGGCCTCCACAGGCGAAGCCACCGATAGCCTATGCTAACAGCTCCATGGCATGGGCTGACTCACGTGAGCAGCCAACATCTCCGCCATCATCTCTGCATGAGTCATCGAAGGTGGCAGTGGCGGAGGAGGAGGAGCCAGAAGCGGGGCCTCGTGGCTCTCCCCATTGTTGTTGCCAATGCCCTCACCACGACCGTTATCACCCGGTTCCGCCCCAGCGTTGGTACTCCCACGACCAGACCTTAGGTTCATCTGTAAACAGATAAGAACCAACCATTAGAGACAACCCTCTAGATTAGGAACAAGAGATTAGAGAAATGATAAGGCTTCTATTAAAGTATTCTTTTAGGTTATCCTATCACTTCACTAATCTCAGTTATACGTGTGTGCGGGGGGGGGGGGGAAATTAAGTTTAAGCAAGATTCTCTTTTCACGATGCATGCTTCGGCCTACCCATTCACTCAAGCTAGAATATAGTGGCATTCGCAAAAAAATTTGGCACATCGTACACTCACTTTAAAGCTTGCTAAACGATTCTTACGCAGCATAAGTTAGTGTACCTGTAGAAGACTGATTAGATAAAACTAGTGTCGCTATCCTAGATAGACCATATTACTAGGGCTTATACTTATTTACATAATTTTATCGCATCCTACTTTTCGCAAAACTTTTATTGGTCAAATTTTAGGTTTTGAAAGGAGTTATAAAGCTCATAGACTCATTATTGGCTCCGATACCACCTGTGACAGAACAACCCAAAATAACACACCTTCGGAGTGCTCGTCTTTCACCAGACACTAAGTACCCCGAAATCAAGCTACATCGAGCGGATTCCATCGAGCACACTCCAAGGAAGAACTTGAATAATCCACGTTTTTCCTCCAGGATCCAATAATGAGAATGAGTTTACAATACTTAGTCCATTTCATACAACCAGAGTTCTTAGAAATACATTATTACAATACCAAGTTCAGAGTGCGGAAATTAAACAGCGGAATTAAAATAAGTATCTAACGGTAGAATACAAGGATCCGTCTGTGCCTACAAGAAGGAACCTCCACACAACAGCTACTCCTTAAGCTGCACCTGCAACAGGAGTAAAATAAATCCTGAGTACATAATATACTCGCAAGACTTACCCAACTAGTGGGAATAATTTCCCGACTCCAAAGGATATGATAAGCTTTATGGTTTGCTGGGTTTCCTATTTACAGAAAGCAATACTAGTAGTGAATCCTTATGTATGTTTCTTATTAGTAGTTATGATTAGTTCATTATCTAACCATTCTAGGTAAGCACATGTTCTACTTTCAAGTAAGAGTTGAGCAAACAGATCTATTTCACTATCTTTCATCTTTCAGTTCTTTTCTACGGTGCTAGATTATAGACAAGTCATGCCGGATTACCCGATGATTCATGAACCAATGTGCCCAGCTAGGTACCCTGAAACACATGCCCCGCTTGTACCCTAGTCACAAGCAGGACTAGCCCAGCACTCTCCTACCAAGGGGTCCAGGTCCCCGTCCAAACTTAGACTCCAAGCCCCCACACCTACGTCTCGGACTCAGTGTGGTGCTTAGACCTCCACCATCCCCACCTCCAATCAGTCGGTCTAGAAAGAGCTAGAACCCACGACAAGAGAGCAACGAGCCTTCCCTGCTCCCATAAACAAGTATGTGCTCAGGATAATAAGTCTGTGGCCTAACTAGAATCTAATGCAATGGACGGTCCTTAACCGACACGAACAGGGACAACAGTGTAACCAAGCTATGCCATGTTGACCGCAGGACACAACTTCTTACACCCACCAATACCCACACCATATCACTGCCCGATCTCCATTTTTCCTTTCACCATTTTATCATAAGAGTGATAATAATAATCACCTATTGTGAGTAACGGCAGGTTACTCACGCTACCGAGAATCCTAAGCATAGCAGCTACTCGACCTATGCTAGTAGGACTCATAGGTAGGTTATATATATGCATGTAGTTTTCATAAAATGTCTGTAACGTAAATGCACATCACATATATAAATCCAGTGATTATTCAAAATAAGGGTTATGTACCGGGGCTTGCCTTGGGCAGGTGGGGTGTCAGCAAAGTCAGTAGCTGGTGGCTCCGGGGCTCCCTCCTGGACGAGGATCTCCTCCTCGTACTCCTCGATTATCTCCTCGTACTCCTGCTCGCTCGCGGTCACGAACTCTACCAACTCGTTATCTACATGCATGAAATGATGATGCAACACTTAGTAATACGACAACAGCAACTCTTAAAATAAGAATACATCTACTAAACTACTAAGCTAACTCTAATGACTAAGACGCTAAGTTACCTATTATTCCTACTCAACAGGTATGAAACCTTTCACGCATGATCTTAGCAACTAAAGGCATTCTTATTTTTATTACCAATTTAATATATATACTAAAACAAGGAGTACTTAGCTACCATATTCCTCAACCTATTCTAAGGCTACAAAAATTATAGTGAGCACATAATAATCTAATGGCCAACTGTAAAAATTTCATGGCCAAAGCTATTACCAAATTGCAACAAAAATTCATACAATTATTAATCTAAATAACATTAAACATTTTCAAATGATTTAATAGACCTTAGCATCAACACAGAAAAGTATAAACTAATCATACTATCAGATAGACAACATTTTTTAGGAACTCAACAGAATTTATTTCATAATTTTTGGATACTTATATGAATTGATATTAATTTCTAAAGTTCAACTTAGAATGTAAAATATAAAACTACTCCTATTTTGTAAAAAATGAAAAACGAATTCAACTCGCGCGGCCCACTAACAAGCGGTGCGGCCCACACGCGGAGGCGGCCCGTAGAGGAGGAACACGCGTGCGCGCGCGAATGTGCGGCGGCCCATAGGCGAGGCGCGGCCCACGCGCAGAGGTGGCCCACGCGCGCTGGTACTTTTGCGAAAACGCCCCCACTCCATCTGCTATTCTCGCGACTACTATGCGGCATATTCCTACAGTCAGCACTTAAGCAAAATAGCCCTCGCAACAACTCTTCTTTACAACGGCTAGGTCCTCGGCTGTCCCTACGTGCGTCGGCGCGACGACGATGACACAAGGCGGTGCGCCAGCCACCTGAGACCCACGCCGACCCCACCAATGAGTCAAAACCACCTACGACCCTAACGCTAATCCAACACGACGATATGGAGCCATGGGGTGAAACAAAGCGAGCTGCTACCGCGCACGACTGCCCACGACGGCGGCGCAGCCACCCCAGCGAGCTACAACACTAACAGGCCGGTAGAGATGGTGGCTAAGCACTAGGGACGCACTGTGAGTCTGCCCAAAGTGATGGTTGGGGTAGAGGGCAGCTGAGGGAAGCCGGCCACGTGCGGTCGAGCTTGGCGGCGGCGCACTGCGGTGACACGGCCGTGTTCGCGATGAAGGCGAGCCGGTAGCGACTGGGCTGAGGTGCGCGGGGCAAAGGAAAGAGCTAGGCGAAAGTAGTGGTACAGCAAATTGGACAGTGGGTGAATGGCGAACGAGCTGTCCGCGCCCACGGCCAAGCGTGGCCTTAACGGCTCGCCGGTGCGGAAACGCCAAATTGGCACCCGATCGGCCATCATTAAGACCGTGGGTCGCTCAGGCAGTGAGAGGACAAGAGAGCGCAAGTGCAGGAGTGCGGAATTAATGAGAGGCACCTCTCACGTCCAGGTATTGTCGCGGCGCAGCGGCGGCAGCAGGGAAAAAGGTAAGGGAACGTGGGCGGCGGTAGTGGCACGGCTGTGCGCCCAGGCGGGACGTGAGCGGCGGGACTGGGAGTCCCAAGCGCCGGTGCAAGACGATGGGCGTTTGCGCCCGACCGGCGTGGCCCGTGCGGCTGCAGTGCCATAAATGGCAAAGCGACGACGGCGCGCACGGCCACGTGCGGATGGCACCCAACCGGGCCAGGGATAGGCAACGCGATGCAGCACGCGTACATGAGCGACACGGCGGCAATGGCAGCGTCGTGGTGCGAGGCGGTAGAGGTGGATGCGACGGCAGCACAGTAGCAGAGTAACAGCGCGACAGCGGGATGGGACGCCTACGCGTTAGAGTGGCACGGTGGCTAGGGCACCGAGCCCACGTGTTAGCAGCATCATGCGGCTAGGCCAACCTGCCCACGGTGGCCGACCGAGCACGGCAGAGTGCGCGCACAGGGCACCCGAGGCGATGACGTCGCGTCCTAGAGACGCGGTGACCGCGCCCACACGAGGAAACAGGCTGAGAACGTGTTGTGCATGGTTTTTGAAGCGTTCGAAAAAATCTAAACCGTTGATCCAATTTTCAAACCACCTTTGCTATGCCTTAGAGGATATAATAAGCTACTAAAACAAACTATAATACCACACCACTCCTTAACCCAATTTCTCAGCAAAAATTACCAAACATAGCTTTGTCGATCTATTTTCAGACTTAAAAAATTGACCAAGTCTTGTGTTGGATTTGCTTCAAATTCAATTTCCAAGCTATTAGAAATGTTAGCTAGTGATATCATTTTTCGACCGCAGGTATTTCATAGTCATCTACAAAGTTTGTACTTTAAACTTTATTCAAGTATCACATACATGTTCTATAGCATTTTTGCTTAATAAAAATTGGTTTTAAACCCTAAGTGATATAACATGGCTATGGAATTAACTTTCGTTTCGTACTTCCGTTGATCGTTTTGAGTTACGGAAGTTGATCTACACTTTTTATTACATGCATTAACACATAAACATGATGCTCATAACATATTTTAGTAAATGATTTACGGTGTAACACCGAGGGTGTTACAAAATCCATAAAATGTGAGCTACTCTCTTGAGCTCACCATGACTATGTTGAAGATGTTGATGGAATCCATGGGAAGGTGCTGATACTTCTCTTCTTCTTCCTTCTCTCCTTCAATCCCTTCTCCATTCCTTTCTCTCTATAGTTCTAGGGTTCTTTCTTGTTCTTGAGAGGTAGAGAGAGGGTGTTTGCAAATGAGTGGATGAGTGAGAGGGTGAGGCTTCAGCTGAGAGATATCTTTCCTATTTCGTGCTGATATGTGGATCCCACCCACTTAAGTGGCAAACATCTCATTTCCCACTTTCTGCTGCTGCTTCGTGCTCCACCAGATGGTCTGGTAAACTGGCAGACTGTCCGGTAGTCTCTGTCTTTGCTGAATTGACTAAGTCATTAGGTGGTTGGTTATTGGTGACCAATGCATTGCATCTTAAGTAGTTCCTTGAGATTGGGTTGGTGATGATGATGTCAATGGGATGGATCCTAATTCATATAGATGTTCTCTTCCGATTCGGATATGTGCCTGACCATGGTTATCCGGGGATTCTCACAAGGTGCTTCTATGGTTCATTGATGTCAAGCGTCACGTTGCATGTTGCGAGTCTTCATGGAGGGTTGATGGTTGACTCCTTTCGATGATTAAAAGGGTAGTCTAGTGTTGCAACGAACTCAAGTCATTACAAGATCCTCCATTCCCAAATTCGTCATATTGTTATTAGCCATATATAATGTAATATATAAGAGTAAGAGAGCCAATTGCTTGTGAGGGAGTAAAAAAACAAAGAGGAATCAAGTAAGTATAGGATTTAGGAATTAGTAATTATGATATAGGGACAGAGTAAGCAAGACCAATGAAGAGCAGAAATTATGGTATTATTTACGTAGCTACATTGGTGTTTACTAGATTAGCCTACTCCTGATTTGGACAAACCACTTTAGTCCATATGGTAATATGAAGATATGAACCATTAGCACTGCATGAATATCACAACAGTATGAATTTTATTTTTTCCATATCCTACAGTTAGGCATTATTGAAAAAGAGAAAAGAAAATGTGTGCTACATATGACGATATCAAACTTTCAACTAGATTTCTGCCAACCTACATGGAGGACTACTATTCGGTCTCTAAATTCTCATGATTGTCACAGCTATGCCCGTACCTTGACAGATTATGTGCTTTGCCCTTAATGGATATAATTATACTGGTTAGCTAATAAAATTGCAGCAACAAATCCCATCAGTACAAGGTTATCCAATAATCAAGCTAGATCAGCATTAGTTAAAATGAGAGCAAGAGTGTTTTGTGGACTGGGAGGAGACGGCTCTCCGTTGGGTAACAGTTTAGTGTACCATGTATCATCAATGCAAAAGTTCCTACTGACATTGTCTTAGGTTACTCAAACTTATCATTGTTTTAATTCAACTACAATTATTAGTCTTATTTTTCCAAATATGGCGTCAAAAGTTACCTTTATCGACAAATTTGGATAAGAGGTGGGTAGTCTTTAAAATCTGCAAAAGCTTTGTTCACAAAGTTTATCATGATCTTGCACAACCTACATTGAGATAAAATAAAAGGTGTAAGCGTAGATTAAATAGATGCACTATCAAATTATAGAGTTTTAGAAATCAGAGACTTACTTTATTAAAAAAACTCTAGCAACAAAGGGCTCACTTTAGTTATCTCGTTATCTAATTCCATTTGCACATAATACACCAAACTTACAAGTTCCTACTTATTCTCAAAAGGCAGCAAAGTATCCCAAATGATATAATGGCCAACGCCTTTTTCTGGATCTACGCACACAAAAACGGTGACATAAAATTTACGAACATAGATCAACATTACTGAAAGCAAAGCAACTGTAGGAAAAACAGTAGATTGATTATGAGTAAATGAGACGCATGTACATAAATAGGCAAGGATGATCCAATACTACATATATGGTAAAACACACATCACTAACTCTCTCAAACTTCATATTAAATACAAAGTCTACTTGTTTCGATAATTACTTATACACAATGAACATCTATACGTATATGATGCTTGCTCTAATCAGTAGGGACTACAACCAAATTCTTATCTAAATAAGTGAGTAATAATCTCAAAGAAGTAACAAATAGATAAGCTTGTTGCACTACAAGCCTAACAGATGAGCTAGCTTGCTCTGAAAGTAAGTGTTGGTCCAAGATCAAACAAGAGAGATAGGGGAGAGGGGAGTGATGGAGAGAATAATTGATAGATTGGCCAAGAGTCCCCTCCATGCGTCCACCTTTATAGGGGAGATGGGAGGTGGAGATTTTTATTTATTCTCCTGGTGGGGCTTACAATTACAAATGTGTGCCTACAAATTACAGCCGGACCTTAACCACTCAAAAATAAGACCTTAGCCCTTAGCTTAGTAATTGAGCCTTTTAACACAATAGTGGGGGTTCTAACATATGTCACACCCTAACAGTAGTCCTCGGTTAGTTTTGTTTGGTAGTACAAAACCTAATACTATATGAGGCCCAAATGCAACCAAGACTCGGTTGCAAGGATCATCCTTCGCAACCTACACATGTGAGACTTGCTCAAAACTCCATCCCAAAAATCCAATGGAAAAAAAGGTATTGAGAAAAGAGCACACAAATGATTCTTGTGTGTCTATACAAAGGTCAACTAGAGATGCATTTGTCTCCAATGGGTCTTTGGTAGCAAACTTCGATGGAGTCTTCATGATTATGCTTTGGATGGCTTGACCCTTCGTGTGGCCTTGGGCCCTTGATAGTTTTACTTCGTGGATGAGCCTTCTCTAATGTAGTCGATGTAATCGAAGTAAATGAAGTAATCATGGACGATCACCGTCATGCATTCAGGACCTCGCACACGGGCGCTAGGTAGCTTGCGTCCACGGGCAAATTGCTTCTCCAATGCATCCCTCACTAGCCCTCTTGACTGGTGTTTGTGAGAGATTCTTTGCGCACTTGAAATAGATGATGTAGACATGGATGTTTTCGTAGATGATGTAGGCAATTAGCTTGCTCTAATTTGGTGGAGAAAGTGAAGATGAATATGTCGATGTTGATGGCAAGCCCCTCAAGCTAAATTGCAACTAAGACGAAGATGATGATGCCAACGAGCCCCCTGAGCCGAAAAGTTGGCATAGGTGAAGTCGATGACACAAAAGTCGATTGTAAAGCCCTCGAGCCAAAATGTTGGCGTAGGTGAAGTCGACGACACCGATGTTGATCACAAAGCCTCTGAAGGCAAAAGGTTGGCATAGGTGAAGTAGATGACACTGATGTTGACGATGAACCCAATATGTTTTGGGATTGAACTCTCACCATCATTAGGCGTGAGTTGTTCCAACTCGTATAAGCATGGATCGTGAGCCCAAGTCATATACAGGACATGAAGAACGTGAGGGCATTCTAAGATTTAAAAAAGATGGAGGAAAAAACAGCTTCATCATTTAATACTATAGGTATATATTAGGGGCAAAAAAGAGATAAATGACCACGATTCCCCAATTGTTATTCAACAAGGCAAATGTTGATACAAAAGCTTGGTAAATAAAAGCTTTGCCCAAGGCCAACCTATGTAATGAATTTCATGCCATTCCCTGGCCCATAGGAGCCTAGATGGGATGGCCTAACTTGTTAAGATCTAATTTGGAAAATAGTCCTTTTTTACCTGCCTAAACTATCATCATTATCCATGTTTTCTCCTCAAAATCTAAAATAGAACAAACTATCTCCCTTAATTTTCAAAACCTTTTAAATTTCATCCCTACCCCAAATAGAAGTGATTTTTAATGGGGTATCATCATTTTTAATTAACAAATTGGGTAAACACTTTATGGAGCATGGAAAATATCTTTAATGTAAGCTAAAAATACTAGAGATAAATTAGAATATGAGAAACCCAAAAAAACATTTCAATCTTGTGAAAACATATCCAAAAGCTTCTAGAAATTTGATTTATCTCTAAAGTACAAAAAATAAAAAAGTTGGAAATTTTTGAAACATTATAATCAATGTCTAAACATGTTCTAAAAACTTTCCACCACGAAGATATGTGATACAATCAACATGAATGTATACATACATTAATGTTAATGCATTCATATTGATTTCATCTCATTTTTGTTGTGGATGGTTTTCAAGATGTGATTATACAACAATTAGAATTTTGCATTTTCTATAGCTCAATTCAAATTTTGGAGATTTCTAAAGATATTTTGATGAGGTCAAAATATTTTATTTGGATCCTCATTTCATATTCTACCTTTATGTTTTTTCTCAAAATTTCTATACAATTAGAGATATTTTTCATTGTTTTAAAATCTTATTATTAGGTGTGCTCACACAAGGTGTTTACCATTTTTTTGTTAGAAAAGGAATAAGGCCACCTATAACGAGGCGGTGAGGTAACTTAAACGGTTTTGAGATTTGACATTT
Source organism: Miscanthus lutarioriparius (assembly GCA_904845875.1). NCBI lineage: Eukaryota > Viridiplantae > Streptophyta > Magnoliopsida > Poales > Poaceae > Miscanthus > Miscanthus lutarioriparius. The sequence continues at coordinate 9,733,821 of CAJGYO010000016.1, read as the reverse complement.
GAGAGAGACTAGCAAATATGCTTGTACATTGCAACGGAATCCAATAGGTCTTAAAAACCGTACTTCATTCAACGAGTTGTTCTAACTAATATGAGCACAGATTATGAGTTTGGATTACATGTGGGTTAAGAAGGACGTAAGGGTAGTACTGGAGTTGGATTATGTTTATTGGCATGTGGAGGATGAACTCGAAGTAAGTTTCTAGAAACAGTAGTAGAAGAAATAATTTTGTGGTGGACCCATGATATAAATTTTTAGAGGCCAGAGGTAGCTAAATTGAAGCTTTATCATAGTATGGCTATTCACATAATGCATCATTTTGGGCAAACAGTCTCTAAAAGAAATTTATTTATAAAGCTAGAAACTCAACTTACCCAACTACTACATCCCACGCGTCAGTTCAAAGTCTCTGAACCATCTATCTCATGCCATGTCGATTCTCCCTAAAGTCCCTCTCTATCCACCGCCCTTGTGTCCACCCACCCTGGCACCCTCTCTCTCCCTCTCCACGAGATTTCTTTCGTGACATCTGTGTTCCCCTTTTGTCGTGCTCTCGACTACTCGCTCTCAAGTCTCCGTGAGTTCAATCTTCCTCATCCCCACTAGCTACTCCCTCTCGAGCATGGCCTGGAGGCACATGTTGTGAGCGCGGCATGGCGCGAGTAGCGCATCATGACCGTGAGATGCCTTACTCAAGACCTGTCGCCGGCATGGGGGCGAGGTACCGGAGGGCGAAGGGAGGAAGGCTACAATGTGCGATGCGAACAAGGCACATGAAGCCAGTACCAAATCATGAATTAGACAGCCAGATCACGAACAATGACATGAAACTCTTTACAGGGGAATTATTGAGAATAAAAAACTCTTTAGTATTAAAAAATAGAGATAGAGAACAAAGATCTAAGATAATATTTGTATAATTTCTACACTTATCTTTTCTATTTGGATTAGTATTCCTATTCATGTTATTATTTATAGTTTTAAAAACTTATTGTGAGGTGTTTACCAATTTTTTATTAGAAAAAAATAGGCAGAGAGGTAACATAAACGGTTTTGAGATTTGATAGAGATATAGTTTGTCCGATTTAAGAGTAAAAGAGAAAACTTCAGCAAACGAAGGCAGAAATGATTCTTTTCCCCATCCAAATTCCTGGTCCTGGCTCCACCTGCAGTGCCTTCGACCGGTCCAGCCGCACTGAACCCATGACCCCACACTGGACAGCGTGTTCTGGTCCCCAACCCCGCAGTGAAACACGCCGCACAAGCCACGCCAGCGACGCGACGCAGGACGCAGCCGTTCCCCAAAAAAGGCCCGAGCTCACCCCCCGCACCAACCAGTCCACCGCCGCCCGAAACCACAGCCGACCGGCGGCGGCGGAGATGTCGCTGTCCTCGGTGAAGATCGGCGAGGAGGTGTGGCTCACATGCCTCTCCCACGCCCTCACCACCGAGACCGAGGAGGTCATGGGCCTCCTCCTGGGCGACATCGAGGTCCGTCGCACACCACCTGATCCTTTCAGTTTCCCCATCTCAGGAATGCTTGGGTGGATGTTTTGGTTTTCTCCTCTGACGGGATCGTGGTTGTGGTTGGTTTTACTTGCCTACCTGTAGCTTTCCAGCAAGGGCGCCACCGCCCTGATATGGGGGGCGTCGCCGCAGATGAGGTGCGAGCGGAAGAAGGACCGCGTCGAGGTCAACCCCGAGCTTCTCGCCGCCTCATCCGCGCAAGCCGAGATATCCTTTTCTCCGCTCCCTTTTTTCTTTTCTGAGATTTTGCTTGTTCCTCTCCCTTTGGTTTTGTGTGGAGTGGTATTGAGTTTTCTGGGGGCTGGACTTAACTCCTGTTCGCACAAAATGACGGCCACCATCAAGAGGGACTACGAGGGTGATCGGATGGTACCACTCGCACCCACATATCACCGTTCTGCCGTCCCATGTAGGTAAGCAATTCACATTTCCTCCACTGGCGAATCATTTTGTGCCCAGGGTTGCACATTTGTGCTTCAACTAGCTCAAGTGCCCTCGATTTGATGTTGGCATTTGTCTCACAGAATAGCTGTAATGCTGTCAAATATGTGTCGGTTCGCTTACATGATTTAGGAATTTCCTGATGATGTTGTTATTTGCGAGCACACTCTTTTAAGTGATTTATCCCTTACTAGGTCCCCACTGATGTCCACTTGCCATTTCTTATAATGGATATCAAGTATGATAGCTGCCGTTGGCACTAAGTAGCTTTGCTTTTGAGTACTCGGGCTTGGGAACATGCTAAAAATAGACATTAGCTTTGCTCCAGAGGTTCAAGATGACAGTGACATATAATTTCCTTCATTACAAAGGCAGAGGGTCCATTTGTTGACCATTTGATGGTGGCTATGGTACTATGGAGTATGGAGGTCTTGAGAATTTGCTAGTGTATCTGCTTTTATGGGCTTTTCTCTTCATTCTCTTGTGAGATGCTGCCCATATACAATAAGTTCAAACTATATTTTGTATAACCCCCATGAGTCGTATTTTCCAGATGTTCGTACCCAAGCAATGTTTCAGTTGCTGGATACAGGCTTTGTGGGCCTGATATTTTCTTGTTTTAGTGAAGATGCTCAAAAGGTATGATGCTTATAAACTCCATATGAATAACATGTTCATATCCTGTTTGGAGTACATGTATCATTTATTAGTATTGCTTGGATTTTGATATTCACGCAGGTTGGAAAAATCCAAGTGACTGCCTTTCAGTCAGAGGGTGGACAACAGCATGCGCTTCCTCTTTCCACCATCGCTCCAGTCATTGACCTTGATTCATCCTTTAGTTCATCAGATAATGCGTTCGCTTCACATTCTGCATCGGTTGAGGGCATGGAACAGGATACAGGGGATTCCAGGGCCTCAAAGAATAACAAGGTTTAGTCCGATACCACATGTACTTACAGCATTTATTTCATGGCCTTTTCTGGTACACCTATATTTTCTGCATGATACAAGAAACTGTGCATATTTTGCTTGCTAGAAGGAAAATGCCTAAAACAATAAATGATGCTGGAAAGCTGGGGGAAAAGATTAAGTTTGCAACGCATCGCCCAAGTCATAACAGTTAGTTAATGCATAGCTGGTTGTTGAATTGAATATGTCTGGTCTTTTGTAAGCATTTTGTTTAGGGATCTTTTTTTGTTTGAAACTATTTATAGATATGGAAGTTAGTTCCAGCTTTAAACATTGACCCACGTTAATCAGTTAAGTAACCGTTCTGTTTGTGTCCTGAAGCTCCAGGCAGATTCCCTTCTACTTAAATGATCTGGTTCAGTTCGATTAATTAAGAAGCATCTTATGGTGCTTAGATGGCACCACCACTCGAAAACTATTCACTGCTGATTAAGAAAATTTTAACTGTAGGCTTACAAAAATAAATTACTGAAATATTCTTTTATCTTGTCAAATTTTATAATATGCACTCGCTTGTTTGGATGCTACCATCACATGAGAGTAATTAATGCCCTCCATGGTTATCTTTTTATTGCTCCATTTCAATTGGTTTGGTAAATCGTAAATCATATTGCTAATAACTACTTACCATCATTTTATATTGTGTCTTTGGTTTGGCTACAAGCCTACAACTGTACATTTTTAGATTCCAATTCGCTGAAGGTATTTACTAATAGATAAAATGCCATGCCTTCCTAATGGAAGGGTTTGCAACAGGAAGTGATAAGCACTCATATTTCATATTATTTCATCTTGATAAAAGACAACCATGTGAGACCAAGTATGTAGCCTTCCACATTTTTAGACATGGGGCCTGTTGGAAAAAAAAACTTAAGTGCCTTTTTTATAGGCACCTTTAGAAGCGGAGTGTCAGATTGCAGTTGAAAAGTGGGCTTCATTACTTCTAACCATCATGTGTAGTCTAATTTCATTACTGCTTTCACATTCCAGAGTAGAGTATAAACACAGGTGAATAATTTGTCTGTGATTAGAACATATCGTGACATATCTTTTGAGGGGCAAGCTTGTCTGCTGATTCTATCAATGGGGCATTTTGTTGCCTGTTCTGATATTTGCTGGGGCCATATTGCTTAGTTGAATTTGTGTATCTCACAAGTATCATTTAGTGAGAATATGTAATACCTTGTGCTGTGATAATTGTGGAGTAAGCTTGTTTCTCATAAGAAAAGAGATTTTGTATACACAGTATGTTATTAGCACTGTGTTTTTACTAGCTTATGTAGTAAATCTTTGTTGAGTTGTCAAATGGCTCAATTGGGTTCAACACTGCTAATCGACGCATTTCAATTATTCATGGTGCTTGTTTTCATGCCTGAGCCCTTAGGCTATAGTTCATGCAGTTCTATGTATGTGCCTATTTACTTACTGGTATACAATATACTGGCAAACTAACTGAACTTATTTCTGATTGTGATAGGCCTGGAAAAGATCTATAGATTTCTACTCTCATCCTGACACAAACCATTCCACAAATTATCAACCCAGAGAAAACGCGCTCATTCTGTACAATCCTGATAACACACAAGAAGCGTCTGTTGATCCATATGATTCAGATATGACTCCAAGTCTCCAGGAGGCTTTGCACCGGTCAACTATGGACATAAGGTATCCAAATAATGAGTAATCTAAATCATTTTGTTTCTTGAAAAGGTTACAGTAGCAATTGATGTATATATTTAGAATCTTAACTTAGTAAGCAATGTGTAGTTGTACACTACCTTGTAGTCTTGGGATTACCTTGTAATATCATTTAACTCAATTTTATGCAACTTTACTTCCCTAAGGACTCTTTGAGCTTTTCATTTCTTTTTTCTCGAATGAAACATGACATTGGAAGTATGCATGCCCTCATCACCCAAGGTTCTAGTCCTCTTTGGCTCAAACATGGGTGGCTTTCTGTGCTTTAATATTAATAAAAAATGTACTTTCATGTTAACCAGATTTTACCCCTCTTTGGCTTCAATTCAGCTGCCTTCTTGTCAATGCAAAGATACCTTGACTTCCTCCTACATGTTCATGCCTTTTTTTTTAAAAAAAATCTCTTCATGGCTTTTCAAAAAAGAAAATAAAGAGGGAATTCCTTGTGAGCCATTATAAAATATTGCAATTCCTTGTGAGCCACTGAAAAAGTTCAGCGGACTTCAGCGCCACTGCTCTAATTTTTTTTTGCCCTCCATGCCACTGTCGTCAGATTGGACCCTAACGGTGTCAAACTGTAGGTGTGAAAAGTCAAAATTACCCTTAGGTGTAAATATGTCATTAATTTTTTGAGCATCTTAACGACTTCAAATGAAAAAACTCAAAACTAGAAAGTTGTAGATCTAAATCGAGATCTATAATTTCAATATAAAAATTATCTTCATTTAATTCCATAAAAAAAGATATGATTTGATATGATTAATATATCTTAGAAAAATCATTTCTTTTTTGTGGTATTAAAAGAAGATAATTTTATATGAAAATTATAGATTTCGACGAGATCTACAACTTTCTAGTTTTGAGTTTTCCATTTGAAGTCGTTAAGATACTAAAAAATTAATGGCATATTTAGACCTAAGGGTATTTTCGACTTTCACACCTGCAGTTTGACAATTATAGAGCTCAAACCCAGCGGCAATGGCATGGAGGGCAAAAAAAGTTGGAGTAGTGGCGTTGAAGTCCGCTGAACTTTTTCAGTGGCTCACAGGGAATTGCGATCTTTTTTAATGGCTCACAAGGAATTCTCCCAATAAAGAAACCTCTCTCATATGGTTATCGTCACAAGTGCCTTCTCTAATGAAACTATTGGTGTAGTGCCTTGTGTTTTTCCCAGCATTCATCTTATTGACTCCATGATGCTTTTTTTGACACTGCATGTCTATACCATTGAATACACTAAATATGAGCAAACAGGATGTGCCCTAGTGTTGTACTGCTGTTCTATGTTCCCTATACACTTGTTGTAGTGTCATGTCATTTCCTTGCCACCTTATGATGTATCTCATGAGATCAAGGGTATTTAAGTTCATTGTGTACGATAAGTCTATAAGATGAAATGTCTTAAAGGTCCTCATATTTGATAAATATTCATGGATGGTTTACCAAAGGCAGTGTGGTTTAATACAACCATCTAGTTTCTAATCCAGTCTTTTTTTTTTGCCAACAGTGGTGCAGAGTATAGAGGGAAGGAGGTGCCACTTTTTGTGCTCCCTACAAGGTATCTCCTCAAGCTGGACACCACGATGACCTCTTACTGTGATATGCAACGAGTCCTCTTTGAAGAGGAGCAATCAGCATATAATCAAGCTATGCAACAAAATATTTGGTAACTCAAGTTCCTTCTTGACAATACTATAAACAAAATCCCATGCTTTCTTATGTGGTAATATGTTTATGCGTCTGTTGCAGTGATGGGAAAATTCACCCTCTTACATCCATTCACCATACGTCTACATACAACTCCTCTCTCTGCAAACTAATGGAGTATTGGTGAGAGCAGAGTCTCCTTGTCTCATTTTAGCTAAATATACTGCATAATGTCAGTTAATTTATGTGGTTCACATTTTGTTCAATAGTTTGAGTCCAGCTGTTACTACGCTTCAGGATCGCCTGAAGGAAAATGAACTTCGGGTGAGTAGACTAGCTTGCATCTTTTGACAACTCTTGGCCTTGTAAGGCACTAACATGGAACCTACATGCGTCAGCTATCTATGTTACAAGAGGAGGCTAAGCAACTTGAGGCTGATACCCAAAGCATGAGAAATGATTCTCCTCGTCGCGTCATGAATCATGGAGCTGGTGGCAACAGTTCACCTATGGCTCAGAGCAGGCATCCTTTCTCCAACCAAGGGAGCCCTAGAAGCCCAAGAGGTGGCAGCCGGAGGAGGGCTTGTTGATGATCCTGTTCCGCCTGATGCGTTGATGAATATTGTCCGTTGTGGCTTAACCAGATGCTTCCTTAAACCCCAGATTTGACGGACGAAGTGCCCAGACAATAGCACTGTACCTGTACATACCCATTGCCGTTCAGCGCTGTGCTGTTGTGGAACCCCAACGGTCTCATTTTGCTTTGTAGTATTGGGGTTCCTTATCCGGTTCATGGTTGGCCTGAGCTTATAGCCTGTACACTGTAGACTCTGTACTAGAGGTTTTCCTGAAAGGCTGAACTGCCGCTGCTAAGATGTGATGTTCCTGGGCATAAGCAAAGATGAAGGTTGTCTTTGCTTTGTAATTGGAAAAAAAACGACTTCTATAGCAATCCATTTTCTTGAAATGCTATAGCTCTAAGCTGCAGCCACATCTTGCTTCGATGGTGCCAAAGCTTTCTTTCAAGTGCGATGCATGCAGTGGCCTGTTGAGATCTTATCTGTGTATGGCAAACAGTAACCTAGCGTACTCCATTCGAAATTGTAAGACTGTAAGACGTTTCAGTTTTTTTTAAAAAAAATAATAGATATACGCTATGCCTAGATATATAAGTAAAATTCATTGAACCTACAAAAGTAAAAACAATGTCTTATAATTTGAAATGGGGTGCCTTTAAATACATAGTAAAAATCAATTTACCTATATGTACCTATACAAGTAAAAAACGTCTTACTACTTAGGAGGATGTAGTACATCACTACATGATCTTCGTGCTCTTGACTCTTGAGAGACGCCTCATGAAAAACAATTGGGACAATGCTTTTTTAGCGAATATATTATTTTTTGCTGAAGATTTATTTATTTTTTGCAAATTGTTCATTACAAAGAAAACTAAACATGATTTTCCTTTCTAGTTAGAAATGAACAATGATCCACCTATATATATTATAATTATGAGGTTTGTTACGGTGCTTGGAAGGAACCTGTGGTTCCTCTCCGGGGAATTTTTTTCAGCCATAAGGTTAATTTGATCATTCCAGTAGATACTATATTTGGCCGGTTTCTTCTTTCTTTTCCCTCTATCGCACGAACTAAACGCCACCGGTGCTGGCCGCCTGTCCGTGGATCACCGCCGGCCATCTGCAGGAGCTCTGCACCCATCGTCTGTAGGGGTCACCGCCGGCCACCTTCACAAGCTCTGCACCAACCATTTGTTGGGGGCCTGCAGGTCGCCCGCTTGGCCGGTGGTAGGGGCTCGGCAGTTTCTACCAGCCCTTGCTATGGAGGACCTGGAGCCCACTGGATTGTTGTGTAAAACCCAATTGCTAGCTTCCTCTTGACAGAATTATTTTAAGACCTGGGTCAGCTAATTGCTTCATGTCATGTGTTAGCAGATCTGTGAGCAATGAATTTTGTTAATTAAATCATCATTGAATTCTGTATTGTTAGACGATCTGTGGAATGGTACTTGCGGGCTTCAAACGGATTAGTACACACAGCTTCCACGAGGAGAAGTAGCAGCATGATTGCTAGAGCATCAACGGCGAGCACGACGGAACATATAGGAGCTTCAGCAGGTGGGCCAACAGTGCCGTAGCTTAGAGCCCGCGCGCCGGCGAGTGCGCCGCCCGCTTGGCTGCCGCGCCGCCCGCTAGGAGATGGAGGGAACTGCAGGGCCCGCGTCTGCGCCCAAGCCGCGGCCGCCGCGCCGCCGACGCTCGGAGAGGGAGGGAGCTGCGGGAGACACGAGAGACGGAAAGATAGCGCACGGCGAGACGAGGAGAGACACAAAAGTACTAATCTACCCTTCAAATTTAATTTAGAACTAGTTCCTGCCCACGTGATTTAGGTTCCGACCCGCAGCTTAAATTCCTCTCTATTGGTTCTTCCTAGTTTTTCTAAGCACTGTAAAATTTCTGAGGTTATAACCCGTAAACAATTATGAAGCCCAACGAACCAAAAATATATAATATAATAAACATTTATAAATTTGCATTTTGTCACACAAAACATCATCATTAAAGGCTTGAAAAATGGGATAATTGAATTGTTCGCTTGAACTTATCAATTTATCGTCTGAGATATTTTCTCTCACAACAAAATAAGATCAATAGAACTTTATCAACCGCAGTAAACCATCGATGAACATGGCTGGATAAACAGTACAAATTTACATTGCTGGATTCAGTAATCTAAGATAATATATTCTTTTTTGTAAATACTGCATGTGAAAGGGTCGTATTCAAGGCCTGGTACCTTGGTACGTATATCTGTACATCTTGAAATCGTACCAAGTGATGTTGACGAGCCGCAGAGGCGCCGGCCCGAAGCGAAGGCCTCGCACGATCCGGGTCACGCACGAAACAGAGCACAAGCCCGAGCGCGAACACGATGAGCGCCGCCGCGACGCGGCTGCAGCAGCGGGAGTGGGAGCGGCGGCGATGGTCGCTGGCGACGTTCTCGTCCTCGTCGTCGCCGGAGCCGGTTCTTTTTTTTTTTGCCCAGCCTTGATAACGAGGCATGCTAAGTGTATTAAAAACAAGTGGATTACCCAAGAAATTTTGAGCTGATTAGCTGTGAATCAGTACAAATTCTCCTATTCTCAACGAAATGGACTAGCAGTGAAGTGGCCGTGCCGTTGAGCCCGCGAGCGCTCTAGCTCTCGAGAGGAACGTGATCTGTGTGCACTTGTGCAATCCCGTTCCCGTATGACAACGATGGACCCTTGAAATCGACATGGCACAAGCTATGCCTGATTGGGAATTTGGGATCATGGGATTGCTTGCGTTGCGTTGCGTCCAAAATTGGGAACCAAACGGGCGGGGGACCTCTCTAGTTGGCCCAGGGACTCCACCGGCCACCACCCACCGTACCACATAGGCTACGCATTTCTAGCTCGATCACGATTCACGACACGCGTGTTGATTGGGTTCGGGTATGTTTAGCATCATGCACGTAGTAGGCCTCGTGCCATTTCCTCGCCATCGGCTATGTTCGTTTCACTGAAAAGACACGGGTAAAAGTACTGTCTGTTGATTTGTTGGGAGAGAAAAACGCTATTCGTTTACTAAAATAATGCGGCTCAAAAGACAAGCGAACAAGGCCATCAGTATGCAATGCAAGGGGCATGATTGATTCTGTTTGCCCAATCCCACAAGTGGACTCGCTAGTTTGTCGTCAAGAACCAGCAGTTTTTCAGCATGTTCGCTGGTTGGTTTCTGGACTAATAAGTCCGACCAGAGCTGGTTTATTGTGAGAGAAAAACACTGTAACCTGACTGATAAACCCTGGCACCAACAAGCGAACATGACCTTTGTAGTAACCGGAGTAAACAACATATGGTCAGGGTTGACCGTGACCAAAACTAAGGATATCCATTCCTTGACCTGTCCCCTTCTCCCTTCCATGGAGCTGGTCCACCTCCATGGACCAGCAGCCCGAGGTACGCGTACCGTATCGGTGCCGCCACTCGCCACTCCCTCGGTCCCTCCCGGCTGCTACCTTGCTTGCACGGTTGGTGAAACACACGCGCAACCAGAAGACCGTCAGGCTCATCAGGACCGCGCGAGGCGTCCGACCTCTCCTTCCCCGAACGCGTCGCCGCTGGCCCGCTGCTCTGCTTGGGCCACCCCCGCCCCGCGAATCGCACGCAACGCAACGGACGCCCAACGTCTCAAGGAAACGGAGCAGGTGGGGGATCATTCGGTCAGCAGGCCATCAGAGTAGCATTATCGCAGGGACGCCGCGGGCATTATTTCTTTTCTTTTTTAGTTCACTGGGTAGCGTGTCCGTACATCGCCATGCGACGGTAAAACTTTTATACTAAAAACACACGAATCGTACAATAAAAAAACAATACTGTAAATTAAATATCGACGTTAAAGTGATATTTGTTTATTGTTTCCTTACTTCGAAATACAAAGATAACTCTGTGTTGTTCGTGCAACTTCTATGTAATTTGCATGCCCGAGAAAATGGCAAGATATGAAATTCTCGTGCATATTTTGCAGCAAGAATTTTCTCTTGGACTTCTCTGTCTTCAAAACCTCCTGGCACCAACACACCATATGCACCCTGAGGTGCAAATAAAAATTCGTTCAGATTTCTATATTGTGGACTAGTGGCATGTCATAAGAGGGCATTTTATGCTTACCTTTAGCGACTCCCATGGTTTTTTATAGGCATGAGGAATCTACAAATGCGACGGTATCCCAATTAGTCAGTTAATTTTCTAAGATATAGAAAAGAAGAATTGATAAGGCATAAATAAAACTGACCTCTTCTGCTGTAGAATCTTCAAGATCACAGGGAGGAATCCAGTCCACCACAAGTTTCGTGTCCAAAGCAACCAACGCATGCAAAAGAGCTTGACAGAAGATGAAGAAACAGATAAGGCCCACCAGTTTGGTTCAAAACTGTATCTGTGTTATAAGACAAAATAGTAATGGCACCTTGATAACAGATAGGTAGGAATCTTACAGGTCAGTATACTTTCCAACTATAGCAATCCCATCCTGAAAATGATTTTCATGCTATAATATCAAGCACTTGTTGTTATATATAAGCTAAGAAAGTCGATTCGGTATTGGAAACAGCCAATATACTTTCCAACCATAGCAATCCTAACCTGAAAAGGATTTTCATGCCATAATATCAAGCACTGGTTGTTATATATAAGCTAAGAGAGTCGATTCAGTATTGAAAACAGCAGTTAAAATGATCAACAAACCAACCGGAGATTTCAATATGTCACATATGCCGGCTTTTTCAGTCCATTGAGACAATTGGGGTTTTCGAGAACTTTGACCACGCTACACGCATGAAGAAATAATACATGTAAGTATTTTTAGAAATGAAGCCAACCGGAAGAGCTTATAATTAATACTTTGGTCCGGTGGCATACCACTGAAGGTCTAGCACTTTCAAAATAGCTTCATGGGCTTCTGGTCCTATAAAGAGAAAAGATTTCAGGTTAACCATGTCAAATGAGAATTTGACAATCATGCATACAAAATACTCTGAGCAACAAATATTCCAAATGTTCTGACATCATGGAGATTAATGATATTTGGTATCTGCCAAATAAAATCAAAGTCAGCATTGTTGTTGCATGATGCAGACTTGATTTATTTTAAAAAACTCTTGAGCAGGCAACATTTTTACCGGAACATGACAAAATTGTGCGAGCTTCACTTTCACATGTTCTTCAAGTGTCTACCAAAAAGCACAGAGCAAACCATTTATAAAGCCACCATCAGCATTGAAAGGCTCATAATGAAAATACAGATACAAGTTATGTAGTATACCACACAAGCCAAAATATCATGCATGAGTCCCGGTGCCCAGCATAGGTGAGGAATACAAAAATTTGTGCCACAAGAATGACATGTGTACAGGATACTCCCAAGGGTGAAATAAGATAAGCGATACATTCACAAAACATTTGGATTACTGCAGGTGAAAAATGACACATTCACAGAACTAATAATTACCACGCAGTATTTACCTTTGTCAAATGAGCAAATCATCAACAAAAATACAGTGAAGCCTATCTCCTATTGCCTTGTGAACGAGTGGCAGCGACCGTTAAATCATCTGAATAGACAAAACAATGTCAAACTTCAACTAACTGGTCACACAAGGAAGGACCTTTACCAGCAACGAGCGAGCAACAGGTGTCCACGCCAAACACGCCTTCTTCTCGACCACAGCTGGAATCATCCAATATCTCGCCTAAGCTCTTCCCACTACTCCTTTACATGGGTGAGTAATCATTAAAAATAGCATAGATAATGTATTCATATTTTCTCAAATATTTGAAGTCTGTTTATTCGTTCTTATATTCTTGGTCGACTGCAAGTTCCATAACTTCTGAAGCCATTCATTTTCTTAATAAAAATCAAACAAAGATAAAAAATTGTCATAGGCTCATAGCCTTCACAAGTGTCCGCATGTGTGAGGCCTAGTATGCATGCAGCAACAATCCATAGCAAAATACACGCATAAGGCATGGACGTACGACAACCATGACGAGAAGGGAGGAAGCAGAATTTACCACCTGCCCTGATTTGGACTTTTGATGGGTAACCATCAGGGATCAGTAGTGCAAATGAGAAGCAAACATTTAGTAGGGCTATAAGCAATCAACCATAGACAGGTCATGGAACTATTACTTTGGCAACAAAAAGAAAAACTAAGTATCCTTTTTCAGGAGGCAATATATTTTTCTTCTTTCTTTGGTTTGGCAGCAAATTGTTAACTGTGATTACACGTAGGCTCCAGGATAAATTAACTGTGGAGTGGCAACCTTGTGCGTCTTTTATGTGTGGTAGGCGACTATTTCTATCAGGAATCTATTAACACGGTCCACCTTATCAAAGTATGATTTAGAGTCCATACATTACATTTACAGCTTGTAACAACTCAGGTTGGTCAACCATAGCAAATTCCTTAAATTGACTTCTCAGGCTCTCCCTACATTGTATGTAATTAACTAACTAACTAAAATCTGTCCCAGATATGGAACAATCGTGCTAACCTGATACAGGTTCATGGTGTTTCAGAAAGAGGATTGCTAGTGCATTGCAATTTCAATTTTCCTATGTGTTATCATCAAAACAATAACAATTTTGAGTTTTGACATATTGTTTAATTAAAAAATGCTCGACTGACTGCTAGGGTTATCTGCGGGATGGGGATTTGGATGCGGCTGCCAAAGCCTCGCTCCGAGTGCACGATCGAGGCTAGGCTGCGGCTTCACAACCAGAGTAGGAGGAACCGGGGAAGGAGACAGAGGGTGAGGGGGTGGCAAACATGCACAAGACTCACCTGGATCACAGGTGCGACTTGCGAGGGTGGCCACGTCTCGTGACGACGAGGGCGACGTTGACGGCTTCGTCTCGTCGCTGGTGCGACGGCGCGGGTGCAATCGAGCCCGGCGGTTCCGGCGCACGAGGAGCGAGGGCGGGGGCGACCGATTGGGTGAGGGCGAGGGCGACGTAGGAGCGAGAGGAGCGAAGGCGTGGCCGACCGATTGGACTGGATTGGAGCGTAGATAGCTGGCTTTCCTTTTTCTAACCGACGATGCCGGGTGCCACAATCGCCACGGTACCGCACGAAGGAGGCGCAAGCTGGGGCTTTCTTTGTTTGTGCAAGGATGCGGGAACGCAGCACGCGAGACGATGGATCGTCACATAAAAGGTATTCACGCTTTATTTTTTTAGTTGTATATAATATATAGGAGAAGGAGATTCATTCGTCTGGGTCAAACGCACACGTCCCTTTCAGTTCCCTCCTTCGTGGCCCCCGTAAAAGGTTTTCTTTTTTGATCGCATTCGCAACCGCCCCCGGCGACGACGGCGTCTACAGTTGTACAGTACTGCCGCCGTATATCTATCTACATGACTACATCTACCTGCATCGCTGCACACAAGTTCAACGCCGGCTCGCCTCGCCATCCACAGACGCGCGCGAGCTAGGGGCCGGCCGGGGGCTCTCTCTTCGGTGCATGGCGGGGCTGCAGCGGTCCAGCGAGACGTTCCGGCGGTCGGGCTCGTCGGGGCTGGTGTGGGACGACAAGAACTTCTCGGGGGAGATCAAACCGGCGGCGGAGGACGACGCGGCGCGGGCGGTGGAGCGCAGCCGCTCGGCTGGGCACGCGCACGCCGGGTACAGGGCCACGGGGCGCGTGCCGCCCGCGCTCGACCCGCCGTCGCCGCGCGTCGCCGTCTGCGGCTTCTGCAGGCTCTTCGGCGGCGGCGGCGTCGGCGGCAACGGCAAGGGCAAGGGCAGGGATGGCGGCAGCGCCAAAGCCAAGGGGAGGCGCCACTGATCTTGTGCGTACCTCGGTACCATCGGCGATCGGAGCGTGTATGTATGTATCTCATGTCCTGGGTGCAATTCATACTAGTAGCAGACAGAATTACAGTTGAGAACTTGAGATGATTGTGTAGAGTACAACTGCACAACTGTCAGTGCTAGATCTCATGAATTCCATCTTGCAGTGTGATTTCTGTTCTTCCTTCCATGAACAAACTCGAGGTTTGGAACTGGAACAGGAAATTTCACGCTCAACAGCTCAATTCCTGTTGGAGCTCGGAAAACCTTGCTACCCGTTTAGTTTAATGGTTTTACTTGCTTCTGTGTACATCATGCATGAAGGGACAGATCAGAATTCAGAATCACATAGATCGATCGATACAGAAGCCGCAACAAGGAGCCACCCAAACCTGTTCGCCAACCGGTGATGATTGGCAATTTTCAGAAAGCTTGTTTGGCTGTTTCTCCAATTTGGAATCACGAACTGATGTTTCTTCACGCTTCTTCCGTTTCTTGTTACGCATGGAATCGTCGCCTTCCACACTCTTCTGGCGCCGCACGACATTGACGATCACGGTGGCCTGCTTTCTTTGACGAGTTGAAAAATGGACTCCTGCTCAAAATTCGTTGCGTTCCATATCTGCAGCGATATCGAGTTCAGACATAGCAGCATATAAGCGTATTCAAACTTTCCATTTCCAACGAAGTAGAAAAAAGCAGAAAAAGGAATCATTTTAGGAGTAGTTCAAATCACGATTCATCAGCTGACAGCTGGAAGTTTCAGACTTCCAGTGCGGAGCTGCGATGCGGATATGATTTCATTTCTGTACAGAATGCAGACTGCTGGTTCATACAAACTGTAGCCTAAAAAGTTATTATAGTCTATGTTTCGACACAGATACGATTCGAACCGGCCTTTTGTATTTTTTTAAAAAAAAAACAAAGCAGACATTAGACGTGTCTGAAGTCTGAACTGAATTTCGTCCTGTAAAAGAAGGCCTCATTTCAGTTCCTGCGCTGCGTCCAAAAGAAAAAAAAAAAGCAGAAAGAAATTCAGTTCCTGCATCAGTGATTCAGTACTGAAAAAACAAATCTAGCGTAGTACTCTGTAGTTGGTGGCTGCTGGGGAAGCTGGTATCCACGGGAATAATGAAAGTTCGTACATACAGTACCCACAATAAAATCGCTGCATTACCCCCGGAAGTTCGTGTTTCTTGTTTTGATTTATATATTTATATACGCCGTAGATTAGATTTGACATCATCATATTCATACATGAAACCTTTTTTTTTTTTTTGAAAGGGTCCATACATGAAACTTGGTACCAAAAGGAAAATCAGGGTAAAGGCCATGGCTCAGTCACTTGAAGCCAAAACTCAAATCCTCGCCAATAAATGTTCCATCTGGTTCGTTCAGAAAAAATGGTTTCACTTGTCAGGTCTCACAGTCAGTTTATACGAATAAAAACTGATTTATAATAAATTAATAATCAAAGAAAAAAGTCATAAAACTTAAACAAATGCCGTTTATCTTTAATCCTATATTCCTACCGATGATTAGGCCAATGGCTGCTTTTTTTTATCTAGACGGAAAAGTGCGAGGTACTTGATTTGGATAGGCAAAAGGCAGGCAGCATGTCTGATGGTAGCAATGCTCGCCGAAGGTCAGAAAAAAGGTGTGGAATTACTTGGGACAAGGTTGAAAAGGGCAGAATAAAAGATACTACGGGCATGTTTGGTTCATGGCCTGAACTTGCCACACCATAAATTTGGCACGTCGTAATTTTTTAGGCATATGTTTGGTTCATGCCACAACTATGGTGTGCCAAACTTTCTTAGCCATGTGCCCCACATGTCATAGGCATATTTTGATGCCCAACTTTGCCAAAAGTTTTGGCCACACCTTTTTTGGCTGCCACACTTTGCCCAACCTTAATTGTGGCAAAGTTAGGCATCAACCAAACAGGCCCTACGTGTTGGGGATTGCCTCAGGTGGATGCATGGCGCAAGTTCTAGTGCTCGCATTCGGTCTTTTTCGGCTACTTTGGTTAGCTTTGGTCTTTGGGAAATTCAGGGTTTGACCAAGAGATCCAATAGGGAAAGAAAAATCAGAACCAAACCGAAAAAATAGAACGATTCGTTAGATCTATTCAGTCCACCGAATTGACCAAACAATAATGTATGTCCCTCTAATCAAACTATCATATGTTTTGACTTTCCTATATACGTATTTTTTTCTATCTACATAGATATACACTGTATCTAGAAAAGTCAAAACATCGTATAATTTGGAATATATACTCCTCGTACCTATCGGTAAGTGTTCGTCATTTTTCGTCTAGCCTATTCTACTTCAACCTCACCAAACATGTCCAGGTAGCAATCTTGGTGTACTAGATTGAAAACATTGGATGAGAGACAAAAGGGAATAAACACAAAGATGAGCATGTTGTATGATCACCCGGTACTTGTTGGAGGTCTATTCTGATTTTAGATAGAGGATAATAAAGCGGTAATGCTGCGGGGCGGGCCTCCGCCCACCCGGACACTCCTTGGTGGACCGCGAGGCCAGCCAAACAATCCCCTCCGGAGTTTCTCAAAAAAAAATCTCTCATCCAATCCTATCCTCTTGCCCGCTCCTTCAAATCCGCTCCAAGCACCGGCCCTCACCGCACCACACCTCCGAACGACCTTGCCATCGCAAGGTCCCACAACAGGACGCTTTCTCTTCCCCGCTCCCTCCCAGCATGAAGCGCCTCCTCCGACGTCTCTCCCCCGTGGTCGGCCCCTTCCTGCCCTGCTCCTTCCCACGAGGCACCCGACCCCTCCCCGTGCTGCTTCGCGCGCCCGCGCCACGCCCCCATCCACCTCACCCGTCGCGAGGAGGCAGGGGAGGCCTGCGCCTGCGCCTGGGGAGGCCTATGTGTGCACCTGTGCCTGTGCCCCCATCCACCTCGCGCCGTCGGTAGGAAGGAGAGGCCTGCGCCGTGGGCAAACACTGTGTTTTCAAGTGTTTTAGGTGTTTCAAACTTATGTTTCAAGTGTTTTATCTGAATGTTACAAAAGTCGATCTGGGATGTTGCATATGTTGCAAAGGCACTATACGCATGTTGCAAGCCTATATTTTAAGTGTTTCATCTGAATGTTGCAAAAATCGATCTGGGATGTTGCATTTTGTCGGGGTCATAACCTCGGGGTGTCTCAAGACACCGATTAGTTAGCAGGCCACGCGGCCCGCAATACGTCAGCTGGTGAAGGCCCGAACGGCCGAGGCCCAGCTTAGCCGAGCAAACCAAGCCAGACATTAAGGCTAGGGTCGGCCAAGACCTCTTCCTCCTGCCTTAGCCGCACGGCGCTCGAAAGGCGCACGACCTCACCCCTGTCACGACCTCTGAATGGGACGGGGAGAGGTCGAGCCCACAAGTACCGAGGGGACAACAGTCACCTCGGTCCGGTCAGATGCCAACCCTGCGCCACGAAGATCGGATAAGACAACTCCGCCCTAGGGCGGTGACGACAGGCACGATGACCGCCGGCTAGATACGGCCCGACAAGACGCATGTATGATCTCACCTAGTACGGGATGGGATCTACGACGGGGCCTTAACTTAAAGGCCACCCGGACCGACAAGAGCCACGACCCCAACGATCGGGGTCGTGGCCTTCAGCTCCTCAAGACGACCAGGCGATCGACGACATGGGAGCGGCTACCAACTCTCGTACCGCGCCCCAGGAAACCAGAAGACGATGACGAAGATCACGGCAGAGATCATATCGCGCAGGACGGCTGGCGAACCACCACCGTGACTACAGTGCTGCCACGGTCGGCACAGTAAGCACCATGCCACATCATGCCGCGATGTGTCCACAAGACCATGACGACAGCCACGCCTGGATGTACCCTACAAGACGACGTAGCTTGCAAGCCAAGTTAGCTAGGGCCTCCCTCAGGCTCATGACCCTTCTTCGATCGGGAGAACCTCCTCCTTTGTATGCGCCCTGGCCCCGAACTCTATATAAGGGCAGCTAGGGCTCCCATCTCGGGAGGGATACACATTCTGAGTCCGCTACTCATTCACTCTTTCTCCATCGTAGTAGGGCTCCTCAAGCTTCCCTTCGGGTAGCCCATCGCCTAGCTTAGGTTCTTCTACCTTTCCATCATTCTTGCACCCCCATTGTAAGAACTTCAGAGCATTCAAGCGAGGAACACGCACTCAATCATCTCTGAGACTGGACGTAGGGCTCCGGCCTGAACCAGTATAAATCCTCGTGTCTTTTGGATGCTACCATCGTCTTCCTGGAGCAGCGCGGCAATCGTATAAGTTTACTAGTCCGGTTTACGAAACACCGACATATATGTTGCAAAGGCAAAATACGCATGTTGCAAGCTTATGTTTCAAGTGTTTCAGACGTTTGTTTCAAATGTTTCATCTGGATGTTTCAAAAACAGATCTTGGAGTTGCACATATCGCAATGGCTAAACACGCATGTTTCAAGTGTTTCATCCGTTTTCCGATTTATGTTGCAAATGTTTCATCTAGATGTTTCAAAAGTAGATCGGGTGTTGTATGTCGTCGTCCGCCTGCTACTACTGGTGCGTCGCCGTGGTTCATGTGCCGGCGCCTGAGGCCAGCAGACGCCTCTGCGGCGTGCATCTACAGGAGGGCAGGTGGGCGCGGGTCCTGATTCCACTGTGTGGGCATGGGACGCAGTTCCACATGCGGACGCTGGGTGGGCACGGGGGCACGGTTCTGCCTTGCGGGGCACGGGATTGGCGCGGCCATGGTTTTCGAACGCTGGTGCTGGTTGGGAATGGAATGGAGCGTGTGGGATACGATGCGAGCACAGAAGTACGGACGCGGCACGAGACCGGACGTCCAGGCGCTTGGAAGCCCGTAAAATGAATCCCTTACCGTACCTGAAACCCGAATTGATGGACATTTCCAGTCCTCAGGTCTAAAGTGCCTGTCCCTACTATCTCCCTGTCTAGGGGGGAAAAACTAAACGAAACAACAGCCTTTACTTTGCTGCAAATGGGAAAGTCTAGTAGTAACGGTTTTGCCTATAGAGTACAAATCTATGATACATTGATACCCTATTTAATTTTTTTCCTGAGAAACCATACCTTCAAGCACCCACCCCCCCTGAATTCATTCCCGTTTATTTGGAGAAACTCTTCCAGACTTCATGGCATGTCTGTTACCATCCAGTAACCGGCAACGGCAAAGGAAAAGGCCCTTTCTGAGTTCCGGCGTAGTCAGATTCAGCTGCCGTGATCCCATTTTACCAGATGCCACACTGGCCTACCAGCATGAATCGAGAGATGTTTCCATCGCCAATCACGGGCGCCTTGCCCAATCCGTAGATGCCTACTGTTTCCCTTCTTTGCCACATGCAGAAATCTCGTTTTCGTCGCGCATCATTCACCAGCTTCCTCCGGGAAAAGGCAGAGACCCGCCGGTGGTACAAAGGCCGGCCGCACATGCATGCTACCTGCTAGGTGTCGTACTGCTACACTACTGCCACAGTGCACCACCACCACCTGCTTCTTCCAGCACACGCCGGCGCTTCATTCTCCCGTCCTCTCCTCTCCTCTCATCAACCTCTGACCTCCCCGACCCCTGAGGCCGTTCATTCGGTGCCTGCCTGTGGCTGTGGGCAGCAGCGCCGGCGGCTGGAACTGGTCGGCGCAAAGATGGCCGTGCGCTTGCCGCTCGCGCTGGCGGCTGTGGCGGCGGCCCTGCTGCTTCTCCTGTGCCGCGGCGGCGGCGGCGGCGCCGAGGCCCGCGTCCTCCTCACGCTCGACGACTTCGGCGCCGTCGGCGACGGCATTGCCAACGACACCCAGGCTCTCTTGGACGCGTGGACCGCCGCGTGCACCTCCCGCGAGGAGGCCGTCCTCGCCGTGCCGGTCGGCAAGGCCTACCGGATCTGGCCCGTGCAGCTCTCCGGGCCCTGCAAGAAGAAGCTCAAGCTGCTGGTACGTCACGTGCCCTGCCCCGTCCTGTCGATCGATCCCGGCGTCGCGCGTCGTGCGTTACATAATACATACTCGTTGCTCGCTCACGCTGGTGTGGTGGCGCGCTAGATTTCCGGCGCGATCGTGGCGCCGTCGAACCCCGACGAGTGGGCCGGGCGGGACCCGATGAAGTGGCTCTACATCTACGGCGTCGACGGGCTGTCCGTCAGCGGCGGCGGCACCATCGACGGCATGGGGCAGCAGTGGTGGGCCAGCACCTGCAAGCGCAAGAAGACCCAGGTAATAACTTGTGGGCCGGTTTAACCACCAACCACCTGACCCGTCTGAGCCCTGCACTGCAATTTTCGCAATGAAGCCACCTGAACTCTCTGTCATCTTTGCCCTGCTCGTACTACTCTTGCAGCCGTGCTACTCGGGGCCTCGTCCAAAGGTGAACGAACGCCCTTTTGTGCTCCCTCCCCGTTAACGGTTCGTTCAGACATGCCAGCTCGACGCCGGCCGGCGGCGAGGGTGCGCCGGTGATCGCCGGTGAATGTGATCGTTCAATTCTCTGTTTGCGTTGCATGGCATGCAGGCGGTGCACTTCGAGGAGTGCCGGGGGGTGAGCGTGCAGGGCGTGACGCTGCAGAACGCGCAGCAGTTTCAGCTGACGTTCACGCGCTGCTCCTGCGTGAAGGCCAGCTTCCTCCGGGTGATCGCGCCGGCGGACAGCCCCAACACCGACGGCATCCACCTCAACGACACCTCCCACGTCCGCATCACGGACAACCTCATCTCCACAGGTCCGTCGTCCTCGTCCGTCCACACTTGCCCCATTATTCGCAGGCACTGATCGATTAGTAAGCGTACGTAAGCTTTCGTTGTTGTGGTAGACGGTGACGCCTTAACAGCAGTGAGCATGTGATGAGATGACCGTCTCCGTTCCGTGACGCAGTTTCGTTTCTCAGCTGTTTCCTTGCATTTCCTGGCACGAGATAAGATCAAATCCCCCGGCGACTAGTTGACCGGACAAAGTTTGGACAAGATCGTAACGGCGAACTGACGCTAACGCTGATGTGACCCAAGTCTAAAATTGCTGCTGGCTGCTGATGATAAATATTCCATTGGCTCTCCTTGCGTCGTAGAAATTTCCAAAATCAATTATTCAAGAATATTCGTGGCTGCAACTAGTAGTATTTGACTAAACAGTTCACACTTTGAAGGGGATGATTGCGTCTCAATGGTCGGCAATTGCTCTGACATCCATGTGAAAGACATCTCATGTGGGCCTGGCCATGGTATCAGGTGAAAGAAATCTCTACTACTAGTTCTTCCAGCTTCTATTCCAGGATCTGATCTCTGACGCTGGGACTAACAATGCGGCACGTGTGTGTCACTCGTGTCAGCATCGGAAGCCTCGGAAAGAACCGGACCACCGACATGGTGGAGAACGTGAGGGTCGACACCTGCTTGCTCACCAACACGACCAACGGTGTCCGGATCAAGAGCTGGCAGGTAAACACTACCTGACACCGTGACAACACTGCACGTCGTAGGCCTTCACTCTGACAGGAGCGATCCTGTCAGAACCTCACCTGCGTTTCAGCGTTTACTCCAACACGTGCCACTTGTCGTGTGCTTTCAGGGAGGCATGGGCTTCGCGCGGGATCTGCGGTTCGAGAACATCGTGATGAAGAACGTCTCCAACCCCATCATCGTCGACCAGTACTACTGCGACCAGCCCACGCCCTGCGCCAACCAGGCATGCCGCCCGGCCCGCCACCATTTTTCTCATTTTGTCTGAATATTCAGAGCACATTTCTTGCGTTATTGCATGGGTTCAAAATTTCGGCGAAATTTCGGCCAAATTTCACGAAATTCGGTAATTTTAGTGGTGGCCGAAAGAAAACTCTGAAATTTTTTAATACACTAATACATGTGTTATATAACTCTAATCTTATATTTTTCTATTGTTTATATTGCATATTCTTCTATTTAATAGATATGTAGTCATAAATCGTACTAATATTTGTTTAGATCCAAATTTTTTTAGAAAAAAACATACTTCATGTGTTAATCTTAAAAAAAAAAATCGGTGAAATTTCTGTCGAATTTCGCGAAATTCGATAATTTCGGTGGTGGCCGAAATTTTGGCGATACCGAAATTAAAAACCTTTGCATCGTCTGTTCGTCTCTGATCTCTCGGGTGGTATCTGAACTCTGAACAACTAGCTCTGCATGTGGTGCAGACGCAGGCGGTGGAGGTGCGCAAGGTGGAGTTCGCGAACATCCGGGGCACGTCGGCGACGGCGCAGGCGATCAGCATCGCGTGCAGCGACACCGTGCCATGCCGGGAGCTGGAGCTGGAGAACGTCAACCTGACGGTGGAGGGCGGCGGCCAGGCCACCGCGCTCTGCTACCGGGCGTCGGGCAAGAGCGTTGCCACCGTGGTCCCGCCGTCCTGCCTCGCCAAGTCCTGAGAGTCAGCTAGCGAAGCAGTGGCGGAAGCACATATACACACACATGATTGTCGATTTGGAGCTGTTGTCATACCCAAACGAGCTTGTCGATTGTACACGCCGTTGTTGACGACAAGAAAACTCAGAGAAGAAATATTGGAGTTTACGTGCAAAATGTTGTGCGCTAGAAAGGGAGAGCTCTCTCTCTCTCACTCTGTTTTCGAGAACGGCAGTGCTAGCGCCCACGCCTGTCTTCTGTTTCGCACGCCCACGTGGACCCGCGTCGCTCGACGTTGCCCCCACCCCCACGGGGACCGCTCGCGCCCCTTCCGCTTCCTTGTCTAGACGTCTGCGCCCACTCGACGTCCCGCAGCGGGCGGCTGTCGTAGTTGGGTTCCCAGCAGCAATACCGATTTACTTTTGAAACATTTATATAGAACATTTGCAACATACGTCTGAAGATAGATGAAACACTTAAAATATTTATCTAAAACACTTGCAAAAAACACATAAAAACATTTGAAAAAGTCACTGCAAAACATATGCAACATCCATGTAAACACTTGCAACATATGCGTGAAACATATGCAACATCCAAAGAAACACACTTACAACGTACGTCTGAAAAAACATATGAAACATTTAGAACAGATGCTTGCAACATTCGTGTACAACCACTATAACATTGCAATAGTCCGATCCACTTTTGCAACATCCATATAAAACACTTGCAACATACCTCTAAAACAACTGAAACAATTGACACGTTCACTTACAACATGCGCTTTCAGCGCAACATCTCCTTGCTACTTGAGAGAATGGAGACTCGTCGGCATGTGAAGTTCACCGGAGCCAGTGGTGGGTCGGCGGCGGCGGCCGCATGACGTGGCGGGGGAGGCAGTGGTCGCATGACTAAAAGAGGCAGCCGCATGCCACGCCTGGCAGGGCCGGCAGCCGAGCACCACGACTCGGAGGTGACCACGCATCGTGCCTGGTAGGGCCAGCTCCCGAGCGCTGTGCCTCAGAGGAGGTCGCGCGCTACGCCTAGCTAGGCCAGCAGCTGAGTGATGGAGACAGCTGGCGAGCAGATATGAGCAAGTGAGCGGATAGAAACGAATACGTGGACGAGCAGATTTTTTTATTTAGAAACGGAGGAGCGGGAGATCTTCGACCGGCCTCGTGTGGCCCAGCAACTGAGCGTCCGGGTGGACGGACGCCTGCTTCCTAGCATTGCCGTTTCCAGAAAGAATAGGGAGAGTTCCTTTTTTTTAATGAAAACGACACTTAAAAACGTACCCAATAAAAACTGTAGTAGGTAGAATAACTTGACGCCGAAGGATCTCTGAAGAAATAAGAGTACATCGTAGCACACAACATTTTGCACTGTCAAGGGAAATACACACCGGCAAACATCCTAAGCATACAAAGCTGTGAAGACCATAACACTAGCCATAACGTGTGTTTTATCGATGCTTGAGAGAAGAGAGAGTATCAGACATCGAGTAGAACCATTGTGCAGGTCGATGCTGAAACCAGACACATACTACCCGGGTCATGTTCCTTCTCCGGTGCTTGGCAAATAAAGAAGCATTTTTATCCGGCCGTTGGTCCTCACCGGCACTGTTCTGACAAGCATCGATGCCGACGTTGTGATGATATAATCACATGTTCACTTATGCTAAAATATTGTGAGAGAAAAATACTATTTCATAATAAAAAATAGTTCCAAATAAGTTCAAGCCAACAGGACGAATAGTCCAGTCATCGGTACGAAGTGGCAGTTGAAAAAAAAAACAGCATCGATACGCTGTGGACAGTCTGACAAGACACTTACCGCTAGCAACAAGATCTAATATCTATATATAGAAAGAACATCCGTCTAGGAACCTCTAAGGAATGCGGCCTCACAGTTTCACCGCCAAACACAGGGTACTGGAGAAAATGAGACCTTACCGGATAATAGACTAAAAAGAGATGTTAAAATCACCACATCGAAAGCCAACCCACAGTTTCTCATAACAAACTGCCAAAATTTAAAGAGAACCAATATATCTAATAAAACGTATTCTCACTAAGCCTTTGCCGACGCAAAATCAAGGTCTTGTTTACTTGGCGATTTTTTTTTGAAATGGTATTATAGCATTTTCGTTGTTATTTGGCAATTAGTGTTCAATCATAGTCTAATTAGGCTTAAAAGATTCGTCTCGTGAATTTCGTCTAAACTATGTAATTAGTTTTATTTTTTTATTTATATTTAATACTTCATACATACGTCTAAAGATTCGAGGTGACGAAAAATCTTAAAAAATTTTACAAAATTTTGGAAACTAAACAGACACCAAATATCATTGAGGTGGACAGACCGAAGAGATCTTTTTCAGTACTATCGCTCCCACCACTTTGTCTATACCGCCGGAAACCAAATCCTAGTTGAAAAAGAACCTACAAGATACTAAGGTGTGTTTAGTTTCCAAAATTTTACAAAATTTTTCAAGATTTTTCGTCACATCGAATCTTTGGACGCATGCATAAAGCATTAAATATAAATAAAAAATAAAACTAATTACACAGTTTAGACGAAATTCACGAGACGAATCTTTTAAGCCTAATTAGACTATGGTTGGACACTAATTACCAAATAACAACAAAAGTGCTACAGTACCATTTCCCAGAAAATTTCGCCAACTAAACAAGGCCTAAATCAATGCCACCGAGAAACCGAATCCTTGTTGAAAAAAAACTACATAAAACTAAATCAATGCCACCTAGGAACCGAATACCAGTGTCTGTTTAGTTTTCAAAATTTTGCAAAATTTTTCAAGATTCCCTATCACATCGAATATTTGGACGCATGCATGAAGCATTAAATATAAATAAAAATAAAACTAATTACACAGTTTAGACGAAATTCACGAGACGAATCTTTTAAGCCTAATTAGACTATGATTGGACACTAATTGCCAAATAACAACGAAAATGCTACAGTACCATTTCCTAAAAAATTTCGCCAACTAAACAAGGCCCAGTTGAAATGCAAGAAATAAAATCAATGTTGTTGGGGAACCGAATCGTAGTGGAAAAAGAACCTATACAAGAAACTAAATCGATGAAGAGAATGAGTTCCACTTCTCTGACTGTTGGTGAGGTCAGAAAAGAATAGGGAGACGTGGCCATGGAGAGAAAGAGAACCTACGCAGGGCTGCCATGCCCAAGGCCTAAAAGCATCTCCAAGAGTTTTTAAAACACACTTCCAATCTTGATTTTTTAAGATTAAAAATGCTCTCCAACGACTTCTCATCTCAACTCTCAATCTTTCCGCACTTAAAAAAACGATCCAATCATACGACACGCATATCGATCAGGCAATCTAGAGGGAGAAAGGGCGTCAGTAAGAATATGAAATAAGGACAGGGTTCTCTGTAACACCCCGGTGTTATGCCTGCATTTAGGCACTGCTAATCATACATATCATGCATCATCAAGCATCCTAATCATACATGCCTAATCATGTAAATAACAATTGAAACACTGCTTCGAAACATTTGAAACATGTTGTGAAACCTGAATGTGCATACTTTTGTTAGACTTGTTTTGCCCTGATTTTGCTTGCTAGGTTAGTAAAACATGTTTGGCTACTATTGTAAATCATCTAGCAATGTTTAGTTCAATTTTTGGAGCAAAGTTTGTATTCAAATTAATTCAAAATTTGGCTTCAAAAATAAATTCCCAAAAATTAGGGTTTTGAGTTAAACGTGGACTTTGACCTTACAATTCAAAATCTAGAAAGAATTTGGCTGTGGTCATAAAAGCAAAGTTGTAGAAAATTAAATTCTAATCAACTTTCATTTTTGGTACATTTTCAAAAGATGTCATTTTCTTGCTAAAAATAATATTTGAAAGATGGCATTTAAAAATTCCTTGAAAATACAAATGAAAAGGCTTTTCCTCTCTTCATGGGTCAGCGCTTCTCACTTCTGCCACGATCAAGTCGGCCTAGCCAGCCTCCTCCAGCGCCTCGCCTCGCCTCGCTCAGCCCAGCACCCAGCGCCACACTTAACTTAGCTTGCCTCCATGCTTTTGCCTTACCACGCCACATGCCTACCGATCGTCGAGATTGCCACCCAGCGTGCGCACCCGTCGCCGGTGGCTCGACTCGCGTCCACGCACGCATGTAGTAGTCCTGCAACCTTGGCTGGCCACGGCTTAAGCTCCCGCAGAGCTCGCCCGGCATCGCATTTCCTGCTCCTCCCTTCGCCTCTCGCTCGGACAGCACCAGCAACGCACCCGCCACCGGCCGCCACTAGCTCCCTCGCCGGATTTAGCTCGTCCGTCCACCACAGCTCGCCGGCGACCACTCCATCTCGCCTGAAGCTTCGCCTTCACCCACACCCGTGCTCGCGCTACTTCGCCGTGGTAAGCCTCCCTTCCTTGGGAATTGCTCGCCGGAGCACGGCCGAGCTCACTGGTTAGCTTCGCTCCGTGGACTCCCCCTCCCCGCTTCTCTTCCCGCCTTTCCTTCGCGCGCGCAAGCACCGCACTATGACAATGAGTCTCCCGAGGGCCTCTTTTTGCCATACCGTGGCCGGAGACACTCCACCGGCGACTACCCGCTCGGCCGCTCCGCCATTGCCGTCGGCGAGCCTCTCTCCCATGCACCGCTCCTCCCTATTCACCTCTATCCGACGCGGTTTGTCATGGGGAGCACGTTGGCGCCCTCCGTTTCGCCGGGGACCTCGCCGTCGGCGAGTTTTGCAGTTGCCGCGCCGTCGTCTTCCTCCGTCCCTGTTTTCTCTCGGCGGCCTTACGGGTCCCATTTGCCGATCGCCCGGCTTTGAGAGAGGGCCGGGCCTGAAATTGCCAGATTCAGGGCAGTGTGCTCACAAGCGTGATCGTGGGCCGTCTTCCCCTCCCTTGAGCTCGGGCCGCGCAGGCCAAAAGCGGTCGTGGGTCAGCTGATTGCAGCGGGCCGGTCCAGTAGCAGTAGGATAAATTGTTTTCAATTTATTCTTTTTTATTTGAAAATAGAAATGGTTTGAAAATGTTTGGATACTCAAATTTGCTCCAAATCTGTTGAAATAAATTTGTCTAGGTTCCTTATCATCAGATTTACTTGGGAAAATTATTGCATGTCATTTTTGAGATACTTTGCTGTAGAATTTTATTTAATCATGTATATTGCTGATAACTTGAAAAATATGTAGAAAAATCTATAGGCTTCAGAAAAATATGATTCCAAGTTTATTAATCTTCTTATGTCATGTACTTCCTAGGAAAAATATGTTTCATGCATGTGCTGTGGGAAAATTTTGAGGTGTAGTTCAAGTGCCTTTAATGGCTGATTTTTGTTATTTTAGTTAGAGAGCAAACTTTGTATAAAACATGCATGTGATAATTTTTGTACAGTCATTGTATGCTATGAAGAACCTAGGAAAAATACTAACTCTGTTGTTTGACACTTTTGACAGTTTAAAGTATTTTTATGTTCATAATCCTGCCATGCCTTGTCATTTTTGTGTAGACTATTTTACTTATCCAAACGCCATGAAAATTTTATGGTAGTCTACTTGGAGTAGTACTATGCTACTGTAATTTTCTTAGATTTTTATAAGCACCAGAAATATAGGTTGCTGTTGTAGCCCTAGTTTAAAATGAAATAAAATAATCCTCTTTAATGCAAGTTAGTTAATAATGTTAACTTTGGTGTATCTTTAAAGCATTTAATAAGATGTGTTGACTTAACATATTAGTAGTAGACGAGAATGCAGTAGATGACATGTGCTTGTAGTATATTTTATTGGATGATGTTGACTACCTTGCATTCAAACATATCCATTGTATTCATCTCATCCGATGCATCGATTGCATAAGCACTTACGCACATTGCATCATACAGGATCGCAAACCGAGAACCCAGTCGTCATACCCCAGGAGCCCGAGGAGCAGTTCGAGGTGCAGCCGTAGGAAGTGCCAGAAGCCGACGAGGAGGACGTTGAGGAACTTCCGGAGTGCCCCGATCACCGTCCGAGCTCCTTCGAGAGAGGCAAGCCCCGGAGCATTTTTCTCCCGGTTTGCAATTATTAATTCAATGCTTTACTTTAATTAATGCATTACGTTCATGAGTTGTTTGCAACCGTTGTTGCATTATACCTTGTTTACCTTTGTTATACTATATCCTTATTACCCTGGTATCCGCAGTCGAGTCAATGCTTAGCTAGCTTAGACCGGTAGAAGTCGGGTGATTTCCTGTCACCTGCGAGCTATAGGTGGTTACCTGGATCTGCTTGGATGACTATGAAGTCATGGTATAA
The DNA here is from genome assembly GCA_904845875.1 of Miscanthus lutarioriparius. Taxonomy (NCBI): domain Eukaryota; kingdom Viridiplantae; phylum Streptophyta; class Magnoliopsida; order Poales; family Poaceae; genus Miscanthus; species Miscanthus lutarioriparius. The sequence goes on along the minus strand of CAJGYO010000016.1, from coordinate 9,704,432 downwards.
CTAAGTGTTAAATGAAGTTGAGACCGGACGGAGACTTGCAGAGTTTTGGACTGTAGTGTTTCCGTCTGTGTCGATTAAGGACCGACCGTTGTTGGGCCTCGAGTCATGTTGAACGCATGCCTTACATTTAGCTGGCCGGATAAAGTACCTTCCGACCGCGAAGCTGGGAGATTTTTCGGGCCGAGTAGATTGCCCGCAGCGCACTGTGCCGGAGCAGGTGTGGTAGGACACGGGGGCGAGATGATAAGACCAAAGTGCAGTCGGTCGGCCCCCGGGTACATGTGGTTCCTGGCAAACTCGAGATACCTGGAAAGTTGACTCGGTGATCAATATCTCACTTTAGCGGGTGAGTGAGGTTTGTGTAAGGAATAAATCACCAGCTGGTTAGGAATCGATTCGAATCGCCATCGCTCCTGGATAGTGAGCACTTGACTTGAGTTACTTCATCGTAGTAAATGTTTATGGAACACTTGGACAGTTATAGTGAATATGACAGTATTGAAGTTGTTTAATGATCATTGGTTATCATTATCTGCTTAATTATATGTTTGCTCTAGTTTAGGTGCAAATCTAGTCGACAGGTTAATAATAATTAACTTGACAATAATGCTTTTAGAAAGGTTCTTGAAATGCTAAAAATGCTTCTTTTGCAAATGAGTCAGCTACCCTACTATAAAGCCTTCATAATCCTTGGTGTCATTTATTTTCGGTTATGTCGGGTAAGTCTAGCTGAGTACCTTCTCGTACTCAGGGTTTTATTCCCACTTGTTGCAGATGGGCAGATGTATTACGGCTACTGTATCAACTGCCTTTATCCTGCGATGGGTGATGCTTAGGACCATGGGCATGGTCATTCCTTACGTCTCGTCTAATGCTTTTGTTGGAGATGATCATTCGCTGGCACTGTATTTAAACTCCGTGTGAGTGTGTGTGTGGTTTGAACAAATGACTTCCGCTACTTTTATTCGAACTTGTTTTGTAATAACTATGTTTAAACTCTGATGTATCTGAGATGCAAACTTTTATGTAATATGTGATGGTGACCGCTAAACTTATTACGATCTTGGCTGGAATGGAAGTTGGTTTGAAAATCCTTCGTGATTTCACGGACTACCGGGTTATACGGGCTTAAGTTTGCTAAATCGTCTGCTCTAGCGGATGATTTTCTTACTTAATTTCGTATAATTGGTCGGTTCTGTTACAGCTGGCATCAGAGCATGGTTTAGCGTGTTACTGTTCACAAGTGTATTTAAAACAAAAAGGTATTTGGAAAATGTGATTTTTAAAATATAAGTGTGCCAGTGATCATATCATTTATGCCCAGTTAAGGACTCTAGGTGACTTAATTAAGTACTGACTTGGGGTTCTTGCATCATATTTCTCTTTCGTCGCTCATACGGCGTGCTATTGTATGAGTGCCACTTGTTTGAGTGGTAATGTATGGATCAATTGCCTCTACGCCTCGGTAAGTGTGAGTTGTGAGAGCCTGATCGGATACACCGCCGATCTAGGGTGAATGCTTATATGATGCTGGAGTAATTACATGTTCTACGCATGTTTTACAAAGGTATCTCATGTATGGGTCTTCCGTCTGTGGAGGCGATGCCGTCAATAGGACGATGGTTCGGGTAGTTACTACCGTTGTACACGTGTCTGGGGATTCGTGTAGGCGTGTAGATAAAACTTTCTTGCTTTTATGCATTCATTGGGAATTGGGCTGAAATGAATCTTCCGCAGTACATAACAACGCTTATCGTGTAGAACGTATTAGTTACGTATTTGAGAGATCGTTTGTATGCCACCGAATTCATCGTTAGAAATTATTTATTCCTAAGTTTGTGAGAACGTACGGCACGTACATACATCATGTTACTTGTGCATTTCATTCATGTCATGCATTCCTCCCCTTATAAATTGATTATCTCATTTTGATAAAAGTTGTATCACCTAAAATATGTTTCTCCGAGGTAATAAAAGAACTTTTGCTACAGATGGCCCGCACGAAGCAGACCGCCCGTAAGTCCACCGGAGGAAGAGCACCTCGACGTCCGTTGGCCCTGAGGGAGCACCGCACCGCGGACACCTTCTTGAGCGAGTTTGGCATGCCGACTTTGCTTTGGAGAGTGCTCCATGATGTGGGGTACCCAGAGGGTCAAGAGCTGGTGTACTCTTGGAATGAGAGCCAGTTAGCGGAGGATGGACTCGCAGTGGTGGAGATCACGGTTCCTGCTCTCGGTGATGCTCCAGATTGGGATGGTTGGCATTTGGAGTTTGAGGTCGCCTCCAAATGAGGGTGCAGAGGGAGCAGCCTTCCGTGTCATCGTGGGACATTATGAGCAGATTTCCCGGTGAGCTTGCGGCTGCTCTAGGCGGCACTTTTCCTAGGGATGATCCTCGTGATGCCATTTGGGTTCAACCTTGTGGAAGTGCCCTGATGGAAGGTCCAAATGAAGGACAAAGACTAGCGACAACCGTGCAATGAGTGCTATGTTACGCCGCCATCGAGGCGTATGAGGGTCTCGAGAGTACCTCTTGGACTTTGGTAGCTTGCGTGGTGAGGATAAGCTCAAGGGGAGAAAGCGTAAGAAGAGACAGAGCCGCGTGCTATAGCTAGCTTGTAGGAGCAGCTTATTGATATGAACTTCAAATGAGATCGAAGCGGTTGAGAGAGGCGATAGAGCTATGCAACGGGTGCATACGTTGACTCAAGCCAACAACAATGCAGACCGCATGATTGGACAGTTGGTGCAGGAAAGGAATGAAGCCTAGGACGAGAGAAACCTTATGCGACAGAGGGTCGATGAGCTAGAGGAATACAACGGCAACCTGCACGAGGAGTTTCACGCGCTCTACAATGGGGTTGGCCCATATGCTCCACTAGACGCCGCTGGCATGGATATCGACGACGATAACCAGGACGAGCCTGTAGTTTCACCTGGGGGCGATGGTGACGTCTCCGATCCCGACGATGGCCCCGAGGAGTAGGCTAGTTGCCTTGCGCTAGTATCTAGGTCCTATCGCGACGACCTTTTATTTTGTTGGCATGTATCCTATTGTATGTTGCTTTGAACGTATGAGACTTGGCATATGGTTGGAACTTGATTTAGAAGGCGATATCTGAACGCATAAAAAGTCCAGTGTATGTATGCTGGCAATTGAATTGTATGGACACGATGTTTGCCATTGAAGTAATTTGATTAAGTGCTGTTGTTTTAATTGGGATGCGATTGTTGTGCCTCTGTTTTATTGTATGAATTTATTCTCTCCAGTAAATTCAGTACGGCATAATTTTTCCTTCACTCGCAATTATTACAGCTTCACTCAATCATTACTTGTTGCTGAAATATGCAGATGACAAACACTCGCCGAACCACATATGAGGCCGCTGAGTCCGGTGCTAACGGTGCGGGGACCGGTGGTGGTGGAAACCACGACAACAACAATGAACCTCCCCATGAACCGCATTTGCCACCTCCTCCCCCATTTACCCCCGAGATGTTCCTCGCATAGCTGCTCGGGAGTCAGCGCAACGCGGAACAATCCCAGAAGAACATGGAGGATTTTCTACGCACCATCGCCAACAACGTTCAACGTGGTGGCATGGGAGTGAACCAATATAGCAGCTTCAAAGATTTCATGCACACCAGGCCGCCAGTATTCAAGGAAGCAACAGAGCCACTCGATGCTGAGGAATGGATCAACACGATGGAAGATAAATTCCGTGTGTTAAGGATGACTGAGGTGTTGAAAACGGAGTATGCTGCACTTTAATTGCAAGGACCGACAGGAATGTGGTGGAAGCACCATCGCACCACCTTCCCTCCAAATGCCTAGATTTCTTGGAGAGAGTTTGCTGAGGCCTTCCGGGGAGTCTATATTCCACCCGGGCTGACCGAGATGAAGTTGGGAGAGTTTCTGGCGTTGAACCAGGGCACCAAGACCGTGACGCAATATTTGCATGCATTCAACAACTTGTGTCGCTATGCTCCCGACATGGTTGACACAGATGCTAAAAGAATAGCCAGTTTCAAGAGGGGACTCAATCCAAAAATGATGAAGCATGTTGGTACCAACAACCACGTCAGATTCAATGACTTCATCGGTATGTCTCAAGCGGAGAAGAATAACAACGCCAGCACCGCAGCCAAGACACGCAAGAGAGCCCTTGAAGGTGGTCCGTCGCAAGCTAGAGCACCTATGGGAGGTCGTCCTCCATATCGCCCATCGGCACCTGGCGCTAGGTTCCGGCCACCTCAGCAAAGAAGTCAGAATTTCCGTGGACCCCAGAAGCCTTACAAGATGGCAGTGCAGTCCAACAAAGCGGCCAAGAATCTGCGGGTACAAAGCGCGATTCAAAGGAACTGGGATCTCTCTTGACAACGATGAGAGGACCTGCTATAATGTGATCAACCCGCCATTTTTCGAGGTTTTGTCCGTACCACTACCAAGAAGAAGCGGCCAGACTTATAATGCTAGAGTGCATAGTACGATAGTGGATGAAATTCTGAGGAGAGCCCGTCACTCGCCGTAAGTTTCACATCAACGAAAACCTCAGTAGTTGTTCTATTTGATTCTCGGATCATCGCATTCTTTTATGAGTTAAGAATTTGCATGAAACATGAACAACTATGCATGCGGAATTGGGTTATGGTTACCGTATAAGTTCAAGTAGGGTGATGTTTTGACCAACCGGATGGTTCGAGGGGCAACCCTTGAATTAGGTACCGTGGAAGTTCCGAGTGAACTTGATAGTTATGCTCTGGATTAGTTTTGGATGTCATTATAGGGATGAATTGGATGAAGGATTGGGGAGCAATCATAGATCTTTGGAAGTCGAGTACTTACCCTTAAGGATCCCACAGGTGAGGTACTTTCCAAGTACCATTGCCTCGGAGAATGAGACCTTATAAGTGTTACATGTGCTACGACAGTCATTCCTATTCATCAGATTCTGGTAGTGTGTGAATTTCCGGATGTATTTCCGGATGAGCTACCTGGTCTTCCACCGGATAGGGAGATTGAGTTTGAAATTGAGTTAGTCCCCGGAACAGCTCCGATTTCAAGGAGACCATATCGGATGCCTCCAGATGAACTAGCTGAGCTGAAGAAGCAATTAGAAGATTTATCAAAAAAGGGGTTTATTCGGCCAAGCAAGTCTGATTGGGGATGTCCCGCCTTGTTTGTGAAGAAGAAGAAAGAGGGCACGTTGAGAATGTGCGTAGATTACAGGCCACTCAACGCTGTGACCATAAAGAATAAGTATCCCTTGCCTCATATTGATGTTCTGTTTGACCAATTATCCAAGGCCAAGGTGTTCTCAAAAATAGATTTGAGATCCGGTTATCATCAGATCAAGATTAGGCCACAGGATATACCAAAAACTGCATTTTCCACCAGATATGGGTTGTATGAGTATCTTGTCATGTCCTTCGGCTTGACAAATGCTCCTGCATACTTTATGTTTTTGATGAATACAGTTTTCATGCTAGAATTGGATAAGTTTGTGGTAGTGTTCATCGATGACATTCTGGTGTACTCCGAGAACGAGAAAGATCATGAAGAGCATCTGAGAACTGTCTTGACCAGACTTAGGGATCATCAACTATATGCTAAGTTTAGCAAATGTGAATTCTGGTTGAAGGAAGTTCCTTTCCTTGGTCACATTCTGTCAGAAAATGGAGTTTCAGTCGATCCAAGTAAGGTGCAAGAAGTTATGAATTGGAAAGCACCGACCACAGTTCCTGAGATTAGGAGTTTCTTAGGATTAGCCGGTTATTACCGTCGCTTTATATCAGATTTCTCGAAGATTGCCACACCGATGACGAGTCTCCTACAGAAGGATCACAAGTTTGTGTGGACAGAGGAGTGTGAAGCAGCTTTCCACACTTTGCGGAAACTGTTGACCACTGCTCCTGTTCTAGCACAACCAGATATCGAGAAACCATTTGATGTGTTTTGCGACGCATCGAAGACTGGATTGGGCTGTGTTCTTATGCAAGAAAGGGGAGTCATTGCTTATGCATCACGTCAATTGAGAAAGCACGAGGTCAACTATCCAACACATGATCTTGAACTTGCTGCAATTGTGCACGCTCTAAAAATTTGGAGGCATTACCTACTTGGTAATGTGTGCAACATTTTCACAGATCACAAGAGTCTTAAGTACATCTTTACCCAACCAGAGCTAAACATGAGACAGCGCAGATGGTTGGAATTGATCAAGGATTACAACTTGAATGTGCAATATCATCCCGGAAAAGCCAATGTAGTAGCAGATGCTTTAAGCAGAAAGTCACATTACTTGAATGTGCAGCCATTACTTGAAGATGGGTTCGATCTAATGCATCCTGCTGTGTTACATAGTATTAAGATTAGTTGCTCTTTGGAGAGTAAGATAATAGAAGGCCAAAAAACCGACAAGGGCATATTCCACATCAAAGAGAAAATAAAAGAAAAGCCGTCTCAACACTTTAAAGTGGATGAATAGGGAGTGTTGTGGTTTGACGACCGTCTTGTGGTTCCCAAGGATCGAGAGCTTAGGAATAAACTCATGGATGAAGCTCACCTTTCTAAGCTCTCTATCCATCCCGGAAGTAGTAAGATGTATCAAGAACTAAGATCTCGTTATTGGTGGACCAAAATGAAGAAAGAAATTACAGCATATGTTGTCAGATGTGACACATGTTGTCGAGTGAAAGCCATTCACATGAAACCTGCTGGTATGTTGCAACCCTTGTCCGTCCCTAGTTGGAAGTGGGATGATATAAGTATGGATTTTATCACGGGTTTGCCCACTACTCAAAAAGGACATGATTCGATTTGGGTAATTGTGGACCGTCTTACCAAGACCGCTCATTTCTTACCTGTCAAAACAGAGTATCGACCACCTCAATATGTCGAGAAGTATATCACAGAAATCGTGAGGTTGCATGGTATACCAAAGACCATAGTATCTGATAGAGGCTCACAGTTCACGGCTCACTTTTGGGAACATTTACACAAAGGCCTAGGAACTAGTTTGATTCGCAGTGAATGGTCAGACAGATGGTCAGACTGAATGAGTGAATGCTGTGTTGGAGGATATGTTAAGAGCCTGTGTATTGTCTTCTAAGGGATCATGGGAGTCATGGTTACCGTTGGCTGAGTTTTCTTATAATAATAGTTATCAAGAAAGCATCAAGATGGCTCCATTCGAAGCTTTATATGGCAAAAAATGTAGAACGCCATTGAATTGGGTCGAGCCTGGAGATAGAAGGTATTATGGCATTGAATTTGTAGAAGAAGCCGAGAAGAAAGTTCATATTATTTAGCAGAATATGAAAGCTGCCCAATCACGTCAGAAAAGTTATGCAGACAGAAGAAGGAGACCCCTTATGTTTGAAGTTGGTGACTATGTTTATCTGAAAGTCACGCCAATGAAGAAGAAAAGGTTCGGAGTTCGAAGAAAGCTTGCCGCAAGATTCGTAGGACCATACAAGATCTTGGAACAAAGAGGTCCGGTAGCCTACAAATTAGAGTTACCTGAGACAATGAGTACTATTTTTCTAGTTTTCCATGTATCACATCTCAAGAAATGTTTGCGTGTTCCGGAGGAAAGAATAGAACCTCGAGGTATCCAACTCAAATCAGATTTGGTGTATCGTGAGCAACCAGTCCAGGTGTTAGACACTAAGGAACGTGCTACTCGGAATAGTGTGGTGAAAACATACAAGATACAGTGGGATCATCATGATGAGGGAGATGCAACTTGAGAAACGGGAGAGTATCTACAAAAAGCTTATGAAGATTTTTATAACAAATGGTTCGTAACCCAAATCTCGGGACGAGATTTTTATAAGGGGGGAGGGCTGTAACACCCCGGTGTTATGCCTGCATTTAGGCACTGCTAATCATACATATCATGCATCATCAAGCATCCTAATCATACATGCCTAATCATGTAAATAACAATTGAAACACTGATTCGAAACATTTGAAACATGTTGTGAAACCTGAATGTGCATACTTTTGTTAGACTTGTTTTGCCCTGATTTTGCTTGCTAGGTTAGTAAAACATGTTTGGCTACTATTGTAAATCATCTAGCAATGTTTAGTTCAATTTTTGGAGCAAAGTTTGTATTCAAATTAATTCAAAATTTGGCTTCAAAAATAAATTCCCAAAAATTAGGGTTTTGAGTTAAACGTGGACTTTGACCTTACAATTCAAAATCTAGAAAGAATTTGGCTGTGGTCATAAAAGCAAAGTTGTAGAAAATTAAATTTTAATCAACTTTCATTTTTGGTACATTTTCAAAAGATGTCATTTTCTTGCTCAAAATAATATTTGAAAGATGGCATTTAAAAATTCCTTGAAAATACAAATGAAAAAGGCTTTTCCCTCCTTCATGGGCATTACCTCACTTCACTTCCCACGACCGGAAGTCGGCCCACCAGCCTCCAGCAGCCTCGCCTCGCCTCGCTTGACCCAGCCACAGCCGCACACCGCTTCAGCTCACTCCACATGCCCCCAGCATGCCACACATGGCATGCCAGCCAGCCGCCTGATCCAGCGTCGAGATTGCCCGCCGCGTGGCGCCACCCGTCGCCGGTGGCCTGACTCCGCGTCCACGCACCGCGGCAGTCCTGGCACTGCTGGCCATGGCTTAAGCTCCTGCAGAGCTCGCCCAGCATCGCATTTCCTGCTCCTCCCTTCGCCTCTCGCTCGGACAGCACCAGCAACGCACCCGCCACCGGTCGCCACTAGCTCCCTCGTCGGATTTAGCTCGTCCGTCCACCACAGCTCGCCGGCGACCACTCCATCTCGCCTGAAGCTTCGCCTTCACCCCGCGCACCCCGTGCTCGCGCTACTTCACCGTGGTGAGCCTCCCTTCCTTGGGAATTGCTCGCCGGAGCACGGCCGAGCTCACTGGTTAGCTCCGCTCCGTGGACTCCCCCTCCCCGCTTCTCTTCCCGCCTTTCCTTCGCCCGCGCAAGCACCGCACTATGACAATGAGTCTCCCGAGTGCCTCTTTTTGCCATACCGTGGCCGGAGACACTCCACCGGCGACTACCCGCGCCGCCGCTCCGTCATTGCCATCGGCGAGCCTCTCTCCCATGCACCGCTCCTGCCTATTCACCTCTATCCGACGCGGTTTGTCATGGGGAGCACGTTGGTGCCCTCCGTTTCGCCGGGGACCTCGCCGTCGGCGAGTTTCGCAGTTGCCGCGCCATCGTCTTCCTCCGTCCCCTATTTTCTCTCGCTGACCCACGGGTCCCATTTGCCAGATCCGTGGCTGGCCGGGTGCTTGCTCGGGTCAGGTGTGTGTGTGCTCATAGCATCGTGGGCCGTCTTCCCTCCCTTGCGCTCTCGGGCAAGCGGCTAAAAGCGGCCGTGGGTCAGCTGATTCCAGCGGGCCGGCCCAGTAGCAGTAGGATAAATTGTTTTCAATTTATTCTTTATTATTTGAAAATAGAAATTGTTTGAAAAATGTTTGGATACTCAAATTTGCTCTAAATCTGTTGAAATAAATTTGTCTAGGTTCCTTATCATCAGATCTACTTGGGAAAATTATTGCATGTCATTTTTGAGATACTTTGCTGTAGAATTTTATTTAATCATGTATATTGCTGATAACTTGAAAAATATGTAGAAAAATCTATAGGCTTCAGAAAAATATGATTCCAAGTTTGTTAATCTTCTTATGTCATGTACTTCCTAGGAAAAATATGTTTCATGCATGTGCTGTGGGAAAATTTTGAGGTGTAGTTCAAGTGCCTTTAATGGCTGATTTTTGTTATTTTAGTTAGAGAGCAAACTTTGTATAAAACATGCATGTGATAATTTTTGTACAGTCATTGTATGCTATGAAGAACCTAGGAAAAATACTAACTCTGTTGTTTGACACTTTTCACAGTTCAAAGTATTTTTATGTTCATAATCCTGCCATGCCTTGTCATTTTTTTGTAGACTATTTTACTTATCCAAATGCCATGAAAATTTTATGGTAGTCTACTTGGAGTAGTACTATGCTACTGTAATTTTCTTAGATTTTTATAAGTACCAGAAATATAGGTTGCTGTTGTAGCCCTAGTTTAAAATGAAATAAAATAATCCTCTTTAATGCAAGTTAGTTAATAATGTTAACTTTGGTGTATCTTTAAAGCATTTAATAAGATGTGTTGACTTAACATATTAGTAGTAGACGAGAATGCAGTAGATGACATGTGCTTGTAGTATATTTTATTGGATGATGTTGACTACCTTGCATTCAAACATATCCATTGTATTCATCTCATCCGATGCATCGATTGCATAAGCACTTACGCACATTGCATCATACAGGATCGCAAACCGAGAACCCAGTCGTCATACCCCAGGAGCCCGAGGAGCAGTTCGAGGTGCAGCCGTAGGAAGTGCCAGAAGCCGACGAGGAGGACGTTGAGGAACTTCCGGAGTGCCCCGATCACCGTCCGAGCTCCTTCGAGAGAGGCAAGCCCCGGAGCATTTTTCTCCCGGTTTGCAATTATTAATTCAATGCTTTACTTTAATTAATGCATTACGTTCATGAGTTGTTTGCAACCGTTGTTGCATTATACCTTGTTTACCTTTGTTATACTATATCCTTATTACCCTGGTATCCGCAGTCGAGTCAATGCTTAGCTAGCTTAGACCGGTAGAAGTCGGGTGATTTCCTGTCACCTGCGAGCTATAGGTGGTTACCTGGATCTGCTTGGATGACTATGAAGTCATGGTATAACTAAGTGTTAAATGAAGTTGAGACCGGACGTAGACTTGCAGAGTTTTGGACTGTAGTGTTTCCGTCTGTGTCGATTAAGGACCGACCGTTGTTGGGCCTCGAGTCATGTTGAACGCATGCCTTACATTTAGCTGGCCGGATAAAGTACCTTCCGACCACGAAGCTGGGAGATTTTTCGGGCCGAGTAGATTGCCCAGCTGCGACCGCGCTTGGGAAGCAGTGTGTGGTAGGACACGGGCGAGATGATAAGACCAAAGTGCAGTCGGTCGGCCCCCGGGTACATGTGGTTCCTAGCAAACTCGAGATACCTAGAAAGTTGACTCGGTGATCAATATCTCACTTTAGCGGGTGAGTGAGGTTTGTGTAAGGAATAAATCACCACCGGTTAGGAATCGATTCAATCGCCATCGCTCTCCCGGATAGTGAGCACTTGACTTGAGTTACTTCATCGTAGTAAATGTTTATGGAACACTTGGACAGCTTATAGTGAATATGACAAGATTGAAAGTTGTTTAATGATCATTGGTTATCATTATCTCGCTTAATTATATGTTTGCTCTAGTTTAGGTGCAAATCTAGTCGACGGAGTTAATAATAATTAACTTGACAATAATGCTTTTAGAAAGGTTCTTGAAATGCTAAAATGCTTCTTTTGCAAATGAGTCACTACCCTACTATAAAGCCTACATAATCCTTGGTGTCATTTATTTTCGGTTATATCGGTAAGTATAGTGAGTACCTTCTCGCACTCTCGTGGTTTTATTCCCACTTGTTGCGAGATGGGCGAGATGTATTACGACTCTCTGTATCAACCTTTTTATCCTGCGATGGGTGATGCTTAGGACCATGGGCATGGTCATTCCTTACGTCTCGTCTAATGCTTTTGTTGGAGATGATCATTCGCTGACACTGTATTTAAACTTCGTGTGAGTGTGTGTGGTTTGAACAAATGACTTCCGCTACTTTTATTCGAACTTGTTTTGTAATAACTATGTTTAAACTCTGATGTATCTGAGATGCAAACTTTTATGTAATATGTGATGGTGACCGCTAAACTTATTACGATCTTGGCTGGAATGGAAGTTGGTTTGAAATCCTTCGTGATTTCACGGACTACCGGGTTATACGGGCTTAAGTTTGCTAATTCGTCTGCTCTGGCGGATGATTTTCTTACTTAATTTCGTATAATTGGTCGGTTCTGTTACATTCTCAACGCAAATATACAAGAAAAAAAATCCTAATAATAAAGAGGCAAATTTTCCTCAATTTTTTTGGGTTCCATTTGTTTGGTCTAGCCGCCTAACCGTCTCCAATCTCACGCTCCTGTCTCTCGCATTTTCCGATCTAGGATTCCTATCAAAAGTTGCAGGTCCTGATCCACCTCGTACGTGACCACAAGACTACCGGACCTGATGCCCAGTAAACCACACAAACAAATTCAGATTCTAGATCCAGTCCAAAACAAAATCAGATACCCAATTGATCAAAATCACATACCAAGACATGGGCCTGGTACCTAGCAAACAACACAAACCAAATCTAGGTCGAGTCCAAAACAAAATCAGATAAATCAAAATCACGTACTAAATAAAGGCCACCAAACATATGTATATAACAAAGTCGAGCTCAAAATCAACGCCGGTCGGTATGATCTGGACCTCGACACCAGCGGCGGCGGCGAGACCTTGGTTCAGCAGCCGGCTGCCCGAAATAAAGGAGACGGCATGGTGCCGTGTAGCTTCTCGGAGAAGGGGTCGTGCGGAAACCCGCGGCGTGGGCGCGTGGTGTGGAGAATAAGAGCGAGTCAGTTGGTGGTCGAGCTCTTCCTGCTAGAACCTCTCCAAGGCGGCACCAGATGGCTGGAGTTTGGAGAACTCGGTGTCAAGAAGGCTCAAGGGGGTGACTCCCCTATCGCGGTCGTAGAAATCCGGAGACGACGAAGGGCGGCGAGGCGGCGAGGGGCTCCTCCAAGCTCTGGGCTCCAGTGCAATGGTTCTCCTCAGTCCTCTCCATGGGGCGTGCTGTTGGGGTCACGAACGATGGAAGTGGGAGAAGTGAGAACGCAAGGGACGTGCTGTTGCTCGGTGTGTTTGTGAGGCAGCTTGCAGCGGCTGCAGGGAGGCCTAGACGGGGGGAGGGGCCGGGGGCGCAAGGGCGGGCGGAAGGCCGAGATATGTCGCGAGTGAGGGAGATGGACAGGCGCTAAGGAGGTGGATGAGCGCGTGTATAGATAAGGGCTAAAGATGGCAATGGGTACCAGCGACCCGAAACCCGATAGGCTTTTACTCCATTAGGGCATAGGCATGGGTCACTATCTAAACCCATGGGTTTGTTAATTGGAAAAAAACTCATACCCATCGGGGTTGCGGGTACGAGTACATTCCTGGTGTACCCATACCCACAAACCCATGGGTAAATTTTACCCGGCTCCAACTGTATCTGATATATTCTAGCCCAAGTATTCCCATTCAGACCAAGCCCAATAACAACACATATAAATAGGAATGGAACCCTAGACCACCCCCTTTCCGAATCGTTTCTACCTTTCTGGCGGCCGCCGCCGCACCATCAACCCGACACAGCCTAACGAAGTCACGAGTCCCGCTCCCAGCCTCCCACTCCTGTCGTGCTCGCGAGCGGCGAGTCACGCAGTTGCGTGCGGCGTGTCGCGTCTCCCGTAGTCTCCTTCCCGCCCCCAATGACTTCCAACCCGCACGGATCCGCTAGGTTGTAGTTAGAGTCGGCCATGGCGGTGACCACCGGCGGCGCCAACAATGACGACCAGTGATACTTCTTCCTCATCCTCTTAACGCGCGGATCCACTAGGTTGAAGTCTTGCAACTGCTCTACTGACTCCCCTCCCGTCGTCCTGAAGGGATGCTGCCGCCAATCCTCCCGCGGCCGCGGATCCAGATTCGGAGGTTGAGATCCCCGTCGGGCGAAGCCAGTAGTTTGTCGGGCATGGGCAACCCGTGGGTACCCGTTACCCGCTCGGGCACGGGTATGGGTATATATTTGTACCCGTCTGCGGGTATGGGTTTTTTAACAGGCATGATTTTTTTTCATGGGCACGAGTATGGGTTATGGGTTCATTGTACCCAGCCGGGTACCCGTTGCCATCTTTAAATAAGGCATGTGTGGGCACTGGGCAGCCGCCAGCAGGAGATGGAAAACAGGAAAGGCATGCACGGGTTTTTTTCTTTTTGAGCCGACGATTTTTCTTTCTCTGTAAAACCTGCGAGCGCACCCACACAGAAAATTATCTAGACAAATAAACAATCTCGAGTTAATCACCTATCGACGGCAGGACTTTATTTCCGTGAGGAACGAAGAAAAAAGAAAGGGGGAGCTTCTAGCTTGGGTTCCTACGCCTGTTCAGAGTGAGATCGGAAAATGGGTGTGTGGATGGGAGAGAGGTGGAGGTGGAATACAGCAGCGTGCAATATTTATGGTTAGCTTGAAGCCTGGGTCAGGTTGATGTGCTACCATTCTAACCAGCAATATACGAATGTCTCTAATAGTAGAGAGAGAATTTTTTCCCGTCTTTCACAAATGTTTGCTGAGGATCTGATGGACCTAATCTCTCTTGTGCCGTACAAATAAGAATAGTGTGTTCAGATATGGGATGGACTCCGATTCCAAACAAATTAGAATATCCAGCGTTTTCATGTTTGGCCATTCTGTTCAGTTCTCATACGGGTTAGAGTGAACAACACGGTGTCCAGGCATAATATGGAGTTTGATTCCGACGTGAATTCAAATGCATGACGTGATAGTTAAATAAATCTCTGAGGTACAATTTCAGGTGACCTCGTCACAAAATATACGTCCCGTTGCAACGCACGGACATATTTGCTAGTGAAGTATAAAAATGTTGAGGTGGTTTGAAAATAGTCTGAGATTCTTTTGATGTAAAATTGTCTTCTATCTTTTGAGAATGATATTTTAGAAACAGTTGGATGAACTTAACAAATATACGCCCAACTTTTTTAGCCACTTGAAAAATTATTAATTTACCAATTATTTTTTAGAATTGGAAATGATCTAGCCACGTCAAGTGGCGAACTCCAAACACCCGCAACAACTGTTTCTAAGATGGAGTGGGCCATAGAGAATCATTGGGCCGTTTGCTTGTTGAGAAGGCTTCGTTGGCCCACGTAACTATCAACGGGCTTCGTAGGCCGTTATCACCATCTCAAGTTATTGCAGGTTTGCCCCTCCTGATCTTCTAAAAAAAAATTCTGCAGGTTTGATCTTCCATTACGTGTTGCATTTGGGAGGCTAAAAATGATATCAGATTCAATAACAGAGATTGGCCTACTCTTTGGTTGCTGATACTGACTCTTTGCAAAAGGTCTTGTATCAGGCTAAAGCAAATGATGGGGCCTACTCTTTGGTTGCTGATACTGACTCTGATTCAAATTCTCAGACACAGGTTCTTCCTGTGGCTAACAATGTGTGTTACCCCCCACAAATCTCATTTGCAAACAATGTCTAGGTCTAAACTTTTTGTGATGCCTCGATGGCTATTCAAGACACCAATCCAAATAGCAAAACATGCATTGATGTTTCAATTCTAACTCAACCTGCTAGAAGCCCCCACGACTCCACGAGGCCATGCTTCCTTTTTTTCACGTCTATTCCAAAAGTTTTGGATCCCTTAGAGGCAGAAGCACAAGCCCTCATTCTTGTGCAAAGTTGGCGGCGGCCTTCTAAGCATATATGCTTATTTCGAATTGTGAGGCTTTAGCCGAGTTGTAACGTAAACATTTCGAATTGGATGTTTTCATCTCCATTTCTTAATTATATGTTGATGCTATGGAAGTAAAATTAAAAAAAAACACGTGCGCTGGTCGTGTGAGCAAAGAAAATAAACGGATCGCTTAGAAAATGTCACTAAAGCCACCTGTTCTGACACGAACACGATGGATGATCTGCAGTGCAGCAGTAGCGCTGACCTTGTTAATACCGTTTCCATTTTGTTTAGATCGCACGATGGGATGAGCTCGGCGCACGTTCGAGACTCGAAAGAGTACCTGTAAAACCGGATCTCCGGATCTTGTCTCGCAGAGCCAAAAGCCAAAAGCCAACCTTGCTCGATGGCGCACCTCCACCTACCTGCTCTGGGCCTCTGGCCGTTCTGAGCTTCTAGCACTCCCATCCGCACGCCGGCACACGTACGTGCGCTGCCCTGTGCAGTGTGCACGCGCGCGCGCACCCATATCGCCATCCGTCCGCGCCCCACTTCGAGGCTGTGGTCTGCTCTTAAGGATGGCAATGGGTAAATCCCATCGGATATGGCCACCTCAGACCCATCTCCGCCATAAAAATTTGGTACCGTCAGAATACCTATACCCGCCATGGGTGGAGAATTTTCTCCAGACTCATACCCGACGGGTCATCCATACCCGCCAATAATTTATTCACACACATGAAAATCAATAATTCAACAGCAACCACCACTAACCAGAGCACATAAAATTAGATAAATAATAGCATATAATAATATCTTCTGCAACCAGCAGTCACATTACATCATCACACAAAGTCGTTCTGTCATAAATCATTATATTACGACGCGCTTTACTCACACGCCTATTTTTTCGGCGGCGGGACTGTGGGAGGCCAGGCGTCGAGCCTCCCTCGAGAGGTCGAGGGCTCCAGCGGCCAAGTCGCCAGGCGGGACCGACGGGTGAACCTAGGGTTTTACATGGGCTAGTGGCTTATTTAGTTTTGGGCCGGGTATTTTTCACCCATGGGTAAACGGGTACGAGAATTGCTGGAACATACCCACACCCGCGTACCCGATGGATAAAGGGTTTGATCCATTTATATACCCGTGGGTAGTGTGTTTAGTCCATATTTAAACCCTAATGAAGTCAATACCCGTCAGGTATCGGGTCGTGATCCCCATTGCCATCTTTATCTGCTCTGCTCTGCGTGCTTCAAGTACCCCGCTCGTGTGCCGCCCACCTCCCAAGTGAGTGGTGTCACTCTGCTCTGCATCTGCTACTGCTACTGCGGACGTTCTGTTCGACGATGGCGCGGGGGGCCGTGCTGCTTCTGCTCGCGGCCGCCTTCGCTGCGGCTCTCCTGCCGGACGCCGCCGAGTCCCGCATCCTCCTCACGCTCCACGACTTCGGCGCCGTCGGCGATGGCGTCGCGGACGACACCAAGGTACCCCACCGCACTGCCGCAGCAGTAGCTAGGCCCAATGCCTTCGCCCCAATGCGACTGAACACCAACGTCTCGTCTTTTTCCCAAGGCCTTAGCCGACGCGTGGACGGCCGCGTGCACCGCCGGGGACAACGTCATCCTCAACGTGCCCGCCGGCGGGACCTTCCAGATCTGGCCGCTCACGCTCGCCGGTCCCTGCAGGAGCGAGATCAAGCTGCTCGTAAGCGAAGCACGCGCAACCGCATCCGCTATCGTCTCTCTGTTCACGCGCACTGGTTCTTCAGTTCTTGACTTGCGGTTTCTCAGATTTCCGGGGACATCGTTGCGCCGGAGAGCCCCAGCGACTGGGGGCAGGGCCAGCGCAGCCAGTGGCTCCACTTCCACAAGGTTCAGGACCTCAAGATCACCGGCGGGGGCATCATCGACGGCAGAGGGCAGCAGTGGTGGGCGCAATCGTCGCTTATGCGTGCGCAGCCCGCTCCCAAGGTGAGCTCAGCCCGCTCCCAAGGTGAGCTTATGCGCCGCTCACAGAGTTGGGAGCAACTCACCGCCGTGTCTTTCATCTGCAGGCTGTTCACTTCGAGGACTGCCAGGGGATCAGCGTGAAGGGCATCACCTTGCAGAACAGCCAGTCGTACCACCTGACGTTCACCCGGAGCTCCGACGTCGAGGCGAATTACCTGAGGGTGACCTCGCCGGAGGACAGCATCGACACCAAGGGCATTCACCTCGTTGATTCGTTCAATGTCCACGTCATGGATAACCTCATCTCCACAGGTACGTGCCCTTTCTGTTAGTCCTTCCTCTCCCTGCGTCATGCAGTTTCAGGGAACACAATTCCGGAAAAGTGGATGTGTCAAGTGGCCAGAAAATTCAGTAGAATGAACACTGGAGAATGGAAACTGAAAACACTTGCGCATTGCACAATTAAATGGACAAACTGTGCTGCTAATTCGTTAATCATGTCATATGATTTGTTCATGTTTTCTACTTTTTTTTTCCACAGGCGACGATTGTGTCTCCATAGTGGGCAACTGCGAGGATGTTCGTCTAAGAGCCATCTCATGTGGACCTGGCCATGGTATCAGGTAACTAACTGACTGTTGCCTCTTCAGACTTCCATTTCTCCACATGTTCCTCGATTGCTAGCACAACTAACAGTGTCGGATTGTGACCAGTATTGGAACCTTAGGAGTAAACAACTCCGTTGATTATGTGGAGAAGATCAAAGTTGACACCTTGTTCATCTCAAACGCTGA
Organism: Miscanthus lutarioriparius; assembly: GCA_904845875.1. NCBI lineage: Eukaryota > Viridiplantae > Streptophyta > Magnoliopsida > Poales > Poaceae > Miscanthus > Miscanthus lutarioriparius. The sequence continues at coordinate 9,686,260 of CAJGYO010000016.1, read as the reverse complement.
GAACGGTGTACGCGTAAGAACCACCAAGGTAACAGCGACTGACCATTTCTTCACCTGAATCAGAACAGTGTACTCATATGTGTGAGGAACTCAGGTGAAAGCTCTGTAAAACCTGTGCGGTTCATGTCGTTTCCAGAGTGGCGGTGGCGGCTTCGCCCGTAAGGTGAAGTTCGAGAGCATCGTGATGAGGAACGTCACCAACCCCATCATCGTCGATCAGGGGAACTCCGACCATCTGCCAGCTTCATCTGAAGCAGTAGCACCGGTACACACGCTGATCAAACTTCCATCACTGTCTGTTTTCACAGCTACGATGATGGGCAGCATACGAGTATCCAGTATCTCTGAACTTTCACGTTGGAAATCTTGCACCGCCCAGGCTGCAGCGACGGTAGTGCAGGTAGAGAAGATCAACTACATTGACATCACGGGCACGTCGGCGTCGAAGCATGCGGTCACGTTCTCGTGCAGCGACGCCAAGCCGTGCAGGCACCTGTCGCTCGTCAACGTGAACCTTAGCCGGGTGGACGGGAACAAGGCGTCGTCCTACTGCCGCAAGGCGTTCGGGAGGAGCATCGGCACCGTCATCCCGGAGTCCTGCCTCTCCAAGGAGGACTTCGTCCAGCACGACGTCCCGCAGCGTTCTGAAGAAGACCGAGAAGAAGATTCAGATTCGTGAATCTGTGGCAGTTCCTGCTTGGCAGCCCTCATTTTCTTTGTCTTTTTTTGTTTCTTATGTTATGTTCTGTTTGTTGCTAGCTGCTCCCCTCCTGCTCCTTTGTAAATCTCTTTGTTGCCTCTCGAACAGGCTGACTAGTTGCTCTGGATTTTGGAACTATAGATGTTCGTTTCCCGCACCCCCCTAGGACTAGTCCTCTAGTGCAGATCTGTGTGAACTGAAGAACCATGTTGCTGCCAACTTTGGTTTTCAGTATTCCTATACAATTCCAGCTAAGACTGCTAGGAGTACCATTTTTGTGTACGATTCAGATTCTTGTGATAGGGCATGAATACACGTTCAGAGCATATCGGACTAGCTCAGTAGGCTTCGATGGACCGATCATTAATACACAGCTTTCTGTTGTCAAGTTGGGAACGCAAGCAGCTATGTTTAGGGGGGGGAACGAGATCCTCTGACTTCGCCCTCTCCGACTGCCGAGTGCAGTCAGGCGATCTCCACCGTTGACAGCAGATCAAAGGGTGACTTCGCATATTGGAGCGTACCAACTGGGATTACGGTCACGGGTCACGAGGCAACAACGGAAGATGTATATTACGGCCCCATATGTTATCCGCTCGCCATCTTGTTTTTTGCATAAAAAAATCTAATTTACCTCCTTAACTATTGTGGTCGTCTGGTTTTCCTGCAAATCTACAAAACTAGTTTTTTTAACATCTCTCAACTTTTGAAAAATGTTCACTTCTACACCCTAATGGTTTTGATGGTTGTTTTGATGGTCGTTTTCCTGATGCGGCGCCACGCCTGAGGAGGTAAATTGGACTAAGTTGAAAGTTTAAGAGGTAAATCAGATAAGAAATATTTTAATAGAAAAATATCTAAAATTTTACAAAAATTCAAAAAAGTAAACAAACATATTTTTACATGATAATATATAATTAAAAATCCTAAAATCCGGTTTTAGAAAATTCATAGATATTTGTTTTAGCTCAAAAAATTTTAAAACTAGTTTTAATTTTTTTTCTAAAATTATGCTCTATGTTATGGTGCATGGCTTCAAATACCTCATGACACTTGATTTTATGTGTACAAATATCATGACTCGTGTGCTACCATCTAGATTTCATGCCTCGTTACGCTCTATAATTCATTGCGCTAAAACTTAATTAAATTTAATAGTTTATAAAACTTAATTAAGTATATATTAAACAAGGGGTCCATGGATGTATGCATATGTGCGGCAAGGTGCATGCAGCCACGCATGCTAACACATGTACTTTGGAAAAAATACTAGGGTAGGGAACCAATGGCCACTATGGTCCTGAGAGACCATGGCGGGGAACCACGAAACCCAAGGAAAAGCCGAAAAGCCATGGTCAAACTACACGCCGTTTGGAAGTAGAACCATCGGCCTGTACATTCTCTCGGCCTTCGCGTCTGTTTCTTAGACCACCGCCCTCTACACTTCTCGACATAACAATCGAGGGCGGTCAAGAGAAACGAGAACGGCAGACACCATGGAGAGCTCGAGTATCATCGTCGCCTCCCTCCTCCTCCTCCTGGCCTTCGCGGCCACCGCCGAGGCCCGCGTGGTCCGCGAGCTGATTGGCGAGGACGCATGCCAGCAGACATGCAACCAGGTAGGCACCGCCGCACCACATCCCCTTTTTATTGTGCTGTGCAATGCATGAGAATTTTTGCATAGGTCGATCGATCTGTCTGTCAGTCTGTGGATGGCACGGGATTTGCTGATCGATGCTCCGGTTTCTTTTGTGCCGCATCACGCGCATGCAGGTGCGCTTCAAGAAGATGTGCCAGAGCTTGACGAAGCTCCCGAAGGTGACCACGCCGCGCGAGCTCCTGCTGGCGTCGATGCGCGTCGCGGCGGAGAAGGCGAAGGAGGCCAAGAGCCGGGTGGACGTGTACGCGGCGAGGTCCCACGAGGGCCGGCCGATGGAGTCCATCCTCGGGGCCTGCAGCACCGGGTACGACAACGTGGTGCAGACGCTCGAGGAGACGCAGAAGATCGTCGCCAAGCAGGGCACCCAGGTCGACATGAACACCCAGCTGTCGGACGCCGTCACGAGCGCCGGCGACTGCGACAACGCCTTCCAGGACTTCCCGGAGATGAAGGACCCCTTCTTGGCCGTGCAACGGAACGTCTGGCGCCTCGTGGACAACGTCCTCAACATCGCCGTCGTCGTCAAGCAGTCGGGGGATGCGCACGCGCACGGGCACTAGCCGCGTCCGCGTGCGCGCTGGCCGGCCGGCCGGTTGTAAAAGCAGGGGTGTTGTTGTATCGATCTCCCGCACTTGAATATATATGAACAAGGCTTGGGAAAAAATTGTATTACTAGTAGTGTAACACGGAATTACAGATCTGCCTTCCTCATCCTCCTGTCCGTGCGCATTTTAGAGGCTTGTGAGCACCATGGTGATTTCTTGATTACAACTTGTTGGGCATTTGTTTACTCGATCCATTGTTGGTGCTGATTGTCCAATCCTTAATTGGATTGTTCTCACCTTGTTGTTGATCGATTTCTTGATCGTCTCGGTGGTGATCCTTGTAGGTGGATGGTGCGCGGTATGTGGAGCGGTGCGAGGGGAAAGTGGACCCTCGACCGGAGGAACTGATCGTGATCGGTGACCAGGGGCCAACACGGTGTGGCATGCTTGCCGCCTTGGTGCTTGGCGAGAGAGCGGTTGGGGGAGACAAGAGCTCGAGGAGAAACAAAGAGGAAGAGGGAAGAGAGTAGAGAGGCACCACTGCCTTTTACCATGCTCCGATCTGTGTGAAGCCACGCAAACAAGCAAGGATGTAGCAACGTCTTCTTGTTGGCACCCAAAATAGGTATGCTCGGGACTAATGCTTATTTTTCTCTTTAAATTTGGTATGCCAACACGTTTTGCATGTCATATTCAAGGTACTAAATAGCGTATATTGGGTCAGTAGCGAATTGGTGCTAATGTAGCGGATCGCGGATAATGGGTGCTATTGTCGACACTAAGTTTCAGTAGCGGCATATGATAATTACATGTAAATTTAAGCATATATACCATAAATAATTGGTATAAATGGGCATTTAATTGTACAAAGAAGTAGATTATAAGAGTCCTACATAGTTCGTAAAACCATCATTTGTTATTATTGTTAAAAAATACCAATCTCATTAATCTCATGGCCACTTAAAACATCTGCATATCGTAAACAAGCTAGGATTATTTATTTATTGCATACCATACCATATTACTGCGGCCACTACAAAGAATGGACTGCTACTAACCTTTTACACACATGTTAGAAATGCCCCATTGTAGGAACCAAACCAATTCAAGTGAATATTTCTCACAAACCTATAATGCTTAACAATTTTTTTTCTTATGATTTATTTTATCACAACTCTCGAGGCAAATTTCAAAAATTAACCTTCACTCAAAACAAGTCACCAAGGTGACTAGAAAAGCTGTTGCAACCGCCAATACACCAAAAGCATGACCTAAGTGACTATACATGCTTGTCCTCAACTGGCTAACTAAAACACCTATTTTTTTTTATGTTGAGTCTCTTTTTGTTACTTCATCACTGTGAGTGTTTCATACTCTCCCAAGCCAACCATCCGATATAATATATTTGCCTCGTTGTATGCAGGTTTCCACCTCCTCATCAGTCAGTGGTTCTCGCTAGTTAGTGGATTTCACCAGTGAGTTGATCTCATCAGTCAGTGGTTTTCATCAGTCAACAATTTTCATCCGTCGATGGCCTTTGTTAGTAAGTGGCTTTCACCAATTAGTGATTTTTCATCCGTCAGTGGCCTTCGTTGGTCAGTGGGTTTCATGAGTTAGTGAATCTCATCAGTCAATGGTCTTGATCAATCAATGGTTTTCATCACTCTGTAGTTTTCATCGGTCAATGGTTATCATTAGTCAGTGGTCTTCATAGAATATTTGGTCTTTGCTATATCTTTCTCAAATGGCTCTTGGGTTTTCATCACTCAAGTTACCTTCATCGGGCAGTTGGTCTCCTCAGATTTTGGTCTAATGGCATTCAGATTTCACAAATATTGTCCTTCGCATTGGGGTTTCATCAAGTGCCAAGTCGTTGGAAATTATCAGAATTTGTCGATGATTGCTCTTCAGTGCAACGGTCGCCAATTCTCTTCATGAACCATTAAACTCCATCAACTATCAACCATTGGTAGGTATCAAACCTCTCATCCCTCTAGCACTAACACTTTGTATCTTTTTTTCAAGATGTATTGTTTAATAATTTTACACTTTCATAATATGCAATTAGCCAAAGCTTATTGATTTAAGCTAACCTTTGTAGGAAACTAATATTTTTTACTTTCAATACTATAAGTCATATCTATAATCATGTATAGAGTTTATCTTTTGCACAAGCACAACCATCATTTCGTGCAGAGTGCATGATATGTTTAATCTTCTTAATATTTTCATGCAAATGCATTCATTTACACCATCACATACATACATACATACACTACATACATGCATTGCACTGCATGGCCCGAGCCACTTAGAAGAAATCCTGAGCATACATAGGCACCAGGACTCAACAGAAACCTAGAAGAAGTCCCAAACATACATGGGCACCAGGAGGTGAAGCTAAAACCTTTGCACTACCCTCCCATATTATATGAAATGATTAACCATCTTTTGCAGCAAGTAGAAAGCCAGTGTCTTTTTGAGTGTTGGCAAACTTGCCAGCAAGTTGATATTGAATGAAGCTACAATGCTCAACTTAAGTCCTAAAAAATGCATCCTATCAACTCAGGTGTTGTGTAGTTTCATGCTACTTATCCATCCTTGGCAAGAGGAACTTCAACGACACCTTCGCCAAACCGAAACAACTTGCCTCCTTCAACACATCGAGCGCGAGGGGCTTTGTCGACACCTTCAGCGTCTACACCAACATCGCCTCCGCCAAACACCTTTGCGGGAGGGACTTTGCCAACACCTTTGGTGAAGCATTATGACTCACCTCTGCCAACACTTCGCAATATGGGCTTTGACACCATCTTCGACCACTATAACGGCTTAAGACCTTTGTCGACACCTTCGACATCTATTGGTATTTGTAAGTGTAAATTAGAAAATAAAAATCCTACAAGCACACATATTACCATCGTAGCATTTCACCAGAAGTATTCTAGGTATTGTTATTTATATTTTTATCACACTAGGATCATACCCGTGCTTTGCAACGGGAACAAACTAATTTTAAGTTTAAGCTTGTATTAACTTGTGAGCGCCATTTTTTGTGCAATTGCGGCACTTCACCTGATTACATTGGTGAGTGAGTTGCCTGAAACTAAGGATACACTTGCAATTCCAGACTCTCGCGGCACTTCGCCGGGTACAAAAGTCGTAAACATGATGAAGAATAAAAAGGTACACGAAAGATCATCCATTGTCATCAAGGAACAAAATATTGCTCCAAAACTTTGCTAAGTGCAAGTAAAATTCGAATGAGAAATAGTGGAACAGAACATACATTTCAGTGGATCGGTGTACAATTTTAATGTAATTAGGTATCATAAATTTTTTATCACTTTTAAGAAAAAATATATAGATAGACTAAAGTTAGTAAAGTAATAAAATTTTAATATGATTAGCCATATTAAAATTCCACTAGGGACCCCATGGGAAGTACCCTGGCAGCCCATGGAAACGGAAGGGTGCAGCAATGAAGAGGGTCGCGTGATCAGAGGAATTTTAAAAGGATAATGATATGGCTCGGGTGTCTGTCCCGTGACTTTCCATTCGGACGTGGCTCATCCTCGTCCACTCGCCCACGTCGCTCTCGTGACTTTTCATCCGGATCTCGTGGCTCATCCTCATCCACTTATCCGCGTCACTCGTGTCGTTCTGTGCTGTGCGCCCCAGCTCGCGGTCGCAGGATGGATTCTGCTCGCCGGCAGCGCCCCCCACCTGAGCCGCACACCCCCTACCCGTACTCATGCCTCCCGTCGCGGCTGCGCTCCATCCACCTACCGTGGCCGCTGCTGAGGTCCGTGCCGCCGCCGAGCTCCGCACCGGCGACCTCCGCGTACTCTGTGGCATCCAGCTCCATGCCGGTGTCGAGCTCCACAACGACGAACTCCATTCGTCCAAGCAACAAGATGACATTGCGCTTGCGCTAAAAGCGCATGTTGCAAGCGTATGTTTCATATGTCTTAGAGGTATGTTGCATGGGTTTTGTATGGATGTTACAAAAGTAGATCGGGATGTTGCATATGTTGCAATGGTTGTACACTATGTTGCAAACATCGATTCCCAATGTTTTATTTATTTTTTCAGACGTATGTTGCAAGTGTGTTTATCTGAATATTGTATATGTTTTACATATATGTTGCAAGAGTTTTATCTAAATGTTGCGTATGTGTTGCAGTTATTTTCAAGTGTTTTTTCAGGTGTTTTTGCAAGTGTTTCAGAAACATGTTTTAAATATTTCATCTTCTTTAGACGTATGTTGCAAGTGTTGTATCCAGATATTTCAAAAATAGATTAGGTGTTGCATCTCCCTCCTCATTTTTCTGCTGCCTCGCCTTGATGTCTCCTCCTCGTCTTCTACTGCCTTACTGCGAAGGGGCGCAGCGAGGGCCAGTGAAGGGGGTACGTTGGGGGCCGGCGGACAAGACGCGCTGGGGGAACGTGACCGGTGACCTGGACTGGAGCTTAGCTTCTGCTAGCTACGGCTGTGGAATTATTGCGAGTGCGCAACGGGTGAGAATTTTCGGCCGGCCAACCCATTTTGACAAGATGAAGTCAATTACGCATATAAATGAAGACATATACATCACAACAGTTGTCCAATATAAGTCTGGTCAAATTTAAAAACATTTAATTTAGCTCAAATGTAGAATGATATTTTTTGGACAGAGACAGTGGACGCGCCACAGTAATATACTCCACCTGTCCCAAAATAACTGCACGTCTTGTTTCTCGAGAAGTCAAATGTTGTGAAATTTAATTATATATGTAGAAAATTATATCAATATATGTATCTCTAAATAAGTTTGTTGTGCAAGTATATGATGCGATCAATCTCATCATACTTACTACGCATCATAATATTAGTATCTTTTTATATATTTGATTTAATTTATAATAATTTGACTCGTCTAGAAACGTGTGTTACTAATTACGACAAAAGGATCATTACACAGAGTGAAAATTAAAAAGAGAATCATATTCCATCTATTCATGCAGACAATGATTATTATTTTTCTTGGAGTACATGCATATAGAGGCGCCATCGGTGGTGTCTCTAAGCAACTCTTAGATAGGAGGCATGGGTGGGGGTTGCGGTGTAGGAGGGGTTTTGAGGCACCAAAGGCGGTTGCGGCGTTGGTGGGTTTTGGTGTTATGCTTGCTCACACATGCGCTGATTAGGTGACATGGCGATTGTCCCTCCAGCGAACGTCGAATGAGGCCAGAGGGTGTGGGGGCTCAAGGCCTCCCCCTTCCCGCTAGAGCTACATATAGTTAATAAAGAGTTGTTTGACAAAACTTTTCATTTTAACAACTTTTAATTTTGGAGAAGCTCTTTTACCAAACTATTGAAGGACACTTTTTCTCGTTTTACTAAAACATCAAAATAGAGAGTTATTTTACAAAAACGCCGGAGATGCTCTTATGGCTAGCAATGGATCGGAGTCTACTACTCTAAGCATAGGTCTTTATGGGAGGCACTTGGAGGAGGGCACATGGCAAACCAGGATTGGTTGGGATCTGAGTAGTTGGTGCTAATGATTACTAGTACTTCTTTATTATCAAAAAAAAGAGTTTGTGTGCGCTGAGCTTCCAATAGTGAGGTGTGTGTAAGATTTTATTTTCAGATAATTAAGTACTTACTCTGATACTCTGTTCAAAAACAATTTCATTCTCATTTTTAGGAGTCACTACATCTTAATTTTCATCAAATATATAAAAATATATTAATATTTATGATGCTTTATGAGTATCATTAGATTAATTATAAAAATATATTTTTATAATAAATCTATTCGGAGATACCATTGTTGATAATATTTTATATAAACCTAGTAAAATTTAACAACATTTAATTTAGCCCAAATTTAGAATAACATTCTTTTTGGAGAGAGGTACTGGATTTTGCACCATAGTAATGTACTATCTCTGTCATGCACGTCTCATTTCTCCAGAAATCAAACCTTTTAAGTAATATAGCTAGATATATAGGAATTAGCATCAATATGTGTGTTTGTAAATAAGTGTCAGTGTTTTGTCAACCGGCTAGTGAATTTATACGTGTGTCATGCTGCTCTAGGAAGACGATAGTAGCATCTAAAGACACAAGGAATTGTACTGGTTCAGGCCAGAGCCCTATGTCCAGTCTCGGAGAGAGTTCGAGTGCGTGTTTCTCAGTTGAATGCTCTGAAGTTCTTACAACGGGGTGGATAAGCTAAGGAAAAGAGGTAGGAGGAATGAGGTGAACGAATGCTCGAATGAAGTCTTCGGAGTTCGTCCCCTTAGATGGGAGGCCTAGCCGCCCTTGTATAGAGTCCAGGGGCCAGGTTACAGATAGAGTTGGGTTCTCGCGACCGAGTGGTCGTGAGCCCGAGGGAGGGGAAACTAGTAAACTTGGCTTGCAAGGAAGGTTGTCTTTTCCTAGCATCAGCGCATGTTCTGGTGTGGTTGTCGTCATAGTCTTGTTCCCACGTCGCGGCATGGTGTTGCGTGACTCTATAGTGCCGGTCGTGACGTCACTGTTGGCACGGTGATGGTTCGCCATCTGTCCTGTGCGATATGAGCTTGTCGTGGTCTTCATCATCTCCCGTTCTCCCGGTGGTGTCATGGCGTCAGTACGGGAGTAGATAGCCGCTCTCGGGCCGTCGGTCGTCATGTTGGTCGTGGTGCCGGTGTACTCGATCCCGGGCTATGGGGTCAAGGTCCGTGGTGGCTTAGCCGCTCTTGAAAGTCAAGGCCAGGGCCGTGCGCCCTATACCGTAGCAGGTGGGGCCGTACGCTCATCTAGTTGGGCCATATTTGGACAGTGGGATGCCGTACCAGTCGTCACCGCCTGGCGGTGTTGTCTTGTCTGTGCAGGGGCGTGCAGGGATGGCGCCTGTCCCTGAGACGGTTGTCCCCTCAGTCCTGGTGGAGTGAGTGGGGCGTGCCTGTCCCTGTCAGGGTTGGCGCACTTGATGGAGCCTGATCCCTCCTCGTCCTTCCTAGGGGTCGAGACATTGGAGAGGTCGTGTGGTGCTACGTAGCGTGCAGCAGAAGAAGGAAGGGGTCGTGATGGACCGTGTGGCCTGGTGCTTGGCTCGGGGCCTTTGTAGTTTAAGTGAACTACGATTGCTGGGCCTCTTCTAGCCGGGCCAGTGTGGACCGCCCGAGCAGCTAACTAATTGGTGTGTTGAGATACCCGGGGTATCATAACCCCGGCCGTAGCCCCAGAGCATCTTCGCGATCTCGGAGTGATCTTGGAGATGCTGAATTCTGAATGTATCAAATGTAGGCTCAAGGTCGTGGTTGGTCCGAGCTCGGAGCTCGTCCCCTCGCTGGTTTGAGTGTTCAATATGGTAGGTGGCTATTACGTCCCGTCCCATCAAGTTGCATTGATGGTCAGGTACGTGACTGCTCTATTGAGCCCAGCTATGTCAGGGTGTTGCGTGCGAGGATACGAGATCTAGACAGGGGCGTGTGGTCTTGTCGATGTTGTACTGGCTCCGTCTTTTGTAGGATCTCGATTTCCCTGACCTTATGTGGGCTTCTGACACTGGCTATGACCTCCCGTTGTTCGCCACGTGGCTTGGGGGGTCACGGGCCACACAGTCTGCCCTTGGGCCTATAAATAGTTGCCTTCCTCCTGTTTGAACCACCTTTGACCATGCTTTGTGTAAAAAAAGTTTGGAATTCCTACCTTCTATCCTTTATGAGTGAGATTTTTTAGAAACTGTTGGAGAAACCATTCTTTGGTGCTCCCAATATTTTTTGGCCAAAATTTTTTTGGGTACTCATGGAGATGCTCTAACCTATCTAATAGTTTATTTGTCCCTTACTGCTATCTCATCTGGAATCCTTTATTTTCTTAATTTACACATACATCCGGTTTACTCCTGTCTTGAAAGAAAAATGTCGGATATAGGAAGTGGATACGAAGTTCCTCTCAACAATGGAAAAACTTACGAGTTAGAGGATATTTGACAACTTTTTATTTCTAAGAAGCTCATTTACCAAACTTTGGACGGACGCTTTTTTATCTTTTTCTAAAACATCGATTAGAGAGTAGTTTTACGAAACTGCCGGAGGCTAGAGATGGATCGGAGTCTACTACTCCAAACATAGGTCTTTATGGGAGGCAGTTGGAGGAGGGCACATGGCAAGCGAGGAATGGTTGGGATTGAGTTGTTGGTGCTATGTTTACTAGTACTCCTTTATTATCAAAAATAGAATTTGTGTGCGCTGAGCTTCGAATAGTGAGGTGTATGTAAGATTTTATTTTCAGCTAATTAAGTACTCACCCTGTTCAAAAAGAATTTCATTCTCATTTTTAGGAGTCGCTACATCTTAATTTTAACCACATATATATATATATATATATATATATGATGCTTATAAGTATCATTAGATTAATTATAAAATATATTTTTTATAATACAATCGTTGATAATATTTTATATAAACCTAGTCAAATTTAAAAACATTTAATTTAGCCCAAATTTAGAATATCATTTTTCTTGGAGAGAGGTACCGAGTTTTGCACCATAGTATGCTCTCTCCCTCTTCCCTGCACGTCTCGTTTCTCAAGAAAGCAAACCTTTTAGAATATAGTTAGATATATAGAAAATAGCATCAATATATGTATCTCTAAATAAGTTTTATTGTAAAAATATATGATGCGATCAATCTCATCATAGTTACTACCCATCGTAGTATTAGCATTTTTTGCATATATTTGTTCAAATTTAAAATAATTTGACTTCTCGAGAAGTGTGTGTTACTACCTCCCCGACCAGAGGATCATCACACAGAGGGAAAATTCAAACGGAGAATTACACATCGATCCATCTATTCGGAACCAGATCCTCTGCGGTCAACGAGGACGACTTTCCTCTGCAGTCAGTGATCTGAACTGTTCAGTAGAATCGGATGGTACACAGTTCCTCCCAGGCCCTACACCCCTTCACGCTCTGGGCCTCGGCCCAACAACGACATTGCCTGGAGGAGCCATGGCCGAGCTCAAGATGATCGTCGGCCTGCTTTTCGCCCTTTCACTTCGCTCGAGCTCCGTCGAGCCAATCACCAGCGTCGCCGCCGTACAAGATGCTTCGCTCAAGATGCCCGTCGCCGCGGTGCTGTTGAACAAGCTTGTTCTCACCGCGTCCGACTATGCCTCCGCGCTCGTCACCTCCGCCATAGCTTCCTGCATCACGGACTCGCTCGACCTCACCGCTGCGCTGCCGCTAGGCTCCAACGACAAGGCCGCAGTGGCCGCTGCTTCCGCGTCCATCGCCGTCGCGCTCACGGCTCTGATCAACTGCTGTGTCGCGCCGCTGGCCCGTGTCCCCGCGCTGTCGTGCGAGGCCGCGCGCGGAGACGACACGACCTTCGATGTGCCGGCCTCCGGCGACCGGATGTCCACCACCGACGACCATGGGGCGACAGGGCCTGCAGCCACGAAGCCGGAGCGTCGCAGTGGTACAGATGTGAGCGCCGGCGAGGCGAGGAACGCTATCGCCATAACCAGCCACGGGCTGGCAGCGTCTGCGGCGACGGCGCCGTCTTGACCGCGATGGTGGGGGCGGGGAAGGGGAGCGCTGGCGAGGTAGGAGCCGCTGACGTGCCACGCCACCGGATCAGAGAGGAGAGGGGAGGGGAGCGCCGGCGAGGTAGGAAGCTCGGAGCGTGTCGCGGTGGCGAACGGCTGGGGAGAGGAACGCCGACCCGGCCATCGGCGGCGGCGACAGAGTCGACCAGGGATACGTGCGACGTGATGTTGGGCCGGCCCAGGAAGCCAAGTGCAGCAGTGCATATTTCTGGCTCCACCGCCGGATAGAAGTGAACGGCTAGATGCACAGCGACTGCAGAGACAAGTCGCTTCGGTCGACTTCAGAGGATCTGGTTCCATCTATTCATGCAGACACCGATTAATATTATTATTATTTGAGGGAAGACACCGATTATTATTTTGCTTGGAGTACATGCATATATAGCAGAGGCACAAGCAGGTGTGGGGTTGGATTTGTCAAGTGGTGCAGCAATAGCAGCCACCCTGCACGCACTTGCCGCTGACGAAGCCCGCTTTCTTGCAGCACTTGTTGCAGAGGCCTGGCCGTATTATGCACCTATAAAGGCATTTGATCTCTGGATTGTTGTCATCGCCGCAAGAAAACACAATTCAGTTTCAGTGCCCACCTCAATTCTGGCCGCCTCATCTTCATCGCCGTTATTTATATATCATCATATGATCATATCCATATCCATGATCCATGCATATGGAGGAATTTAAACCAACTTTTGTGCAGGGGATGAAAGCAGTGGGGCCTTGTTAAATTGCAAACATTGTCTTGAGTTGGGAGTTTTGGAAGCCTAGACATTTCATCTGGGCCTTCTCTAGGAATTTGGGGTCCGAGAGTGAAATGTAAAATGGGGCGGGGGGCTCATATATATAGGAGCTGGAATGCTGCTTATGGCGTAGTGGCAGAATTACGAAACGAGATAATGGCATGGCCGTTGGGGGAACGGAGAAATTGAGTCACGTAGAAGCGATTGTGAGTCTCTATATTTCAATTGCTATAGTCGGCGGCTAAACATGATTACATCATGAGTTGTGGGTTAGAAACGAGAAACTAACAGAGAAGTGCTATACGTCTGAGCTAAATACTCAAAATATGAACTGCTATGAGCCATGGGGTGTAAATTTGGGTCCCACTGTTTTTTTGGGGCCTGAGCGATGAGGAAAACTGACTTATGAAAAAAGACTCCTAAAAACTAAGAAGATTCAGACAGGACCTATGTAACTTACGTGAGGCGATGAGGACAACTAGCAGCAAGAGCTTCAAATATATCTTCCTCGCACTGGCCATCGTCTTCACCATGATCTCCCTGTGATGATCCAAAGAGCAAGTATACAACTTTTGATATTTATATATTACAATCTCCCCAATTATTTGCTCCGAGTGAATCACTAGGCAGTGATATTTCCCTTCCTTACATAGCTCCTTAATATAATATAATTGTCATCTTATTATTACCTACCTATTCTCTTCTCTCTCTTTTGTCTTCTCTACCTGAATCCATGAATCCAGCGGATGTCGAATGAGACTAGAGGGCTTTGGGGGCTCAAGCCCTCCCCTTCCCGCTAGAGCTACATATAGTTAATAGAGAGGGAGGAGATCGAGAGGTAAGCTCCATGTGTTGCCACTGCTCCAACACCTGCCGCAGAAAGCCATCTACCAGAGTGGCGGTAGGTCCTTGTTGACGGTAGTTAACACTCATCATAAACCATCAATATAATTTGTATAAATGCATAAAAAGGATCACCAATATAGATCTATGGGTTTAAACTAATAAATTCCACAAGTTTTGGTGAATCTGTGAATGCAGGAGGATTTATCTAGAAAACAGGCAAGGTGGACCTAATCGTCAGAGCAAATCATGACCAACCGCGACGAAACCGACTTGGAAGGTTCTAGAATCCCCGTAGAAGACTTACCACCGAAGATCGAGCCAAGAGGCTGATAGGGGGCCGGCCGGCCCCACCACTAGGCCGGCCGACCTGTGGGTCATCCCTGTCAGGCCCTCCTTTGTACGTCGGTTTCCCACCGCCTTTGAGAGTCCATCTCCGTCGTTGCTCAAGGTCAGTTCATATCGAGGGATCAGATTTGACGTTGCCATAGATTCATGGGCCTATAGGACTCTTGGTGCCCCCTATAAAAGGCCCCCATACCTCCTCCCAGAGGGCATCTCTCCAATCTACAATCTCCAGAAAAATCCATCAGAGATCAATATCAAGACACACCAAGAGGATTAGGTCTAGACTCTCCAATTAGTAGATTAGTATCTTGAGAGTTAGGGTCAAGTGGATTCATGTCGAGATTCTGGATCCACTTATATGATGCTTATATATGTGTTGAGTTTTGTCAAGCTTTTGTTGACCCTTGTGAGAAGCTTGTCATGCTTTTAAAATCAAGATCACGTACACTCCACCCATATATGCACTACTACTACACTAGGAGTAGGCGCAAAAATATGCCTTCCATTTAGATTCACCCAAAAATGTTCTACTCCTACATTAGGGGAGAACACAAAAACATGCTGGTTAGGTTTTCACTAAAAATAAATGCTCTAAAGTTCCTGTTACTATTTCTCTAGAAAGTTTTGTTACAGAGAAGAGACAGGGGGCTATGCAAAAGTTTGAAAAAAAAAGAAAAAAAAGAAGAAAAAAGGGGAAAGAAAAAAATGGACACAAAGATGTTCGGACTATTTAAAACAATGGATACTTAGATGTCCGCATTAAAAAAATAAAGATAGCCCCTGTTCTCATATAAAAATATTTTCAAGTTTCAAGAGAGAGATATATTTTCAATGAGCATAGTAGAATTAGGTTAGCCACCATATATATCCCCCTAAAATTCCACACACATGCACAACTTGGTTTGATCGTATGACATTTTTCTCTTCGAATCCATTGCTTGACTTTACAATATACGCATTGCAAGTATGCTCTCTAGCTTTATCCCTACCTATAAACTCCACAAGGGCTTTAGGAAGAAAAGGCAAAATAATAAGATACGCCTTGGAGAGGATCCATAAATGTCACATATAAAGAGAGTTTAGAGAGTGAGCATCCAAAAATACCACATATAGAGGGATCTGAGAGTGTCATACAAAGGAATCTCTAAATTTTATTTGAAAATTTATAAAACCACCAGAATAAGGTTGAACAAAAGAACATGAGACATAGTGCTTGACTTCATTGTTCTATCTTTCAACTACTCAAGACCCCAAGTGAAAGCTAAGAAGCCTCATGGTTGAAGGTAATATGGGTAAGTTTGAAAGTTAAGTCAGTTTATTTTAATCCGGAGGAGAATTTTTTATTGAACGCTTGTGTACATTTGAGGAGTGAAAGCATTGTAGCAACTCCTGATCCATTGCTGAGTTTAGCTTTGCTCAGGGACTAGCAAAGTTTAAGCTTAGGGGAGTTTGTTGACAGTAGTTAACACTCATCATCAACCATCAATATAACTAGTATAAATGCATAAAAATGATCACCAACATAGGTCTAGGGGTTTAAACTAATAAATTCCATAAGTTTTGATGAATTTGTGAATGCAGGAGGATTTATCTAAAAAACGGACAAGGTGGACCTAATTGTCAAAGCAAATCGTGACCAACCGCAACGAAACCGACTTGGAAGGTTCTAGAATCACCGTAGAAGATTTACCACCGAACATTGAGCCAAGAGGCTGACAAGGGGGCCAGCCGGCCCTACCACTAGGCCGGCTGACCTATGGGTCCTCCCTGTCAGGCCCTCCTTCGTACGTCGGTTCCCCACTATCAGAGATATGGGCTAGGGGTACCTGCACCGCCCGTATATCTGATTACCACCAAGCTGTCGGGCCCCTACTTCTAGGGTCCACTGTGCATCATGTATTAGTCCCTAGATCAGTAGCTGATACGCACAACTCAACAAGATTGATATCAAAATCTTACTTTTATTGCTATCGAGGAAAAATATGCTATAGGGTTTGGGCTACATAACTCAGGCTACTGGCCCTATATGATATTTTAGAGTGCTAAGACAGTGGTCTCTGATTCGTGTGGCTCCATTCCTACAGGCAGCTTGGAGTTCGGACGTAACCCTAGCCTTGTTCCTTAAACGTACTCCTATTTCCTAGTCGTCGAGGTCCTAGCGTAGCTCTCCCATATGGCTCCGTCTTTGGGTATACTCTGAGCATCCTATCCTGGTGTCGCTCCGGTAGTTCTGTCCTAGTAGGTCCTCTTGTGACTTCATGCCTAAAAACATAGAATTGAGGGGGTTGAGTACATAGAGTACTCAGCAAGCCCTAAATTTTGGATGGAGGAGAGGTGGAAGAGAGAGGCTATATGATGGAGGTGGGTTATGGTGGTGGAGGTGGTTGAGGTAAAGGTGGTAGGGTGAAGTAATTATACTTAAAGGTTGGACCCTGGTAGAGTATTATCATTTTCATCAGTTTTCGGGGTTCATTATAAATCACCAAATTAATAGAAAGTATCTTACCAAGTCATCATAGTTGTGGAAGTCTAATCATAGTATCCCATCCTAGCATCTACCCATTCCAAAGACGTGGCTATTCGAATAGATTTGATAAACTCTACAGAGGTGTACATATTTCCCCACATGACAGACACAGCTCCAAACCATGCGCGGTGGCAGGAGCAGGCCTAACGAGACCTCGTACCCGAAGGGACGCATCCTTAGATTTCCATATAATTCTACCACGGCTTCTCAGGGGTTGGAAAGACACACTAATCTCTCGGGAGGATACCAAATTGTCCCATCTCATAATTCTGGATGACACCACATCACCTCATCTTACAATCTTGGATGATACAACATCATCCCAACATCACAGTGTTGATGATACCAAATCATCTAAATAATCAATAATAGTCATTGGCTCGAACGCGGCCAAAATCAAGGGGGTTAACGTGGAAGACCACATAGCAACCACGCCAACCAGACCACGAAAGATCCACATCCGTGTCGGCTCCTGATATTCTGCTGCCATCACCGGCCTCCTAGTAGAAATTAGAGATGAAAATGGTACGGAAATATCCCATACCGAGCCGCATCATTTTCTACATTTAATCCGATCGAATTCGTATTTTTGGACAAATTCAAATTCGGTTCAAAATTTGGAATACCAAATTCGAAATTGGAACAAAAACAGTTTATACATTTTTTCGACCGTTTTCTACTTTTCTACTTTTAATTCAGAATATCCCGAATTCAAAATTTGGTTCCAAAATTCAGCTTGAACCAAATTTGGCCCACTAGAAATCCAACCTTAGAAAAATTGTATCTTTTTCATACGATCTCGATGAAGATGATTTTTATATGAAAATTGTAGCTCTCGATGAGATCTACAACTTTCTAGTTTTTAGATTTTTTAGTTGAGGTCTTTAAGATGTTCAAAAAATTAAACAAAGTTTTAGTGGTATATTAAATGGCGTACAAGCACTTATTGTCTTAGAAAAATCATATCTTCCTTACATGGTGTTGAATGGAGATACTTTTTTAGAAAGTTGTAGGACTTGTTAATTATTATTTACTTGTTAATTGTTATGCACTTGGTCCTCCAGGTCAATATTCCGTATTGACTTTTCGTATACCAACTGTGTTCGACATAAATCCTCTCGAATTAGATCGTTTTTTAAATTCTCCATATTTTGTAAGTTCATGTTCATTTTTGTGTTCGGCTTTAAAGCTTTTGTTTTTGTTTTTGTATTCAAATGTAAAAGTAGAAAATGGTTGAGTGGTTTTTCGATCGTTTCTGGCCGTTTTCATCCCTAGTAGAAATCATACTTCCATCTAACAGGGTGTGAGATCAAGCCTACCCATATAGACATGTGGTTGTACGTAGTATCGTACTAGGCGAGAGAGACTATGAACCGGTCCTTATGTGACCGAAGCAAGTATCTCCCCGCAGGACCCTCACTAGGCGAACCTACCAAGGTAACTTGTACCACACAATTTACCCATCACTCGCCCCCTATCGGGGTTTACCTAAGTTTTACCAATTTTAAGTTACGTAGTTCTTCAATCACATATCATATCAAGGTAACTACTCCCTTATCATCGTTTATCATATTATTCTATCAAGCTCATAGTTCATTGTAATTCTAGTAACTCACAATGAGGATTTAGGTATTATTAGTTGAGGTTATTAATTGGTGGAGATGGGGTGTGGAGGGTTTATGGTGGAGGCTAGCAACATGTAGTGGTGGTGGAGAGGGGGTGGATAAGGGATGGCGGTTAAGGTGAGAGGATAGGGTAGATGGGTATTAGGGCTTGCCTCCATTCGCTAATGATTATACCCTTGTTCGATTATTGTGGTTCTTGTCCCTGACTTCTAGACTCCTCTGGGTTCCCTTGCGTCTGCTATCCTACACGGTCTAGCATCAACAACAAGAACACCCAAGCAAGGAAAATAACAAGCAAAACAGGTAAGGCAAGCATAAGCAACCAATGATCCTAGATGGGTGGGTCTTATGTGGTGATAGCTATTGTCTAGGTTATCACTATTACGTCGATCTGAAGTAAGGTTTGGATAGAGGTATTCCATCCATAGAGGTGGGCTCTACGAGTTTGGTTAAGGGAGGTGGCTGGTCTGATGGAAAACCAGACCACATTATTAGGGGCTCACTATTATGTGACCCTAAAAAGAGAAGGTTGACTTGGTCAGGCTTTCTATGGGTCCATCATGTTAGCGACACATACATACATGTATGTGCCTAGGGTTAGCGGTATATACCATAGGCATATGTATATACCCATGATTAATTAGAATGAAAGGTGTGGGAGACAAAGTTAGCCATACATAGGCGTATGCCCGGGTATCAGGCATATCTATGTACGTGTATATATAGGTGGTTACTATTTTTGGTGATTGGGTATGGACATACATATTTGAGTATGTCCATGGTACATGAGCATACCCAAATATACGGGGTCGTCTAATGCTACGGTGGTGGTCTATTACTACGGTTAGTATTTAATTTAAATATAAAAAGGAAGGCAAACAAACTAGGATTTAGACAGGCAACAAATAATAGAGCAAGTGGTAGGAGTAGGTAGGGCTGGATTTTAGAAGATTTTTGGTGATGGAAAGAAGTAATTCGGAGCTGAGATGGTGGAGATATGGATTTTCAAAGATTAAATGGGGTAATATATGTGGAAAATGGGCTTGGGAATTATTTTAGGAAATGGGAATAATGGATATGTTGTGAAAATATTTGGGTAGGATCTAGGGTGTACCTAGTTCATTTAGGAATTTTCTAGGAATTTTTCTATGTAGGAAAAATAGATTTCTAACTCTCTGTGTACACTGCCCGTGTGTGCCTAGCAATATTCGCCTGATGTACACAGTGGCGTGCGATGTGCATATGACAGGTCGGGCCAACTTGTCGGTGTAAGGGGGTCGCTGACACATGGGCCGTCCCTACCTTTCTCCACTTAACCGGTGTGGACGCCGTCTAGGGCAGGGCCCGCGCGACAAAGGAAGAGAGTGGGACGGAGGGGAACGAAGACGGGGCGGCAGCTGCGACACAGCGGTGGGACAGGGCAACGACCAGACGCTCGCTGGAGTGAGCCACACCAGCGGTGTCCTTGGCCGAGGTTTGACACGAGGCAGTGGTCGGTGCTCTAGTGGTGGTTGCGCGGCTGCTAGGGGGTTTACGGGCTTCGACGGATGCTTGCGACGGTGGCTATGGCTTACCGAAGTGGAGGTGGCAAAGCTGCGGTGGGGATTTGGTGTGTGGTGTGTTTTAGCAGGCAGTGGTGCATGCGGCGGGGCATGTGAGGTGTGCTGGAAGGTGTGGAGGTTGTAACCATTCTCGGTGGTGTCTCGTCGACAGCAAGCCGGGGCATGGTGGCTCGGCGGCTGGCATCTCATGGGGATAGAGCAACACAGAGGGAGAGAAGGGGCTAGGGGCTATGAAATTTATGGGAGAAGAGCTCACAATGCTTACCGGCTACTCTAATTGGCTAGAGACACGGTGGGAAGGAAGGATTGGAGCTTGGCTCCAATGGCGAGGACGACGCACCAGGTTGGGGAAAATGGATAGGGCTCAGAGGGGAGGGGGGAGAGAGGAGGTGAAGGGGAAATGGCATGTTCCAGGCCTAAGAGGAGCTAGTAGAAGTGATGGATGGAGCGGAGGAGCTCAGAGGGGGCCTATTTATAGGCGGCGGTGGGGTCGGTTCATGGTGGCGAGGCGGCGATGAGATATTTCTCTGACGGGCGGGGTTACACAGGTGCCAAGCTTCTTCCACACTCATGTCCAAGCTAGAAAGGTGGTGCGCACAGTTGTAAGGTCGAGATGGCGGACTAGAGGGGAGTGAACAGTCCTTTCTAAAATTAATCATGTCGGCTAACCGACACAAGTGCGGAAATAAAACTATCGGTCTAGCCAAGACTACACCCATTTATTTATGTTTTCTAGCACCTTCCAAAGATACTAATTAAGCAATAAAGGTGACGGGCTAGCTAGAGCTCACCTATCTAATTCTAAAAGCAAGGTCACACAAACCTATGCCACTAGTACTTGAAGCAACAAGGGAGCTCCTACACATGCTAGTAAGCAAAAGCACAAATCCACCTAATGCTCACTAATAATGCTCAATAACAAGGCAACCAATGCCAAATTAGAGAGCATAATTACTTAGCTACACAAACTAACCAATGTGACTAACAAGGTCACACAAACCAAATTAGCCACGCAAGGGAGCTACTTCTATGCTACACAAGCAAGAAGGTAACTAGTAAGCTACACAAGCTAACTAATTACAAGAGCAACTACACAAGCACAATGTATGCAAAAGTAATTACAAGCTTGTGTAACGAGGATGCAAACCAACGGGGAGAACAAGGTTGACACGGTGATTTTTCTCCCGAGGTTCACGTGTTTGCCAACACACTAGTCCCCGTTGTGTTGACCGCTCACTTGGTGGTTTGGTGGCTAATTGGCATCACCCACCAAGCCCACACGTCGGGCACAGCAAGAACCTACCCCAAAAGTGAGGGTAGCTCAATGACACGCTCAACTAGAGTTGCTCTTCGTGGCTCCCGCGGGGTGAGCACAATACCCCTCACAAAGCTCTTCTCCGGAGCACCGCACAAGCTTCTTGCGGGATTCGACGGAGACCACCACCAAGCCGTCTAGGAGGTGGCAACCTCCAAGAGTAACAAGCACCACCGGCTTGCAACTCGATCACCTAATGCCACTCGATGCAACCTCACGATGCAATCGCACTAGAATCGCTCTCTCACATAATCGGATGATCACTATCAAGCATATATGAGATGGAGGGCTCCCAAGCACTACCACACAAGCCACCAAGGCTCTAGTGTGCTCAGCTGCCGGCCTAAGGCTGACCATGGCTTCTATTTATAACCCCAAGAACAAATAGAGCCATCACCCCTTCACTGGGCAAAAGTCGGGCCGACCAGACGCTGGACCTCAGCGTCCGGTCGCCCGATGATAGGCACATGTCACCTGCTTCAAATACAGTACGCCCGATCTCAATGGTCATATGACGACCGGACGCTACAGCATGAACTGACCGGACGCAGCAACCCCAGCGTCCGGTCATTACCAGTAAGGTACCAGCTACGACCGGACGCGTCCGATCGGTCACGATCGGACACAACATCAGTGTTCAGTCCTTCTCCAACCTTTCTGCGTCGCCTACATCACCGTACGTCAGCTTGACCGGACGCACCCTACCAGCGTTCGGTCACTTTTAGCTCCAGCGTCCAGTCGAAGACCGACACCTGCACGCTCTCTGCCGCCACTGACCGGACGCAGGACCCCAGCGTCCGGTCACCACATGACCAACGTCCGGTCCACTCTGTGAGACCCTATCTTTTCTATATAGGGCGTCGGTGGCACCGTCGGACTGTCCGCACTCTACGGGCGGACACTCCGCCGGTGGAGTTCCGAACCCTTCTCGCCGCCGTTTCATCGCCGAGTTGATCCACATCAACTCCAACTTCATCTCCTTTATAAAAGTGCCAACACCACCAAGTGTACACCACCATGTGTATGTGTGTTAGCATTTTCACAATCATTTCCAAAGGATTAGCCACTCAACTTGCCACGCCACTCAATCCTAGCGATGATACAAAGTTAGATCACTCGAGTGGCACTAGATGACCGATATGCAAACAAGTTTGCCCCTCTTGATAGTACGGCCATCTATCCTAAACCCGGTCATCAACTTCTCTACACACCTATGACCGGTGAAATGAAATGCCCTAGGTTATACCTTCGCCTTGTGCATTCCATTCCATCTCCTCCAATGTCGATGCAACACATGCACCAACACGATCAACAATGATATGATCCACTTCATATCATCATGTGATCATATTAGTTCATCGATCTTAACTTCGCTTGCTTTTCATCATTGCCTTCGTCCATCGGCGCCAAGTCTTGCTTAAGCTTCACCGCCACATGGTCCATCGCTCCAAAGCCTCCAACTTGCCCTTCACGCTTGCACCCGGTCCATCAAGCCAAGTCATGTCTTGATCTTCTCCATCTTGATCACATAACTCAATGTCATGTCTCATTTGCAATGAGCTCCTTCATCATCACATGTGTGAGCTTTGCAACATCTCCAAGCCATTTTCACCTTCATGGCATATGTTGCTCACACACATGTATCTGTGGACTAATCACTTGTGTATCTCATATAAACACAATTAGTCCACCTAGGTTGTCGCTCAATTACCAGAACCACACAAGGACCTTTCAACAGTGCACGCTTAGCTGTCCCTAGGCTGGCAGCGAGCTAGAGCAGGGCCGCCATGGCGGTACAGGCGCATGTCGACGGGTTTCATGGAGAGGATAAGGATGGCGCCAAAAGGGACAAGGGAGAGAGGGGGTTCACACGTGGGACACATCCTAACCTATGTGGGCGCAGGCGAGGCAGTGGAGAGATTGCGGAGGTAGGTGGCGAGAGTGACGCAGTATTTGCGTCGTTGTCGTGAGGTAGAAGATGATGATGACATGTGGGGCCACGGCATCGGTGGGCGAAGAGGAGCGGAGGTGGGCTGCGGAAAGGGGAGAGGTGATGGGCTACGCCAGCCTATTCAGAGGGAGAGGGGGAAGGTGAGGAGGTAGGGCATGCGCGGGTGTTGGCGGTGCTTAACTCATAATTCCTACCGCCAACATTTTAACAAAACAAACAAATAATGAATACCAAAACTTAGTAATAGGGTTTTTAACTCACACTTTCCACAGATTTTGGTACAAGCATGTTTTGCAGGGCACAGCTATGAAACACATGACCAAATACGTAATTAGGGAAAGCAGAATGCGCATCTAGGCCAAAGAAACATAGAGTGGCCAATCCAAACTCAAACTCTAGACCAAAGGCACCACGGGGATGCACTCTAGGTCCAGCAAAGAGCCCATCGACAAAAGGCGGTGGCCACCGGAGGTAGTCAAGGGGCAGCTGACCCAGGAGGTGTTGGACCCCCTGCTGGCGCCGCTCGTCCTCTCCTTGCTCAGGATGTGGCATGCCTCCATGCTAAGGCGCTGCAGCTCATGTCAAGAATAGCTCCTAGCACCGCCTTCCTCCTTGTATAAATGGAGGGGCACCCCCCTCTCACAACACACACCACAAGGCAAAGAGCTTCTCCACTTTTGAGCAACACTCCAAAGGGCTTAAGCCCTAGTAGCTAGTAGAGTAGTAAGGGAGAGATGTGAGGGAGAGCTCGAGGAAGCATCGGACTTGTCAGTGTCTCCCCAACTTGTACCTTGATGAGCAACTTTACTTCAATGGGTTCTCCCGCTAAGTGAGTGTTCATGGTTCCTTTGGTATAAAGTCTTTGACTAGTTAAGATATACTCTTACTTGTTCATGGGTTCGTCGTCCGTCCTTATGATGGGTACTCTAGTAGAAGGGCCCTAATAGAGATGGATAACCCTTGCATGCACGCTAGAGTAATAGTTGATAGCATAAGATATCTTTGTTTGCTTCATTCCCCATAGTTGAGGGGTAGGAGGCAGGTGGTGATAGCCCTGTCCATCCCTCGTACTCCCCCACGTCCGGGTTTGATGTAGAGCGAAGGCCGGTGCCGCTTGGCAGACTAGGGGTAAGCCGACACCCAAAGTGAGCAAGTAGGAGTCATGTTTATCTATCCATAGACCCTAGGAATCCATCTTTACCCTCTACCTACTCTACCCTTGTGTTGTCCTTGGACAAACTAGCTAGAAGAGTACCTCCGTTCCCTGTGGAAAATACGATACCCTGAATACTTCTGGGTGAAGTGCTACAATGGTAATTCCGTGCGCTTGCAGATTATTTCTGTATGCGTTAAGAAATAACAACAAGCATTTCTGGCGCCGTTGCCAGAGAACGGTTGCTATATTTTCTTCAAACCTAGTTTGTCCTCGTATCTGTATCTTTTCTTTTTGTATAAAAAACACAAAAAAAATATTTTTACCATGAAGCCTACACCAAATGCAACCCTTTCTGCTTCAAAGGGCGAATTCCCTAAGTGACCTTCTAAACCAAAGATTTCATCTAGCTATAAACTCTGCCCTGGCTTGATAGCCATGGTTCAGTCACAACCCTTCTCTAGGCTTGAAAATGAAAACCCTTACAATCACCTGCTAGAGTTCGAGGAAATGTGTTCGTGCCTGAGCATCTCAGGCATGACACAGGAAACACTAAGGTGGAAATTGTTTCCCTTCTCTCTTTTAGGGAAGGCAAAGCAATGGTACACACACATCATAGAAAGTACGAATGGGGATTAGAATGAACTAAAGGACAAGTTTTACCTTGCATTCTTCCCTACGTCCCGTATCGACCCTCTACCAAGGGCGATCCTTGACTTTGAGAAGTATGAGGAGTCTATAGGTGCAGCCTAGGCCTGATTTTTAGCATTAATACACACCGGCCCAGACTTGTCTTTACCCAACAGCATATTGCTGCAACTCTTTTGTTTGGGTATCAACATGCATGCTAACCTATGCCTAGACGTGACTGCCAGAGGTCATTTTCACACAAGACTATGATGGAACAAGTAGAATTCATTGAGCATTTCATAGACAAACACTCTTCTTCCATCATAATAACTAAATCCCTCTAGGCAAAAGTTACATCGAGTGTTGAGGAGTCCTCACCAGTTGAATCCAAAACTATACCATCCTTAGATTCAACTCATGAGCCCTCACCCGAACCACAAACACCAAAGGAAATATTAATTCATCCTTCAGAGTTCCCTATCGAATTCGGGGATTATGGCAAAACCTCAAAATACTATAGGAACGAAAAGCTTTCACGTCCTTCTAAGGAAGTTTCCCCTAAAATAGAACCATCTAAGGAATGGTTGTTGGAAGTGAAACGTTCTTCCGAAGCAATTCAGATTCTTTCAATTTCCACGATCATGCCTTGTTCATTAAGGGGAATAAACATAGATGCCCTGCACAACCCCACAGACGAGACTAGCATCATGTCAGAATTCCTTGTGAAAAAACAATTGGGTAACATGCCGCTAATCCTGACCAACAAACTTTTCAAAACTCCCTCAGGACTCATCTTTGAGTGTAGTGGGATTGTCAGGGATGTACCAATTGAAATTGACAAAACTGAGGTTCATCTAGATTTCCACATCTTTGCCATCCTTGAGTTTGATCTTCTCATAGGCTACCCTTTAGACAAACTTTTCAAAGAAAAAACTTCCTATGGGAGCCTTGATGAGAAGTTTGGGAAAACTGCTTTTGCCACCCATTCAAAAATTCCAATGGCGAAGCATTACCCCAACCATGACCTGTTCAAGGAGGTGAAGTTTGTAACCCCATTTGTTTCACCATCACCCTTGCTCGAACACAAACCATGTCCCTCTGGCTATCAAAACGTTGTTCTTAATGGTGGTCGAGATTCAAGGTTGATCCTTAACGATATATCTCTTGAGAGCAAAAATTTATGTGCCATGGACATCTTGTTTAGTCCCACATGCCCCTATGAGGATCACAACCATCCCTCGATCCTCATTTTCAAACTTTTCAAGAGGATGGTTGTTGATGCTTATGTTTATTATAAATATTGCAAATCCCATAGTGGCATTGTGGTACTAACCTTACAGTTTCAACATTAAACGATAAATGCTTGGTGATGAAGTTGGGAACTATACCATCGTTCATAGCTACAAGGTGAAGTTCCTATGGTCAAGCTTAAGACCATAAATTAAGCACTGCCATGAGATACCTCAGATTATAAAAAAAAATACAATCATAAAAAATATTATTATAAAAAGAAAAACATAACTTCCCTTTTCAATAAAAGCAAGAACATGTTGTCAGGATAGTATGCACCTTCAGGTATTCTTGTGTGCTAACCCTTTCAGGTTAAGATCAAGAAGAACAGGGGACATATGATGCTAGAAAACATGGAAGCTACATCGACTACATACCTTGATGATCTTTGGTGATGGAACACGCTCGAAAAGTAGACCCCGACATGACACACATGACTTTTACAAAAAAGTCCAAGTGTGGGGAAGGATGGTGAGAGTCTCACCACAAGTTCCATTCACACCAAAGACCATCTTGGTTAAAAAGAAAAGAAAATGATGTCAGCTCTACCTTGCTAAAAAAAGGAGGAAGTTAAAAAAAGAGTCAATATATATATACGATAAAAAAAGAGAAGACAGAAGAAGAGAGAGGAGGACTCTCTTCTTTGATACCTTTGCTGCATACCACCAAGGCCCATGGCCCATTCACACTAACCGTGTGTACGATCTAGCCTTGTTGTTCGCCTGAGTTGGACTTCACGCAATCAAGCCACTGTTGTAGCAACCTCAAAGTTTCCATCGTCATATGCTGCCGGTAAGAACGCTCAGGTATGCAAAGGTAAATAAAAAAATACTCACCAACTCCCTGACTCATATTTGTCTCCATAAGAATTAACTTGCTCATACAAATTCACGCTTCCCTTGTTATGAGGTATGCTCTGGTTTGGGTATATCCTGCAGGGTACATCCATAGGTCTTTTTAAATTAAGCATGGTGCTTAGGTTAAAATGACCTTCTTTAATCAAAATTGGACGTGGTGTTTAATTTTGATTAATGATCTTTGAGTAATAACTTTCATAAACGATGGGAGTAATCTAAAATGGAAGATGAATCAAGGCTATGATTATTTTGCAAACTTCGCTTTAGCCTTGTTTGAGCTATGTTAAAAAGGTGAAAGTTGGGTGAACAATAAAAAAATTTGTTATAATAATAATAAAATAATTTAGTCTCCCCGATGTTCAAACCGGCAGAGCCCTTGTTTGTTTGCATCTTTGTTTTTTTAAATAGGTACAACAATAAGTGTGGAAGAGATCTCTCATGCACAATGAACACACATTCGAGATCTCCCACCAACAAGTTGCACAACATCGAATGATCCGACATGCAGAAAGACGAACATAGGGCTCCAGAGAACATTGGCTAAACCTTTGGTTTAGTCAAACCACCTCTAACTTAGCTCCTTCTTCAACGATGGTTTGTGCAACACAACCCTCAACTCCCTCTAAACTTTGAGTTTGAACAAACATAAATCTTGATCATCAAAATTAAACTCAATCTATCCTTGATATCTCCTCCTGACGAACAATACCCCCATGTACCACACTTCATTTTACAATTTTTAAAAGTGACATGTTCATAACATCTTTAAGATAGAAGCTTGCATAAAGTTTGTTCCATATACATACACTTATGCTTGTGGGAAATATTCTAATAGGACAATCATGTTGACTAAGTTGTTGTGAGGTGTGATATAGTTCTGGCTTGGAAATCCTACCATTTCTATTCAAAGTACTTGGAGAATTTATTTTGATAAAAATATATACAAAACCATAGTATCACATACTCCTCAATTGGTGAGCAACTCCTACCAAAGCCAAATATGATATCTTGCAAGTTTCAAGCCTTCCACATGTGCTGCTTGTTATTGTGTTGAGTTTGGTCAAGTTTGGTTGACCCTTGTTGAGAGATTTATTATGCTCCCAAGATCAAGATCACGTACACTCCACATACACATGCTGCTCCTACACTGGGAGTACGCAAAAACATGCTTTCATCCACCAGAAACTCTGCTCCTACATTGGGAGTAGACACAAAAAACAATGTTAGTTAGGGAAATACTCCATGTTCTAAAAAGATAATGATCTCTCTCTAAATATGTGGTGTAGAAGAAGATACATGGGCTATGCAAAAAGTTTATGAAAATATATATATATATGGACACATGAAGGCCCAAGTAAAAAAAGGAAATATGATGAGCACATGAAGGCTCATGTATTCAAAAAAAGAGAAGGAAGAAAGATAGCCATGTTTTAAAATAATAAGTTATAGAGAAAGATCATATCTACAAGTACATGTGACATGATCCTTATCTTGTAATATAATCTATCTTATTGGTTTGTGGACTTGAGAAAATGTGTAATGAGTGCTATGTGTGTGATATATATGATGCATTTATTTTCATAAGGTCCATGCATGTTTTAGAGTGAAAATGTATGGTGTGATGCAATTATATGTATTCTTGTGTGATATATTCTGTCATATGCATCATGGATTTACTTTTGTCACACACACGTGTACCCCACGGATGCAATAATTTAGGGGGAGTCTCCTATGTGTCTTAAAATGTGCTATTGACATTGGAGGTCATTTTATGAATTCTATTCACAAGCACATATTACGGGGAAGTCTCTCATAAATCATTGAATCCAAAAACTTAAATGTCTAATATTTTTTTTGTAAGCTTTAATCAAGTTGTCATCAATCACTAAAAAGGGAGAGATTGAAAGTGCATCAAACCCCTTACTGGGCTTTGGACAATTGAATGACAACGTGATTAAAGGTCTAACCTATGTGCTAAGTGTTGGATAGGAAATGGGTTATCACACATGTACTTGATGAAAGCCAAAATGATGTGTTGTTGTATAAACAATCTAGTTCAAACACAAGACAGCAATACAAATGTAACTCATGCAAGGCTTATTCATTGTGGGATTTCAATGATTCATATGAAAGCAAGCACGTTGAAAAATAATTAATGATACATGAGGGATTGCATATGAAACAGTCTCACTTTCTAGAGCTTCCTATATTGAAAGACAATTATACAAATGATCTTAATGAATGATTCAACACCAAGTGTGACTTGATGGTTTGAGATGGTGAAGATAGCAAGAAAAGGCTTCGAGGTACTAAGCAAGGGTGGAGGGCAAGCGACGGCTTGGCAACCGAGGAACCTAGCTAGGGTGAAGAAGGAAGTACTTGCATTTAGTTGAGGTACCAATCAAACTATGTTGGTCATATTGAAGTGAAGGGTCAAACCTTGGATGAATTGTTGAAGTGACTTGATACATTTGAAGTCAACTCATATTTGTTGAATGGAATCAAGTCATGTGCTCAAGATGGCTTTGCTCAAGGAGAAAATCAAAGTTAACATGATTGACACCCTCACTTGTCGAACATTGAAAGCTATGGCATGTGGTTCAAAGGAAATCAACTCAAGCGGTTCAAACTCCGTTTTTCATTTGATCTTGAGTTAATAGGTTTGTTGTACTATTAAGAGGGATGCATCATGTCGATATTTGATTATTCATAAGTGCTCAAGCCAAACCATGTGAGGATTGAGTGAAAGATTGACACAAGTGCTAACTCGCTTTCTTATAGCTAGAAATACCAGATGTGTCCGATATGATACCAGATGTGTCCGGTATTAGCCGGCTCAACGACTTCTTCGGTGTTCTTGGGTTGGTTCATCGGGAGTTCTGACAAGTGTCAGGAGTTTCGGGAGTCGGAAGTTCTAGCAATCGTCGGGAGTTCCGATGCCTCGCAGCGCCACTGACTTAGTGACCGTTGGGGCTGTACGGGCAATACCGGCGTGTCTGGTATTCCCAACGTCTCTATAACGACTAGTTTTTCAAAGGGGCTATAAATAACCCTTAGCCTCCACCTTTGCATGCTGCAGATTCTGCTGACATTCATACACGTTTTTAAGCCTTGAGAACACTCTCCAACCTCTCTTAGTGAGTGATTGATCTAATTTGCAAAATCCATCTTGTGGGTTGAGTGAGATTCAAAATTAAGAGAAAACCACCCTTGAGCACTTGTGCATATTTGTCGATCTTATGATTTGCATTTGTTACTCTTGGACTCTTCGGTCCTAAATGGTTAGGCATCATCGGAGAGCATCTAAGAGATTGTGGTGTGCCTCAGGAAGTTTGTAACGGGTCAATTCCACCACCGCAAGGGAAGGAATCAACTAGTGGAAGCAGGAAAAGGAGTTAGAAAAGACTTCGGCTAGGGTGACCTTCGTGGTCCTCTAGAGCCGACCTTCGATGGGTCCCTCATAGACCCCTCAACGGAGAGTAGGACTCGACGGAGTCCAAACTTTGGTAAAACAAATACCGTATCACGATCTCTCTTTTCATTTGGTATTTATGATACTTATGTGTTGCTTGAGCTTGTAAACAGGTTACAAAAAGGTGCCAGCAACTTGGTGCAAAAGGAGAAATTGAAAGGAAGAAGTTGTGAGCTGATATGCACAACACATGTATATCGGGTGCGTCCAGTATTGGGGGACAGAGCTATTTTTGGTTAACTATTGGTCTAACTTTGTGTTGTAGGGTTGTAGCTCCTATATATATTCTATACACCTTGTTTATTCTGTTGGCTAACTCATGGAGGGTTATTTCTCTAATTTGGATTTTTTGACATTTTAAAGTGTTGATTTTTTAGAAATGCTTATTCACCCCACTCTAGGCGGCATCCTCGGTCCTTTCAATATGGAATATAAGGGATACAATGGCTATACCAAGTTTTTAGAGACAAGTCCAGAATCCTGAGCAATAGCCCAACTCTACTTGAATCTTACTTCGCTAAGCTATACTTTAACAATCTATCATGCTCTCAAGACCAAGATCACGTACACTCCACAAATATCTAATGCTCCTACACTGGGGGTACGCAACAATATGTTGTCCATCCACCTAAAAATGTTCTACTCCTACACTAAGAATAGACATAAAAATAAGATTGTTAGGATAAATGCTCCAAGTTCTTATGAATGTCTCTCTTGAAAAGTTTCAATTACGGAAAGAGAGGCATAGGCTATTGAAAAGTTCTTCATGAAAGAAAAAAGGGAGAAAAAAGGTATTGAAAAAATAGACAAGTGTCCGAGATATCTAAAACAATGGGTACTCATATGCCCGCCCAAAAAGAAAAGAGAGAGATGAATAAGATAGCCCATGTTTTCTTGCAAAAGTGTTTTCAAGTTTCAAACAAGAGAGATATGTTTCAAGGAGCATAGTATAATTAGGTTAGCCACCATATATATATCCACACACATGCACATTTTGATCTAAGAGTATGACATTTTTCTCCTTGGATCCTTATTTTGACTTTACAATATATGCAATGCAAGTATGTTTTCATATCCATCCCTACCTGATCTTCACATAAGCTTTTAGAAGTAGGCAAAAAGAAGGCAAAGTCATTAATGCCTAGGTGAGGATCCAAAAATACCACATATACAAAGAGATTTGAGATTACTACAAAAGGAGAAGGTAAGCTATGTTTTTATTTTAAAAAATCTTAAAATATTTCTCCAATTGACTTGACTGAAGGAAGATGGTGATCTATTTCAAGCTGTTCCATTCTTCAACCGCCCAAAGTTTCATGGTAGACACTTTGAATCCTACAGAGCATGCATGACTGGGAATGGTTTTATGTTGATGACTTGTCCTAAGGTTATGTCTTGAGTAATCCATCCTTTTATCGAGGACGAGTAAAAGCCTAAGTGTGGGGGAGTTTGTTGACGGTAGTTAACATTCATCATAAACCATCAATATAAATTGTATAAATGGCTAAAATGGATCACCAATGTAGACTTAGAGGTTTAAACTGACAAATTCCATAAGTTTTGGTAAATATGTGTTTCTAGCAGGATTTAATCAGAAAACCGCCAAGGAGCACCTATTCGTCAAAGGAAATCACGGAATTCTGCCGCATAAACGGCGTGGGAAGATTCTAGAAGACTCTAGGAGGCTCTCCACCGAAGCGGGGCACATGTCACTGACAAGTGGGCCCGACCGGCCCCACCTAGAGGCCACCCGACCTATGGGCCCCCCATGTTAGCCTCCTGTTGCTATATCGGTTCTCCACCGCCTTAAGGATTGCATCTCCACCGTTTATTCAAGTTGGTTTGATCCAATGGTCCAGGATGATTCAATGGGGCTATATATACCAGCCTGCACCCTCCCTCCAAGGCAATTGGCAATTGATTCTAAGAGTTGAGAAGCCAAAAACCCTAATTCATATGTCCACCAGGATCAAGGCTAGAAATCAAGAGAAGATTAGTCCCCGATAGGATCTAGTCTTGTATTAGAGATAGTAAGATAGAGTGAGAGGGAAGAGTTTGGAGGAGTCTCGGCCTGTCGGTGCTCTCTCTACGGCTTGTACCCTAGCGGAATCAAGTTCTTCTTGAGCTTGCTTCTGAGATTTCTCTGGTAATCGACTTCTAATTCAAGTAGACATCTTGTTTATATTGTTCTTTAGGTTTGCGACTCTCTTTTGAGTACTTTAATCCTTGTAGCTCTTGGGTTAAAGTAGTATTCGTAGTGTAAGCGTGGTGCTTAGACTCGGTTACTCATGGATGTACCCTATTTTCTGGATCATTGGTAGCTCACAAGGGTGACTCTTATAGCCTCGTTGAATCCTGTGGTCCACCTCCCGTTAGTAGGCCTAGCAGGACCTTGTTGCTATAGAAAACATACTCTGCTTATGTTTTCTTTAGTAATATCCCCAGAATTGAATAATAGAAGACAAAACTTACCGAAGTTAGAACTAGAAGACCTTAGCAGTCTCCTCTACACTCCTATTATCTAGCCTTGATTGTAAAGTTGGGATAAGTTAGATTTTGTTATTCTCACACACGTTTCCTCGAGTTTGATATAAAACTGGGTACTCCTGGTGAAGTGCTACATCGATATAATATCCGTGCGCTTGCGGATTATTCTATGTGCATTAATTTATACCAACAGCTCATCGACAACTTTGGTCCAGACATCTACTTCAACTAATGCGACTATGTCCACTACACCAAGCACAACTGAGGATTTAGTCACGAGCGTCAGCCAAGAGGGGCTCGGGAGCATACTAGAAGACCAGTCGCTCGAGAAGGTGAGTTATTTCGCCCAATGCTCGTGAGAGAAGATTTGGAGCCCTCATAGCAACCTTCGACTATGACTAATACTTTGACTACATCAACTACAACTACAAAAACTATATCCATTTTCGAAGAGAAGATATGTCATCAAGTGAAGCTTCTGATGAGAAGGTCCCAGTGATAAAGATCTGCACAATGAGAAGGCCTCAGAGACGAAGATATGTGCGGCCAAAAGGTCCTAGAGGCGAAGATTTGCGCTTTGAGCGAAGCCAATGAACCATGTCATAGAAGCGACAGAAGGCGTCGAAGCCCAAAGTTGAAGACACCGAGAAGATCAACATTAAGGCACTTGAAGCTAGAAGCCTCGGAAGTTAGCACATATATGGACTTGTGTCGTGCGTGTGCTCTTTTCTCCATGTCCTTTTTTCCCATAGGATTTTTGGAATTGAGTTTTTAGTGAGGCATGCACACATAAGTTGTGAACGACGATCCTCGCAACCAAGGTTCGAGTTGTATTGCTTTTTCTTGTATGAGCATCTACTAGGTCATGTAGTACTAGCCATAACCTAGCAGCTGAGGAGCTACTATTGGGGGAGCCCATATGGTATATGGGCCAAGACTCTCCCTTAAAGAATCCCAATAGGTACTAGTGTCGTGGTATGTGAATTCCACCCCCACCAGGGGCCACTTGTAACTAACCATTGCCTATATATAGTGCCAAGGGCATGAGGGCAAAGGACTCTCATCCCCCTATTCAGTTGCTTGTCTCATAACCCTAGTTGGTCAACACAATATACACCCAATTAGCTAGTTAATGGTGTTAATTAGGCCAATCTCAGTGTATAGTTTCATGGCGTTCTTTTCAAGACAATAAAATTTGAATGAAACACCCACTCTCAATATAAAGTTTTATTCTATAGTTTTATAGGCATTTAATTCTATGACTAATAGATAGTTGGTAATCGTGCCAAAAGAGTTTCATCAATTCTTCTCTCTTCTTAAATACACTGCCATATCATAAAAATGTCTATATGGCATCCTATTTAATGCAAATGAAAATCCCATGGAAGTCCCACTGAGGCTGGCCTTAGTGCTTGTCCTCTTATTTCTTCCACCCTATTAATGTGCAATGCATCTATATTCATCTTTCTCTTGCCTTCCCCTCTCCTTCATTTCTACTATTATAGTGATTTTTTTGCCTATGTAGATTGATTCGGATGGAGATATGAGACTTAGGGCTAATGATTAAAAAATTCTTCCTTTCTATAATTTTCAATATCATTTAGGACTTGTTTCACATGGCTTTGGCTCCTCACTATAGTGCACATAGGTGTTAAAGTTGATGAAGCCAAGAGCTGCCCCTTCCATTGGGCCAACAATGTCAAAACTACGCCCACCGCTACGCCTTTTGCTATCTGATGCTACTATGTGCGACATGTTCGTGCGAGTGCAAATTGTCTTGATTTAGTTTTTACCCGTCCCTGCATCTTCGGATATGTGATTATCAATCAGGCAGTTTGTTTTCCAGCTTCGCCATACATGTTCGTAGCCGCTAGCAGGACAAACGCTTGGATTACTTATCATTTCGTGCCCATGTTAGAGGTCTTCACCCATGGTCTCTTCAGACCAACAATGAGTTACTTCATCGAGAGTTCAGAATGGGTAGATCGTTCAACTCTGCATGAACCCCAATGCCAGTATGACAAGACGTCTCCTATTATGCCGAGAGGTTTCCTGTTTGGTTATTATCCTTAGTTCTTAGAGACAAAGCATTAGTTAGTTATATTGTGATGTGTCAGGAAAAGGTGATTGGGTTATTTGTATCTTTGGATTGTTTCGTTTTGCTTGTTGTTTGATTTTACCAAAATTTGAATCTCATGAATGTTCTCCTTGAGTTCCAGTTTTAAATAATGTCCACAGTATTCTCTATCTTTATTCTATTCTTTATATTTACTATATTACTAGAAAATATGCATGTGTGTTGCAACGGTGAGAGAAAAATATGTCTCTTGTCATTGAGATGTTATCTTGTATGATACTTATAGGTATTTGATACATAGATGAGATTGATATGGTTATTATTTCTATAAAATCTCAATCAACAATTATAAGTCAAAGGAAATAAGAATCTTACCATGCATGTACTAAAAGATCTAGACGTATATATAATAATTATTATAATATAATAATAATGCTTAAGAATACAGTGCTTGTTTCCAGTGAAGAGATAATTCCCAAAAAGTACTCAAACACTACCCACTATCAAGGCGGAAGCATATCAACGTACCATTTGTTTCGGTAATTGGAGAGTTTAATACGTATATGAAGGCACTGGGTTTGGAATCGATATAGAAATATCTATAGAATATATAGCTCACATGGTTTGTTGAAATCATCCGTCACAAAAAAAAGAACATTTGGTTAATGTTTAGGGAGGGACTTTTGTGCAAATTCATACAATCCAGAATTTTTTAAGCTCCAATCCAGAATTTTCTATCCACTCGTTCATCCTTATCCCTTGGTAGCACCACAAATGCTCCTTTCCTTGAGTCAAAAAAGCTCCTTTCCTCTTCCTCATACAAGCGTGCCTGGCGGCAGCGGTGCATGGCATGAAGAGAGACAACGGCGGTGTGCGGAGCGAGGACTGGCTGCAGCAGATGGCTGGGTGAGGACCGGTGGCTGCTGCTCGCTGGCGTGCGACGGCTGCTCGTGGTGGCTGGCTAGTTGAGATCCGGCGGCAGCTGCTCGTGAGCCCTGCGGCTGTGGCTTGCGGCTCGCCGAACGTGGACCGCTGGCGGCGGCGACTCACAGGCCGAGGAGTGTTAGCGTCAGCTCGCGGGCCATGCGGCGGCACAGCAAAGGCGCGGTTTGGACGGCGACAATAGGGGAGCGCAGACATCGAGCACGGCCAAGGACGACGGACAGCTACGACGTGAGGGCATGGCCACCCATGGCGGGCTCGTGGCCATGGTTAGAGCATAGCCATGTCGGCTGATCGGGCGCGGCGCAGCAGGCTTGTGCACGGTTTCATGATTTTTGTGTTTTTTCTTGATTCGCTTGGATTAATTGATTGGCTCCGTTCAGCTGAATCTTGGTCGAAACTGGCTTAAAAACACTGTTTGACTGAATTGTTGTGAGAGAAAAATATCGTTCCGACTGAAAAAACAAGTCGAACAGTCGAATATGCCAAACGGGATTTTTCTCTTTGGTTTGATTTGTACTTGGATTGGATTTTCACGGTGGCAGGAGTCCGATTTGGAGAAACCACGAAAACAATTCGTAAACGTGCTCAACTCTGGTAAAAAACAGACGGTTGCGTGATTGTCGAAGTCGAGCCACTTCAGAATTATTAGGTTGGACGAAAATTTAGGGTGGTAGAAATTTTGCTTACAACTAAAACATACGAACTTGTAGAGCTGGGTAACTTGAGTACGGCATTGTCGCCTACTCCGATCAGGAGCGCTGGGCGCGGTGCAGTAGCAACAGCGTGGGTATTGTTCGACTTCTGCTTATTTCTCTGATTCTCTCCGTGTACAAGACCGCACATTTTCTGCATACTGTAATAACAAATATTTTTTTAAAAATATCACTGCACAACGTTAGTAGAAGAAATGCCCTCACGTCGTAGCCCGCACACGTTAGTAGAAGAAATGCCATGGTTAGAGCATACTGTAATAACAAATATTTTTTAAAAAAATAAATCACAACGCGGTGCATCCTTGATATGTGACTGAGATGAAAGAAAGAGGGATGGGGCGTCGTTACAAAATTGTAGCCAAGTTACTGTTTTTCAGAAGAAGAAAAATTATAGTTGGCACCATAAAACTAGCAAATGGAGATGTGGTATTGTTTGAATTATCGTGGTATTGTTTTTTCCAATTGCAACACACATGCATGATCCTATTCAAATGAAAAGATTAAGTAATCTTAGTTTGTGACCACAAATTAAGTCTATTTAGAGCCTGTTTGGATGGACTAGAACTAGCAACTAGTTCTGTTAGCTCCTATAAGTGAACTAATGGACTAACAACTAGTTCATTACTAGTAGGCTAACAATAAGTCTGACTGTTTGATGATGAGGGACTAAAAATTAGTCAACTACTCCCTCCGTCCGTAAAAGAATACAATTATGCGATCTGTACCCGACAAGCTCAAGTTTAACCAAGTTTATAGCAAATATTATTAGTATTTATGTCTATAAATAAATTTATTATAAAAATATATTTTATAACTAATCTAATACTTATTTTATATCATAAATGTCTGTACTTTTTATATAAATTTAATCAAGTTCTAACTCTTTGACTTCTCAAAAAACGAGAATTGCATTCTTTTGTGGCTGGAGGTAGTAGTTGTTAGTTCTATGATCTAAACAAAGCCTGGATTTTTTTATCGAATTTTGCTAATTAACAGTCCTTACGGCCCAAATGTTCTTACCTAAAAGGCTAAAACGAAAGGCCTAACTACGCGGTTATGTTTTTTTAATAAAAGAGAAAAACAGAAAATAAGTCATATCCTCATCGGAAATCTTCCTGTCCGAGCAGTCGAGTCTCTCACCGACCAGCACGCAGTCTACAAATATTCTCTTGGGCCTCGCGATGACACCGGCCCAGCCTATGGACGGCCTCAACATCGCTTGAAGGTAGGACTGCTTTGTGGCCGTGTAACGTCTGTGACCCTGATCAGGTATGCGTAGGATACGCTTCCTTTTTCTTCATGTTTTACTTTTTGATTCCCTATACTTATATGTTTTGCTTTATTTTCTGTATTTCATGAGATACATATGATGCTCATGTACTATGTAACGTTTTTTCATGTTATTGATTATTTAACATGTGATGATCTTCAATATTATTTAATTAACTTATTTTTTATTTAATTTATTTCTTTATTTATTTCATAACATTATCGTTTATTTTTGTTCCCTTTTTCTTCTTCTTTACTTTACTCTAATTAATTATTTTATTTCTTATTTTCATGTTTTGCTCTTTCATTTCTATATTCCATGATATACATGTGATGTTGTATTACAATAAATGAGATGTTCTTCGATTATCTTTTAGTATTTCATTCAATACTCGTCAGATGTTCCATACTATATTTTAGTTTGTTCAAACATTATCCATGTGATGTTATATTAAAATTTCATTAACCTTGATACATGTGATGTTCATATAGTACACACGTGATGTTCGATGATGTATTCTTGTATGTTTAGAATTTAGATAGTATATCTGAGATGTTCTTTAGCTATCTTTCTGTACCCATGTGATTTGCTTTTTAATTTTCATTTATTACATGATTTTTTAATGTTGTTTTCCCTTGCTTAACTATACAATTAATTTATCCATTTTTATGTATCTCTAGCGTCTATTGGTTGATGTGATGTTTTATGATGTATTTTAGGATGCTCATGTAGTATATATTGGACGTTCCAGGATTATCTCTAAGTACTCACATAATACTAGTGAGATGTTCTATGGTATATTTTAGTTTTTTTAAGTAGTATACACATGGTGTTCTCTTTTATTTTCCTCGTTACGTGGATATTTTCATTTTTATAGTTTTCCCTTATGTTTTGTTCGACCTTTATTAATTTATTTTCTAGTTAAGTTATTTATTTTTATTTCTATATACTCATAGCATTTATTTCTCTTTTTTATTCTTCTTTATTTTGCACTAATTAATTATTTTTATTTTTTCATTATCATGTTTTTCTTTTCTACTACATCCGTCTTAAAAAGAATGCAACTATGTGTTGCGTCCAACGAAAAGTGGTTCACCTTTGACTAAGTTTTTAGTAAATAATATTTATAGTTATGTCTTTAAATTAATTTATTATGAAAATATATTTCGTAATTAATCTGATGGTATTTATTTGGTATCATAAATATGGATACTTTTTATCTATAATTAGTCAAATTTAAGGTACTAAAACATGACACTGTGCCAGAATTGCATTTTTTAGGGTTGGAGGTAGTATTTCTTATTTTTCACAATATACTTGTGATGTTTACCTGGTATACACATTGTTCTATCATATATTTTAGGATGTTCACTTCGTAGTACACATTTGTTCCATAATATGTTTTGCTTTTTCCTTTTCCTTTTCTTTTGATTATTACCTTTTTATTCCATTCTTTCTTTTATATTATTATTTGTTTTTTCTGTTAAGTAGAATTTTTATTCTATGAGATTTTTTATGATATATTTTAGTCTAGAATATTATTTTTGTGAGGATAGAATGCCTTTTCTTTTGACTTAAATGGTCTGATACAATTTAGTAATATAACTTTTTGTAACTTAGATGAAATATTTACAATGTGGTGGTGGAGAATGACTTTATTTAGCCACAATTTATGGTGTTCAATGCACTCTACACACTTTTTTTGCTCCTATTTTCTTTACCTCTGATATACTATTTACTATTTCTCTTGTTTTTTTTACTATCCGGAACGCAGGAACTCCCGCGCGTCCTGAGCGGGGACAGGCGGGGGAACTCTTGGGAAAGCGCTCACGAGCTGGGCCGGGCTGGCACGGGGCGAGAACGTGGGAACGCGCGAGCTGGGCTGGGCCGTGGGATGGAATCGCGCGCTGGCGCGCGAGAAGATTCCGTGGTCGGCGTGGCACTGGCTGCCACCCGGTCGGACTGTAGTCGTCCCCCATCCTCCTCCATAACCAAATTGAGATCGAAAACCTGGGCTGCGGCGGACTCGACTGTAGCAGCAGCCACCGAGAACAAGATGGCGGCGGCGTTGCCGCAGCTGGACGACGAGATCGTCCGCGGCATGGCCATCGGCGCTGTCTTCACCGACTATGTGAGTTCCGATGCTAGAAGCCCCAACCCACCTATTCCTTGGAAGTTTTTCGCCTCGCACTAATTCGTCGTCCAAATCGGTTG
The DNA here is from genome assembly GCA_904845875.1 of Miscanthus lutarioriparius. Classification (NCBI taxonomy): domain Eukaryota; kingdom Viridiplantae; phylum Streptophyta; class Magnoliopsida; order Poales; family Poaceae; genus Miscanthus; species Miscanthus lutarioriparius. Next base: position 9,645,744 of record CAJGYO010000016.1, on the reverse strand, counting down.
CAGGCCGGGAAGATAAACTGCCTCGATTTCCACCGCAAGGAAGATCTCCTGGTCACCTCCAGTGACGACGACTCCATCCGCCTGTACAACATCACCAGCGCGACGTGGGTACCCTAGCCTTTGCTTCATTTCTCCTCACTTTTTTTATGCAGCTGTAATGTGTGGAATCTAATGTGTGCGAAGGAAAGTGTTGGCTCTACTGATTGATTTCAATGGACAGTTCGTGTTGCGATGTGATTTTTGGGTACCCTACTGCAAGAGATTATAGAATCATCATTATTATTATTGGTTAGAATCAATGTTACTGAAGTAGGTGCTATTGAAGCTAATTTCCTAATGGGTAGATGCAGCATGTTTGGCAATGACCAGTTAACATTTGATAAATATACATGGGTTATGCCTTAGTGTTGCTCATCTGTCATGTTGACCATATTGCTGGAGATGTGATTTGCTTGTGCTGTCAGGCAACATTTGTTCATTACGGATGTTTGATGAAATCTTTGGATCATCCAGCAGTTTAGTTTTGATGGCCCTGTTTTCCCTCGTCCTGTCATTGTTCTCTATGGCCGGTAGAAGTTTGCGTTGTCATATGTACTCCATCAAAGTATATTTAGTAAGCCACCAGTAATCAGTGCTAGAACCTGCTGACTATTGTTTCAGGTTGTTAAAGACTACATATCACAGGAAACATGGTGCTGACCGTGTCTGTTTTAGTCATCATCCAAGTTCTATCTTATGCTCTTCACGATACAACCTAGAGTCTGCAGAGTCACTTTGTTATCTGTCATTGTATGACAACCGTTGCTTAAGATACTTCAAAGGGCACAAAGACAGGTTTGTTTTATTTTTCTTCTGATGCTGCTGCATTTCTTGTTTGTGGCAACACATTTTGAGGGGCAGATGCTGATAGGTGTTCCCTTTCATCTCAGGGTCGTTTCATTATGTATGTCACCTGTCAATGATAGCTTTATGTCAGGATCACTTGATCACAATGTCAGAATATGGGATCTTCGCGTAAATGCTTGTCAGGTTGGCTACCAATCTTGGGCGGAACTTAGTTGATGAGCTCACTATAGCAACCAACTATGCTTAGTTTACATTTATGAGATGAAAGATGCCCTTTATCCTCTAAGCTCTTTCATGCTTTCTCGTTTATCATTCAGGGCATACTAAGGCTACGTGGTAGACCTTCTGTTGCATATGATCAGCAGGGACTTGTTTTTGCTGTAGCAATGGAAGGGGGTGCTATTAAGTTATTTGATTCCCGGTCGTATGACAAGGTATGTAGTGAACATAATACAGAACGACCATGTATTTGTGGAAGGGGTGTGAAATATTTATCTTGTGAATCAATCCAATTTCAGGGTCCGTTTGACACTTTCTTGGTTGGTGGAGATACAGCTGAAGTTTCTGACATCAAATTTAGCAACGATGGCAAGTCTATGCTTTTGACAACAACTAACAGCCATATATATGTTCTGGATGCATATGGAGGGGATAAGTTGAGTTATATTATCTTCCCCTTTTCTGTGCTTCAGATACCAATCCTTTTGGTGCACATTTCTGATCTTACATCCTTTTGCTGATATCCCAATGTAATTTGCAGAGGTGTGGCTTTAGTTTAGAGCCATCTCCCAATGTAACAAATGAAGCTGCTTTCACTCCAGATGGTCAATATGTAATTTCAGGTAATTGCATATTCTGGTTCATATGGAAAATTGTCCTCTAGTTTCCCTGCACTTAAGGCCTAATAAGGTGCTTTTTTTTTAAGTATCTCACCTTCTGCTTTTTCTTTGCATCGCTTTTGTGGATAGATCTGACAAGTAACAAGAATTCACTATGTTATTGGCCTTCAGCTTCACTTTTGCCATTAACCAACCATGTATGTTTAGGAACCTATACTGCCTCAAGTGTTAACAACAACAACAAAGCCTTTAAGTCCTAAACAAGTTGGGGTAGGCTATAGTTGAAACCCAGCATAAACCATCAAGGTTCAGGCACGTGAATAGCTGTTTTCCAAGCACTCCTATCTAAGGCTAAGTCTTTGGGTATATTCCATCCTTTCAAGTCTCCTTTTATTGCCTCTACCCAAGTCAACTTCGGTCTTACTCTGCCTCTCTTCACGTTTCTATCCTGGCTTAGGATTCCACTACGCACCGGTGCCTCTGGAGGTCTCCGTTGGACATGTCCAAACCATCTCAACCGGTGTTGGACAAGCTTTTCTTCAATTGGTGCTACCCCTAATCTATCACGTATATCATCGTTCCGAACTCGATCCTTTCTTGTATGACTGCAAATCCAACGCAACATACGCATTTCCGCGACACTTATCTGTTGAACATGCCGTCTTTTCGTAGGCCAACATTATGCACCATACAACATAGCAGGTCTAATCGCCGTCCTATAAAACTTGTATTTTAGCTTCTGTGATACCCTTTTGTCACATAGAACATCAGATGCTTGGCGCCACTTCATCCACCCTGCTTTGATTCTATGGCTAACATCTTCATCAATATCCCCGTCTCTCTGTAGCATTGATCCTAAATATCGAAAGGTATCCTTCCTAGGCACTACTTGACCTTCCAAACTAATATCTTCCTCCTCCCGAGTAGTAGTGCCGAAGTCACATCTCATATACTCAGTTTTAGTTCTACTGAGTTTAAAACCTTTGGACTCTAAAGTCTCCCGCCATAACTCCAATAGTGCCTCAAGTGTTAACGTCAAGTCTCCCGCCATAACTCCAGTAGTGCCTCAAGTGTTAACGTCCAATAAAAAAATGCAGTGATGATCATTGTATCATATGATAGTATGTTGCACTTACATCGTTCTAGCACATCTTAGGCTTTACGCATATGCTCCTATGAATAAACCTTGGAAATTTGAATGTAGACGATGATTTTTCCCAAGAGAGCTACCTGATATGTTTGGTTTTGCAGGATCAGGTGATGGAACCCTGCATGCTTGGAACATCAATACAGTACAAGAGGTGCTTTTCTTTAATCAGGCTTTTAACATGTGTAATGTGTTGTTAGGTTGCTATGAGTCTTAGTGTCAGATTTCTTTTGCAGATTGCTTGTTGGAACAGTCACATTGGTCCTATTACAGCATTGAAGTGGGCCCCTCGTCGAGCAATGTTTGCAACTGCATCAACTGCCCTAACTTTCTGGATAACCAACCAATCGAATTAGAATTAGGTGCCTGGAAAAAGAAGGGATGAAATTTCATATATGTTAACTTACCAAATGTTTATATCCTGTTCTTTTGTCCAAAAGATAGATGTCATGTATGAAATCACTTACTTCATTACCATCTGTGGAAACAATGACATAGTTCCAGGCAGATACTTGTTGTAGCGCTCCCTTTCTTATTTATATATATATATATATATATATATGTACTACTAATACACTTGCCTGTTAAATTGCTGTAATGACATAGTTCCAGGAAGATACTTGTAGGGCTCCCTTTCTTATTTATATGTACTACTAATACACTTGCCTGTTAAATTGTTGTGTTCTTAACGCGCATAAAGTTGTCTCGGTGATTTACTCCAAACTCTACTTGGACTTCTGCTTCCAAAAACAGGCGCTTGTAACTTATTCTTTTTTGCCCTTGCTGGAACCCCATATTCTTTTTTGCCCTTGCTGGAACCCCACTAATATACTAATATATGGGCATGTTGGAGAATCATTTTGTTGCGTAAACAGTGCTTGTTGCTCAAGCTCCTTAAATTTAGGTTTTGGAATATTCTTCTATCATGTCGTGGCACTTTCCTTGCTGGCATTTTCCACAAAAGTCATAGAAGATGCTGGCATTTTCCTTGCTTTCTCGAGTATACTAAGCATCGTCCGGCCGTAAAATCCTTTGTTTCTATGATCGACGTAAAGTCCACTTTAGTTTCACCATTTCACATTATCCTACTAATTTCCTGGACAATAGCAGAGATTTACCCTGAGCACGCTAGAAATTTACTTGAAAGCGACTAGGAGCCTAGGAGGGCGGTGGCCAAAAGAAGCAAAGAAGTCGATAAGATGCAAATAAAAACAACCAATTTACTGTCTGCAACATGCGGTCCACCAAACCGAAACAGCACCTTGCCTGAGTTGCCTGTCAATATTCAGAGCAGCAAGGTGCATCATACTACATTCGATCTTTCTTTTTTTTGGAACTAGACGTTCCACATCATACTAGAGCAGCAAGGTGAGGAAGTCCGGTATCTGTGAAGCATGCAATGGACCTGAGCTCCTTATCGAAGAGCGCCCTACTTCTGCCTCTTGTAGATCTTGTGCAAGAAGGACTTCAGCACGTTCTGAACCGCGATGTTTGGCTGGGCTTCAATGTCTGCAATCAGCTTCTTGTAGCTCTCATTCTCGTACTCCTGAAATACCGCCTGGAACAAAATGATAAACGAAATGTCAGACTTTAGTAAGGTTTGAGAATGTGCTTCAGTTTGTCATCCTATTTTCAGACAAAGTAAGAAAAAGTGTGGCTGATTGCTACTTCGTCCAGTGAAACTTAAGTGTCACATTGCAAAGTGCTTCAGTATGTCATCCTATTTTCAGACAAAGAAGTAAGAAAAAGTGTGGCTGATTGCTACTTCGTCCAGTGAAACTCAAGTGTCACATTGCACACGTGTATAGTCTCCAAAGAATCAATATCATTTCAGTAACATATGGGGCATATGAACATATGGGGTGTTCAGTTTGGTTTGATAATAAGGTGGGCCTATCACCTTGCCATTCCTCAACTTTTTGTTTGGTTTGTTGAATGGGATGAGTTGACGCATCACCACCTCATTTCTCACAAACTAATAATTAGTATAAGCATGAGGGATGGACTCATGTTGAACCACCTCATCTAAGATGGGATGGTTCCTCAAACCAGAGGCCCCCATACTATATACAAAATGGGCGTCACATTGATCTTTAATCAAGAAGGATGGGCTGGTGCAAGCGGTAGAGTCTTACCACCTGTGGACCGAAGGTCCCGGTTCGAGTCATGGTCTCCTGCAAGATTGCACAGGTGAGGTAAGGCTTGCCACGACACCTTCCCTGCACTCTGCATGACAGCAGGAGCTCTCTGCACTGGGTACGCCCTTTTTTATTGATCTTTAATCAGTATTAACTGCATTATGTTTATGGTGGGCTTACATGAGCAAGTGATTACAATCTACAGATAAATAGAAAGCTTCATCAAAGGTAGAGACAGACCTCAAGGTTAAGTTCTTTGTAGAGGTTCTTCACTTTCGCCACACAAGCTGGATCTTTCTTGCCATAATTTTCCTGCAGAACCATCAATTGTATAAACCTTTAGACAACAAACTTCTAATCATTTGAAAGAGGTCTGGACATGACTTACAAATAGAATGCGCTTTTGGCTCTCATCAGCACGCTCAAGGGCTTGCACAACTAGCCATGAGCACTTGTAATCTTCAATGTCAGTTCCGATCTATATTAAAATTAAAATCGATTAAATCACAATAGCTAAGAGAAAAAAGGGATGCTAGTTCAAGTTACTGAAATAGATAAATGCACCAACCTTGCCAATAAATTCAGGATCACCATAACAATCCAGATAGTCATCCTGATAGAGAACAATCATATCAATACTAAGTAGACTAATGCTTGTGACAGAAAACAGTTCACATAGATGCACACAGCAAAATAGGTGTTACCTGGACTTGAAAGTATGTTCCCATTTCAACAAGGATGTTCTCTACATCACCATACTTGTCCAAATTCTCGCCAGAGAGAAGCAGGGCACATGCAACCTTTGATAAAGCAGCATATCAGTAACACATTCATGTGGTATTGATAATCTAGATGGGGTCGCATGAAAATAGTATATGCAAAAGTAAAAAAAAAAAAATTAATTACCGGCAGATAAAATGAATAGTAGGCTGTCTTGTATTGAACAATACGCACCATGACTGCAGAAACGAGTTGCAGGAAATCATCAGTAAATAAAAGGCACATCCTGAATCAGAATTACCATAGATATGCTATTATGTAAAGAACATTTCTCTATAGCTAAACATGACAATGTGAGAGGAACACTTTTAGTTCACATGGTAAAACATAGGAGTACAAAGAATGTTTTGCCAGTCATTATTACATATTAACTTACACTGTTATGTTGTACTTTTGTCAGATCTTTTTCCCTCATGGGTTGTGATAAGGTCCAGCAGCTGACCTGAAGCTGTCTTGAACTCAACCTAGGAAAACAAAACAACATAATCAGGACCTGTAATAATCTGAAACCTTGAGCTGAACATTGATGTGCATCAGAACATATAGTTACCTCATTGAACAAGTCAAGGAGATCAGCATAGTAAGGCTTGCACTTAAAGTGGCAGCGAAGGATCCGTGAGATATGGCTTGCGAAGGATAATCCCGTCATTCACAGCAATGAAGCCAACCTATCGCAAACAAAATATGCCCTTAGCTATTTACTTAACAAAGAGAATTAGAAATTTCTCTGCACTGAAGTTACTACAAAGGAAAAAATAGACAAATGCTTCGGGTATTCAGTTATGGCTAACCTGAGGCACCCTGAACCAGCAAGGCTGGCCACGACGAGTGTGGGAGTCATCCATGATATCATCAAGCACAAGAAAGAAAGCTTGAAGCTGAAATACAACAGCAAACTTAGATGAGCTACTCAATTGCTTGACTGACATTCTTCCTGACAACATTGGGGGACAAAAACAAAACATTACCCATTCAATGCACCAGCCAAGGGTGCAAGCCAGAACAGTTCCTCCTCGTCCAGAGTATCAGCACCTTCAACAGCTTGTAGCTGTCAACCACAGAGAGCCCACGGTTACACTTGCCTGTCATTGGACAACAGTTACGGATCAGAAGTGTTACTTGTTTTTCGTATAATGTAAAAAGTAAGTAATTCAGAATCATCTCCTCACCTCCGAGTACATTGTAGTCAACCATCTGTTTGAAGAGGAAGATAGAGAAATGTTATATTAGCATCGCACATCAAAAGCACTAGCTAACAGAACAAACAGTATAAGCGGCCCGCTAAACACCCAAGATCCATATATGCCATTAATAATTACTACGGTGGTTTGGATTTAACTGCAGAGCCTAATAATCACAAAGCTCTGCTCTGTTTTGGCAGCAATTCAATGTCCAAAAGCAGAGCCTCACAACCCAACCCAACCCAACTGAACGGGAAGTTCCAGTACGTGTTGACCCGTTCCATCCAGCCCACGTAAAAACATACTCCTACTAAACAGCAGTAACAAGCTGTTCCAGAGGACTAATCCTCGCTCATTTATTTACCTGTGATCCGGTGCTTTTCTTCGTTTATTCACCCATAATATGTCCATGTGCACGCGGTAAACAAAAATTAATTTCGCTTCAAAAGAACCTGGTGCTGCACGAACTACAGAGAGCCCGCCGATCCGGGGTGGAACCTAAACGGAACATGAGGAGAACTCGCTGGGCCACGGCGACGGCGCACGGAGCCCCACACGCCACAAGGATCAAACCAGAAACAGCGACATAAAAGGAAGGACAACAGCGAGAGCGAGCGAGAGGAGGAGGGAGAGGAGAGGGTCGTTACGCGGTCGATCCACTGGTGCGACTCCTCAGTGAACTCGAAGGCGGGGTCGGTGAGCAGCTCCTCCTTGAGCGCCTTGTAGATCTGCGCGAAGGCCGCCCTGGTGTCCCTGCCGGCAGCGGCGCGCCATTCCCGTCCGCCGCCATTGCTCTCCTCTCGCCTCCTGGCGACGCAGACGGGTCCGAGGCCGAGAGCGATCGAGGGAGCCAAGTGACTGGCGCCGTACTCGCGCTGCGCAGTGCCGGGGAAGGAGGGAGTCAACAGGGTGACCAAGGCAACGTGGGACGCGGCCTTTTCAGGGACCGGATTGGCGACGGCAACGGGCAAAGCTGCAGCGGGCGGGTCGGCAGCGGCACGCACCGGCACGGCACGAGCACGGCAGCGACGCGTCTGCCCGGT